>CAWUFW010000107.1:4032500-5232500 GCA_963921515.1 Calotriton arnoldi | reverse complement strand
GACTTCACCCTGTACAGGCACATGCCGGAGACCAACCTGCACCTCGGTGTCAACCCAGACTTAATCCCTCACAGCGATCATCACCCCGGAAATTGCGAAGTCAAAAGCACAATCCCCAGTGACCACATCCCAGGAACCTGTTGTCCAGTGTGAATATGTTTAAACAAAAAAATATCAGATCCCAAGTAAAATCTGTGTTGTGTATCATGTCCTGATAGACTAATGTTCACCAAGTGAGTTGGCGTAGAGATGAGAGGATGTATGTGTGTGTGTGTGACACATCTGCAAGTTGAACCCCATCATTGCAGCAAGCCCTCATGTGCAGAGCAGATGAGTACCCAAATACCTTGGCATTTTTTGTACAAGACATTCACAATGAAGCAAAACAAGATAGACAATGTATGAATAAAAATAAGTGTTTAAAGGACAAATATGTAAGGATAGAAATAAAACAACAGTCCGTCTGGAAGGGAGAAAGGAAAACAAATGATGTCCTTACTGCAGAAGGAGAAGGGAACTTGGATTGGGGTGGAGCAACATAAATATAACACGTCAGGGAGCATCAGGGAAACCAGTCTATTTACAAGGGGAAAAGTAAATCATTGTCCAAAAACAGAGTGTCTGTCAAACTGTTCAATTGTCCTTCTGGTCATCCTCTAGGACCACAATGTCCAGATCCTGTGAATCACATGCCTGCTCCTGGCTGGCCAGTGCATGGACAGGCACCACACGGGGTCGGGATACATGAGGAGTTTGGGGGAAAGAGTGTGGGGCAACGGACAGGGGGAGACATTGACGGTGGTGTGGGAGGGAGTTGGGACACAACAGAAGACATGACTGCACTCAGGGTAGTGAAACCGGCAGTGAGGGTGGCCAGAGCGCGTACAATTTCCTCTCGCATCAGGCGCACCTCTAGACACAGTTGCAGCAAGATGCAAGAGGACATGTCTGGCTGACCCTCACATGCCCATATCAAGTCCTCTGGTACAGCCGCAGACGGAACAACAGAGGGAGGGTTTTGGGTCGCACGTGGGGGGTGTGGTGCCTCAGGTTCGGAGTCAATGTGGGTGTCGACCTGGCAGCTATGATGAGGGGGGCAGATTGCAGAGGATGCAGCTGGAGGCCCCCATCGAATGGGGGCCTCAGGACTTAGGGAGGGGCTGAAGGCAGGACCAGGTTGCATAGTGGCCTGCCCTGTGGACACCTTGGAATAAATATGTTCTGCATGGTCCGTGGGTGAGTGGCTCTCCACCACAGCCTGGCCAGAGGTGTCCAGTTCATCACCCCCCCTTCAATGTCCTCAGCCTCCACCCGGTCTGTGGCACCAGAGTTGTCCTCATGGTCAGTCCGGGTGGGCGCAAGCCCCATGCCTGCTGATGTTGAGGGTCCCGCCTCATCGTCCTCTTCCTTAGTACTGGAAAGAGGTCGTAGCCGCCGGCGCACCACAGATGTCCTGCTCCGAACCCGGTCCTCTTGGCCAGCTGAGTCCACTGAAATGTGAGACAAATCATTATGTAGTTGGTGTACACATCAGGTTAAGACACATATCAAGCGCAACGACCGCTGTGGCACTAAGAGACTTCAAGATTAATATCTCTGGTCCAAATCTTCTCCCCTTAAGCAAAGTGTATCAGGCAAAAGTTATACCACCAATCAGTTATGTAAGCGAAGCTATGCGAGGGAGAGAAACTGAAAATCTGGATCGTACAATAACAAGAGCAATTCAAATGCAATTTTGGCCTACCAGGATACACATCCCCCACACAATGAAGTCTGGAGCTCGGGATACAAAGGCAAGAGCTTGCCAGCAAAGGGCCGTTCATCAAAAGTTGGATCAAATTCAAAAGGGGTCCACCTGACACACTAAACATGCATCTGTGTGAAGAACTGAACAGTAAGGTGGCATGTCCAGCCCAACGCTACTTGGACAACTCACTTAATCAACTGGGACTGCAGGAACTTTGGTAGCTACCAGCGACCATCCTCAGCTTAAAAAAATAGTAAATGATGTGATCACAAAAGAATCACTCATACAGGACAAAGCTGCCCTGACAGAGCGCGCTCATGGCTGGGTCACCTTGCAGACTAACAGCAAGGCAGCACAGCAAGCCTATCTTCTTACCAGCTTTTCCAGTGCAACAAATGAGAAATTCCTGAGATTCCGCATAGTCATACTACCATCTGCATATCACATGCCGCCCTGGCTACGCCCACAGATTCCAGCAATCTGCAGACTCTGCGGGGAGGGGAAGGAGGATATAGTGAACCTGCTGACTATTTGCAAGGCCCTAAAAGGGGAATGATGGATCTTGCTAAGACCCCTCTTCAATACGACATCCATTAGAACTTGCAGACAAGCAGTGTTAGCATCCTTTTCTGGCGAGGATGTTCAACTAACCTGCCGGCTGGTAAAATACCTATCCGATGCAGTAACTACCATAAAAAGGCAGGCCATCCAGTTAGCAGACTGCACTACAGCTGAACGGACTATGGTTCTTTGAAGGAATTCTTATTAGTCACTGCCTGTGCTGCTGCCCTATACGGGAATATTAGCATGTCAAGATTGGTACTTCACGCATCTTAAAGAACTGAGCAGGCGCAGCAAATGGGAACCTTGATTAATGTCAAAGACTGGCACACCATGCACTTTCAGGGTTTTGCACCAGGCAGAAAGCCCTCTTCAACTCTCTTTTATGATGCTCAAATCACCCTCCTCCAACACCCAAAGTCCCATTATCCTACTGTAAGTCCTTGTATATATCATAGCATTTATTATCCAACAATCTCCAATTAACGCACTGTTTCCTACCCTACTGTGACATATCTGGAAAACAGTATTCTCAGCACTCATCCAGCACTCAGCACTTTACTCTGCTGCTAGTTAGGCTGAAAACTGACGTCCCTCAACAACACATTGCAGATGCCTAGCACTTTCCACTTTCTATCTGCACGAAGCAACTTATCCATCTCCGCCCCTCCACTCTAACTCGCTGCCTGGCACTAGACCAAAGTAGCCAGGCAACCTACGCTGCCTTTTAAAGCTTGCACTGCTCCCTTGTCTCTCTCCATAGCAAGTTCACAGCCATAGCCGCCCAGCTCTCAGCTCCCCCAAGCACCCCATGGCACTACAAGTGAACAGTATTCCTTTTTTGCCGTTAGACAAGTAGAACACTATTGACTTTAACAAGAATCAAGCAGAGGCAACAACTGCTGCCTTGCACTCTGCACTTCACTTTATAATTTTCTTTTTCAGCTGTTTTACATCACTTGTGGGCCACATATTATTGACATTTTATGTTGTTTTAATACTGATCTGTTTTAAGTAATAGAAAATGCCAAATAATGTAATGCATGATTGTAAAGGTGTTAATTAACTGTACAATATAATCAACTTCAACTTCATACACATATCAAGATGAGCCTAGGTCAGACTTTGTTCTCCTCTGATCACACTATCGAGTTGTGTGTGTTTACAAACTTAAATTACGTGCATGTTCACTGTCATCTCCTGATTTGAGTCTGACATGGACACCTCACAAGATCATTGGTGGTTAGCACGTCTGTACTGCCAACCCTCAGTTATGGCATTGTTGTGACCTGTGTGTCCTGTCACTGCGACATGTGCAGGTTCTACAACACTGTCCACTAAAGGAGCTCAGAGAGAGTCCAGATGAAATTGGAAAAAGCCTGTGATATGGAGTGTCTGCACTTTCACGTCTGGACATATGTTATCTGCTGTGTAGTATTGGATGGGACAACACTAAGGCCGATTGGGGGTAACACATCCATTTAGGGTCTGGGCAAATATGTTTGTTAAGTTGTGAGTCTGAGCTTATGATATCCTCTCTCACAAGCTGACAATCCACTGCCACATATTGCCTTTGGAGGTTGAGCAGGTAGTGCTGTGCACTGATGAACAGTAGTGGCTCGTTGTTACAGCGACCTGTACATGGGAAATGGCATTCAAGCTCCTGGGGGTACGACGTGTGTCTGTGGACACACTTGTCTAGATTTGCAACACTTATGAGTGTGGGAAGGCTCTCAAAGTCTGTCTTGACTCAATGGCACATGATGATCTGTCTCTATCAGAACTCAAACTCAGCAAAAGCAATGTAAGTCACAGCATACAATTCCCATTGGCCTCACAAACACACACTGGACAGTGTCTGTAACATACATCATCCAATGCACATCAGTCATGATTCCCTTGTTTCACAGTTAGTGGTGCTGGCAGTGGAACTTTCATCAGTAATCCAAATGTGTGTCTCAAATCCCCAATTGTCATGATGACACCACAAGTCCCAGGATGCACTCAGCCAAGTCCAGAAAATGGGCTACATTGAGCTTTTTGCTGCATGATGAGTGCTGCATACACACAGATTAGGAGACTGGAGGCATGGGACTCAGAATGGTACAGCTCCGTCTGCACTTGCATCATACTTCCAGACACATTTAGCCTATAATGCACTTACCATGTCTCTGCTGCTCTTGCTCCTCCAGCTGAGCATGGAGGGTCGGAAGAGCTGCACGCAGGACCCTCTTGTACAGTGGCGAGAGGCGAGGACGATGCACATGGTGCTGGGAAGACTGGCCCAGTAGCTCTTCAGCCTTGATCCGGGCCCAGCATTTCAGGTCCTCCCAGCGCTTGCGGCATGCCCTCGCGTTCCTGGTGTGCACACCCACTGTACTGCAGCGCTCACCAATTCTGGCCCACAATCTGGTCCACGCTGCATTGCTCAGCTGTTCCTCTGGCCCCCCATATAGCTGAGGATATTTCTCTATCACCCCCTCAGATAGCATGTCCAATTCCCTTTCACTGAAAGGGGGTGCTTTCTCTTCATAACCCTCAGCCATTTTGGGGGAAATGAGGTTGATGAGAGCAGCAGGATGTCACAGGATCTTATCGGTGAGAGAGGATGACTCAGATTGAACACTAAATGTCTGTCATCAACTTTCTGTGATGTATTTCCTGTCCCCCACTTCCTGTATGTGATTTCCTCTATGAAAATTATGCTTCTGGTCAAATTTCGGAGTTTACGGCCCGAAAACGGACTTTCCGCATGCGCAGAGTACGCAACGCTATCGCAAAGTACTCTGCGCATGCGCACAGTACGCTACGCTATCGCAGATTACGCTGCGCATGCGCAGCGTACGCTGCGCATGCGGAAATTGCGTTTCGGGCCGTAAACTCCGAAAACTATCCAGAACCCAAATTTTCATTTAGGAAATCACATACAGGAAGTGGGAGACAGGAAATACATCACAGGAAGTAGTTGTCAGCCATTTTGTGTTCATTCTGAGTCATCCACAACCACAGAACAAATCCACTGCCATCCTATTATTCTGTAGCAGATAAAAATTTAATGACTGTGTAAGATTAATTCTTACACATCAAACAAAAGGGAGAACAGACCATGTAATGAGATTTGGGCTGGGACAAGGGGGGAGGGGGCTGGCACAACATCACACCCCAGTTTACTTCTCAAATGCTTTGCATTATGGTACATGTAGTCAATATTTAGTGATCAACACAAAAGTTGTCTGTTGTGTTACAGTGTATTAGGGGGTAGCAGTGCTGTACTTCCCAGACACATAGTGGCATATTCAGCCACAACATCATCACTCACGTTGTGGGACCAACATAATTGGTGTATGCTAATCATTTGGGGGACAACTATCAAAAATCCTATAGTCATGCACTTTTTACATACAGACTCCCATTGTCAAAAGGTACAGGAGGGTCTCTCAGAACATGTACATCTCATCCTCAGAGTCAATAGACTCCTTGTGAAATCCACTACACTGATTGCTGACATTGGCACATGACCTGAAGCACGGTCAATCTTTTGTGGCTGACATACAGTTAGTGTGGTTTGCAAAGTTGTCTCAGGATGGATTTTTTGGACAGAGTGGTAAATATCCATTTTTCATCATTGACAACAGACAGCAAACCACATCTTGTCCATGACACATCAGGTTGCTCACGTGAAAAACGTGGCAACCAGCTGATCACGGACTTGCATACCCTGACCTCGGTTATGGGCAATGGCCCGGTTGCCCGGATTCAGAGCTAGCCGAGGTTCAAGAGGTATCTGTAAGCCATGTGTTAAAGCAATATTGTGCAACACACAACAGGCCATAATGATCTTGCACACAACTTCAGGGGAGTACGTCAGCACACCCCCAGTACGGCTGAGACATCTGAAACGCGACTTCAACAGACCAAAGGTGCGCTCTATGATGGCTCGAGTTCGTATGTGTGCCCGATTGTACCTACGCTGAGGTACAGTGGTTGGATGTCTGTACGGTGTGAGGAGTTGAGGGGTGCATAGCCAGCATCGCCTAAGGAGGGAAGATAGGGCAATAGGTTATATTTCCAAATGAAATTTGAACAGAACATGATCTTTACTTAGTACATGCAGTGTCTGTTGTGACCGTGTATGTGGCTTGGTGATTCTTATTGTAGAATGGTTGTTGATATAAGGTGGCATTCATTCATTACTGGGCTTCTTGACATGCCCCTTGTGCCACCAGTGCGTCACTTTTCATATGTGATACAGTGACGTACTGGCAGCGCAAGGGTATTGTAACTGAGCCCTTTCATAAGCACACATCACTCTTTTTTAGTACTTGGTACTTACCCAGTAACCACATGTTGCCATATTCTCCAGCAGCCAACCGCCGGGCAAGAGGTGACATACGGAATACGAAGCTGTCATGGGTACTGCCTGGAAACGCTGCATGCACATCTGAGAATCTCCCACTGGCATCACAGACAGCCTGCACATTGATGGAATACCATCGGTGTCTGTTGCAGTATATGTGTGCAATGTGGCGGGGTGGCTGAAGGGCCATATGGGTACAGTCAATTGCACCCAGCACACGTGGGAAGCCGGAGATGCCAAAAAATTCCCTGCTGGCCAGTGTATGGGGCATTTGTATGTGAAGGTGGGCTCTAGAATTGATGCAGCGCAGTACCTGATGCAGGCACCGGGACTGGCTAGCCTGGGAGATGCCCACAACATCACTGGTGACCCTTTGGAATGACCCCGTAGCGAAAATATGGAGGGCAGAAAGGACCTTCAGATAGGCTGGGATGGCATGGGAGCAGCATGTAGGTGAGTCAAGTTCCTCCTCCCAATCACATACCATCTCCAAGATGACTTCTGGAGGGAAGCGGTATCTGGCCCTTACTTCTTGAGTGGACATCCCAAATATGTTGATCCTCTGTCTGAAGATCCTCTCTCTCCTCCTCCTCCTCCTCAAGTCTTCTTGCTGCATGGCAAGGGGCAGAGCAACAAATACATTCAGCGACATGTTGAAAGTGTTTCTGTGTGTCTGCTCTGCTTTCATATGTGCAGCAGGGCTGGGATTGGCTGCAGTGTGTCAGATGATTCATCATGGGGGATGGTAGGCAGTTGGACAGGTGTATGGAATTGAGGTAATGCTCAAACGGCCGATAGGCGGATATTCTGGCCCGGGAGCGGAGATTCCGGGCCGGAGGCGGAGATTCCGCCATTGTGCCGGAATCTCCGCCAGTGCGGACATAAAGTTAGGATGTTTAAGTTCATTCTGTGAATACCCATATGTGTAAGTTCATTCTGTGAATACCCATATGTGTAAGTTCATTCTGTGAATACCCATATGTGTAAGTTCAATCTGTGAATACCCAAATGTGTAAGTTCACTTTCTCCCTGGCCAATAAAAATACCTAACACATTAATCCTTCCATGGGCACATTAAGAAAAATGTCCTATGTTAGAGATCTATTTCTTTATTCACAGATTTGTACTGTAGGTAGGTAGCAAATGTTTAAGTTATTCAATTTATTGGTACTTATTCTATCGACCTTCTGATGTAATGATAAAAGACTGAGAGGAGGCACAGGGATTTATAACTTTGCCCATGGCGTGAGACTCAAATTCTCACTGTAAATGCACTAGTTCAGCGAATGTCCACTGTAAAGTAGTTTTAGTTCTGTCAATGGCGGCTCCTCCGCTAACGCGGAGGAGCATTGCCCCACTGCACATTGAGCAGTGGAAAACAAAAATAAAATTATAATAACAAGAAGTTGTTATTTAATTTCTCTTTGCGACTTCAGACAGGTCGGGCGGGGCTGGGCTGGCTCACAGCAGAGGGAGAAGGAGTGGTTTGCACTCCCTCCCCACGTGCGCGTGATGCTTTCACCGGCCCTTTAGGGCCGGCCAAACCGTCATGCACACTTTGCATGTTCTCCATTGGGCTGTGTTGCACAGCCACATGGAGAACATGCCCAGCCTCCTCAGGCACTGCCTGAGTGGCCAAATAGGCCACTCAGACCAATCATGACGCTGCTCCTGCAGAGTCATGATTTTCCAGCAGAGTCCGGAAGGCTGGGTGCTTCCGGGGCTTTCCTCCAGCAGAGAAGAAGAAGGAGGAGAGGTGAAAGAGAGGCGTGCGGCAGAGGCGGCAGCAAAGAAGGTAGGTTCATTTTTTTTATTTTTTTCATCCCTCTTCCCACCCTACCACCCCCGTTCACAGGCAGCCGCCACTGAGTTCTGTTAGTAAATACATTCTCGCTCTGATATTCCTGCTATACAAATCTTAGGAACAGGGGTTTCAAAATTTGCACTTTGCAAGAGTGACTGCATCCATTCCATGTCTCCATCTCTGCATTTACAGCTGGGCGCAAGAATTCACAGAAGGAATCCTGACTCATGACTGTTGATGAGGTAGGAGTTCTCCAACTCCTTTGCATGGTACTATAATGATTCATCAGGTGCAGTGCGAAGGGTTGACCGAGTCATATCACATAGGCTGCTTAAATACAGCATTGCTCTGTGTTCTGTGAGCCATTCATCTGTCCCCCGATTTCACCATATGTAGTCTGCATGGCTCACCAAGCAAATTATAGCTTTTCGACATAATCTTTGCATTTTATTCTTATGTATCCTAGCCCCACTGAAGTTCATATATTTTATTTATTTGAGTTTGCATTTCTCGTTTTTAAATGCATATTACATCTAAGTTTGTTTTCACATGTGTACCATATAACATTTGCTTTACTAAAGTTTGTTAGTGTATTAGTAATTTCTAATACCTCTATTGACATAATTTATAAGGTTTTATGGAATTAATTGAAAGTGCAACAAGATTACTATGTTAATTCTTACATTTGATATCATTTAAAAATAAATGGAATATGTAAGTGCATAAAACTGGGTACAGACAAGTGCAAGGCAGTGAGGATCTTTGACTTCCAGGGAGACTGAGATTGAGCAACCAGGAACTGTAAAATCCTTTGGGAAGGTCGCAGGCAGGCACTTTGGAGCCACCTTGCCTTATTGGCTTGCTGGGAGCTCCATAGCTACTAAGCACAGAGAAAGACAACGACCTTCTTCCTACAAAACAACACTTCTGTTGTTCTGCTAAGTTATGTGGGTAGGAGACCACATTAGAAGCTCATATAGGCCATTTTGGTGCTAAGACAGGTTAGTTAGGGACATTAGTGAGGGGCTGGAGAACAAAGACTGATTCCATCTTATCCATGCAGGGCAATTCAGAAACACTTTTTCAATGTTCCAGTCATTTGTAACATTCTGTGTATTAACCATAGTTGTTGCCACTGCTCTGTTAACGCCTTCCATGTGCACGACGGCCGGGAGCCGTCGTGCGCCACAGTGCTCGTCTGCACAGGACGGCTCCCGGCCATCCTCGCACATGGCACCGGAAATCCCTCTGGTGCAAGCATCAGAGGGATTTCCTTTCCTCCCCAACAGCCTCGGGAGCTGGGGAAGAGCTTCCCCAGCTCCCGAGGCTCTCTCCCGGGTTTCTGTGAAATGACGATCAGCGCGCACGTCGCGCTGACGTCATTTCATAGAAACCAAAACTGAAATGAGCCTTTCTGTTCTCTACCTTCTATGTGCTCAGGGAGCTAACTCATCCCCGAAGCACGTAGAAAGTCTGGAGAGGTAGCATTAGAAAGGGGAGAATCTCCCCTTTCCAATGGTACCCCTCACTAGTGGATCCCTGCTTGGGGATCGCCCCAGGAGGGTGATCCCCAAGCTGAGATCCACCCACTAGACACTAGGGAGGGGGGTGCAGCCCTTTGGGCAAGGGCCCTGGTTTCTAGACCACTAGAAACATGGGATTTTTTTTGTAGTGATGTAGGGGTGGGGGCTGCCCAAAATGGGCATGACAATGCCCCCACCCACCCACCCCCCAGAGAAATTCCAGTCTTTCTGCCCACCCGGGGGGCAGACGGAGGCAGTAGCCCCCAATCTGACCCCGCGGGAAGAAAGCCCACTAGAAGCCAGGGATTTAAAAAAAAATTGATTTAGGGGTGGGGGCTGCCCAAGATGGGCAGGCCAATGCCCCCACCCCCTCAAGAAAATGCAACAGTCTTTCTGCCCCCCAGGGGCAGATGGGGGCAGTAGCCCCTGATCTGCCCCCGGGGAGGCAGAAAGCCCACTAGGCAGCAGGGATTTTTTTTTTTACGTAGGGTTGGGGGCTGACAAGAATGGGCATGTCAATGCCCCACCCCAAAAACAGTTACCACAGTCTTTCTTCCCCCCCCCGGAGGCATATGAGGGCAATAGCCCCTGATCTGCCCCCGGGGAGGCAGAAAGCCCACTAGGCATCAGGAAATATTTTTTTATAAATTCAGGGGTGAGGTCAGCCCAGAATGGGCATGGCAATGCCCACACACCCCCAATAAAATGCCACAGTCTTTCTGCTCCCCTGGGGGGGGGCAGATGGGGGCAGTGACCCTGATCTGCCCCCCAGATGGGGCAGAAAGCCCACTAGGCACCAGGGATTATTATTTTTTTTTTTATACATAGGTGTGGGGGCTGCCCAGAATGGGCATGCCAATGCCCCCACCCCAAAAGCAAAAGCCCCTTATCTGCCTCCCGGGGGGGGGGCAGAAAGCCCAATAGGCATCAGGGAATATATTTTGTTTAAATTCAGGGGTGTTGGCTGCCCAGAATGGGCATGCCAATGCCCCCACCACCCATAAAAAAGCCACAGTCTTTCTGCCCCCCTTGGGGGCATATTGGGGCAACGCCCCCCCGATTCCCTCCCATGGCGGCAGAAAGCCCACTAGGCACTGACTTTTTTTAGCAATGTGCCTACCTGTGGATTTTGGGCCCTAACGCAGCCAGCACATAGGGAAACCTAGCAAACCTGTACATTTTTGAAAACTAGACACCCAGGGGAATACCGTATGGGATGACTTGTGTGGCTCTCACCAGGATCTGTTACCCAGAATCCCTTGCAAACCTCAAACTTAGTTAAAAAAACACATTTTCCTCATATTCCACCCACCCCGCATTCCCCAAAGTCTTCCGAGAAAAATGGTACCTCACTTATGTGGGTAGGCCCAGTGTCCGCGACAGGAAACAGCCAAAAACACAACGTGGATACACCACATTTTTACAGTGAAAACTGCTCCCTTTTTTGCAAAGTGCCTAGCTGTGGATTTTGAACCCTAGCTCTGCCGGCACCTAGGGAAACCTAGCAAACCTATACATTTTGGAGAACTAGACACCCAGGGGAATCCAGGATGGGGTAACTTGTCTGGCTCGCACCAAGTACTGTTACCCAGAATCCCTTGCTAACCTCAAACTTTATAAAATAAAACACATTTTCCTCACATTTCTGTGATGGAAAGTTCTGGAATCAGCGTGGATCCACAAAATTCCACACACCCCACATTCCCCAAAGTCTTCTGATAAAAATGGTACCTCACTTGTGTGGGTAGGCCTACTGCCCGTGACAGAAAACGGCCCAAAACGCAATGTGGAGAATTCAAAATTACCTATCACAAAACAACCTGGTTTTGCAAAGGGGGGGCACCTGGGTTTTCGGCCCCGGGCTCAGCAGCCATCTAGGGAAACCTACCAAACTCACACATTTCTGAAAACTAGATACCCTGGGGAGTCCAGCGAGGTATGGCTTTCGAGGATCCCCCAATGATTCCCTTCCCAGAATACCCTGCAAACCTCAAATTTAGCTGAAAAAAATCTAATTTTCCTCACTTTTCTGTGTGGGAAAGTTGTAGGATCACCGGGCTAACACAAATTTCCTACCATCTAGCATTTCCCCAGGACTCCTGATAAAAATGGTACCTCAATTGTGTGGGTAGGCATAGTGGCTACAATAGGAAATGGCCTAAATCGTACTTTGGAGTCTTCAAAATTACCTATCATAAAACTACCTGGTTTTGCAGGGGGGACCTGGTTTTTTGGCCCCGGGCTCGCGGCCATCTTGGGAAACCTACCAAACCCACACATTTCTGAAAACTAGACAACCGGGGGAGTCTAGTGAGGTGTGGCTTGTGTGGATCCCCCAACGTTTTCCTACCCAGATGCCTCGGTCTAGGTCCACTCTCTCCTTACAGCTCCGCTGTGTCGTCTCTTGCTTCTAGACCCCAACCTCCTCCTTGGGAGGTTCGAGGCTGCTGCCCGCTCCTGCGCCTGCTGCCCGCTCCAACTGGGACCAGAATGCCTGCAACCACCGTAACCTTTCTCTGCGTTTTTTTTTTCTTCTTAATTTTCCCTGTTGTGCCACTGTTATTGTGCCCATCTGTGTCTTGCTCTAATTCCACCACTGTTTTTATTTTCTCGTGCCTGCCTGTCCTTTTTGCCTTTCGCCGCTGCTGCCCCTGTGGCCCCTCCCCCTGGAATTCCCCCCGGAATCCCCCGCTCCTGCCTCCCAGCCTCTCCTCCCTCCCACCTCCCCTACTTAATGGTGGCCGCTGCGCGGTCGTGCTGTCAGCACGCCAAAGGCAAGCCCATCTGCGCCCATCCGACCCGCCCGCAGCCAGCGCCAGGAACCCTGGACCTCCCACTACCCATCGCTACTACACCACCACCCTCCTCACACTCAACCCTGGAAGACTTAGAGAATGCCAACAGGCCTCACCGAACACGACCCACGGCCAGTTCTCCTGCCTCTACTGCCGCCAGATCCTCACCGCCACCCCGGCCTCCAACACCGCTGACGCCAGCACCGGCGACACCCTAAAATGCATCCTCCTCAACGTACGCTCCGTACACAAACACTCCATGGAAATCTGGAACCTACTCGACTCTCTCTCGCCCGACATCGCCTTCTTCACAGAGACCTGGACCAACGCATCCTCCGCCCCCCACATCAGCACCGCCATCCCAGACGGATACAAGATCCAGAGGAAAGACCGCCCCAACCACCCAGGAGGGGGCCTCGCCATTGCCCACAAGAGCACCCTCCGCCTCACCACCTCCAGCGAAACCTTCCCCTCCGCCGAACACCTGCACTTCCAGATCCAGACCACCCCCAAAGCCACACTCCGAGGAACCCTCATCTACAGACCCCCCCGGCCCCCGAACACCCTTCGCCACCACCATCACCAACTTCATCGCACCCCACGCCATCGCCTCAACAAACTACATACTCATTGGAGACCTGAACTTCCACCTCGACAACCCCAGTGATCCCAACTCCACTATCCTTCGAGACAACCTCGCCAGCATCGGACTTAAACAACTCGTAAACACACCGACCCACAGAGCAGGACACACCCTCGACCCCATCTTCACGGCAGGAAACAGCGTGCAATTCAGCCACACAACACAGCCCCCATGGACCGACCACCACTGCGTACACTTCGCCATCAACAAACCCCAGGCACCCAAACCAGCCCCACGCCCACCTCGAAGGAACTGGAGCAAGGTTACCGACGAGCAACTTAACTCCACCCTCACCCGTGACAACCACACCTGGGCACCTGACGCAAACGAAGCAGCCAGAGAACTCCACACCTGGATCTCCAACTGCGCAGACGAGCTTGCCCCGCTACACAACCCTGACATACAACGCCCCACGAAAGCCGCCTGGTTCACCACCGCTCTCCAAGAAGCCAGACGCACCTGCAGACGCCTGGAGAAGAAATGGAGAAACACCAAGACAACCGAAAACCACACCACCTACAAGGACGCCATGATGGACTACCACAACCAGATCAGAGCCACCAAGAGGAACTTCATCCACAACAAAATCCTGGCCAACTCCAAGGAACTTTTCAGTGTCATTCAAGAATTCACCAACCCACGCCGTGAAGCCACAGACATCACCCCATCCCAAAACCTCTGCGACAAGCTTGGAACCTATTTCCACCTCAAGATCAAAAACCTCTACGACAACTTCATCGACCATCCATCAAGTGCCACAGACTGGTCCCGCCCCCCAGAAACACCAGCCAGCCCACCATCTCCAACTGGACACCGATCACGGCCGAAGACACCGCCTCGACCATGAAAAGCATCCACTCGGGGGCCCCCACCAACCCCTGCCCCCCTCACATCTACCACAGAGCCGCGGCCACCATCTCACCCGAACTACAATGCACCATCAACACCACCTTCAAAACAGGCACCTTCCCAGACGACTGGAAGCGCGCAGAAGTCAGACCCCTGCTCAAGAAGCCCACAGCTGACCCCACCGACCTCAAGAACTATCGGCCCATCTCGCTCCTCCCCTTCACAGCCAAAGTTGCAGAGAAAACAGTCAACAGGAAACTGACACGATTCATTGAAGAGAACGCCATCCTCGACCCGTCCCAATCTGGATTCCGAAGCAACCACAGCACAGAGACTGCCCTACTCGCTGCCACAGATGACATCCGCACCCTCCTGGACCAAGGCCACTCCGCAGCACTCATCCTACTCGACCTATCAGCGGCCTTCGACACCATCTCCCACGGCACACTAGTTGCCAGACTACACGACGCAGGCATACAAGGAACAGCCCTGGACTGGATCCGATCATTCCTCACCGGAAGAAGCCAAAGGATCAGACTCCCACCCTTCCTCTCCGACCCCACGAAAATCACCTGCGGAGTCCCACAGGGTTCATCACTGAGCCCCAACATCTACATGGCCCCCCTCGCACCCATCATCTGACAACACGGCCTCAACATCGTATCCTATGCCGACGACACCCAGCTCATCCTCTCCCTCACCAAAGACCCCACCACTGCCAAACTCAACTTCCAGAAAGGAAAGCAAGACGTCGCAGTCTGGATGACCAACAGCTGCCTGAAGCTCAACGCCGAGAAGACAGAAGTCCTCGTCCTCGGTACCACCCCTTCTGCATGGGACAGCACCTGGTGGCCGACTGCCCTCAGAAGCCCACCTACCCCCTCATACCACGCCAAGAACCTTGGCATCGTACTCGACTCATCACTCACCATGAAACGACAGGTGAACGCCGTCACCTCCAGCTGCTTCAACACCCTCCGCATCCTCCGCAAGACCTTCAAGTGGATCCCCCCTGAGTCAAGGAAGACAGTCACCCAAGCACTCATCACCAGCAGACTGGACTATGGAAATGCACTCTACGCTGGCATCAACAAGTCCCTACTCCGCAAACTCCAGACAATACAGAACACCGCCGCCAGACTCGTCCTCGGCATCCCCCGACACGAACACATCAGCCAACACCTACAAAGTCTCCACTGGCTCCCAGTGGATAAAAGAGACACTTTCAAAATCCTCACTCACACCTACAAATGCCTACACAACAACGGATCCAAATACCTCAACGACAGAATCAACTTCCACGTACCCAAAAGAAACCTCCGATCTTCCAACCTCGCACTGGCCGAAACCCCGCGCATCCACAGAGCCAGAGCAGGCAGAAGATCCTTCTCTCACATTGCAGCCAAGACCTGGAACGAGTTACCGGCAGACATCAGATGCACCCCCTCCCTGAACACCTTCAGGAAGACCCTCAAGACCTGGCTCTTCGGCTAAACAGATCTGCAGACCCCCACCCTCAGCGCCTTGAGACCCTCACAGGTGAGTAGCGCGCTTACAATTCCCTGATTGATGCTTTCATCTTCAGTACTTTTTTCCAATTTTTCTTTAAAAAAAACAAAATTTGGCTGTATTTTGGTTAATTTCTGTGTCCCCTCCAAGGGAATCAACAAACCCTGGATACAGTCAAAATCCCCATGATGTTGGAAGAAAAGGACGCATATTTGGCGTGGATACCTTATGTGGTCAAAAAGTTACAGGTGCCTAAGCGCGAACTACCCCAAATTGCCAAAAAAAGGCTTAGCACAGGGGGGGAAAATACCTAGCAGCGAAGTGGTTAATTCTTTTAGTTATTATATACATTATTTCACTAGGATGTAAAATTGATTTTAATAAACTCATAAAGCCTGTTTATGGTGTGTATTCTTAAGTGTGCCTATTCAGGATGAAAACAGATTTGGACCCCATTAACAACAAATCCTCCTGTGAGTCCCACCAAACTGTTCATTACCCACAATGCTTCTACCTTATGTAATGTTTACGTGGGTTCCATGCTACAGTCCACCAAATTATCTGTCTCTAGTTATTAAGTTGACATTGAGCTTGCACTTTCACCAGAGGGTCTAATCTCTGTCTGCCTTTTGTGTGGAATTACAAAACAAATCTCATTGTGTAAAATGTAGAGATTTTCTAAATGGCGAATATTAGCTCCTTATAATTTAGCATTTTAAATCATAAAATATATACATTGAAATCAAAAAAACAAGATGTGTTGTGCAGGTCAATTGTTTTACTGCTAATCAGTTTGAACTTGTGCACCCCTGCCTTTTTGTCTTGGAGAGTCTAGAGTGCTAATGATATTGCAATAGAGTCTGGGGCATATTAGCAAGACCCACGTTAAAATTATCGCCGTTTTAGCGGCAGGAATCTGCCGCTAAAACGGCGATAATGGACTTGCTAATATGCGTTATAGAATTCCAATAGAAGCCCAGGTTAGATGTGCAGGACATCTAACCTAGGCTTCTATTGGAATTCCATAACGCATATTAGCAAGCCCATTATCGCCGTTTTAGCGGCAGTTTCCTGCCGCTAAAACGGCGATAATTTTATCGCCGGTCTTGCTAATATGCCCCTCTATTTTTTGGGACTTTCTATCAAAGAAGGTCTGTGTGATTTAAACATTTCCAACTATTCTGATGTTAACAACCCTTTCTTCTGAAAGTCTCTGAAGCAAGATATTTGGTCGTGGCCTAGCAATCATATACTGTACAATACGCTACATTAAATATCGTTTTTTATTATCAGGTAGTACGTGTACCTGCATAGTGAAACATTATACATCGAAAGGGAGATGTTTTAATTGCAGATTTATTGTGGTACTATGTATTACAGGAGAAACAGTCTTAGTTACAGAAGTCACATATAGCTGAAGAATGATTGCCAAATGTATAAGGTATATTGGTATGCAATACTCATGAACCAATTCATCAAGTAGATTACTGAGTTAGTATTGCCCCGCATGACGTAGAGGGCCAGAGCTTTACCACACTTAAGGTAATGGTTGCTATGAAGCATGTGTGTCTTTTCCCAGACTCTTCCTCCTATATCCTCAGGTGTGCCTCCTATTATGCCTACCTCAGAGTGAGGCAGGGGGACGGAGATGCATGGGAGATCTGACATCACCACAGAGGAAATGTAATGATTCACCTGTCATTCTGTAGGTGGCACAAAATAAAGTGTAATTTTACATGAACTCAAAATGTTTGCAGTGCATGCACAGGAGCAGCAAAATTACAAAGCGTTAGCACTGGACCAAAAAGCAGGCCAGCCACATTGCAAAGTTTCTTGCTTGTTCTGGAATATAGAATGTTGGAAAATCATTTTCTCCAATATAAACAGATTTTGGTGCAGTTCGTGTTACAGAGAGACGTTTGCAATCGAACAAAAAGAAGGAAACTGAGAGCAAAATCCTCTTAAATACCTGTAAGTAGTTATACATCTTTGATACTGATTCAATTTCACATCAAAATGGTTGTTTGTGGTTTCACAGAAAAAGACAGAGCAAAGTCTTATTACTAATTCAGAGCACATAATATCTCATGCAGAATATTTTGAACATGTACTCCAGAGGGGCTATGTTTATGACCGATGTGAAAATTCTCTGTTTACTTATGCATATATCTAATTCTTCCTAGCCCTACTCTTCCACTTTCTAGTTCCAAATAAACATGTTTTAATCCTGACTACATTTGGTGGAACTCTGTCCCTGCACCTCGTCTCATCTTATTCCTACTGGGAAAGAATCTAGGTCAGAAGTATAAAGTCCTGAACTCCAGGGGCACGACAAAGAAGACTATGGACCATATTTAAACTTAGTGGGCCCGATTCACAAAGGCAAACAGAGACAAAAGTCTAAAATTACGACTTTCGGTATTCACAAGGGGCATTTACGAGAAGTAAAGTTAGACTTTTGTCTCAGTTAAACTTAAGTTTTGGTCTCAAGTTTAACTGAGACCAAAACTGAGACAAAAGTCTAACTTTACTACTCCTAAATGCCCTTTGTGCATACTGAAAGTCGTAAAGTTAGACTTTCGTCTCAGTTTACCTTTTTGAATCGGGCCCAGTGTGTGTGAAGCTCACTATTTTTTACTTTTTATCGAAATGTCAGAAAAGTTATGCAAAGTTATGAATAATTATGTGAAACACAAAACTGCCACTTGGGGCTATATTTTAACTTTCTGGTTCTGGTTATTTGTGTTGTCCCTGTGCACTCTCACAAAGATTTTCCTGATTATGGCGCCAATTATGTTATATGGTATAATAGCGTAATTTGGGGAATTTTGAGTAAAAAGCCTATAAACAATAGTAAATATAGTTACTGTGGTACCACAAAAGACCATCATATCCAGGCACTCCTGAATGAGAGTAAACTAGTCAAAGTCAAAGTACAAGAGTTAGGGCAAAGCTAGACTACTGCAAAAGATGTAAAGCAATGTATCCAAGCCAATCAGCCAAAGCAATAGGCAGATCCATATTATTCCTTTCCAAATATGTTTTTAATAGCACTTTATCAACTTAGAATTAACCTTCAAATTTTCCATCATAATTCAGCAAGAGATGTTTGGTGATGTCCTACAGTACACTATTTCTCATCACAGTGACCCTCGTTTTGAAATCTGGGCCCAGATTTACTAACATTTAACATAGCACTACGCAGCAAGACAAAGTGCTGCGCTGCATCAAATGGAGAGAGCAGGAATGTGCCATAATTGCTAACATATGGTGCATTCCTGCTCTCTCTCTGCGCTGGCACACTTGTGGCTGCCAAGCACCAACTCAGGCCCCCTTTTGCCATGACACAAGGGTGCCTGAGTTACAGTCAGGATTGTTTTTTTGCAGGAACGGACGCCTTCCTGCACAAAAACAACCCCAAAGTAATTTTTCTTCTTTCTATGCATGCTTCAGAATGCAGCGCATGTAGAAAGAGGAAATAACGAGGAGAATAAACATATTTCTGCTCAGTACACCTCACGTGCGAAGGCATAGCATTTTGACGCATTCCCAGCTTTACTATTCTCAGGAAATCTGGAGTGATCCAAAACCATGGGTGGATGAGTGGGAGCAACCAACCCCCACCCATGAAACAGCTTTCACATGCACAGTAGCGCAAGGTAGCAACTTGCAATGCCTTGCATTACTCTGTATTTACTATACCATGCAGAGAGATGCAAGGTGGCTCTGCTTGGCATAGCAAATCTAATTTAAGGGCTTGCATTGTGTGACACAGGGGAAACAAAAGCCCTTGATAATTCTGGGCCCTGGTCACTCTAGAGAGCCTCCAGCTATTTTTTCTCTGTTTAAATCCAGCAGTGCTGTACATGATTTGGTGCACATCTTGACTGATGCTACCTGCACTGCACCATGGATAACTGCCTCAGACAAGGGGGGCAAGGAAAACAAGTTGGCCATTCAATCATAGTCAAAATGCTGCTAGATGCACTGGCTAGCTTCTAATCTGCTGCATGAAACCCTGCGCTGTTTCTAATCATCTGTTGACATGCATCCTGTCCATATTCTCAATTTGTTGACTAGCAAATTCTCTCCTTTCTGCATTTCTAGAAAAGGCAAGCAGCAGAGCTGGTTTTACTGTCTTTACAAACGAAATGGCAATGATGTTTGTAGAACGTAATATTACTGCCAGGAGGATAAACCTAGCCTCTACCTCTGCCTCCCTCTCTACTTTGGTAAGAACTTAATATTACAACATTAGTAGTCTCCATCCCCAGCATCCAAGGTGAGGAAATAAACAAAAAAGCGTTTGGTATGAGTGAATAACAATATTCTGTGACAGAGGACAAGAGTCCATTCTTTTTCTGTCAAAGCCATACAGTACAATTTCATCCTCTCTCCAATGTCGCTCTTCCTCAATTAGTGATTGTGTTTAAATGCAGGAATTTAAAATTGGGTTCACTTGCAAGCTTTGTTAATTTGGGAGCATGGCTAAATTTATGCCGATGACAAAGCACTGCTAGAGAGAGCAACATTGGGACAGAGTGTGGCAGTATACTTTCTCAACACTGACCTCTTTTGGGAATTCAAGGTTGTTATCGCTGCAACTCAGGGCTGGATTTAGGGCAGTGCGACTGGTGCGGCCCCACTGGGCATTGACCTGTTGAGGGGACGTCAAACTCAGGGGGGGGGAGAGCTCTGTGTTAAGCTATCACTTAGGATGGGAGAGATGAGGGGCACTTTATGCCCGGTGGTAATGAGAGAATCCGAGGAGGCGGTCATGGGGTGTGGGGGACCCAAAAATTATTCTTGCACTGGGCGCCACCAGCAAAGGAGTGAAGCAAGTGGTAGGTATCCCAGAAAGGGATGGAGAACCTCAGGAAGGAATCCTGCTTGGGCTGTACAGAAACACAGGGTTGGAAGAAAGACATCTGTTCTTCAGATTCATCATTGCATGAAGAAGTGCGGTGCACCTTCAGAAAAGCCCGCCTGGCCACAATGCTCCTCTGCTGGATGGCAGTGGTGCAACCAAGTAATTGCATCGAGCTGACTTAGCACTGCCAGTAGCTGAAAACACAACAGCTCTGCACATGCATGCCCAACATGCATAGTCTGCATGGTAGCCTCGTCCCAGCTGAGTAACAGTCAAGGAGCATCATGACAATGCACGACTGATGCTGGCGAATGGGGCATCATGTTAAGTAACTCACTGTACTCCTACATCTGCAGCTATCCCATCCACTGCAACATTAGCACCTGGGAGGCCTGCATAGGCATGCATAGGCATCCATAGGCCTGTCCGCCTGTCCTCCAACCTGCTAGGGTCCCGGACAGGCAGGCAGGGCAGATTTATTTTAGTTGTCTCAGAAGGAGCCGAAGACAAGGACTACCACCCATGACACCACCTACCAAGTGTCCTTGTTCCCACCAATAAGTGACGTTGATGCTGCTCGACAACTACTAGCTCAAACTAACTACAGGTAGTGCCCATCCTACCCCTTCTCTTACTTGGCAGCCATCCTATAGTTTAAAACACTTAATTTCACAACTTTTTTACTTTTTTTTTTAACTCATTATAAAAGTTTTCTCTCTACCTTTTAAGTTTTCTACTTTTTTAACAAGTCTACAAGATCTTTTTTACTTCAGCCTTATTTTGTGAACTTCTTGCACACTACAAGACAAACGTCTGCTGTCTCTTTATTTGATTTTTGAATGCCGTGGACAATTTTTCGAAGAGTTTCTTTGTGGTGAACTTTCATCTCCACACAATTCTGTGCCTTGCGTAATCAAGCCAATAATAGCATGGCTCCCCAACTGACCAGCATTACTGATAAAAATAACACCGCCCACCGAGGCCTGTCCATTCACTTGAGTTCCAGAGAACTGCACCATATCACTTTTTCCTGTGGGTAGATGAATATCGTGTAAAAGGAAGGAACTTATCCTATCTCCTGATTTTCTCTCGCGTGACAGTAGACCCTGATTGTGTCTCTAGGCTCCAATTAAGGTTGACAAATTACCTTTATGGGTAAATTAAGAAAATACGTTTTTCAGAATAGTGTGTTTACTCTCACATATTGACCTGCCATATGTATGAAACAGTTTTACTGCAGCAAAGCCTGTGGTTTGCAAAATGACAGGTTTTACATCTGCAGAACAGTGTTTCATATTGTACTAAAGACACTAAATAATGGGAAAGTATTTTCAAGTCTCCAAAGTGCTTTTTGCTGCCAATGCTGGCTCCCAAAGGAGAAGTGGGATGTCATGGGCATATCTATTTTGTGAGCTGGAGTACACTGTATCTATAGCTGCAAGTGCAACTGCAGTTGCAAACCATTGATCGATTACCATGAATCGGAAGCGCCTGGCGCCAGATTGAAGCTGTCCATAAAGGACATCTCTACCTTGTGGATGATGGCTGCTGGCATTGGTAAGACAACAAAGCTCTCCCGAGGACCTCTGCATGCTCCCGAATTCCATTCTCTGAACGCCATCTTTGATTTTTGAAAGCATCCCTTATCCCATAATGCAAATGTATGAATGGAGGTCTGCTGTTTCTCAGAGGCCTCCATCTGTTCATTTGCAGCCATTTGTGAGGTGGTCGCAAAAGGGCACCTTCCTCCAGCATATTAATAAAGCTAGTGTTTTTGCGACCTCTGGCAAATGGGCCTTTTGCTATGCCACCTACTAGCGCATCATGGCTGCCTCAAAACGATGGCTGGGTCGCAACCTGCATGTGTGCAAAAAATACTGGGGCAGATTTACAAGCCCCTTGCGCCACACTTGCGCCGCCGTTGCGTCACTTTTGTGACGCAGCGGCAGCGTAAAGCTAGCGCCATGCTGCGACGGATTTACAATGTGACGCATCTAGGGAGATGTGTCACGTTGTAAAGCTCTGCGCCACATGAAACCTGCGTCAGGTTTCATGTGGGCGTTCCGGCGCAGGGTGGGCTTTCCGGCGCAGGTACGCCTCGGAAAAGTGCCTGAGTGAAATCTACAAGATTTCACTCAGTCACTTTTCCGACGCCGCTGCGTCAAAACCTTGCGCCTGCTTGAAGCAGGCGTAAGGCGTGACGCACCATGTTGCAGATAGGCCGGGTTGGCACAGTGTTGGAGTTGCGTCGCGCCCGCGACACGACTTCAGCACTGCGCCAAACTTACGCCGGCAGATGCGACACGCATCTGCCTATCCTTGCGCCATGGTGCGCCGCATTGTAAATGCGGCGCATCCGTGGTGGCGCAAGGATAGCATTGCGTGTCGCATGTTTCCTGGCGCATCCCTGCTGATTTGCAGGGATGCGCCAGGACTCGTAAATCTGCCCCTATGTTCTCTGCCTGAAATTACAAGGACGCCTCTTTCAATTGAATTGCTGTATGCTCTGGTCTACTATGCTCTCATTTCAGCTTTCTTGAAATGTCCTTAGCATTAATTGAAATTGGCTGTCAGTAAGACGTTTTGCGATAATTGTTACAGAAAGTTGCTGCTAATATAACAGAGACAATGGTACATCTAATTTTGCAGTTCATGTAAGAGACCTGCAATTTCCAAGAACAGCAAGGAACCGAATATTCATACAACTAGATAATGAGTAGGGCTTCAAAATGCAGAGACCGGTAACTAAACCAATAGGGATTCCATTATGCATCACAAATGTAATTGTCGACCCTTTCAGGCTCACGGGGTTTCATTTACTGAAAGAAAAGACATCTGTAGCTGACGGTCGGTCCTTACTAATTTGCTGAATACAATTATATATTTTTTCAGTACTTGAGCTTATAATGGGGAGATAACCATTGTGCCCAGTCAATAAAAAAGAAAGCAATAAACATAATTCGTTTACCACACTTCTAGTTCACGAGGGAATTATTTTCATGTACCTATGTTGTGTTGTTTCTGCTTATTAATAAAGAGATATCATTTTAAGAACGAACATAGGATATGATATAAAGTATAGTGGATATATAAGACACTAAAACATTTTTTGTTTAGTGAGCCAAATAATTTTACATAGATTCATTACAGATGTATTTTACATAGAAGTATGATACCAGAGCACCACTTTTTAAAGCACTTATTAAATGGGACTTTAAAACCATTTAAAACTATTAAACAAGGAAATTATATAAGTTTTGCACAGCCCTGTTTGCTTTATTTAATTAAGTGTTTCTATGCCAAAACAATAAGCAAATGAACTTTCTGTGACAGGACTACCCTACGGCAGCATATGAGTTAATGTAAGAAGTCTAACTTTTATAGAAATGTATTCAAACTTTGTCCATTTTTTTGAATTGCCACTCTTTCAAAATTTGTGGTACATAGGGATGAAACAGTATAGCGTTGGTGTGTGAAGGGGGCGTGGTCTTGCACCAACCAAGATGGCGACACCATTTTGAGCTCCGATGGATGCGGGAGCCTTTCGTCATTTTGGGACCGCTCCAGTGCTCGTCTAACGAAGGAGGCAATCAAGCTCCGTGGTCTCCTCTTTACAACGCAGCCAGCCCTAGGGTTTTTTGCCACAGAATGAGAGGTCGAGCCCACCATTTAGAAAGGTGGCGGGCGCGTTTCCTCACAGAACACCGCATGGAGCTATCGCGCTCCTCAACAATAGCTAAATGTCACGATTACTGACAGGAAAATCCCCAGTTTGGTCCCATTCTTTTAATACTTTTTTTCTACTTCAAGACTGAGTGGTAAATGCTATGAAAGTTTCTTTCCCTGCCTCAACATGCTTCCTCAGTACAGTGCTTTCCTTTATTTTACTCAACTGGTCTCTGAGCAGTGTGTATGACTCTTAATATCTGGTATAAGCTTCAAACAATTGCTCTCATGTTTCCTTATATATTTTTAGCTTTTTCCTGTGTTCTTTAGTTTTCTGGCCCAATGACTTGTTGTTTATGATAGGATTGCAGAGCCCTTTTCTTCAGGTTTGACAATTTGTTACTAATTCTTAAAGTGTGTTTTTATTCAAAATATTTTCCTTGAACGCTCATTGAAAGCCAATAGTCTTCTGGAATTTTCCCTCCATTTCTCCCTGGTTCTTCGTACATGGGGAAAAAAGAAACCTTAACTTTCTGGTGTCTCGAATAACGTTACGCTGTCAGCTTCAGATTCCAATCCTAATGACATGGATGACGCTGCTTCTCAGAAAACTGAATGTCATTCTGGTACCATTCCGAAAACATCTTCATTAAATAAAATGCAGATAGGGTCAAATAAAAGATCTAAACAAGACCCTCCATCCCCATCTATGGAGGTCATTCTTGAAGAAATCCATGTGCTGAAACCCTTCATGGAAGAAACTACTAAAACATTGCAACATTTTGATGACAAATGGACCTCTCTGGAGTCTTTGTTTTAATGGTAAAACAAAAAACTGAGACTAAAACTGGCAATTTCCTGTATCTCGCATTTGAAGTTGGACATCTCTCTATTAAAAAAACTCACTGGAGACCTTGAAAATTGCAGGAATAATTTGTGCATATATGGGCTTCCTGAAAACACTGGGGGCTCTGATCTGACCAACTACTTTCAATCTTTTCTACCCAAACTCCTTGGTATGTCTACGTCTGCTCCTCTTAATATACAACTGGTGCATAGGCTATGTCCTAGAGTTTTTACAGAGCAGTGAGGAATCAATTGTTCTTTTTGCAATATTTCTTTTGGGGGAGAGGATGTAGCCTTACGGCTAGAGCGGTCCACATCGAAGCTGGGGAACTGGGTTCGAGCCTCGGCAACCACATTCAACATCCTGTGATTCTGGGCAAATCACTTAATCTCCCCGTGCCTAACAAAAAATGAATATGTCCTTGTGTAACAAAACTGGTGCTATGTAAAGCGCTCTGATACCCGATATCTTCGGGTCTAGTTCGCGCTATATAAAACTCAAAAAAAAAATTATAATAATATACTGACTTGTTACAAGTTCTGTCTGCTTTCAAAGCGAAAAAGCTAATTATCTGGGCCAGTTGCAAACTGTTTTTCTCTCACGATGTAGCTAAAGATACTGCAGATCACTGGAAACATTTTATGGATATGCATCCTTAGTTGAGAGCCATGAAAGCTAGATTTAGACTTATTTATCTTTGCTTGTTTAAGGTGACATTTAAGGAAAAAACAACCACTTATGAGGAGCCTGCTGCACTTACAAGATTTCTTCAACTATATGGAGAAGAAGATATGGACACTTCGAAAATCACTTGAAGGTCCTCCTGTTCCTTTTGCTTATTTTCTTTTAATAATAACTAAGTAATGGGTTCTCTTATGTTTAATTGTTACAATGTCTTTTCTCTCACTTTAACACAGTTTAATTCCATAATGTTTCTTTCTTATGATGCAGGTATATGTCTTCACGTCTTGTTCCAGTCAGGACTCACTTTGTGTGATGTGTTCATTCAAATAAAGGCCTCCCTGCCGTCCTGTGGAGTTCAGATGTTGTCGCCATCATCTTCTGGTGTAGACACCCTCCCTTTCGTTTCTGTGATTTGTAGGTATGTTTATCAGTTTTCATTTGTATGACTTATCTGTCCTTTTGTTTTTGTTTCATTATTTTCTTACTGAAGTTTCTTTCTATGGTTCCACTTTGTTATTTCTTCTTCTTTGTCACCCGCCCTATCACCCGTCTCTCCCTTTCCTTCTTCCTTAAGGAAAAATTTGATTCTTCCTAATATTTTATTCCTTTCCTTCTAAATTTTACTACAGTTGTAATAATTGTACATACTCTTGTTCCAGTAATTCCTTCCGGGTTACCACATGGAACATCATAGGGTTAGGTAACGCTATTAAGAGGCAGAGGGTGTTATCTCATTTAGCCAAACTAAAAACTGATGTAGCATTACTGCAAGAATCACACCTTTCTGAAATTGAGGTTGCCAAATTAAAAAGATGCTGGGTAGGTAATGTGTTTGCTTCTTGTGAGAAATCAGCCCCTGTTTAGGTATCCTCCCACTTTTTGCCCCTATTTTGACCACTAGATGTTAGTTTTCTGACTCTTACTGTGCCCTGGACCCTGCTAACCAGATCCAGAACCTGTGCTCTGTGTAAAAAGTACATGGTAATTTGGTATAATTACAATTGACAATGGCAGACCCCTTTAAGTCCCTAGTATATAATAAGGCAAGGGGAATTCAACTACCTATAAGTCTTGAGTATATATTATGGCAGGGAGGTTTAGAGGCCCAGTAGATTTCCTGCACTGGAGTGTGCGCTACTGTGGTGCCTGCTGTCATTTTAAAAGCCAGCCCGTCTTGCAGGCTGCTTTTTTTTTGTGAGGCAAAATCCAGCTTTCCGGTGCCCTCTCTTGATTGACCTGGCCTTTCCCAGGCTGAGAAAAGAGCTCTTTGATGAGGTGTGTAGTGTCCTGTCAGAGTAGACAATGGATTTCCTTCGGATGGAGAACTTTGGCTGCAGAAGCCAAAAGACAGGAAAGGTGTGGGGGAGCCAAACTGGCCTTCAAATGGAGAATTACAGTTTAGGACAGCACATGCTAACCCCCACATCCTGTACCCACTAGCCACACAGAAGACTCAGTAATTAGATTAAGGAGAGGAGGGGAAAGGGAGTGTTAGTAAAACCTGGCCACACCACTATGTTGGCTTAGCCTGATCCAGCTCCTCTGGAGAGATTTCCCCCATGTTGGATCTTGAGACAATGGTGCTTTCTGGGATGAGAATTTGCTACACTTTCGAGGAAGTGGTCATACACCTGGTTGACACCCTGCATCCCATTGGTCAGGGGTGCCCTCTGCTTGACACTCAGAAACTGTGAATAAATATGGGAGAGCTGCATAGCTCCTCAGATATGCTGCCTGAAAAGACAAGAAGAAGATGGACTGCCCTGCTGATTCCCTGGCCTGTACCAAGAGGACTGCACTCACCAAGACTGTACCTTCTGCACACTGTGAGACTCAGCACCACAATAAGCCTGGCCGTAAAACTTCGCTCCACTTCCGCAGATAATGCAGAGTTACCGATACACTCCACACTCCGCAACGGAGTGGAGGTTTTTTTTTCGGAGCGCTCGAAATATCCTTTCACAATCGTGGGAGCAAGTTGCCTGGTGCCCGCACTCGCCCATGAGATTTCCTAGCCATTCGGGGAGCGCCACGACATTTGCTAACCGCCCACAAGCTCCCACAGTTGCTAACATGTCTTTCGGCAGTGCCAGCGAGTTCCGGCGGATGTTTTGTGACCTACACGAACATGTACGATCTAACACGGCTGCAATGGGAAAGATTCTCTCCTCAAGAAACATCAAAATCTTCTTGAAATGACGATGTGCAGTAAAAACCTCCTCAAATGGACCGTTGGCGTTGTTTTTTTGTGCAAGGAGTCCTTTTTTAAAAACTTTTTTTCCCAACAGGGGGGAAGTGCCCCAAAGTCTCCAAATTCCTGTTCCTGTCCAGCATGCTCGTCCCAGTGACTTGTACATCTCTTGGTCGCTTTTCATTTGGATTTGGAAGGATCTCTCTTTGTGTCCGCTGCATATATACCATTATATTTGAGATTTTTGTGTAAGGGTTTTTTTCGTTTGATAGAGGGCTTGCATTAGCATTTATTTCTTTTTTTATTCGATTTATTAAATTTATTGAGATGGGGTGGCCTGCAGCTTCAGTAAGGGCCTAGTTATTCTTTGCATGTTTTTTGAATTCTAATTTTTAAATGTTTTTTTTTCATTTTCATAACATCTGGCATCATCAACCCCATGCCTGCTATAGGTGCAAAACAGAATTCATTGTCTCAGGATTATTTAATTGTCATTTCTCAGCAACACCTCCCTGAGTGCCACATCCCACGTGATGCACATAAAGCAAACAGTTACATCTGTATGTTGTTGCTCTTCCTTACCCTTCCTGAGTGCACACCATGAAAGTTTATGTTGGTATGGTTTCATGAATGGATACACTGTTTTGCTAATTATTTATAATAACTTAAGTAACCAGTGACCACACTAAATGATATTGTTTGTTTGTAGTACTAATTGAACTGCAAGAATGCCACATTTCACTGATGTTCGTCTTGCTTGTTTGCTTTTTGCTGCAGAAGAGACAACATCACCACAGTACTGCCTGACAGAAGGCCTGGTCACGACGTGATGTGTGACCACACATCATGGACATCTCTTTATCTTGTGAAGCTAAGTTCCACTGACAACTGACAGCTTCAAAATGGCCCCAACGAAAGGTGCTACTAAGAAAGTGGCCAATTATAAGAAGGAGCTTACCACCACTGGTATGCCGACTCAGATGTTTTTCGGGCAAAGAAAGTGTGAGCCTGCAGCACTGGACTCTGGGGAGCAAGCTGAGAGCAGCACCCCTGCTTCAGCCCACCTCAACCTAGGCCCAAGCCCATCTGTCACAGAGGCAGCCAGTCTAATCATGGCATAGCCGAAGAGCAGGGATGTTGAAATGGACTTATCTCTTTTACAAAGTGTTACCCAATCATTGCAGGAAACTCAGATAAGTGGACAATAAGAGCCGCAGCCAGCAATAGTAGTTCCTCACAAAGTAGGTGCAGTTCAGGAGATCGAGCTTCATGCTGAGAAAGTAGAAGAAGCCACTCTCTCAGAAGAGCCATGGTCGTCCAAATCTCCAGCAAGAAAAAGGAGGGTTACTCCACCCTTTTCTTCTCTAAGCCCCCCTTCTGATGATCAAGACTCCACTTGGATCCCGCCTCAGTCTGGGAGTGAGACACACCAGGAGAGGCTATGGAAAAGGAAGGTTCCTGAAAGTCTTTGATTTATGGATGTAGAAGAGGAGGATGACAAGACGACGAACCTGTCATCATGGATGTGAGCCCAGCCCCAGTGGAGACTCACTTTACCCCATCTTAAACTGCTCTGAGAAATGAGGCACAGACCATCAACGCCAGCTTCCATTGTTGCAAAACCCCGCCAGTGACCTACACCCACAACAACCGCAGTAGAAGAAGGTACTGCAGAGAGGCAAACGTCAAAACAACCACCTACCGCCAGTTTATCCGACATTGGCAGTGCCACCAGCATCAGAAAATGGACCTCCCCAGTTTGGGACTTCTTTATAGTTAGCTAGAAGGAGCTGAACATTGCCATATGCTCCAATTGTGGAGGAAGTGTTAGTTGGGGTAAGCTTGGTACAAACTATGGTACCGGAGGCCAAACAACCCATTTGAGAAAATACCACACAATCCAGTGGGAGAAGCACCTTAGCAGCCAAAAAACTGCAAGTGGTGTTGGTGAAGGGGGTGAAAGGCTGAGCAGGGAATCCGATTCAATCACGGTGGAAGACATTTTCATTACGCAAATCAGCCCTGTCTTCAGCAGTGCAGTAGTATCGTCAACATCAGCAACATCGCAATGGCACAAGACTCAGGTTGGGACACCAAGGCAAGAGTGTTCAGTGACTGCCCCTCTGAGACGCACATTGAGCCTACCAACGTCTGCTCTCAAGAAGTCACCTGCATCAGTGGCACCAGAAAAGAAAAAACTCCAGGCTACTATTCCTGGCATGTTTCGGAATGGGGCCATCCTCATATTTCGAGCCATGCTGCACTGTCATCAACTGCTGGTATACTATAATATTAACCCCTTCGGTGCTCATGACGAGCTGGACTCGTCATGGCACACAGTGGGCGTGTGCTCATGACGAGTCCAGCTCGTCATGGCACCCACCCACGGGGGAAGCGCTGGCGCTCCCCCCGTGGGACGCCGATCTTGGGATTTTTACCGGGGAAGGAGGGGAAGCCCTTCCCCTGCCTCCCCCCGCCCCCGTACACGTCATCAATGACGTCAGCGCGCTAGGCGCGCTGCCGTCATTGGAGGTTTCCCTCTGTTCCCCGACGCGCAGGAAGCGATTTGCTTCCAGCGCGTCGGGGAACAAACAGGTATGTTCTGTTGCTGGGGAGGGAGGGATTTCTCCAAAAGAGGCATCGGGGAAAAGGAAAGGGTTTTCCTTTCCCCCGATGCCTCTTTTGTGCATTCCTGCTGCACGATCGTGCGATCGTGCAGCAGGAATGCCCACTAGCGCCAGGGATTTTTTTTATTTTTTTTATTTAAATGGCGATCTTGCGTGCGGGGAGCGGCCCCTTAGGCAAGGGTCGCTCCCCTTATTGGGGCATAGCTGCCAAGGTTTCAGATTGCTATGTGTGACATTTTTATAATGTCAGTGTAATTATGAGTGACATTTCAATGACTATGAGTGACACTTTCTCCCGATCAAAATCAAGTAATGAAGATGAGGGAACCACATAAATATCAGAAGTTACACCCATTTGAGCAACAAGGAACTCTAAGATCTTGAAACTGCTGCACAGTACTAGAAATGGAAGGGCACTAACATAGTATCCAGTAACTCAGAGAGATCCTCATAAACAGTTTTACGATTTGCATAGTAGAGTGGCGTTCTCTGCTGCAGGGATATTAATCCTCTGCGATAGAACATGCAGAGTGAACTGCCAGTTGACAAATTTCCGACCTTTGAACAGATACATTTAATTACAGCAGCCTTAGTTTTTGACTTGCTTACAGAAGTCCTGAGTCACAACAATTCTACCTACTGCTGCACCTAGCTGGGGAGAAAAGTCTTCTGCCGATGTGTTGTTGCTGAAGTGTCTCTGTGAGTCACTGTCACACTCACTGGCTGCAGACTGAGGTGCGGGGGCGTAACACAGGCACCTGCATCCCCTGCGGTGCGGGGGGGCCCGAGCTACAGGGGGCCCACTCAGCACAGTACTGAGGACAGAGCACTCCGGATTAAATCCGGAGCGGGGCCCCTCCGTGTACATTGCAGGGGGGCCCCTTAAACTTTCGTTACGCCACTGCTGAGGTGTTGTAGTGTAGATGGAATTAAAGTCTGAATGACACGACGGACAGTGAGAAGAGCTTTGAGAGCAGTTCCGTGTGCCTTCAGTGCCCATGACGAGCTGGACTCGTCATGGCACACAGTGGGCGTGTGCTCATGACGAGTCCAGCTCGTCATGGGACCCACCCACGGGGGAAGCGCTGGCGCTCCCCCGTGGGACATCGATCTAGGAATTTTTACCGGGGAAGGCAGGGGAAGCCCTTCCTCTGCCTCCCCCCGCACACGTCATTGGGGTTTCCCTTTCTCCCCAGACGCGCTGGAAGCCATTTGCTTATAGCGCGTCGGGGAAGAAAGGTAAGTTTTGGCTCTGGGGAGGGGGGCATTCAAAGAAAAGAGGCATCGGGGGAAAGGGCCTTCGCTGCTAGGCCTTTTCCCACTAGACCACCAGGGACAAACTGTGGGGAGTGGCCCCTTGGGCAAGGGTCACTCCCCTTTGGGGGCATTGTTTGTGGCTGTCTGCCCCCATGGGGGGGGGGGCAGATCACCCAATTTTTTATTGATATAGTGCCCACTAGACCACCAGGGATTTATTTGTGTGTAGTGGCCCCTTGGGCAAGGGTTGCTCCCCTTTGGGGAGCATTAATTTGGCCGTTTCTGCCACCCTGAGGGGCAGATCGGCTGATTTGTTTTTTTGTAGGGCCGCTAGGCCACCAGGGGTTTTTTTTATGTTGGGGAGCGGCCCCTTTATGGGAGGATGATTGTGGCCATTTCTGCCCTCTTTGGGTGGCAGAATAGCAGTATGTTTTTAGGCCCATCTGCCCCCAAGGGGGGCAGAAGCCACTAGACACCAGGGTTTTTTAAATTTTTGTGTTGGGGAGTGGCCTCAAGGGCAAGGGTTGCTCCCCTTTTACGGGGGTGAATATTTTATTTATACTCTTAGGCCCACCTACCCCTTAGCTTGGCTGGTGAATTGTGTGTGGACTGGTGCATTATTTGCATATGTGATTGTAATGTTTTTTTCTCCTTTTTATTCTAGTGTAAAGCTTTTGATTCCTGTTTGCGGTTTCGACAGTGGTTGTTCTGCAGTTTTGCGTAGTTGCATTTTTTTGGTAAGAAAAACATTCTTGTTGGATTTACTCCAAATGAGTATTATTGTCATGTATGAATGAATTTTTTTGTAAGTGGTGTCATAATGGCAGCATATTTAGTTAGTGTTTTGAGCATGAAATTCTTTGCGATGTGTTTTGCATTGTCTTATGTGTAATTTTCTTTTTTCTTTTTTTTGTGGGATATTGTTGATCCATACTGTGTCTGTGCAGAGTAGGTGGTGGTGAGTTTAGCTGCTTCTGGCAAGTGAGTGGTATCGTTTTGGAGTATATAGGTATTTCTGATAAAGGTGCATTTTGTTTATTACTTATTTTACAAAGTGTTTGTTGTTGTTGACTTGTTTGACAAGTTACCTTTATTAGTAAGCATTATGGCTAGCCGTAGAATGACTGCTCAGCAGGTGGTTAGTTTGCTTCTTGAATCTTCCTCTGAGCAGGATTATGAGACTGACAGTGCGTCTGAGGGAGAAGAGGGAGGGAAGATTCAGGCAGTGAGTTTTCTCTCCACATGGAATCATCGGATGATGAAGGTACTCTCAGTGCGGATGAAGTGCCTGTTTTAGAGGAGGATACTGCTGTGCCGATGGTGCAAGAGGCATCTGGATTGCAGCCTGGGGCTGCTAGGCTTCCTACTGGAAGTGCTGGACTCTGGGTTGATCCAAACATGGTGCAGCCGGTGTTGCCTGCCTTTAGTGGTTATGCAGGGTGTAGAGTGGATTGTGAACATTATTTGCCTATGCAGTATTTTCAGTTGTTTATGGATGATGTATTTTTGGGTGAGATTGTTGAGCAGACTAATTTGTATGCTGAACAGTTTTTGAGGGACAACAGTGCCAGACTTAGGCCCCATTCTAGAGCTACCCGGTGGAGTCCCACAAATCTGGAAGAGATGAAGAAGTTTTTGGGTTTGACTTTTTTGATGGGTTTGATAAGGAAGCCGTCCATGGGTTCATATTGGTCTACCAGTCCCTTGATGGCAACGGCCATATTTCCTGCAGTTATGACTCGTGATCGGTATTTACTTTTGCTTCGGATGCTGCATTTTGTTGATAATGGTTTGGCGTTGCCACGAGATCACCCTGAATGTGACCGTCTTTTTAAGATTCGGCCTGTTCTTGATCACTTTGTAGATCGATTTTCAGAGATCTATACTCCAGGGAAAGAAATATCTATTGATGAGTCTTTGGTCCTGTTCAAGGGCCGTTTGGTTTTTAGGCAGTACATTCCTAGCAAGAGGGCACGCTATGGAATTAAGCTGTATATGTTGTCTGAGAGTAGGACAGGATATGTTTTTAATTTGCGTGTGTACACTGGTAGGGATTCCACTATTGACCCCCCTGGTTGTCCGTCCACTTTTGGAGTTTCAGAGAAAATTGGGTGGGATCTTGCTAGAGGACTGTTTAACAGAGGCCACCATTTGTACCTTGATAACTTCTACACTGCTGTGCAATTGTTTAAGGAATTGTTCAAAGTGGACACTTTTGCTTGTGGCACAATCCGCTCTAACCGTAAAGGTTATCCAAAAGAGCTTGTTTGTAAAAACTTCAGAGGGGACAGTGCAGTTCCTTGCGTAGTGATGAACTACTAGCTGTGAAATTTGTGGACAGGAGGGATGTGTACATGCTGACTACCATCCATGATGAGAGTACTTCACCTGTGGCTGTTTGGGGTCAGATTGCTGAAGTGCGCAAACCTGTGTGCATTTTAGACTACAATAAGCACATGGGTGGTGTTGATAGAGTAGATCAGAGGTTGGAACCTTACACTGCTATTCGTAAGGCTTACATTTGGTATAAGAAGTTGGCCATCCATCTCTTCAATTTAGCAACTTTCAATGCTTTTGTTGTGTTCAAGGAGTGTTCTCCTGCGTCAAAGTTGACTTTTGTTCAGTTTCAGCAGTCTGTCATAGGCAGCCTTGTTGTTGTGGAACAGGCAAGTATTCCTAGAGTTGGAGTGGTGGAGGATGTAGCTCGATTGAAAGATCGCCACTTTCCTGATCACATTCCTCCTACACCCTCAAAAGACTTTCCCACTAGGAGATGTAGAGTCTGTTGGCGAAGAGGTACGCGGAAGGAGACTCGTATGTACTGCCCTGAGTGTCCTTCTAACCCTGGGCTGTGTGTGCCTGCTTGTTATAGAGCGTACCACAAGCAAAAGAATTATTGGGAGCAACCATGAGTGGTAAAGTGAACTGCCTGGTCTGTAATGTTTAAAAATTGTTGTTCTGTTTCAAGGTTGGCATTAGTGCAATGTATTTAGTTTCTGATTTTGTGTTAGTAGATTTGTATCTATTTGCAATTTGTTTGTGTTTTCTTTTTTGTATAAAAAAATCCTAAATGTGATGGTGGTGTGTGTAGGCTGGTGCTTGGCTGGCGGTGTTCGTGGAGTGGTGCTTTGCTGGCGGTGTGCGTGGAGTGGCGCTTGGCTGGCGGTGTACGTGGAGTGGCGCTTGGCTGGCGGTGTGCGTGGATTGGCACTTGGCTGGCGGTGTGCGTGGACTGGCGCTCGGCTGGCAGTGTGTGAGTAGTGACTTGCTGCTGGTCACTACACATACTGATAGCCGAGCGACACTCCACGCAATCCATCAGCTTGTGTGGTTTCTGTGTTAGGAATGTGGGCGTGTGAAAGTGATGGGCCCTTGAATGGCGCTGTCTGCTGGTGTGAGTGTTGTAATGTGATGGGCCCGCGGCTGGTGGTGTGAATGGTTTTGTATGTGTCACAAGTATGAAAGGTGTATGAATGGCCTGTAAAGAGGTTGGTGCCTTGTCGTGGCTTTACAGCTCACGAGCTGTGAGTCAATGGTTCAGTTTCTCGTCCTTTCAATTATTAACAGTGCATTTCATTTTTGTGAAATCACTTGTTAATACAATTGTATATACTGAACCATCACTCACCCTCGTGCCAAATGCAACCAGTATGTGTGTGTGCTTGAGGATTAGATGGCTGTGCAGTAATATTTATTTTTTTGTCTTTTGTCCCTTTTTGTGAATGTTGTAATGTGTTTGTTTCATGGCTGGTGGTGTGAATGGTCTTGTGTGTATCACGTATGAAAGGTGTGTGAATGGCCTGTAAAGCGGTTGGGGCCTTGACGTGGCTTTACAGCTCACGAGCTGCGAGTCACTGGTTCAGTTTTTTGTCCTTTCAATTATTGACAGTGCATTTCATTTTTGTGAAATCTCTTGTTAATAAAATTGTATATACTGAACCACACTTGCCCTCGTGCCAAATCCAACCACTATGTGTGTGTGCTTGAGGAATAGATGGCTGTGCAGTAATCTTTGTCTTTTTAGTCTGTCTGCCAAGGTTTACATTCCGTCTAAGAATAACCTACCAACTGTAGATATTGTCGTAAACGAAACACCCATGGGAGTATATGGTGATATCTCTCTTGTGGATCACAACAAGTTATGTTACCCACAATGTCCTGCAAACCTCAAAATATCTGCCACATTTTCCTTGCAATATTGTGCCAAAATGTTCACGCTGCAGAAATAAACAACACATTATCTCAAAACGACCTGGTTTTGCAAGGGGGGTCACCTGGGTTTTTGGCCCGGGGCTCGGCGGCCACCTAGGGAAACCTACCAAACCCACACATTTCTGTAAAGTAGACACCTGGGGGATTCCAGGGAGGTATGGCTTGCGCGGATCCCCCAACGTTTTCTTACCCAGAATCCCCTGCAAACCTGACATTTTGCTGAAAAAATTCCTCCCTGGAAGCCCCCGGGTGTCTACTTTTCAGAAATGTGTGGGTTTGGTAGGTTTCCCTAGATGGCCGCCGTGCACGGGACCAAAAACCCAGGTGACCCCCCTTGCAAAACCAGGTGGTTTTGAGATAGGCAATTTTGATGTCGCCTCACTACGTTTTGGGCCCTTGCCTGTCGCGGGTACTTGGGCCTCCCACACAAGTGAGGCACCATTTTTATCGGGAGACCTGGGGGAACGCTGGGTGGTAGGAAATTTGTGTGAGGCCAGTGATGCCACACTTTCCCACACAAAAATGTGTGAAAAAAGTGATTTTTTCAGCTAAAATTGAGGTTTGCAGGGGATTCTGGGTAAGGAAACGTTGGGGGATCCACGCAAGCCATACCTCCCTGGAAGCCCCCGGGTGTCTACTTTTCAGAAATGTGTGTGTTTGGTAGGTTTCCCTAGGTGCCGGCAGAGCTAGGGTTCACAAACTACAGCTAGGCACTTTGCCAAAAAAGGGTCATTTTTCACTGCGAAATTGAGGTGTGACCACGTTGTGTTTTGCGCCGTTTCCTGTCGTGGGCACTAGGCCGACCCACACAAGTGAGGTACCATTTTTCTCGTAAGACATTGGAGAACGCGGGGTGGGTGGAAATTTGTGGATCCATGCAGATTCCAGAACTTTCCACCACAGAAATGTGGGGAAAATGTGTTTTTTTTGTCAATGTTTTAGGTTTGCAAGGGATTCTGGGTAACAGAACCTGGTGGGAGGAAGTCAAGTCACCTCATCCTGGATTCCCCTGGGTGTCTAGTTTTCAAAAATGTATAGGTTTGCTAGGTTTCCCTAGGTGCCGGCAGAGCTAGGGTTCAAAAACTACACCTAGGCACTTTGCCAAAAAAGGGTAATTTTTCACTGCGAAATTGACATGTGACCACGTTGCGTTTTGCATTGTTTCCTGTCGCAGGCACTAGGCCGACCCACACAAGTGAGGTACCATTTTTCTCATAAGACTTTGGGGAACACGGGGTGGGTGGAAATTTGTGGATCCACGCAGATTCCAGAACTTTCCACCACAGAAATGTGGGGAAAATGTGTTTTTTTGGACAATTTTTAGGTTTGCAAGGGATTCTGGGTAACAGAACCTGGTGGGAGGCAGTCAAGTCACCCCATCCTGGATTTCCCTGGGTGTCTAGTTTTCAAAAATGTATAGGTTTGCTAAGTTTCCTTAGGTGCCGGCAGAGGTAGGGTTCAAAAACTACAGCTAGGCACTTTGCAAAAAAAGGGTCATTTTTCACTGCGAAATTGAGGTGTGACCACGTTGCGTTTTGCACCGTTTCCTGTCACGGGCACTAGGCTGACCCACACAAGTGAGGTACCATTTTTCTCATAAGACTTTGGGGAACGCGGGGTGGGTGGAAATTTGTGGATCCACGCAGATTCCAGAACTTTCCACCACAGAAATGTGGGGAAAATGTGGTTTTTTGGACAATTTTTAGGTTTGCAAGGGATTCTGAGTAACAGAACCTGGTAGGAGGCAGTCAAGTCACCCCATCCTGGATTCCCCTGGGTGTCTAGTTTTCAAAAATGTATAGGTTTGCTAAGTTTCCTTAGGTGCCGGCAGAGGTAGGGTTCAAAAACTACAGCTAGGCACTTTGCAAAAAAAGGGTCATTTTTCACTGCGAAATTGAGGTGTGACCACGTTGCGTTTTGCACCGTTTCCTGTCACGGGCACTAGGCCGACCCACACAAGTGAGGTACCATTTTTCTCATAAGACTTTGGGGAACGCGGGGTGGGTGGAAATTTGTGGATCCACGCATATTCCAGAACTTTCCACCACAGAAATGTGGGGAAAATGTGGTTTTTTGGACAATTTTTAGGTTTGCAAGGGATTCTGGGTAACAGAACCTGGTGGGAGGCAGTCAAGTCACCCCATGCTGGATTTCCCTGGGTGTCTAGTTTTCAAAAATGTATAGGTTTGCTAGGTTTCCCTAGGTGCCGGCAGAGCTAGGGTTCAAAAACTACACCTAGGCACTTTGCCAAAAAAGGGTCATTTTTCACAGCGAAATTGAAGTGTGACCACGTTGCGTTTTGCGTCGTTTCCTGTTGCAGGCCCTAGGCCGACCCACACAAGTGAGGTACCATTTTTCTCATAAGACTTTGGGGAACACGGGGTGGGTTGAAATTTGTGGATCCACGCAGATTCCAGAACTTTCCACCACAGAAATGTGGGGAAAATGTGTTTTTTGGGACAATTTTTTAGGTTTGCAAGGGATTCTGGGTAACAGAACCTGTTGGGAGGCAGTCAAGTCACCCCATCCTGGATTTCCCTGGGTGTCTAGTTTTCAAAAATGTATAGGTTTGCTAGGTTTCCCTAGATGCCGGCAGAGGTACGGTTCAAAAACTACAGCTAGGCACTTTGCAAAAAAAGGGTCATTTTTCACTGCGAAATTGAAGTGTGACCACGTTGCGTTTTGTGTCGTTTCCTGTCGCAGGCACTAGGCTGACCCACACAAGTGAGGTACCATTTTTCTCATAAGACTTTGGGGAACACAGGGTGGGTGGAAATTTGTGGATCCACGCAGATTCCAGAACTTTCCACCACAGAAATGTGGGGAAAATGTGTTTTTTTGGACAGTTTTTTAGGTTTGCAAGGGATTCTGGATAACAGAACCTGGTGGGAGGCAGTCAAGTCACCCCATCCTGGATTCTCCTGGGTGTCTAGTTTTCAAAAATGTATAGGTTTGCTAGGTTTCCCTAGGTGCCGGCAGAGGTAGGGTTCAAAAACTACAGCTAGGCACTTTGCAAAAAAAGGGTCATTTTTCACTGCGAAATTGAGGTGTGACCACGTTGCGTTTTGCGCCGTTTCCTGTCGCGGGCACTAGGCCGACCCACACAAGTGAGGTACCATTTTTCTCAGAAGACTTTGGGGAATGCGGGGTGGGTGGAAATTTGTGGATCCACACAGACTCCAGAACTTTCCACCACAGAAATGTGGGGAAAATGTGTTTTTTTTGACAATTTGTTAGGTTTGCAAGGGATTCTGGGTAACAGAACCTGGCGGGAGGCAGTCAAGTCACCCCATCCTGGATTCCCCTGGGTGTCTAGTTTTCAAAAATGTATGGATTTGCTAGGTTTCCCTAGGTGCCGGCAGAGCTAGGGTTCAAAAACTACAGCTAGGCACTTTGCCAAAAAAGGGTCATTTTTCACTGCGAAATTGAGGTGTGACCACGTTGCGTTTTGTGCCGTTTCCTGTCGCAGGCACTAGGCCGACCCACACAAGTGAGGTACCATTTTTCTCGTAAGACTTTGGGGAACGCGGGGTGGGTGGAAATTTGTGGATCCACGCAGATTACAGAACTTTCCACCACAGAAATGTGGGGAAAATGTGTTTTTTTTGACAATTTTTTAGGTTTGCGAGGGATTCTGGGTAACAGAACCTGGTGAGAGCCAGTCAAGTCACCCCATCCTGAATTCCCCTGGGTGTCTAGTTTTCAAAAATGTATAGGTTTGCTAGGTTTCCGTAAGTGCCCGCAGAGCTAGGGTTCAAAAACTACAGCTAGGCACTTTGCAAAAAAAGGGTAATTTGTCATTGTGAAAATGTGGTACGTCCACGTTGCATTTTGAGCCATTTCCTGTTGTGGGCACAAGGTCTACCCACACAAGGGAGGTACCATTTTTATCGGGAGACTTAGGGTAACACAGAATTGTAGAGCAACTGTTATTACCTATTGACTTTCGATGCATTTCTGCCTTCCAAATGAAAGACAATGTGTAAAAAATAAGTCATTTTGAAAAATGACCTATAATTCTCATGCTAGTATGGGTACTCCCAATTTCGGAAATGTGCAAATATCTACTGTTTCTAAAATCTACATTTTGTTCCCATTTCAGAAATACATAGGTGTCTTTCATAACAATTTGTCCATGTATACATTTTCCCAAAATAATTGCTATATACCCGGTACATAATAAAAAACCATTGCAAGATGCTGCTCAGTTATTGGCTCTGGGTTCGTCGGGTTCTTGGTGAACCTACAAGTCCTATATATCCCCACAACCAGAAAGCTCCAGCGGATATAACAGTATATTGCTTTCAAATAGCTGTCATAATTAGAAGAAGTTACAGGTGAAAACGTTGACACAAATGGCTGTTTTTTTCAACTAATTTTCAATTTTTCCTTCATTTAACTGTTAGTTTCTATAAGGATAACTTTAAGGATCTACACAAATGACCCCTTGCTGAATTCAGAATTTTGCCTACTTTTCAGAAATGTATGGCTTTCCAGGATCCATTATTGGTTTCATACCCATTTCTACCATTAACTGGAAGGAGGTTGAAAGCACAAAAAATAGCAAAAATAGGCTATGTCCCAGAAAAATGCCAAAACTGTGTAAAAAAAGTTGGTTTTCTGACAAAAGTCTGCTTGTCCCTGAAATCTGGGAAGATGATGATTTCAGCACCACAACCCCTTTTTTGATGCCATTTGCAGGGAAAAAACAAGACGCTTTCATCTGTAGCCCTTTTTTCGCATTTTTCCCAAAAAAAACAAAATGTTGCTGTATTTTGGCTAATTTCTGGATCCCCTCCAGGGGAATCCACAAACCCTGGGTACCTTTACAATCCCCATGATGTTAGAAAAAAAGGACGCAAATTTGGCATGGATACCTTATGTGGTCAAAAGGTTGCAGGGGCCTAAGCGCGCACTACCCCAAATAGCCAAAAAAAGGCTTAGCACAGGGGGGGGAAAGGCCTAGCAGCGAAGGGGTTAATACATACACAACATTGGGGGGTCCACCATGACCATTAACACTCTCTCATTTTACTGTTTGAGCATGAGCAAGAATAAGAAAGCCTTCTCAACAAACATGCATACAATACGTTGCTTGGGCATGTAATCTTCACAGTAGAGTAGTAGTACCTAACCTAAAATGGGTCCCCTTAGTCTTACAGTACCACCAGTCCACAAGATATAAAAGGTGAGAGGGAATTCTTACTGACAAAGCAGCAGAAAGTAAGCTACAGAACAGATAGACTAGTAAAGACAGTTTGATGTCAAGTGCAGAAACTTGAACTATAGAAAACAAGTAAATAGGATAATGCAGGGATAAGAAGAATTTAGGAAACAAACAAATAGAATGAAGAAGAGTTGGAAAAAGATCAGGAGACAGGCACAGTAAAAAGGAAAAATAATTCTAAATGCGGAGGGGTAAAAGTTAGGGAAATAATAATATTAACAGGAGGGCTTACTCTGGCCAGCAGATCCATCTGCCGAGGCAGTTGTGGCAGCAGTGGCACCTGCAGCTCCCTCGCCCAGCCCGCTGGGTCCTCCAGGCCCATCCCTCTTCTTACCCCTGGATGCAAATGTAAGAAATACATAAAATAAGGTTAGTGGTACAATTAAAAATAATCTCCACAAAAATATTTTGACAGGGAAAAGCAAACATGATAAAATTGAACTTTTATAAATGAGATTTCATATAATACTATTAGTATTGTCGTGGACATATACCTAATTTCCTAAACTTAACCCTATTCCAAATTTCTCAAACTACATTTTTGAACTACTAGTACAGTGCAATGAAAGATCTTTGCTTCTCATCTCATTCTCAATCTCTCAGCCTCAAGTTACTCTCTTTGTCGGGCAACTCAGTCTGCATTTCTTTTTAGTGCACAGATGGATGCATGCTAGAAATCACTGGGAAATTGCTTGGAGTTGGGAACTGTGTGAGCGACAAATAAATAAAGGCACAGAGAAGTGAGAGAACGCGCTAACACACTAATAGTAATAACTACCACTATCTTAGTGACAGGACAGAGGAGTCTCTGCAGGACTTTTTAAATAAACAGCCCAAGCGAGCGCTAGCGAGTAGGATTAGGTAGCACCCCTGATCACTTGTTAACTCTATGATCACATAATATATTATTTGTAACATAATCTTAGCTTACCAGAGAGTGAGCAACATGCTTGCTATTTGGGAAAGTAGCATAGATAGAACACAACATATAAATAATTATTAGTCATCGAGCCCCACAACCTCCATACCCAGTAGGTCGAGCAGGTCCTGGTCCCCATCCAGGATGTCCGCCCACTGGTGCCTAAGCTGTTGTTGGGTGCGCTGGACCCCAGAGCAGCGGCGTATTCTCTCCTACCGCTGCCTATGCTCCCAGAGGGTGTACACATTGCGAGGGCTCCTGCCAGTTGCCAGGGTGAAGGGGAGGTGGCGCTGCATATAAAGAACTAGCACAGCCACCTCCACCTTTGAGAATATCATGTGGGGCTGCATCCCCTTGCTGTGCGGCCAACCACAAGGTAGGCGGCTGTTGGTGGTGCTGGTTCGGGGGGCCTGGCACTGCCGCTACCCTGCTCTGCCATGGTGCTGGATGGGGGGCGGGGAAGAGAAGAAAGTAGAAGAAACAAGAAGGAAAATTTAGGAAGGAAGGACAAAACATAAGAAAGTACAGTGAGAAATAAAAAAGTACAAAAGTCACTCAAAAACTCACAAAAAATTGACAAAATACAAAAGCACAAAGACACAGGGTAAGGTTATAATAAATAATGAAGGGTAGATAGGTTTCAGAGGGGTAGGAATAAGAAGATTAGGAAGGGGTTGAAACCCAGCACCATAAACAGAGCAAAAACCAAGTTGGCAGCACCCATGCAAACCGTGTGATGCAGTTTGCGTGTGATTTCCGATGCTAGAATGCTCTTTACATTACATATGATGGAAAATGTCACGCGAATGGGCGCAGCAAGCAACTCGGCGTATCACTGCAGAGGTTGTTTGCCACTTCGTGGTGTTCCGTGTAGCACGGCTACGCAATCTCCACTTGGGCCTACAGCAGAAGGACTTTGCCTTACTCTGAAAGTCAAAGGAGTGGACTCCCTGCAAGCTACAGGTTAACAGAACCCACCTGCATCATCTCCACCAAGAGTCCACATCCTGGAGTGCATCAGGTGGACTTTTAAGGATTGGGCCAGGTACATTGTGGGAATTGTAGGCCAGACATCCCAAGGATCATCTTAGGAGATTCCAGACCCTTGGATTTGTGTTTTGGACACTTTGAACCTTCCAGAGGAATTTCAGGAGAAAGTTCTAGAAGTTTGGAGCAACTTTTGGAAAAAGTTTCATAAGGTGACGACCCGATGTCGAGAATCAAGCCATCTACCTTCAACAGCGACCCGACCTGGATTTCAGGTTCAGCCCGCAGAAAGCTCTGGAGCTCCAGACTTTTAGGATTTGACCGGGGCCTCGCAGAAAGTCAAGCCGGCGAACACACACTGAATCCGGTCTGACAAGTGCCTTGCTCGACGTCGAGGGCAAAAGTTCCAGAAAAACAACTTAGGGGCCGATTACGATGTGGCTCAAAAGGCTCCGACCGATGGTCGGAGCCTTTCGAGCCACATCGTAATGGGCTCCGCAGTTTACTTTCCGACTGCCTAATTAAGATATAAGGCTTCCGACCAGTAATCTCAAGGGCGGGCCTTTTTGGTGCACGGTCTCCGGTTGGAGGCCTGCCCCCCTGTTTATCCCTGCACCTGGTGGCAGGCACCTTGAAATGTAGGAATGCAACTGAACAGAGTTCGGTCGCATCCTAATAAGGCAGTCGGGACAGCCGACCAGGTGTCGGTTGGTCGCAGGACCAAGTCAGGGTCGGACGGAAGCAATTCCACCCGACATCAAAATCAGACCGTAAGTGTGAAGGTAAAACTTTGACTGAGGCCTCCTGCTTAGGGCCAGATTATGAGTCTGTGGGTCCAAGGTCTGCCAGACTTATGGTGGAGCGGCAGTGGTGGATCCAGCCACCGCTGCACCGGTGGTCCAACTGCTCGATTAAGACTCAAGCAGTCGGACTGCGCTAGGACCGCCGGCTCCACCTTAGAGGACTTGGAAACCTGCGATTGACCAAGACCTAATGGGATGACTCCAAATTCATCATCTAGGCGTACCTTAGTCGAATCAGGGGACCCATTGCAAACTAGGGTAGACAATGACCAGTTAAATATTATCACCTGGAATATTGCAGAAATAGGCCCGAAGTTGATTGACCAAGAATGGGTTAAGCATATAACCTTCTATGATTTAATATGTCTGCAAGAGACATGGGTAATATGTCCCATCCATCTAGATGGTTTTTGCTCGTTTTATACACCTGCCCTCCCTTCCAGAGCAGGCAGAGCAAAAGGGGGTATCTTGACACTGTTGAGAAACACTCTAAGACTGAAAGTTCTTGCTCCTATAATGAATCACCTTATTATAATTTATTGTTATTTAAAGGCCCAGGGGGTGACACTATGCTTTTAATTAACTATTATAACAATAACTTTATTGGGGAAATGTCAAAGGTCGTTGATGTAATTGAGGCAAAAATTGAAGCTCTCAACAGAAATCTAAATAAGACCCCCAGTATTGTATGGTTGTGTGACTTTAATGCACATAGCTGTATTTTTTGGGCTAAAACGATATGTGGCTTGACTAATGAGGAGGGAGAATCAATCCCTCATTTTACCCGTTGTGTTCACGGTAATGCGCTTAATAGACTCCTTGTCATTAAGGATTTAGAAATTATGAATCTGATTGATACTAGCACCGGCATGCTGGATAAAACCCTTGGTAACAATTTTCAAGGTTCAACTTTTGACTACCTGGTTCTCTCAGCTGCCCTGAAATCCTCATTTCATGATATTAAAACTACATTTTCCAATTTTAGTGACCATGGGGCCATATCCTGTCAAATGGCCTGGGAAGGCATGCAAGTTCAGAAGTTGAGGCATCCTAAACCCCACATAACAAGAAGAAATGACATTGTACTCAAATGCGGCAAGATTGACAAGGAGAAAACTGACTCTCTGGTTGCCGAAAAAAGAGAAAACCATATTATGACTTACCTTGACATGAATACCGACCCGTTTTGGCAATGGCTGACTTTGAGTCAATTTTGGTTGAAGTTAAGAATATTCTAGTAGTACAAACTCTGGCTGGTAATCATTCAGTCCCCAGGTGGTTTGATTAAGCTTGTACTAAATCACTATCTAATTTACATATGGCCCTTGGAATGAACCCAAGGGATGTGGAACTAGTTACGATTTCCCACCAGCTATATAAAGATGTCAGGAATGGTAGATAAAAAATTATGAAGGAGGAGGCTTGGGAACAACTTTATCAGGTGACTATCTCGAATAATTCCAGGAAATTCTGGGCGGTAATCAACGCCCCGTATTCAAAATGCCCCCCAGGCCCCAACCTAGATACCCACGTGGATGAAGCCACCTGGGTTGAATACTTGTCTAAAATATTGAGTCCTACAAAAGAGGGCAGATTCTCTTTTTTTGGAATGTATAACATTAATCATTAAGCCCACTCTCACATTTAAACATCTTGAAGTCAGAGAAGCTTTGCTGCAGTATACTAACAATAAGGCCCCCGGTCCAGATGGGGGTCCCAATAGACTTTTTTTTGGAGCAACCGGACCTTTGGGGACCAGTCTTGACCAATGTTTTTAATGTTATTACCGATGTGGGCTCGCCAGATTACTGATCAAAGTCTATTATAATCCCCATTTACAAAAAGGTGATACATCAGAGCCAAAAAAGTACAGACCCATTTCCTTATTAGATAGCACTGCCAAACTCATGGGTCGAGTTTTACTTAATAGATTAGAGGACTGGGCCTCTCAAAACAGTATCTTGATTCCTGTCCAATATGGCTTTAAAAAGATCAAAGGAACACTGGATCAGTGTCTTAATCTGAGCCTGCTCATCGCCAAATACACCCAAGCCAAAAAAGGCAATGTCTACTTGGCTTTTATGGGCCTATCTGCAGCCTTTGATTGCATTGCACATCATCACCTATGGCGAATTATGGCTGATATGGGCATCAATGATGCAATCATTCTTTTTATTAGACAGCTATATTCAAAGGCTTCTGCATGTGTCCGCTATGGGAAACAGGGAGAGTGCACTAGGTGGTTTGACATCAATAGAGGGGTGAGACAGGGTTGCGTTCTCGCTCCATTTCTTTTTTCATATATACCAATGGTGTGGAGGCACCCCTGTTAGATCTTGCCCTGGATGTGCCAACGATGAATCAGGTCCGTATTCCCATACTCCTCTATGCTGATGATGCGGTGCTAATTGCTCCTACTGGCACGGCGCTCCAGAAACTCATAGAGGAGTATGTGAAGTTTATGAAAAATTTGGACCTACAAGTCAATGAGGCAAAGTCCTTTATTTTAGTGACAGGGCACAGGACAAAGAAAGAACCATCCTTTTATATAGCAGATCGAAAGGTGGCACAGATGGATACATTCTCATACTTAGGGGTTATATTTTACAGATTGGCAACATGGTCTCATATGGTGACCAATAGGGGTTTACTGCTGGAAAAAAGTATCATTGCCCTGTATTCCTATATTAAAAAAATAGGCCCTAAACCATTGGATGCCATTAAAAAAGCATACACGGCCAAATCTACCTGTGTAGCTACCTACGGGGCTGGTGTATGGGGGAATACCGACCCTGACCCCCTTCAAATTATAGAAAACACTTTTTGGAAAAAATAGTAGCCCTCTCTAGAAGTTGTTCTAACTTCATCTGCCATCTCAAATTAGACGTCCCTTATATATCTGATCAGATACATTTAGCACCAATCCTCTTATGGCACTCTATATGGAGAAGGGAGTCCCCCGATCTCACACAACAGTTTATTCAAGAATGCCTCATTTTGGACTATGCATTTAGGATCCCAAGGATCTCTTAACTTAGGAGCACCCTAACTTCTTTGGGTGAATTATCCCTTTTTGAAAAGCCAGCGGAATGCTTAAATATCACTAAAAATTCACTCAAAAGTCGTGTTTAACCATAGTGGCCAAAGAGAGATACAAAACCAACAGTAATAAAGATATGGTGATTCCTACATACAGGGGCCGGCCTTTCCCAAGGGGGCAGTTTCTTACTTTTCGTATGTGACAAATCATCGCCATAGATTTGTATTATTAAGGTTTTGATTAAACTTATTCCTTGTATATTGGGTTGCACAATGGGAAAAATGTCTCCTCAAACGTTGCCGCCATGTCCTTGTGATGGTGTATCGCCCAAGTCAAATCTTCATATCTTTTTCTTTTGTTAATTCTATCTGGAACGCCGCAAACGGTTTATTTTCCCAGTTATGCGTAGATACAAATTTAGACAGTGTCGTCCAGGCCTGTTTTTTTTTTTTTACAAATGTTGTCTGATCATGTTGTGTGCTATTGTTTAGCATCCTTCTTGTGACTGTCCCTAACGTCTAGGTGACTGCAACAACAGCTAGGAATAAATGACAAATCTTACTCTGTTTTTATTGACTATTTTAAATGATACATATTATTTATTACATTTTGTAAGCTGATGATTTTAAAGATGCATGTACTTTTATTATCACTTTGTTTTTGATTGAATAAAGTGATTTAATGATGATGATGTCAGACTATGCTGATGACATTGTTTTATATTGCTCTAATCCTACAGTTTCCCTTCCTCCTTTTCTTCAGCAAGTTACCACTTTCTCCCACTTGTCAGGGGAATATGCTTCTCGCAAACCATTAAAAAAACTTTGAAACTGAAACTGAATTTTGAGAACATTACCAAGACAATAAATGATAATATTGCCCTACGGCATCCACTCTTTCTTTCTTGGTGGGGCAGGATTGACTCTATTAAAATGATGCTTAATACCCTGATTTGATGCTATTTCTATGATTCTAGTCCACATCCCTTGTTAGTACTTAAAAGAAATGTATTCCCTTTTAGCAACATTTCTTTGGAAATGTAAGTCTCCTGGTATAGCTTTGTCCTCATTAAAAAAGGATAAATCTAATGGAGGCCTTACATTTTTAGACTTAAAAACATACCACTACGCTTTCTCTTTAAAACAAACCGCTTGATACCTTTCTTCAGATCTCCCCCTACCCCCTCCTTTGTGGCTGCAGTTGGTGAAATCTCTTATCACACCTTTCGATTTTAAACAAATGATTGCTTTCACAATAATCGCTCTCCAGTTATTTTCCATTCCTGAAAAATCTTGAAACTTCTTTTACTTTCCACACACCCCTTGGCTACTATCTATCAACAATAACCCATTTGGCATAATGCATTTGTACGTATTAAGAATCATTCATTATATTGGAAAACTTGGCAAGTGATAGGTTTATGTTGGATATTATAGCTTTTTGCCGATGACCAATTTGGACAATTAGAGGCTGTTTTTCCAAATACATCTCCTGTGAAGAAACACAGGATATTGACTATTAGTTTGCCTAAAGACTTACTTCCCAAATTAGCTGATTGTAACACCTGGGTAAGGTGTTTGCAGCGGTATATTCGAAGTGTTTCGGCACTCCTTCCATGATCGTACTCCCCTCTGTGATTAAGCGTGTTCAAGATGAACACAGCGCCGAAGCGGCTGTAGAGTTGGGGATGAGGCTGGTAGGGGTGTTCGACGTGGTTGCTGATATGATCCTTGCAAATTTCAAGGGCGATGCGGTAAGCTTTCAAGTGGCAAATCACTTGGAGGCTGTCCCTGATGTAGACAAACCACGCGAATTGCCAAAGATTATTGCAAAGGCGTATAAAACCATAGGCCGCAATAGTCTGGGAGTTAAGCCTTTTACTCAAAAGCAAACTCAACAAAATGCCCAGACTGATGAAGATGGGCGTCCGTTCTTTTCTAAAAAGAACTGGAAAAATAAAAAACAGGGGCAGCAACAGCAGAAGCAAGGTTCGCTTGCTGGTTCACCGACACCTGAGTCTTCTGAGCGTACTTATGACTTGCGCGACTGCGCGAAAATTAAGACTCCTGATAGATTTCAAGTCCCTGATCAGCGTTCTCCTCGTTCTTCACAGGACACATCTGGCTCTCAAGTCGGTGGAGGGGTACGCCAAGATCGTGGCAAAAGTCAACTTGCGCCACAGGGATGTGATCAGCCTCGACAGCTTGGAGGTAAAGGAAAACAAGAGGATCTTCCTCGTTTTCGACCCCCGTTTCAGAAGAAAAAAGTTGCCGCTTTAACAGCGAGATATGCCTCAGACGGTGAGAACGCGACTCCTGGATTGGACATGGGCAGTGACTCTGCTCGACAGCGCGGTGGAGGTTACCATAGTGCGGGAGGCTATGCGTCCCTGTCTGGAGGCGACAGCATCTGACACATTCATTACAGTAGAGACTGCAGATACCCGGGTTGCCCCCCCGGATAGGCTGTATGAAATTATTTTCCATATTGAAGGTGATATACCTCGTCCAATCAAGGCGGTTTTCTGGGAAAATCTAACCTCCTCGTATGACATTTTGTTAGCGGAGGCAGATTGGCCTCCACCCTTTGTGCTAGCCGCTTCCAGAGGGGAGGACGTGATACTTCCGAGTTTTTCGCGTTACGTCCCTGAGGAACATGCAAAGGCTTTTGCAGCTGAGTGGGCTTTGGCCCTTGCCCCTGCGGTGTATCGTAATCAGGTGGGTTGGGATGTTGATTCACCGGCTCATGAAATACCTTTACGATCCATCCCACAGCCGCAACCGCAATATCCAATCACACGTGAAGCAAAAGCTCAAGTTTGTGACATTCTAACACAGTTAGAGTATCAAGGAGTGATTGAATCTTGTACATCAACGATGAATAATCCTCTCTTTACGGTAACAAAACCTCATGGTTCATATCGGATTGTATTGGATTACCGAAATTTGAATAGTCATTGTCGCACTTTTGCAGTACAAAACACACACAGCTCTGCGCTGGTGAACAATCTTGTTTGTAAAAAATACAAAACTACACTTGATATTTCCAATGGTTTCTACAGTCACAATCTCACTCCTGAGAGCCGTGATTTGACAGCCTTTACTGCCATCGGGAATCAGAAAAAATGTACTCGTTTGCCTATGGGATATAAGAATAGCCCCGGGGCATTTGCGGCATGTATTTTGTCTTTGTTGAACGATATAGACCCAGATGCGTTCTCGTACGTGGATGACATTTATCTAACGGACAATGAACTTATGCCGCATCTTGTCCGAGTCGACAGGATTTTCTTGAAAAAATCTTGATGCCAGTACAGATGGCAATCCTGAATGAACGCTCTCTGGCGCAAGGCAAACACATTCTTATGGTCACGCCACTTCCTGCTTTGGAGGCCGTGACTAAGGCGAGTGTACCAAACTCTAAGGCTTTACATCCACGTTGGGTACAATGGGCTGCATCGTTGACATCGGCTGATGTCACGTTTATCTTTGATCCTTCTCTTCAGACACAGGAGTTCTTACAGTATGAACATGTTCATCCTCCTCTGTCCTTGCTTCCTTTGTATGAATACAAATGTGTCATGTATACCGACGGCTCGGCTCAACCGGCCGTCGGTTCTAAACACGCTTATTCGGCAGCTTGCACAATTGTTGCCGGCTCAATAGTAAATGGAGCGTTTAAGTCTTCCATTGTGCACACTAAGGCACTTGGAGACTGTACGGCGCAATTGGCGGAGCTGCGTGCTCTCATTCTTGCTCTTAAGTTTGCAGATCCAAATGTGAACACTCTTATTGTATGCGATTCCTATTACTGTGTCCAGTCTTTTAATGACGACTTATTCTTTTGGTCTCGGAATGACTATCGAGATTCTAAGGGCAGCGCCATCAAGCATAAATTGCTTTGGGTTCGAGTGGCAGATCTTAAACAACGTCTGCATCCTTTCCTGAACTCCAAACAAACTTTTCCCTGCAGCCAGGTCACAATATGAACTTTTATGTATCTCCCTCCACAAATATATACCTACATTACCATCTATATCCCGCCTTTCCTCCATATCTACCATACTTGTTCCATTTCGAAACAACATTTGATCAGCATCTGCTATTTATAAATCATTACAAATGACTTAGGATAGAGCCAAGTCAAGCCCTGGTAAAGGGATTTAGGGGAATATTGGCCTACTACTTTATGGGATATGTTATGGTTAAAATGTCATAAAATCACATGAGCTTCAGACACTATGCAAACCCTTTACTTTATCTATCACCGTCTTTTAATCACCACAGAGACCATGAGTTCCTTTTCTCCAACATCATCTTGCTGGTCAAGTTCATGCTCCATTGCTGACTTTGCATGATAGCTTGACTCCAGTGGCATGGAGAGCACGGGACCCACGTCTGGGCATATCCGTCCCACTCAGGGTGACAAATGCAAAAAGAACAATTGATGGACAGAATGCAGAACAATGTCATACATTCACCCCAGTACAGAGATCTGGGCCTAAATCCATCGTTTTTTTGCTCACCATGCCATTCCAGTTTGGACCCAGCCATATGCAAATCAGTCCTGACCCTGTGCCCAATGGGAACAGTCCAGCCCGAACTGCCAGGCCAGGTCCTCCCTAGACTGGAAACAAGCATCCTAGGACCAGTTTCGGGCTTTCAGCCCTCATCAGCCAGGATAGCTTGACTCCAGTAGCATGGAGAGCACAGGACCCACGTCTGGGCATACCCGTCCCACTCTGGGTGACAAATGCAAAAAGAACAATTGATGGACAGAATGCAGAACAATGTCATACATTCACCACAGTAACGAGATCTGGGCCTAAATCCATCATTTTTTTGCTCGCCATGCCATTCCAGTTTGGACATATCCATATGCAAATCAGTCTTGACCCTACGCCCAATGGGAACAGTCCAGCGCGAACTGCCTGGCCAGGTCCTCCCTGGACTGGAAACAAGCATCCTAGGACCTGTTTCAGGCTTTCAGCCTCATCAGCCAGGATAGCTTGACTCCAGTGGCATGGAGAGCACGGGACCCACGTCTGGGCATACCCGTCCCACTCGGGGTGACAAATGCAAAAACAACAATTGATGGACAGAATGCAGAACAATGTCATACATTCACCCCAGTACAGAGATCTGGGCCTAAATCCATCGTTTTTGCTCACCATGCCATTCCAGTTTGGACCCAGCCATATGCAAATCAGTCTTGACCCTGCGCCCAATGGGAACAGTCCAGCCCGAACTGCCAGGCCAGGTCCTCCCTGGACTGGAAACAAGCATCCTGCAACCGGTTTCGGGCTTTCAGCCCTTATCAGCCAGGATAGCTTGACTCCAGTGGCATGGGGAGCATGGGACCCATGTCTGGGCATACCCGTCCCACTCGGGGCGACAAAATGCAAAAAGAACAATTGATGGACAGACTGCAGAACAATGTCATACATTCACCCCAGTACAGAGATCTGGGCCTAAATGCATAATTTTTTTGCTCACCATGCCATTCCAGTTTGGACGCAGCCGTATGCAAATCAGTCTTGACCCTGCGCCCAATGGGAACAGTCCAGTCCGAACTGCCAGGCCAGGTCCTCCCTGGACTGGAAACAAGCATCCTGCAACCGGTTTCGGGCTTTCAGCCCTCATCAGCCAGGACAGCTTAACTCCAGTGGCATGGGACAAGCTAGCCTGGCTGATGAAGGGTGTTACCCAGAAACCGGTCCCAGGATGCTTGTTTCCGGTTCAGGGAAGACCTGGCTTGGCAGTTCGGGCTGGACTTTTCCCCTGAGGCCCAGGGCCTAGACTGATTTGCATATAGCTGAGTCTGAACTGAGGTGGCAAAGTGAGCTAAAGAATGATGATGGATTCAACTCAGATCTGTGACTGGGGGTGAGTGTCTGAAAAGTTTCAGCGCTACGTCCATCATCTCCTTGTGTTTGCTTTGTTCGCCCTAAGTTGGTAGGGTATGTCCAGACGTGGGTCCCTTGCTCACTTTGCCACTGGATTCAAGCTAGCCTGGCTGATGAAGGGTGTTACCCAGAAACCGGTCCCAGGATGCTTGTTTCCGGTTCAGGGAAGACCTGGCTTGGCAGTTCGGGCTGGACTGTTCCCATGAGGCACAGGGCCAAAACTGATTTGCATATAGTTGAGTCTGAACTGAGGTGGCAAAGTGAGCTAAAGAATGATGATGGATTCAACCCAGATCTGTGACTAGGGGTGAGTGTCTGAAAGGTTTCAGCGCTCCGTCCATCATCTCCTTGTGTTTCCATTGCTGACCTTAAGCATATGTTTTATTTATTTATTTTTGAGATTTGTAAAGCGCACAACTACCCATAGGTGTCTCGGCGCTGAGGACAGCAGGCAAAGACCAAATATCGGAGAGACTTACTGGTTGAACAGCCAGGTCTTTGTCATTTTTCTAAAGGTTAACAAAGATTGGGAGGATCTGATCTTTAGTGGAAGAGAATTCCAAAGTTTTGCAGTGGCAACTATAAAACGTTTATCGCCCCATGATGCAGTTTTCGTACGAGGAACCTTTAGCAGGAAAGCGGTGGATGAGCGAAGGGCTCGGCCCGGAATGTAAGCTGCTAACTCCCTGATTAGAAACTGAGGTCCTATTTTACAAAAGGCCTTATAAGCAATACACAAGGCCTTAAACTTTATACGGTTCCTCACAGAAAGCCAGTGATATTTCCGAATCACATGAGAGATTGGCTTGTATTTAGGGGTTCCTGATAGCATCGTGGCGGCTGCGTTTTGGACTGACTGTAGCTTATGAATGACTTTTATTGGGGCATTTACAAGAAGCCCATTACAGTAATCAATAGTAGACATAACCAATGTACTTACTAAAGTTTTCCCTGCATTCAGCGGCAGAAATGGTAAAATCTTTTTTATCATCCGTAACTTGTGGAATGAAGCCGAGAACACATGGGGCAAGAAAGTCAATTTGTCATCATATATGACACCCAGGTTCCTAACCCTGGTAACTGGGAGTGGGGGGGAACCCAGTGAGACAGGCCACCAAGAGGGGGACCAAACAGGAGATAACTTGCCAAATGTCATAACCTCTGTTTTATCAGAGTTTAATTTGAGGCAATTGCTGGACATCCAGCTACTGATTGCGAGCATGCCTTTTTGAAAATTGGCTGCTACCTTTTCACCATCATTGTGAATAGTCAACACCAACTGCGTGTCGTCGGCATACGATGTAAGGCCCATCCCATGAGCCTTGATAACTCTGGCTAAGTCCGACACATAGATATTGAATAGAGTCGGACTTAGGGATGACCCTTGTGGGACACCACATGGGAGGGCCAATTGGGCAGACTGGAAAGTGCCGTAGTTTACCGACTGAGTCCGGTTGGTAAGGAAGGAAGTCAACAGTGCTCTTGCATTGTGTTGGATACCCATTTTAGTGACACGGTCGATCAAAATAGTATGATCGACCGTGTCAAAAGCTGCTGAGAGATCCAACAATATAAGAACTGCTGTGCCTCCTTGATCCAAAATGATTCTAATATCTTCAGCTGCCTTAATGAGTGCGGTTTCTGTTCCATGGCCTTTGCGAAAACCAAATTGAGTGTCATCTAACAGATGATGATCTTCAAGATACTTGGAAAGTTGAGTATTCATCACCTTTTCAAAAATTTTAGCATATGTTATTTGAGTGTCCTCTTATTCACCACTTTTGGAAATTATTATGATTTATAAAGTTGCTATTCCGTATATATTCTTAGGCAGTTTGGCTCCTCAATGGTCTCATTTAATAAAGTTGTAAGCTATTGGATTTACTGTTAGCTGTTGAATTTAATTTAATTACGTTTAATTGGAAAAAAGCTCAAAATGTTACTTTCAGATCTTTTTGGAAGGCCATTTGTTTTCATCATAGACTAAACACCATCTATGTCACTCCTATATCTTTAGCTATAAAAAGAGATCTTTTATGGCTTCCACAAATGACGTACTCATCATATTGTGCCTCATCTGCTAAAATAATTACAATTTGAATTGCAGCCAACTGTCTTTGTATTAATAGAAGATCTTTGCAATGTTATAAACCTATATATATGATGTTTATTTTTTCTTTGTCGTTATAACGTGTACAATTTTTAGCTGCTATTATAATTTTCTATCCTCTACAGTAAATTACATATTGCTTTCCTTTCCCCTACTCCTTTCCCATAGTCCTTATATCATTCAATAGTTTCACACAGTGTTGATTCTATAATTTCCTGTATTCGTTATTTAGTTTTATCAAATTTCCTACATTTACTGTATTTTATGCTTACGATTTCTGTTCAATTTTTTTGTTATTTAACTAATGCTAATTATTGCAATGCTGTTTTTTGCTGTTTTAAATAAACCCTAACTTAAAAAACAAAAATTAGATATGAACAGTATTAAACCGTAGATTAAGTAAATTCCATATATTCAGAGCAATGGCTTAAAAAAAGACAAAGCTTAGCTATTGATGGAAATCAGTTAGCTCATAGGTGGATAGGGTGATACCCTAATTAACCTCCCACAGTTATCAAATTAATTTTAAGAAATTGAAGACACTGCATACCTCATGAATATTAATGAGGCACTCACAATTTGCGACCCTATTGGGAATGGCTGGCCCTCCCAGGTATGGTGTTGCAAAGTAAAGGGGCCCCCTGATATTGATGAGAAGTACACCTAGACAGGGAAAATACATTAGTGTAAATAATCTAGGGCTACTTCAGACCTTTAAATCCCTCAAACCATTATGAGGAGAAGAACAAACTATAGTGACTGCTGGGCTCATCAGACCTCCATGTCTGGGACTGCTTTTAAATAAAGCAGGTTTTTTTTTTTTAATCCAGCCCGTTTTCCTTAAAGGAAAACGGGATGCATTTAAAAAATGAAAAATGAAACGTTTTTGTTTCATTTTTTAAGGGCAGGTAATGTTTCCCCTGCATTCACAAAGGGGAAGGGGTCCCCTGGGTACTCCTTACCTTTTGCGAGTGCTTTACCACCCTTCTGAGAAGCATGGTAAACTGTGACTGTTTTGCAACTGCAATTGCGGTCGCAAAACAGTCATACATAGGGCTCAGACTCGCTATTAGGAAGGGACTCCCTCGGAACTCCCCTTCCTAATAGCGAGTCCCTAATCCTATTTAGCGAGTAGCAAATAAATTGCGACTCGCTAAATAGAGTTAGTACATTGCCCTTTTGTATTTTGTATGCGCAAACAGGTCGCAAACCCGTTTGCACATGCAAAATAGGGTCATACATCTGGCCCTAGATATTTACAGACTACTGATAACAAAATCAATCTAGCTATCAGGGTCATACCCAGTCACTCTGGTTATATCTTGGTTATACCTATGTGACTTACAATGAGGGACAGAATGTTCCCATAGCATACAAGTCCCACTTTTATTCATAAGCACAAACACGTTTTGCCTCTATTGAGAGAATTCTTGTGGCTGTTCAAACAGCTATCAATGAGGAGCACTCTTTGATACAGGGAAGAAACATGATTGTTGTTTCTCCCATACTGGTGCTAGAGGCAGCCACCAAAGCCAGCATTACAAATGCTCATGCTCTACACCTGCAGTGGTTGCACCAGTATGGGACAAACCCAAGGATATAAAGTTTTACCTAATCCTACTCTGCGTACGCAATCGTTTCTCCAATAGGAATTGAATACCATGCCGATTCTACTCTAGCTATTTTACCCGTTGAGCCTTACCAAAGTGTATTCTACATAGATGACTCTGCTCCACCTGCGGTAGGAGCAAAATGCAAGTACTCCATAGCCTGTGTGGCAGTGCAAAGTGTTGAGAATTATGTTGAGTTCCATCCCTGCCGCATCCACACCAAAATATTAGGGGATAGCACTGCACAACATGCAGAATGCCATGCCCTTTTACTGGCATTACAGAATGCTTACTTATCAATGGTGTTTGACTCATCCTTCTGTGTCCAAGTTTGCAATGTTATTTTGCAACATTGGCATTTGAATGGATTCAGGAATTCTAAGGGGAAACCTATTAACAATAAACAGCTCTGGGGAAAGGTGGCGGTCCATGTGAGGCATACTTAAGTCATCAGCATGACGGCATTCTCGCTAAAGGGGGCTGTGTGGCTGACTTAGCTGTGAAGGCTGCAATTCAGACTATTTGAGTAGCAGTTTTAACCAGATCTCAGATGTAGATCAATCCAGATATCTTAACAGCCATGAACATAACTAAGCAAGGTGGGAAACCTCCTGCAGGTTTTCCCCCTAGATACTCCTACACCCTTAATTCAGATAGCGCTTCTATAGTTACACTTCCTAGAGTAGGAGACAGGATAATCCCTGACAGTCCATTTCGCATAGTTTTAATCAGTGAAGCCCAGGACAGCATGGCATCTGCTCATGTAGGAGTCAATGTCACCGTAGCACAGCTATATCAATGCTACTCATGGCCTGGTTTATATCAACAGACCAGAGATTATGTTAGACAGTGTGACATTTTTCAACAAAATAAGCCTTCTCCTATCACCAACTCCTCTCATAGTTCTCTAACATCTCCTTCCAGGTAATGTTTTCGGATCATATTGGCTTATTCTATTCCGCCAACCGATATTGATACATATTGGTTGCCATAGATTCATGTTCTCAGTCCATATGGGTGTAGTCACAGAGTAATGCATGTGCCTCAGCAGTTGTAAAGAATTTGCAGTGGCTGATGGGTATTGGGGCAGTCCTTTCATTTCATTCAGATAACTGTCCTGCATTCACCTCCAAGGCTTACCGGGATTCAATGTCTGCTATGAGAGTTTGTCTGGAATTCAGCAACCTGTTGAAAGCTAAATCGAACAGCACTGTTGAACGTGACAACTTCATGATTAAACAAGCTTTGACTGATAGATTTCTCAGTTCAGGTCTTAGTTGGTACTATCACCTGTATGGAGTCCAGAGAGCATTGAATAAGTTGCACAGATAAGTATTAAAAGGGTGCATTCCAAACGAGGTCCCCATTGGAGTTACTATGTATGTGTCTGGCTTAGATAATCCTGGAAAGGTGGTGGATGAAGAAAAATTTGACTTGGAGAAACGTTTGAATGTTTTGCAGAGTATTCAAGAGTTCAGAGACAATCTGTTTAACATGAATCACTCTGTTGCCTCCATCTGAGAAGAGAAGGTTATAAGTGCTGCTGACAGGTGGGTTCCCAAAGTTTGGGATCTAGATCAGGAGAAAATCCATGACAAACAGGTCTTTAAACAATCATACCAACCACCCGTGACCTTTCTTGGGATAAAAGGCATGGGATAAAATGTCTGGCTCAAGGAGAAACCAACAGGTGTCCATCGATCATGTGAAGAAACATTATGTGACCAGTGCTCTACAGCTGTCCAGCCCAGACACCAAAATAGAGTCAGAACAGTATCTCTCAGCCTTTCTCTACTATGATTAGAAAAAACATTGAACAACGCAGCACCACTAGCTCAGGTCCCAACCGAGGATTGCTTAACAAAGCAATACATGTGACAGATTAAGTTCCTGTAAGGAATTGCGTTACTGGTTGACTGGGGTACAAACTCTGGTCAAACATCAACCACAATCCTCATCGGGGTAAAGCACAAGCAAACCCCAAACTAACCTGTGACCGACCCCCTGGTAGCTTGGCACAGAGCAGTCAGGCTTAACTTAGAGGCAATCTATAAAGTATTTGTGCAACACTTCAAACAGTAAAACAGTGACAGCACCACAAAAAAGGATCCCACACCAATTCATAAAAATAGAGCTACATTTACCAAATAAAACAAAAAAGACAAAATTCCAATTATTAGAGCCAGAGTTATAAACTTTTAAAGAAACAAGTGTAAAATAGCACCTAAAAGAAGAAAGTGCCGACCGCGGCTATCTGATCACGTTGGACCGCATCAAAGTCAAATGTTCAGGCAGAACACAATGGAGCATAGGTCAGATACAGTCCCAGATTAGTCCCTCTGAAGTTTTGCCTTCTCAAGTTTTGTGGCAAGAGTCCTGTTCGCGTTGGAGAGGATCTCGTGGAGGAAGGAGAGCGTCGCAGGTGGTTGTCGGCATGGCGCGAGGAGCAGGTCGGGCATCACAGATGGACAGGCTGGTGCTTCAAATTGCCAGTCCCCCAGTGGTCGATGCTGCAGTGAAAAGGGATGGGTCGGCTGCAGCTTGTGCTTATTTCCAGTGGGAGAGGTGTGGTCTTATGCAAAAGGGCCTGTTTGTGGCAGCCAAGATCCCAAAAGTTTGATTTGAGCATGCTGAGCTACACCACAGGTTCAGGACCTGAGGGGCACCACTTGGGGGTCAGGAACCTGCTGCAGCTGAGTCCAGGAGCTGGCTGGGGAGCCTTTTATAACCCTGACGCTCAATCAGGAAGCCAGCAGACTAGCCCTTTGAGTCCCTCTGGGTTCCTGGGTTCAAGATGAAGTTCCAGGTCTAGTTCTTCTTCCACAGGCAAGAGGGCAGCAGGCAGCAGGTCAGCAGATCAGCACAGCAGGGCAGCAGTTCCTTTAGAGCAGCAGTCCAACAGGGTGGCAGTCCACGTAGCAGCACAGCAGTCTTTTCACTGGCAGAGTGTCCAGAGATCCAGAAGTATACTGAAGAGTTGGTGTCTGAGGTCCAGTAGTTATACCGAGTTGTGCCTTTGAAGTGGGGAAACAGCTTAGTGAGGTTTCCCTTGGAGGTTTCTCGCAATAAAGGTATTCACCATTGTGAGGTCCAGTCTGGCTACAGCTGCCAGTCTTGACCTGCTGGTAGATTTTGAGAAGAGCAACTAAGGAAGAACATAAAACTGGGGAAAGGCAGCAAATCTTTGCTAGCGGTGACGCAAAGTCAGTGGCTGAAACATTCAGCTTTGCCTTGCTTATGCCTTTTGGCACCAAAACCACCAGGTTCATTGGGAGTGCGATACTGACATATCCAAATTAAGGGACTGTCACCTGCTTCGGCTTTGAATCTTGACAAGCTGGAAGATTTTCAGCAGCAAAAGTAGCAAAAACTGTGATCGTTGCAACCTCTTTAGAGTAGCCGACCTCTGCTCCACCACACTCGGCCTCAAATAGCTCCTTGGTCCCAGTCAAATACAAACTGAAACTTCACATTGGGACATTACATTTTCTAGGCACTTTCAGTAGTAAAACGTAAACCTTCATTTCATAGGTTTCCCTTACTCGAATTTTCATGTATTTTTGCTCATCACATTCTTCCCTATTTTTCCAAAATATTTAATAAATGTTATTGTGCTTTGTTGACTTTAAAATAATTGGTGGTGCTTGAACACATATTTCTCTGGGGAAGCACCTTCTACTTGTGTCACACCTACCATGGATTGAGCAAAAAGTACCGGAGAAGTGGTTTGAGCCCTAAACAAGTTGCATTTAGTAAGTGGGAAATCAACCCCTTTTCTAAATTATTGATCCACATTAGCCCACTTTGAGAAAGAGAGAAAGAGAAAGAGAGAGAGAGAAAGAGAGAGAGAAGGCTAGAGAGAGAGAAAGAGAGAGAAACAGAAGTGTTTGTTACAGTGCGGAATTTGAAAAGCGAAGAATATAGAGAGGAAGGGTCAAGTGGAGAAATATGGGTGGGAATGAGGAAGGTTGGAAGGCGGAATATAGCAAGAAACAGGGGAAAAGATGACAGAGTGGAGATTTATAATATGATATATCGGAAGACTATGGTAGAATTTGGCTGAAGTGAGAAGAACAGAGAATAAAGGAGGGGGAGTGAAAGGAACAGAAATGATGGGGAGAAAAAGAAAGAAGTTAAGGAAGAGATACCATGGAGGATGAAAACATCAGTAGGTAATAAAACAGTGGATGGGAATGTGGAGAGACATGTGGGAGTTGGGAGAGTGAAAAGTAGAAGGTAAAGACAAGCAAATGAAAGGTGAAAGAGTTTTTAGTAATTGTGTGAAAGGCAAACTCATTCCCTTCGAACCTAACGTGTGTGCACGAGCACAGCCTTACTCGTGGTTTGCACACAACTTGCATGTGCCTTTCTAAGGGGCTGTCTGCTTTTGGCTTGAATTTAAGAACAGCTGACAGAGCAGCCACCAGGTAAGGCATAGGGTTTGCGTGGGGCACCCTGAAGCCAGTGCTATGGCAGATTGGTGACTATTGAAATTAAGGTATTGTAACACGAGTTATACTTCAAGTTGCATGGGTAATATGTTGTGCACCTTTACGTGTGTGAGTTTTGGGTTCAGTGCCACTTTCATGGTTACGATCTATATATGTAGGTCAATGTTTTGATGGGTGGGTAATGTGACAATCAACCACCTCTGACAGCTTATTTTACATTGATAAAGCCCATCATGGAACAACTGTGGGGCCTTAAAATCATTGTTAAACGGGATTATGCAATTGCAATGGTGGGATGTCTTCAAAGTGTCTGATTACCCGTCTGCATTAAGTGCAAGATAAAGGCCCTCATCTGATCCTAAATAGAGGGCAGTGTGGCATCCTTATCACGTGTTTGAGAGATTACACCGGTTCCTGCTCGATAAGCAGATGACAGCCTTTAGTGTCTGCTGTGAATGTTTGTTAAATGTAATCCCACAGCATATTTGCAAAATAAAATCATTGGTTGCCATCCATCCAGCTGTCTGTGATCAAATAATCAGAGACAACTAATAGGTCATCATCTCAGCTTTGATAGACAGGAGAACTCCAATCCGAGGCACAGTCTGCCGTCAGTTATTTTTTTTAAATCTTGTTTTAAAATGTCATGTCTATTTTTCTACTGATTGGATTTTAGTTGACTGGGTGTCATCTTATCTAGTAAAATGTACCCTATTTTTCTAAATTGTTTTGGGATTTTTCTTGTGTTGTGTTTTTACTTTATTACTGTGGGAGTGCTGCATTGGTACTTTACACATTGCCTCTAAGTTGAGCCTGACTGCTTTTGTGCAGAGCTACTCAATCAGGGAATTGTAAGCGCGCTACTCAAGGGTCTCAAGGCGCTGAGGGTTAAGTATAGGTTTAATCTGTTACTTTTATGATTCACCTTGACATGATTGAGGTTGTCATTTCAGGTGGGTTCTCACTTCACCGCCCCTCAACTAATACCTAATTTCCTTTGTGAAGGTTTTGAAAACATCTGCCAATTCACTAACAATTTGGTCATGCATACATTGGCTGCGTTAGGCGTATGAGAGGCAGCAACGTGTGACAGCATGATGTATGCAACTGAAAATAATGACACTAAATTGTTCTGGATGCTAGTGACTAAGAGCACCAGCATTTCATTTACTGAAAGACAACTGAATATATTTGTGCCACTGTATGCATGTGTAAAATATAAATATATATTTGAAGCTTCCCGAGTGCAGCATCAGCTTATATTTTTTGCAACAACAGTTGAATTGAAAAGACCACATCCGTTCGAACATGCCAAATGTTTTACTCATCTAGTGTCCGCGCAGGTTGATGCCAATTTTTTGAAAGCTAAGCTAAATTGATAGCAGTGATTACCTCCCCCTTATTTCAGGTACATTTGCATACCTATGTAATACTGAACCACTGGCTGGGCTAACCGCAGGTCCCTATATTTAAGAAGGGAAACCCCTCTGTTAGGAAATGAGTTCTGACCTGCTTAATGCCCTGGATTTTTTTATTTTGACCCCTGCTGTGATTGAGTCTTACTAGAATCTCACTGACTTTAGGCTGGTGCTAGACTGGATCTCAGTGATAACCATCTGTGCCAGCCTCTCTGAGTAGGGCTCTTTGCTCCGTGGCACGGGTTAGAAACTCGTCTCTGATTACAAGCAAATATGTGTGCATATGTGTGCATATGTGTGCATATGTGCATGGGCTGAGTGAGGAGACTACAGACGAATTCAGACTAATATCTGTGCATAGGTAGCCTGTCACAGATGGGAATGAAATAAATTGGTTATTGCTGTATAATTATACAGGACATCCAAAAACAAACATTTTGATTCTTTTTAATTTTTTACTAAAGGCCTGATTTAGGGTTTGATGGATGGGTCACACCCTAGCAAACGAGATGGATATCCCGTCCGCTGTATTATAACTGCATTAAATCCAATGGCACTTGCATTATGGCAGCCTTATATATGGAGTAACCCATCCGCCAAACTCTAAATCTGCCCCTATGTCTGTAGTACTCATTTCTGATTGCTCAAATAGAGAAATGGTTGACGTGACTTTCCTTATGTTTAAAAAGATCCTAAGTGCAAATAAGGTCATTTTATATATGGCCAGTTTTGTGCTCCTTCATTCTTTATACTTTTTGAAGTATTTTTATGCCCCAGTAGTAATGTGATTTGGTTCTGAGATATCTTGCTGGGCCAAAATAATCACTCTGCCGGCCAACTAATAGTCCAGTGCCACTCCTGAACAATACCTCCATTTGAGGTGATCAGTCTTCTCCTGGTAGAGAAAGGACGTGTTGGATGAATCTGGATTGGAGGAGCTTATGACACTCAAATGGCAAGCCTTTGCATACCCTTCTTACAACAATAATGGGGAACAGGCAGTCGCACCATGGATTCCCTTTAAAGTCTTAGAGGAAGGGAATCAGTTTTGCAGTGACAGTTAAGGGCAGAGTTAAGACACAGGGAGAACGTTTGCAAACTCGTAGGATACGGTCCAAGGGGCTAGCCAGCTTGAGGGCTGCTCAAGGAAGTGTCAGGAAGGGGTGAAAAGTTAATGTGGCATCTCTCGATTTGACAGGGAGGCCCGTCTCTCCTCCCACCTTTAAATCCCTGCACAAGAGAAAGACTTTAAGAAAAGAGAGAAATACAGAGATAAAAGGAAGGACCAGTCTGTTGATGAACCCCTTTCTGAAAATGTACTTCAGGCTTGTCCTTCTAGGCACTCTGTCTCTTGGCACTGACCACCCATTCCCTCTGGGGAAAGTAAAAGATGGACTCCCTAGGACTCTAAAGGAAAGAGTTCCCTTGGGCTACCATGGACTGAGTATGGCTTACAGTGCCCTGGAACAGTATATCTCAGACTCCTGTAAGGTCCTACAAGTGGCCAGAATGCCATGGGGCCTGCAAAGTGCAGGTAAACAGTCTAGTCTGCTTTGAGATCCAGGGTTGCTGCTTCTAGAAGACCCCTGACCAACGAGCTACAGAGAGCTGGAGACAGCAGCATATGCCTCCTAAACTCTCCCTCAGTGAGGAGAGAGCAGTCTAAAACCCACCAAAAAGGAAGGAAAATGTGGAGGCCCTGAAATAATACTGTGCCACCAGGAGCAGAGAACAGGAAACCTCATATAAAAAAGACCAATGGGGCCAGAGATAGTCACTCGGATTCTGTCACTCATGGTTGGACTTTTCCTGGGCCACAGGCATATGAGAATCCATACCACACTAAGTGGTTTATGAGATAATCCCCAGGGGAGGGCCAGTGCTTTGGGTAGACCAGCATGTGAAGGACAATCCTTGTCTCCTCTATTCACCTTTTCAAAATTCTTCAGTGAGGCAGCACCACCAAGGATCATTACACCCTGAGAGCAGCACACTAAATATTGTATTCCCCAGGCAGGGGCTGCTCTGTCGCCAACTCTAGGGAGCCTCTAAAGGCTGAGAGAGTTGGCCTTTTAGGGGGAGTAGCTCCACCAAGTCCTGCGGCAGCTGTCCACCCCCCAACTCGTTCCCTACACGCAAGGAGAGAGCTGTGCATGGAGGAGACAGAGTGGGGTATGAGGATATTTTCCCAAATGCAAGGAAGAAGAATTGTCAGGATAGTGGAGAGCAGACTTCACCATGTGGGTTTCAGCTCTCACAAGATAGGTCCTGAAGTGGAGCATGAGTGCCGCACTTGCAGCGAGGGCACCTGCTAAATAGAAGACAATATCACAGTGGGCCCTTGTATTTACAAAACCAAAATAATAATTGTTCACTGGTGTGACCAGTTGGAAAGAAGTGCCTGAGAGATAAATTGTTCCCAGAGTGCTTTGCAGCTCCTATTTACATATCTGGTGTGTTACCATGGAAGGCGGAGGGGCACAACAAAGTATTCTCTAACATTATGTGGGCCACCAGGACAAACAACGTAAAAATGTAAGTGCCCCCATTTCTGTTTGAGTTGGGTAACCTAAGTCTATAGGTATACCAGAAGAGTGACCTTTGGGGAGAAAAAAAAATTCAGCATGGTGTACTCTTGGAACTAGAGGGTCTAGGATGCATAGATCGCTATTACTAATTTGTTTGAGGTTGTTATGCAACTTTGTCAATGGAAAAATAAATTTAATAGACTGAAATGTTCAACATTTAAATGCCTCACAATAAATGTGCAGAATAAATGTTAAAATCAAGATATAGAGCCCAATTTATATTTGGGAGGTCTGAGTAAATGACTCCATTGCTCTGACGAAGGTACAGACCAGCAAACTCTGAAATGTCCATCACCTAGCAGACATTTCAAGCATTGACAGGAACCACTGTCAAGGCGGTTCCTGCCAATGCATTGTAATTTTGCTGAATGGCTCTGTCAAACATGACAGAGTCGTACGACAAAGTGACAAATATATTTTTTTTAAAGAAAATCACCAAGCGCCTTTTCTTTTAATTAAAAAAAACAATGCCCCCTCGCAGTTTCCTCTCATGGCGTGTGGGGCATTGAGCACTTTTCAGTGTCCCTTACCATCAGGTTTTTCCTGGTGGTGACAGGCAATGTTAAATGGCTATATGTCTGCCCATTTAAATTAGGTGGGTAGACAAATAGCCTAATCTCTGAAGGCCCTTACACTGTCTGGTCATTGTAGAAGTTTGACCACCATCAAGCTATCGTCTGTGAATCAAAATTGGGTGGGTGGACCCAGTCGCGGCTCCTGGAGGCAGTGCTGCGGGGCAGTGGGGCGGGGGATAGTAAACTCCGGTATACGGCCGAACGGAGGTAAGTACATAAATAAATAAATAAAACGAATTACATTGCGCGCGCCGCATCGCCATTTGGCGTTGCAGCGCGCGCAATGTAATTCGTTTTATTTATGTACTTACCTCCGTTTGGCCATATGCCGGAGTTTTAAAGTTTTAAAGTTTTTGTCTTTAGTCAGTGTTTGGTTCTGCTCTACTGTGTGTACACTTACTCAAAGGCTTTTGACACTATCGATTGGATATTACTGAGCAGGAAGCTGTTGGAGTTAGGAATCTCTTTTCAATTACTTTGCACTGTAAATCATTACATGATGTTTATGTCTGGTCTGGTGTTCTTTTGGGAAAACACCACCTATCAGACAAATCCTTGGTATATTAGCGGTATGTTCTTGCACCCACGCTTCTTAATCTATTTTTAAGAGACCCAGAGCCTCAGCTCGTAGCTGCAAATAGTTTTCCTTCTAAACTTGGTCCAACAAATATGAAAGCAACATATTACGCCAATGACCTCGGGATTGCTAATCAAGCTACAATGATAACTAGGTGTCCTTGCCCCTTATGCAAATTGAGTAAATAAATAAACTATAGCTGAATACGAGGCGAAAAAAATGATAGCCATCTTTTTACATTGACCACTCTGTCAGTGATTCCAGGTCATCCAAGAAGGAGGCCACTGTAATTTATTTGAGAAACAAAGTGTTAGGAAAGCAGTCCTAAAATGGCTGAGATGAGTTGATATCTGCTTTCTCACAGTAAAAGATTCCTCTGAGAAATCATATTTTTGAAGAGTGCTATTGGTCAATGGCTTAATTAATACTGGATTTGTTTAATCATTTCATTGTAAGGTAAAAATTAGATGATTAGGAGGATATGACTTTTATATGTTGTATAATTGTATAATTAATAATATATATACAAGGGATCCTACAACCTCTATATAAAAGCCAGTTTATATTCCAGACATATTGTGAGATGTTTAGTAAACTGTAAGAATGAAATGATGCATCTGCTTAAGTGTACAGTTGAGTTGTGATGTCAGGATGCTTGCTAGTGGAGCCAGCAGCCAAGAGCAAATGCAGCCCACGTAGTATAATTACAGCTGCAGTTTAAACAACAGGAAGCAACATCTTTTTTTTTTGCTCTCTTAAAGGTAATTAGAGGAAAATAGAATGTCTCTGCCTTTTTCTACACATTCTCATTCTCAGCATTTTTTAATCTCACTTACATTAAACTGATTCTAGTATACCTTTGCACCAAATTACTGACTGCTTTTGATGTATTTACTTTCGCACTAGATTCAACTCTTACTCTTCATGTTTGCAACCATATTATCTCTTTCATACGAAAGAGTAAGACACCAAGGATTTAAGTTGCTTGAGAGAAGGATAATGGTGTGACCATATATTATAAGGAAAAATACACTCTCCCATACATTAAAAGGATATTGTACGTCACCTCAGAGTTCCATGACTTTAAAAAGGAACACGGCCTTCGGCTCTTTTCCTCTATATGATCAACGAAATCCTAGGTGGCTTGCAAAATTCTTATCATACACAGCAAGGGGTATGTTATCCCATATATCATTGCTTTCTTGATATTATAAAAATTGTAAATGCTATTTATACAATTTGCAATTTCACCTAATGCCCAAAACTTAGACTAGAGATTACCTGGGCAGTACAGTCAGCTGAACAGCGAGAAATCACTTCCCTGCTAGCACATGGGCTTACTATATGCCTGAATACCCACATCTTACAAATTTTATCTTGTAATATCACACCTAGGATGAGTTAGTCCCTTGGTATGGCCTACCCAAAACAGAGTAATAAATAAAGTGGTTGACATTGAGACCTTGCATGAACTGTCTCAATAGAAATCACTCTGCCTTATTGTAACTTGTAACCTAAACCTGGTTCTCATTAAAATGTAATTTGACAGAACAAAATTGCTTAGGTATTACATTATTTCTTATGTAAAGTGCTCTGACCCCATTTGATGTTTTCCTTGGAATATAAAATGGGCAGATAAATGATAATAACATATATATATATCTTTATATAAAATATAATGAAGATTTACATTAAGTGTCAATAATCATCTCATGGAGCTTATTAGAAACCTACCTCGTCTCCATGTAAGATATTGGATTGAATTTATGAGAGCCCTGGTCCTATGGTAGCTTAGCTACTACAATATGATCTATTCAGGAGCATACAAAGACATTCTCAAACTGCATCAGGATATATTAAACTGCATCAGGATGCATCATCTAGCGACTTGATTATGCCGCAATCTGTAAAGGACTGATGACATCACTTTTGCTCTAAAAATCTGCATTGGCACCAGCTGCTGAGAAAACTATATTCAATGTACTTTCATGATTTTATAGACTTGAGGGACTTTGGATCCAAATAGCATGCAGAATTTAGCACCACTCTACACTCCAAGTTACAACCAGAAATCAAAAAAGCAAATATGACTTTTCCAGATTCACATGAAAGACATATGGAGGATGAGCAATCAGAACCCTAGACACCCAACTATGGAATTCTCTAAGCCAGAACCTGCAAAACAAATCAAACCTTTCATTATGTAATACATCTGCTGCCTGCATTTGCTGCCTGTATAAAATGCATTTCTAAGGTCCATACTGCAGTCTAATTGCTGAGGTCTTCAGTCACCTGTGACAAAGAAATAAGGGCCTCATTACGATGGCGGTGGGACCGCCACCGTCAGACCTTTGGTGGCGGTCCCACCGCCATCAGACTCTAAATGACTGCCTGCCACATTATGATGGCGGGCGGATGGAGGGCGGGTGAGGGGACTGCAATCCCTACAACAGTGTAGGGATTACAATGTCCCTTTCCGCCAGCCATTTCATGGCAGTAAACCCACCATGAAAAGGCAGGCGGAAAGTGACTTGGGGGCCTGTAGCGGGCCCCGCTTCACCTCTGGCATTCCGATATGGGCCCTGGGGGGCACCTATGGTGCCCCCCTACATATCCCTGCACCATGTGGCAGGCACTGCATGGTGCCTGCCTCATAGTGCAGGGATATGTGTAATGTGTTTATTTTGGACTGCGGTGTGTGTTGCAGCCCGCAGCACAAGCCGCAATACAAAATATACAGATTGCGACCGCCTTGAAGGCGGTTGCATCCTAATCCCGATGGCGGGACTGCTGACAGCTAGTCGAGCGGTCCCGTTCCCAACAGGATAGCAGTTGAACGCTCGTCCGACCGCCATCATAATCAGTCCTTAAGGTAGGTTTTCAACTGCAATATTTTATTACAGGTGAGGTATGAAATCACAATGTCTTCTTCCAGAAGCAAAGGCGAAAGCCAGATCACAGTGCACAATTACAGCTGCAGTTTTAAGAATGAAAATTAGAACTATTGTTGTCTTCATTTAATCTATTTTTCTAGAATGACCAGAGATCTGTAGAATGGAGATATTTCTAGCAACTTATTTTTTTTTGCACACTGTAGGTCATTACTTGAAAGCCAGAAAGACTTTGCATGCTTTCTCTGATTCTGAGCTAGTATATTTTTTTTAATCCGACCTACATTAAACTGACTCTTACATCTATTTGTAACAAAATCACTAACTGTGTTTGGGTGTGTTTAATTTATCATTACAGATTTTGCTTTTATTTTTCGTGTCTGCAATCAAACTATCTCTTTCATATGAAAGTACAAGGCACCAAGGATTTAAATGGTTTGTGGATGAGTTGATGGTGTACCGTATGGAATTAATACCATCTGCCGTCTGTTAAAATTTACCTTGGAAATCCCACTTCTTATTAATGAATTTTGCCTTTGCCCTTGCTCCTCTACATGTTCTCAAAACGCCTCAGTGACTTTCAATATTGCACTTCTTTATCTGTATAAAGATAAGTGCCAGGGCCCAAGGTTATCTACAGCACCTGGCACCAACCACAGCTACTGCAGCTGCTGTCCAGTGTGATATCTAGGCCTATTGCAGGTTTGGTGTAGAAATGCACTGTACTGATGTAGGCTGAGAGCACTGCCATGGGACAAACACTCATAAACAAATGCAAGTGTTTATAAATGAATGCCGGTGTCCAGCACTGACAAACACTGGCCCAAATTAAGCATAGCTTAAAATGTACAGCAGCTGATACTTTATCCCATAAAAATGGCAACAAGTCTTTTCCAAGAGGCTTCCTTTACCCTAACAGATGTCACAGAAGCAACCCTTGCTCAGAACAGTGAAGTGAATTTTTATTGTATTTAGTTATTTAAAACCATTACAACAGTACAAAATGAATAATTGATGCAAAAATAAATAATGAATATTTACAACTAAAAACATCACTGTTCATTAGGTGCATCCCAGATGTTACAACATTCTGAGTTCCATTTGCTGATTTTCTAAAGCTTAATATTCTTTATATACACTATTTACTTTTTCTTAATTAGCCTTCACAGTCTCAAATTTGATATAAAACAGCTCTAAAAACAGCACATTTTAAAAACCATCAATAATTAATTTCTCCCGGAGGTTACTTTTATAATACGTGGGATTGCTACCGATTATAGCTACAGTTCTTAGTCCTGTAACACCATGTTTGAAATTTCCTTAACTAGAGGTGTTATGAACTTTACTCCCCTACAAGCAAGGGTGGATAAACATCCACTTAGCCAGATGATAACAGCTTGCTGGCATGAATTTATTCCCATGTTCCTAAATAATGATTTCAAAAGAATTTTCCTTTGCGCCAAGGGTACAGGACAGACGCATAGTAAATGAATTAATGTTTCGCTCTTATATCCGCATAGTCTACTAGATAGACTTTGTGGCTGTTTTTGCCAGGATGGGATGAAGTCTTTGGATTCCATAATACCAAACCGGAATAACATAAAGTGATGTTTTAATCTTAATGAAAAATGTTCTGCCATATACCCTTGAAGACCTATATTGGAATACGAATCTATTACTGTCCAGGCATGTCTCCTTAGTGCAAATGCATTTTTATCTATTTGATCTGATGCTATTCGCGTTGCAGTTCTTATCACTTGATTGAAAGATGCTTTTCCCATTGTTACTCCCCATGCTTCTTTTATGCCTAAATCATTAATAGTCAGAGTTAACTGACTTCCCCAAGACTCATTTGTACTACTATGCAGCTGTTCCTCTATTACCTTCTAGCAAAAATTGCTGATAGATCCTCTTTCTGATGCTCGCAATCTCCAACACAATTTTATAAAGGCACTTTCACAATGATGTGTCTGATTTTTTAATCCGAACTCTAAACGTATTTGAGCGGGTGAGACCGATTTTGGAATTTTAAATACGGATCTATAAACTTTTAATTGGCTCCTGTTCATCGTATCTATTTCCAAACCCCACATAATTTCTGTACCATAAGATAGTGAAGGTAGTAGCCGAGCCTCCATAACCTTAAGTAGATGGGTTAATGACTGACAATTACATTTTTGTTTTAGTATTTTAAATCCATATGTTAATGATTGTGCCTTGGCCTGAATAGATAACAAGTCGGGTTTGCCAGACATTTACTTATCCATGATGAACCCCAGATATTTATATGAGCGTATTTCCTCCAGTTTTTTTTCCTTCAAACCACCACGCATTATTTTTAAACTTAAAATCAACCAATAGAGTCACTTTGGTTTTGTTTACCTTTGGTCTTCTACTCTCCTTTCCTTGGCAGCAAGTAGCCACTGCAGGCCAACCCCAGACAGCAAACAGCACAGGGGCAATATTCCTCGTCAGTTTCTCCGACTCCGGATCCCCAGAAGTGATCTAAAGTTCTGGGGTTTGGGCCCCAATATTTATACTACAAAATCCTTTGTTCTCTGGTGGCATAGAAGCTTCCGGGCAAGAGGTGGAGACAGCATTGTGGAAGGTAGACCAGGCTCATTCAGGTGAAAGGAAATCTCCTCCCCCTACACTAAATGCAGCCCAGGTCTATTCAGCCCAGCCCTGACTCATCAGGCTCTCTGGAGCCACTGCTCCTCCCCAGCCCCTGTCACCCAAAGCCAGACATGCAATACACAAACCTAGCAGAGGCACACTAGATGGCTAAGCAAGAAAATACCTACTTTCTAAAAGTGGTATTTTCAAACACAGAATGTAAAAATCACCCTTACTAAAAGATGCAGTTGAGCATTCTGAGTTCAGGCATACTAAACTTTATTTTCCTACCTTGTTTCCAGGGGTAGTTATGTTTATAAGATGTTATAAGAAATTCCCCATTCTATCCTATGGGAACAGGTAGCCTTGCAATAGTGAAAAACGAAATTGGCCGTATTTCACAATCAGGACATGCCACACATACCAGGGCATGTCCTATCTTTCACATACACTGCACCCTGCCCACAGGGGTACCTTGGGCCTACCTTAGGGGTGACTAATAGGTAATAAAAGGGAAGGGTAGGGCCTGGCAAGTGGGTGCACTTGCCAGGTCGACATGGCAGTACCAGACTGCACACAGGCTCTGCAATGGCAGCACAATAAGTGCTGCAGCCCACTAGCAGCATTTGATTTACAGACCCTGGGTACACATAGTGCACTGTACTAGGTAATGACTAGTTAATCAAATCAGCCAATCATGGAAACACCAATCCATAACAACAATTTACAAAGGGAGCACTTGCACTTTGGCACTGAACAGCAGTGGAAGAGTGCCGAAAGAATCTAGACCAGTAAAGCGGAGTCCAACACACAGCAAAAACACAGGAGGCAAAGCCAAAAAATGCAGGGGAGACCCATGCCAATGGTGCCAGGTCTATCAAGGAGGTAACATAGTTTGAATGGAAAACAACAGTAACACTATGTAAGCGCACAGCCACATCTAAATGACCTCATTCATATGTCCCAAACACACACACACATATCAGGAGTAGAGCTCAACATTTTGAATAGGCATGGGTGAAATGTAGATTTTTCCCAACCTTGATGGTCAGAAAATCTTGATTTTATTAAAGACACGGAGGCTAGTATTATTGCAATCTTCTTTATTTAGTTAACCACAGCCACTTTAAAGAACTTAGAACATTTAAGAAGAAAACATTCCAACTTATTAAAAGGCCAGAACACTCTGAACTCTCCCTTCTTTTTTAAACTTTTCAGCCATATTGTTTTATAAGTTAACCATCGTCAACAAGAAAAAACATTAGAAATGTCCAATTCTAAATCCAAATCCCCTTTCGTGGAAGGGATCATCTCTGGCATCACAGTTTTCCAATATAGGATGAGGTCCAAGGTTCTAATCCTCTTCTTTTATTGTTGACAACATCCTACAAGATAATACAACAAATGTAAACAGGGGTTGGGTTCAGGGTGGGAATAATATTAGCCTCCGTGTCTTTAAAAAAAAAATCCAGATTTTATGCTAAGACCGGAGGCTAATCTTATTGCAAGTTTTAAGCTTTTATTAACAGACAAAAAGCTGCGGGCCTCATTTATGAAAAGTGACGCATCGCTGCGTGAAAGCAGCGATGCGTCACTTTTCATTGCGCCCTCCTTGCGACATTCTGGATGCGTCATATTTACAGTATGACGCATCATGTCGTAAGGAGTTACAGATACGTCAGTATTTCTGAAGTATGTGTAGGCGCAAAAATGACGCATTGCTAGAGTGTGTCACAAAAGTGACGCAACTCCATCAATGGGTCATTTCACATGGGCAAGTCCCATTTCAAATGAGCCTGCGTCAGTCTTATGCCTGCTGTGAGGCAGGCGTAAGATATTGACGCATTTGCGTCTTAGAAGTGGTGCAGTAAAATCTCATAGATTTCACTGCGTCACTTCTACAAGGCTTACTTGCGTCGGAACGACCCCCTGCATATATTATACCTGGTGCAGGTATAATGTGGCGCAGGGGTTTACAAAGTGACACATCTACCTAGATGCGACACTTTGTAAATATGACGCAACATGGTGAATTTTTTAGGCCACTGGTGCGTCACAAAAAGTGACGCACCGGCGGCGCAAAAGTGACGCAAGGGCTCATAAATAAGCCCCTGCATTTTCAAGAGGCTTGAAATAAAATTCGCGAAACAATACGTCATTCGACCAGTCAGCACATCTTAAAATATCATTTAATGATCCGCCTTGAATATAGGCTTGAGATGCAGAAGCACCTTGAACAGAATGCGCTCCAAACATACTAACATCCACACCAGAGTTTCTCATCACTTCTTTCACCCATCTTGCCAATGTTGCAGATGATATACCCTTATGAGGTTTCCTGAATGAAATTAACAGTTGCTTTATATTCGATCTTAATGGTAACGTTCTACTTTCGTATTCCTTTACAAACAGTGACCACACACAAATTCACATAATCATCGAAGTAAGGGTAGAAAATTGTTTGTGAATTGGTGTTTGTTCTAATATTTAGTATTTAGATAGAAACATATACTTTCTGGTGAAAGAATTCTATTTGTAATTTCCAATGCCCTTTCTTCAGAAACTCTTCTAAAAGAAACTAAACGTAGAAGAGTTGTTAACTTGTGTGAAAATAATTTAGGAGTTAATAAGTCATTTGTACCCATATTATCTGAGTACCTCAATACTTTCAAGACATCCCATAAAGAATTATATCTAGATATCGGTGGTTTTGATATTCTTATGCTCATTAATAATCTCTTTATCAACTTATTTTGACCTACTGAAGAACCATTCACTAGTATATGACCCGTGGCAATTGCCCATCGATGAACATTGATAGTTCTATAAGATAAACCTCTTTCAAACATTTCCGACAGATAGTTTGCTATCTCTACGATATTCACTGAAATGGGATCAAAACTCCTTTCCACATACAAAAACCCATTTTTTACAAGCCAATCTATACATCTTACGTGTTTCCGGTGCCCATGATTCCTTGATAAGATTTGATGCACCTTGTGAAAGTCCTGACACCTCCCATATTCTCCTGAAATTCTCCAGGCCATCATTCTCCTCTCCCCTTCTAGCACCAAGTTGTGTAACTCTCCTACTGGTCCTAGTAAAATCTCGGGGAATACTGGTAACAGAATGGGGCAATCTACCAACATTTCTAGCAACATAGGGTACCACACTTGAGATTTCCCAAGTGGTGTCACTAGAACCACCATTACCTTCCATTTGAGAACCATCATAGCTACTCGTGTTATCATTGAAAAAGGTGGTAAGGCACATCCCATCAGACCCCTCCAATCTTGCCTGAATGCGTCCATTCCTGCAGACTTCGGGTCCGGACGCCAACTGTAAAATTTCTCCACCTGAGTATTCAGTCTGTCTGCAAACAGATCCACCTGAAAAGGACTCCAAAGATCCATGAACTTCAGGAAATTCCTCTGTCTAGAGTCCAATTGCTCATATCCCTGCGGTTCCGTGAAAACCAATCTGCTTCCACATTGTTCATACCAGGGATATGTTCCGCCTGTACTTCAATATTCTGTTTCAAACAATAATCCCAAATTACCTTTGACAAATCTGCCAAGTCCTTCGACTTTGGACCCCCTAGCTTGTTCACATATCTCAAGGCTGACACATTGTCCATTATCAAAAGAATCGAGCACTTTGCAGTATCCTTCATAAAACTCTTTATCGCGAAAGAACCCGCTAAAAGTTCTAAACAATTTATATGCAGTTTCTTCTCTCTCTCTGTCCAGAGACCTCCTGTAGAAGTTGAACCACAGTCCGCTCCCCAATCTGACAAGCTTGCATCCGATTCTATGACCAAATCTGGAAGAGACCCAAAAATTGCTCTCCCATTCCACACTTCCATATTTTTAAACCACCAGTTTAATTCTTCCCTGGCCTCCTTTGAAAGAGTTACCTCCTCTGAATATTTCAACACTTGTCTCAGCTGTTTGCTTTTCAAACGTTGGAGAGCCCGATAATTCAAAGGTCCTGGAACAATGGCTTGAATTGTAGAAGATAAAAATTCTATCACCCTTGCTAACATTCTTAGAGATATTCTCCCTATTAGTAAAATATTCCTTAATTCCTTTTTATACGCTTCGATTTTTCCTTTGGGAGTTTCAATTGACCCTGTACTCTGTCTATGATGAATCCCAGGAACTGAGTCACCTGGCTTGGAGTTAAACATGATTTCTGTCTGTTTACAACAAATCCTAGGTCTTCTAATAAGGTTATTGCCATAAGAGTATGATCCCGAACCTTTGATTTCTTTTGATTCATTAGCAGAATGTCGTCTAGGTAAATAATTAGACGCACACCTCGTTCTCTCAAGAAGGCTGCAACTGGCCATAGAACCTTGGTGAAACACCAGGGGGCCGATGAGAGACCGAAAGGTAGGCAAACAGACTTCCACATTTTTCCACCCCATCTGAACTGAAAGTATCTTTGGTGGTCCCTGCAAATAGGAATTGTCAAGTACGCAACCTTTAAGTCTAAACTTGTTAGCCAGTCTCCTGACTGCAAGACATCCCTTTTTAGATGTAGACCCTCCATTTTGAAATGCTGATATTCTACCCAGTCGTTCAGACTCTTTAAATTTATCACTGGTCTCATACCTTTGTCTTTTTTCTGAACTAAGAAGATATTGCTCACAAACCCTTTTAGGTTCCCTCTTGATTCCATAATGGCACCTTTGTCTTTCAGATCCTGAACCTCTTTGTTCACCAATTCTGCTAATTCTTCGTTGAACCTTATCATCTCTGGGATATGATCCTGTAGCTGTTCTCCCGTAAAATCTGGGCGATAGCACATTACAGTTTCCAACACCCAGGAATCTCTTGTTACTCTTAACCAGTTGTTGAAAAAATGAGCAAGTCTGCCGCCCAGTTCTACAGGGGTAAAAGAATGGTCTTGACTTACCTGATCCATGTGAGCAACGTTCTCCTCGCGATCCTCTTCCTTTATAACCGTGTCCATGAGGGTAGAACCCCCCTGATTGATATTGTGATTGATAGAGGTTAAGTTTAAACCCCATCATAAAAGGAGGTCCTGATACTCCCTTGGTCTTGGCCTCTCGTTCGCCCGGCCCCACCAAGAACACGTCTGTCAAAAACTTTTTTAATCTCTCTTTGAGATTTTTGTAAAGAGCTGAAAGCCCCCACATATTTTGACATCTCCTTGATAAAATCATCGCCAAAAAGTAGGCCATTGGCCCCTTACCCTTCTTCGTTATTGGCTAAGTCCACCAAATTAGGGTCTATTTTCAGAGGGATGTTTTTTCTTGTTGACGTTTTTTGATGGTTAACTTATAAAACAATATGGATAAAAAGTTTAAAAAAGAAGGGAGAGTTCAGAGTGTTCTGGCCTTTTATTAGGTTGGAATTTTTTCTTCTTTAATGTTCTAAGTTCGTTAAAGTGGCTGTGGTTAGCTAAATAAAGAAGATTGCAATAAGATTAGCCTCCGGTCTTGACATAAAATTCAAACTACGCCAGTGTAATTGAGTAATTTTGGGAATTTCACTTTAAACTTGATCCTAAAATTACACCGTTACTCCACTTTGCATAATTAAGGGCCTTCAGAAGAATTAATTTACCCCAAATACATGAGGACAACGGAACGCGAGCATCTGTTACTCATGGTGATTGTATTTAAAGGTGTGCTTGTACCAAAAATTAACACGCGGATGAATTTCATGCTAAAATGTAGTACAAAATGACCGATTGCGATTTTGTGTAATTCAAGTAATTTTGCTGTAATTTTGCATAATTACACAAAAGCATATTAATTGAGTTTTGCACATCTCAAATTATAAACAGGTGCAACACCAACGTTGGGATTGTACAGCTTCTGGTGCAAGTCTGGAACAAAGGTACTTAAGCTACAATGGGCTGCTCCAAAAAAACAATGACCTACTAGGTAGGCGCTACTTCTCAATACGTAGAAAATAAAAAAAAACACATGCAGCAGGTCTCTGAGTAGACTTTTAGGATGCTGATGTGGATTATAACCCTGGGGAGGATAGTGTTGCATATTTACTAATTAATACTTTAAACTTTCCTCCCAGTGGCTTAAACACCAACTCTAGAGATCTGTATGTAACGTACATTCTATTCAATCCTCTATTGGACATGATTTGTGATCAATGAAAGCTTGTATTAGCCTGCCCTGCTGGATCTGTTCTGTGGGAAATAGACGATTACAGTTGCTGTCTTCTGCAAGAGAGTGTAGCTTGCTTTGCTACTGCCGCGATGTACTTGGTCTGTGAGGAAGTGAAGCTTGCACTGCTGCTGCCCAACTTGTACTTGTCCTGTAATGGGAGAAGTATGTGCAGTTGCTGCCCTAGTCGCACCTGTCCTCTGAAAGACGGAAGTATTTTTTTTTTTAAAACTCCCTCTTCTTGTGGAACCGCATTTAATATGGCAGCCCCTCGGCAAGCTTCCATTGCCTTCAGAGGAGCCGCTGTGACAGTGGCTCCTCTGAAGGCATAGGGCTTTTTGCCAGGTAGGCAGAGATCCCTAAGTACAGCAGGCAGAAGTCTGCCATGGTGGTAGAGGCTATGATGTCCACACCCTGGAGGGCAATGTGCCACTGCCTTAACTCTAAATAACCCCATTTCTAGCTCACTTTCTATCTTTTAAGCCAAGACCTTTGGATTTTTACTAAAATAGTATTTATACTTATTTTTAGGGGATTTAAACAATCCATGGGCCTAATACCACCAGCTACAGCATACAGTATGGGGAAAGGGGTCAGCCCACTTCACCCACTGGCTAACTTCTGTGTGAGTGATGCCATTTTGCCCCTTCTCAAGGAAAGCATCCACAAAAAGTAGTTCTCTTCAATGCCAAAGGTTACTATGACAATGTGCGCTCTGTGAAACCACAAAAATATTATTGTTTTTAGTAAAAAATGTTTGTATTGGTGCAAGCCAGCAGTTCCCCCAACAATAGTTTTACGATGTTGTTGTGCTTTGTTCTTTTATGGTTTTATATAACCGAATAAAAGATTCACAACACCAATAGTTTTACAAAAGCCATAAAAAAATAAAACAGTAATCAACAAAGCCAAAAGGCTGGCAACCAACACCAGATCTATTCACCTTGCCAATCCTTGTTTTAACTTCAAAAGTGGAGGAAGCAAAGTCATCTGCATCCCTTCCAGTCATGCACTTATTTTTGTGATATCTTTGAGTGCCAGCAGATTTCAACCATTCTCCCCTGCTGTATGGAGTACAGTAGGAATGTGGCATTATGCTAGAGGACCAAGATCATTTCAGAGTGTGTTAGACGACTATCCGGCCCTGTCCATTCTGGCATCATTGTACATGTGCATCTATTTTTCACACTTACTCATCCATCACATCAACCACTGCTATGAAGAGCAAGAACTCTGAGAAGCTCGAGTTCAGTTCTTCTCATACCTCACAAACTGAAAAGAAAATCTACCTTGACCCGCTGTTTTTCTGGAAATGCACCTAGGATATAGAACTCACTCCACTGAGATCTCCGATGAAACCCCTCATTCTCCTGCTTCAAAAGGGACTTGAAACTCCTTGTCCTCAACAAGTACTTTAACACACACGATATATGAACTGTGTTCCAATATCTCACTCTCCCTAAGACTAGACCCTGCATGACAGTCGGCTGTCTGATTGTTTCAGCTGTCTAATATGTCATTTACTACTATAGCTCCTGCTGCTCTAATTGTCCACATACTGTAACCTCCTTATATGCCTAAAGATTCTCTATGTCTCTATTTAGGCTCGTACGTAACCTATATGTCTTGTATTTTATGTAAACCTATTTTTCTTATTTTTTATGCTCATTTTGATGTAAAGTGCTCTGATACCTTCAGGTCTAGCTAGTACTTTATAAAACCTTTAAATAAATAATATGTCCCATAACATGTAAACCGCACCTTGTTCGATATCAATGCAAGAACTGTGCATTTCTTTCGCAATTATCACCCAAGTTTCGAGAGAGAGACGGCGAGGAAGAGGAGGAGGGCAGCCCGGGGACGCCGCAGTACAGGTAAGTGGTTTTTTTTGTTTTATTTAATGTCTAATTAATTTTTAATTGGGGGGTGGAGGCGGGGGCTGGCCAACTCCGCTCCGCTGCGGAGTGTGTGGAGATTTGCCTACTCCGCGTTCCGCGGAGAACGCGGACTAAGCAAATATCCGCCCACTCTGCTGGCAGAGCAGAGTTCTCCGCCCGCGCCTAATGAAAAGCAAACCCAACGATTGTGTGTGAACTGCAGACTTTGCTATTAATAAGAACCCAAAAAATAAAATATCATGAAATATAAAAATATTTAAAATTAGATATGCGGCATGTGTGTAAAAGAAAAGTTGTTGAAGTCAAAGACTAATTTGAATAATTTCTTTAAAAAGTTATTTTTTTTAAATTATGCAAGTGAACGTTCTTTGACTTATCGCAGCTAATGTAAAAATAACCTAGGCATTAATATTCCATCACCCACATCTTGTTCATTGCTTTATTATTTACCTTGCCCGTAGCTCTGTTGTAATCTCGTCTTGGCCTCTGTAATTAATACTGGGTTTTCCTTCAAGCTTTGCATTGCGAGAGCTGAGGTCATCTCATCTCTCCTTCCCAGGTGCAGTACTGCACCCGTATCCCATTGCAAGCCTAAAGTTTCACTGTCGTGACAAGATTTGTTCTCAGTGAACACAATGTTCTTACGTGAAAACCTTTATTCTTTTATTCTTTTTCAATGTTCCTATGTGAAAACCTTTATTCTTTTATTCTTTTTCAATGTTCTTACGTGAAAACCTTTATTCTTTTATTCTTTTTCAATGTTCTTACGTGAAAACCTTTATTCTTTTATTCTTTTTCAATGTTCCTATGTGAAAACCTTTATTCTTTTATTCTTTTTCAATGTTCCTATGTGAAAACCTTTATTCTTTTATTCTTTTTCAATGTTCCTATGTGAAAACCTTTATTCTTTTTGTATTTGACAATACCTCTGTATGGTGTTTCATTATTAGTGGGCCCATCAACTGGAAAATTGTGCCTTTTATTCTGATTCATTGCTGCATTACAGTCACAAACACGTCTTGATGGGGACCGTTGTCGCCTGCTGTGTTTCATCATGTGCTGAGAAAGAAAGTAATAGCAGCCAAATATAAGCCCGATGGCTTCCATGCTCCTAACCTGCTGGTGTCCAGAGCTGGTGGAGAATTCGAAGCACCTTTTGACACCTTATTGATTGTTCCTGGGTTTTATATGCTGGGTTAGTCACACTTCGGTATTTCAGTGCGTTCCATTTAAAGCACGGCGCCTTATTTTCACGTGTCATTTATGTTCTTGTCAACAATGCCCCATGCAAACTGGTAATTCATATGTGTTTGACTAGCACTAAGGGGCTTATTTACAAGCCTCCTGCGCCGCTGGGACGTCACTTTTTCCCATGTTAAAAGTGATGCACAGGCGGTGCAAGGGGCTTGTAAACAAACAAGCCCCTAAGTTTAGTAACCGGGCGAAGGCTGATATAGAAACATTGTTCTATCCTCAGAGAATACATGACGCAGTTCTCTTTGTTCAGCATAAATCTGACCAAAGATTGCTTTTTGCAAAAAAACATTTATAGGCAGCTAGATATTCACACAGCAATTTGTGCAACCGTGTTAGTTTGTTACTAAGGATGGTGGTCCCTGATAAAGTGGTTCAGGGGTTGCATACGAATGCGCGCTGGGGTCGCGAATTCGGCCGAGAAAATTTAAAAAAATGAAGCGCAGGACCCCGCGCTTTGTTTTTGAAAGCCCCCGGGTGGGCCACGTCTTGGGGGCACTCACCAATTAATTTTCGGGGGCCCGTGGGAGCCCCCGCAGCCCCGGGGACTGCCACCTACCCGGGGCTTATTATATTGAATGCGGGGGGCACGCGGCCCCCCGCAGCCCCGGGGACTGCCACCTCCCCGGGGCTTCTTTAATAAATGTGTGGGGGTCCCAACACCCCCACGCTGCCCCGGGGACCGCCACCTCCCCGGGGCATTTGTAATTAAAAGGTGGGGGGCCTCGCTGGCCCCCCAAGCCCCAGGGACCACCACCTCCCCGGGGCTTTTAATAATTATAAGCAGGGGGCCTCGCAGGCCCCCCCAAGCCCCGGGGACCACCACCTCCCTGGGGCTTCAACATTAATTAGGGGGGGGGCCTCGCGGGCCCCCACAAGCCCTGGGGACCACCACCTCCCCGGGGCTTTAAATAGGTTGGGAGTGGGGCTGCGTGGCCCCCCTCCTGGATCCCTCGATGGCCCTGGGGACCGCCACCCCCCAGGGCCGGCTCCTGCAATGTCCCGGGGTGCCCACCCCCAGGACATTGCTGTTTGCTATGGCATGCTCCCGCCCTGCCATAGCAAACTCTGCTTTGCTTCATTGAAGCGAGAGCAGGAAAACCTGCTCTTGCCTCAACAAAGCAAAGCAGGATTGCTTTTTTTTCAAACATATTTTTTATTGACGTCATATCAAAAACTGCAATGACATACATTAAGAGCATTAAAACCTTTAGAGCAAAATGACGTAGCAAGGCCTATATAGGGCACTCATAAAATACAAAGGGAACATTCAGAGCCGGGCCCTTCAATATCATCTAAAAGTAGAGTACATCCATCAGTCCGAAGCTCCAAGTGGCCTACATAGGTATTTAATACTGTCTGCCCGTCTTTCTTTTGCGAAGAGTTTTTAACAGTCATCAAATAAAATCCCAAAACAAAGAAGAAAAAGGAAGACTAGGAGAAAAAAAAAAAAAAAAGGAAAACCCACCCCAAACCCTCCCACAAAACAATGGTGGCGGCAACGTTCGACATTATAACCCCAGAGTTGTTCAGCTATTAGTGACACTAAAATTGGAAGAGATGCATACCCCGAATGGAGGGAGGGCAAACAGCCTGCGGCAGCCCTCTCGTGAGGAAGGATACCAGGGGACCCCATTTGTATTCGAAGTTTTTGTAGTCGTCGCGAAAGATGTCAGACATCCTCTCAAGACTTAATATTCACCAGAGCCGAGAGTGCCACAGCGAGACCGCAGGTGCCTCCCTCTTCTTCCAGGCAGCCGCTATTGCAGTTTTCGCCGCACCGATGCAGGTCCACATGATGGCCTTATCAGCTCTGGTTTGGTGTTCTAGAGCCGGGTCGCGGAGGCCCAGCAGGGTCTCTGCCATTGTGGTCGGTATAGGATAGCCTAGGATGTCTTTTATGTGAGCTAGGATCTCCTCCCAGAATGGACGAATAGTAGGGCAGTCCCACCAAATATGCTGAAAGTCCCCCCTCAACCCACAACCCCTCCAACATAGATCGGACGTGGCTGGGAAGATACGTTTAAGTTTGGAGGTGTACAGGTACCAATCCATCATTGTTTTAAGGTGCGCTTCCCGTAATTCCATGGAGTGATTACATTTCGTAATATCCGACCATAATCCTCCCCACTCCTTATCGGAGATAGAGCGCTGGAGGATGCCCTCCCACATGTGCATATATCGAGGCCATGAGGAGTGTATAGAGGTGAGTAAATATTTGTAGAGATATGAAATCACCCCTGTCATGGAGCTAGTATCATGGACAAATTTCTCAAATTTTGTGAGGGGGCGCGTGGCTGCGTCGAGTACCTGTGGGAAGTGGCCCAATGTTTGAGCTGCAAGTAACGGAAATGTTCCAGTGGTTCCAAGCCATAGTCTCGCCTACAATTCTCAAAAGTAAGGATGTCAGTGTTGTGGAACAGATGTGTTAGAGCCCTGCACCCCCCCTCTCTCCAAGCATCAAAGGGGCCTTCGTGGAGGGCCGGCAGGAAGTCGGGGTTAAAATGCAGAGGTGTGTAGGGGGATGGAAAATAAGTCCACTGGCTATTGTTGGAGACGGTATCCCAGACCCTCAGAGTGGTGCGAGTGGGGGTACTAATATATGTGTTCTCCGGTCTGTGTTGCTTGGGCCGCCATATAAGGTCCCGAATGGACCGTCCCGCAACGGAATGATCCATATGCAACCAGTGTTTGTCCGATTCGCACTTGGACCACTCCGTTATTACTCGCAACTGTGCCGCTTTATAATAAAGGCCGAAGTCGGGTAATCGAACCCCCCCTCTGATCGTGGGCGCCGTAGAGTGGAATAGGAAAAGCGTGCCCGGCCTCCCTGCCAGATATATTTTAAAACTAATGACTTGACTGTTGGAAGAAAGTCCCTGTTGAGCTCTAAAGGTAGGGCCTGAAATAGATATAGAAGTTGAGGAAGCACAGTCATTTTGACCGCGTGAACACGGCCAAGCCAAGAAACAAAAAGAGGCTTTCATCTGGCAAGGTCGGCCCGGAGTTTGCAGAGAGCTGGTGGGAAATTAGCTTGAAAAAACCCACCCACATGTGGTGTTAGATGTATCCCCAGATATTGTAGGGAACGAGATGCCCATCGCAGTGAAGTGCATTGCTGCAGCTCCTCTACCTCGTGGTCTGGGAGGGTTAAATTGAGAATGTATGATTTATCCACATTGACCTTAAATCCCGCTACCGCCTCAAAACGCACCAATTCAGACTGGAGTTTGGGGAGAGAGCAGATTGGTTCAGTGAGGGACAGGAGCACGTCGTCCGCAAATAGCAACATTTTATGGTTTTCCCCGCTAAAAGGAAGTCCCTTAATCTCAGGAGTGCTCCGAATGGCCATGGCCAGTGGCTCAATACTGAGGGCAAACAATAAGGGGGATAGCGGGCACCCCTGGCGTGTCCCTCTAGAGTGCGGGAAGGGCGCAGAAATCATCCCATTCACCTGTACCCTAGAGCAAGGCTGTGCGTAGTTAGCCCTCAGCATGGTCAGGAAGCCGTCGGAGAAGCCAAAATGAGCGAGTGTTTTAAAAAGAAAGGCCCAGTCCACTCTATCGAAGGCCTTCTCGGTGTCCAGACCCACGAGAACTGCCGGTTTTTTCGCTTAGTGGCCTTCTCTATCAAGTGTATTATACGTCTAGTGTTATCATGGGTCTGGCGGCCTTTAATAAACCCGGACTGGTCCGGGTGAATCAGATGCGGCATGAGGATATTCAGTCGGGCCGCCAGAATGGCCGAGTAAAGTTTTGCGTCGAGGTTTAACAAAGCTATGGGACGATACGAGGAGCACAGTTGCGAGTTTTTCCCTGGCTTAGGGATTACCGAAATAAGTGCTTCGGTCATTGACAGAGGGGCCATGCCATCCGTAGCCATTTTGTTATAAAGGCATGTAAGGTGGGGCACAATGTCCGGGACAAAAGTTTTATAGAAGTGGGCCGTAAGCACATCAGGCCCAGGAGCTTTATGTGTTTTAAGGGACTTTATGGCGGCGGCCACTTCATCAGAGGTAATGGGAGCTGAGAGGCTGTCATTCTGGTCTAGGGATACCCGAGGGAGTTGCAATGTTTGAAGGTATCCCTCTTGCAAGTCGGCATCCCTGTGCTCGCCCTGATATAAAGCTTCGTAGAAAGACCTAAAAATGTGAGCCTTATCGGTATCCGTGTGGGTCACTACGCCTTCCTCGTTTAAAATTCCCCCAATATATTCGCGCTCACGCTTCTCTTTTAACTGTCTAGCCAGATGCCTACCTATCTTGTTTCCTTGGGCGTAAGAAGTCTGGCGCAGTTTTAAAAGTGTAAATTCTGCTCTGTTATTATATATAGCTTTTAACTTTCCCCGTAGGGCTGTGAGAGCGCGCAAGGATAACCTGTTGGGTTTGGCTTTGTGTTGTTTTTCGGCTAATTCCAGTTCGGATTCTAACTCTATCCGTTCTTTGGCTCTTTGCTTATTCAGGGAGGAGTTAAGGGCTATGCAGGTCCCCCGAAATACCGCCTTAAAAGCGTCCCAATTATTAAAGACGGTTGTATCCTCTGCATTATTTAGCTTAAAAAAGTCGGTAATGGATTCACGTAGCGCAGTGCAGGACACTCTATCTCTAGTGAGGGAGGTCGGGAAATACCATTTGGATGTGGAAGGTCTGATGTGGGACCAGGACAGACAAGTCGAAATTAAACTGTGGTCCGAGACGGAGAGCGGAAAAATCTTAGCCTCCCTCAGAGCCCCCTGGAGATTTTGGCTAATGAAGATATAATCAAGTCTCGAATAGGTGCGGTGTACGTGGGAATAGAAAGTGTAGTCTCGTGTCAGCAGGAAAAGGGTACGCCACGCGTCGATAAGGCCCATGTCTTGAAACTGTTGTTTAATGTCCGCTGAGAAGGAAGCGGAATCCGCTCTGTGCGTGTGGGTGCTATCTAAGTCCGTTTGCCATGTCAAGTTAAAATCACCTAATAATATGGTTTCCCCTCTGCAAAGTCTTGAATTTTCTCTAATAACTTAACTAAAAAGGGTGTCTGCCCGGTGTTAGGGGCATATGCTGTGACAAATGTGCAAAGTACGCCCTGGAGAGAGCCCTTCGCCATAACCATCCTCCTGTCTTTGTCTGTCTGCGTGGCAGTAGGTTGGAATTTCGTAGAGCTGTGAAAAAGGAGGGCCACTCCCCGGTGTTTAGTCAGAGCGGAGGAACGATATATCAGTGGGTAGTGTTTATGGCGAAGCCGTGTGTCCTCTGCCCGGGCCAAATGCGTTTCCTGGAGAGCGACTACGTCCAGGTGGTGATCCGTAAAGTATTTCCAGACCTTCTGCCTTTTTTTAGGGGAATTGAGGCCTTTCACGTTCCAGGAGCCTATTGTAAGCACCATCAGGCCATGAATACCTCCCCCTCCCTCCTCCTGGACCTACAACGCTGGCATAGGGGCCAGGCTGTTCTCGACCAACAATACATGTGTCTCCTAGAGGATGAATAATGAACAAATCTCCTACATGAAACTTGGGTGATAGGAACATAATAAAAAAGCCGCCACCAAACCCCAAACCCCCCCCAACCCAAAGAATAAAAGAAACCCCAACATTACCAACAGGAATTGGTTACACAACTAGGAAAATGTCCCAACTGGAAGTCAGGTGTCCTCGGTGCGTGTGAGGGGGAGACAGTAGGACTGAGGTCCCCGTCCGCGTCCGTTCCGAACGTTGCACATAACAGCAGTCCTCGAATGTCACCTTCAAAGGTTGCCCAACCAGTGTGGACTACTCCAGCCCCGGGTCAGTTCGTAGGGAGCTGCTTGTCACCAGTGACCTCCAATTCAGCGCTCGACAGACTATTCGAGCCGGGAAAGGGACACCTCCGGAAGAAGCGCAGCAGGTGGAGCAGGCCTCCCACTGAGGAGCCACGACAGGAGACCAGCGATGACCGGGGGCACGTTGAGTCCCTTGCGGCATATCTGGTGTTTAACAGCTGGGGTGCGGATCAAATTGCACCTCCTTATCTTTATAGACCACCACCAGAATGTTCGAGGACCACAGAGACCTCATTTGCCATCTGTTCTTGCCCTAACGTCTGGATGTCAGCTCGACTTGTTGTAGGAAATTCTCATCTGCGGGAGCGCCACGGGCCAGTGGACCATTGGTGCGCCGAAGAGCCAGTTCTCGATGTGTCCTGCGACTTACTCTGGGAGGGTTCCACAGACTCAGGGGGGAGGCCTAGAAGATCCAACCCTTCTTGTAAGTCCGTAACGTGACGCTGTTTGTTATTGAGCTCAAAGGAAAGACCGAATGGGTACGTCCATCTGTATCTGACATTGTCCTCTCTTAGTTTCGAGGTGATGGGCCTAAACGACTGCCTCCGGGCTAGCGTAGCCGGCGCCAGGTCCTGGAATATGGTGCAGGAATGACCTTGAAAGGAGACTGTGCCTTTTTTCCTGGCAGCTAATAGGACAGCTTCTTTTGTCGTATAGGAGTGGAATTTGGCAAGCACATCGCGCGGTCGTTTCTTATCCCCGGTCGCCGAACTGCCAACCCGGTGCACTCGGTCTAGTTTGATCTTGGAGGATTGTGGGCGGAGAATGTCTGCGAAAAGGCCCTCCATGAAAGCCCCAAGGTCTGGCCCTTCCGCCCCCTCCGCTAGGTCCCGGACTCGCAGATTCTCCCTCCGTGCCCTATTTTCAAGGTCTTCAGCCTTTAACTGCGTCTGATGAAGGCGGTCTTGGAGGGAGCGGATATCGTCTTGCAGAGTGGTGGTGCGTCCATTCAGGTCCTGGGTTTGGGCTTCCAGATCGACCACTCTCGTGCCCACCGAATCCACGTCCTGTTGCAGGGAAGCAAGTCGACCAGTGAGGTCAGATCGTAGTTGATCGATCGAGGCTTTGAGATCTTGAGCGATTTCACTCCGTAGCTCTGTCTTAAAGTCTCTGAGTGTGGCCAGGAGATCGTTTTTAGTGAGGGCCATGGCATTGGGATCGTCGCTCCGCTCCGTTAGCGAGTGCTTATCCGCTGGGGCGAAGAAGTCAGACACTCTATTCGTTGCCTTGCCCGTCCCCTTCTTCGGCGGCATATAGACAGGACCGGGAAAACCGTGCCCAGCGGTCAATAGGAATCTCCCTTCGGGCGCCCTTACTCACGGGGATGTCGTCAGGCTAGGATCAAGCATGAAGCGCGCCCACAGCAGCGTCGGGCCTTGTTATCCGTGACCGCCAGTGGGAGGGGTTTCGGACTGTCGCAGTGACCCCCAGGCGTGTCACTGATGACCTCCCTCTTGGTCCCAGTACACCTGAAGGGTCCGCAGCTGAAGCAAGTCTCCCCGAGACTGTGGCGTGGCAATATGTGTAATGTAGGATCGTCTCCTCCACTGGCCACTCCGAGGGCGCATCGGCAGTCGACCCCACCGCTGGGCACCGCAACCCGCAATCCCGCTCACCTCATGCGCATGGACAACTCACATCTTCAGCAGGGCCCCTGCCAGGCGGGCCCCAGCGGGCGTCGTCTCCAGTGGGCTCCAATGGAACTCACCCACTCACTAAAATACGGGCCATGGAGTGATTCAGCGGCTCTTTGCCAGGCTGATGTCGCGGATCGTCATGGGGGCTAGACCACCCCCCCTGGAGCAAAGCTTCAGATCGGGAGCTTGGGCACAGCCTGCAGCGACGTCTATGCAGGAGGACCAGATGCCATGTTAGGGTCAGGCGCGGCCCGTGATACTGGCGGCAAATGTGGGGGGTCAAGTGTCTCACAGCAAATTCCCTTCCTTATGTATGCCCAGACTGTAGGAGCCAGCCAGCATTCATCTTCACCCCCCTCTCCCGCCGAGCACTCACCACTCCGAACCAGCCGGTATGCGTCACATTCTCGGAGATCGTGCCGTTAATGCGTCTGCTGTGGTGTGGCTCTCCGTCCCCGATCTCTGGCCGGTATGTTGCTAAAAGGTGCCCTCAACGACCACAGGATTCACGCCAGCCCCGTGGGTGTCTCGACGGAGCCTCCGGATCACCCGCCCCCCGGGTTGAGGCGCCATCTTAGAGCGCGCTGGGGGATCGCTGCAGGGCTGCGCCACTAAGCCTAAAAGTGCACTGGCGACGAGTGAAGCGGCTCCGATTGTGCCTCGCAGTGTCAGCCTGCCATCGGTGTGTTTCTCGACCGAGGAGCCACTGGATAACCGCCCAAACTTGCTCAGGAACCGAGCGCGGACCGGGAGCCAAGACGATCTACGTCTGTCCGGCCACGCCCCCGCAGGATTGCTTTAGAGGAAGGGGAGCTGCATGTCAGCAGCTCCCCTTGCTCAAAAGCAATGCCGGCTCCCGCATGAGGCGGGGAGCCGGCAGGTCCGTGGGGGCATTGGGGCTCCCGCCACGGTCCCAACGCAAAGGGCCGGCCCCGGGGGATGGGGTCGCCAGGGCAGTAAGTGGCCCAGGGAAGGGGGCCACACGGCCCCCTTACCTTGAAAAGTAAAGAATTTTAAAATTGTGCATGCCCCGGGGGATGGGGTCCCCGGGGCGAATATAAATTAATGGAAGTGGATGGTTTTTTTTTTACAAAGTTTGGAGTTGCGACCCTAGCGCGGCTCTCTAGTGTAAACGCGATGGGTGCGTGGCTCTCAGCGCGGCTCACAGTGTGAACGCGATGGGTGCGCGGATCACAACGTGGCTCACAGTGTGAACCCGATGGGTGTGCGTCTCTCAGCGCGGCTCCCCAGTGTAAGCGCGATGGGTGCGCGGCTCTCAGCGCGGCCCCCTAGTGTAAACGCGATGGGTGCGCGGTTCTTAAGTCGCGATGGGTGCGCGACTCCAAGCAAAAAATAAAAAGATTTTTTTTTAAAGCTAGGTTATATGTTGGGTTATTGGGTGGCTCTAAAAAGAGCCCTTGTTTTCATTGGGAGATTGTTGTAGCTACATGTAAGTGCGGATCCAGAGCTTCAGGTTGTTGAGAAACACTCTGTTCCCTTGATCAGTGAAGTGTACTCCATCACTTCTGTAGATGCCATCCATATGGAAACGTAGATTGTTGTTATAGATGGAGCCCATCCTATGGTCTCTGAGGTAAGCAGAAACAGCTTTATTGACATTTTTTCTAGCTTTCTCAATCTGTGGACAGAATTGATTGGACCACTTCCATTTCTGTCTTTGGCATATGTTAGAATATACAAAGACAGTTTGGGGGAAAAGCAACATCAGTTCTGCAAAGGTGTCCTTCATTAGCATTTCCAGACCTACCCCAGTCAATGTGCCTAGGTCATTGCCACCACAGTGCACAATCATGAGGTCAGGGGGTTGGAGATGTAAAAAGGTTTTACCAAAGGCATCAATTGGTGCCACTTTAATTCTCTTTGTCCAATCCATTTAATGTCCACATTTTGCAAAGCTAGATCTTTCTCAATACCTCTGTGTTCAGCATACCTTTTGCACCAGAAAACATAGCTGTGTCGGAGATGAGCGGGGGGAGACAAGATGGCGTACTGACGCCGTCCCTGAGCACCAGCACACAGAGGAGCTCCTGAGGCTTTGGAGCTAGAGCCCGATGATTGTTACAGAAAGGCGAGGAGAGATATAAAGATGGTGGCTATGAACAGACTATCCCTCTTATAATCTAAAATCTTAATGCTGGTACAGGATTGCAGACAACAGACTGCAGATTGGGGGCTGAAAAGACTCACCTGGCCGGAATCGCGGGAAAACGTCAAAACCGCCAAACCTCCGTATTGATGCAGGAGATAGCACAAACTGGTTCTAAACGCCTGCTGTCTACGCGGGTTGCCGTGTCTGTAGTGGCTCAGCGGTTCTCACTGAGCCTGTGTTCTTGGCTCACACAGTGTCCACAATCGCACGCAACCTTCGGCGCATTTCGGAGTATGGCCCCGCTGAAGAGCACTGTGAGGAGCACCCGTGCAGCTGGCCGCCTGCCGGTAAGTGCTGTGGTGGGAGATCCAGGTACGGAGGCTCAGAAGGTTCAGAAGGTGGATTTGTCTGGTCATGCTGGAGGGGCTGGGAAGCTTGGAAAGCCGGTATTGCGATTTCTTCAATCCAAACAGTCAGTGGAATTGCTTATAGCAGAAGATACAACGGAAACAAGCACTGGCAACAGACTTGCGGAAATTGTTGTTCATGCGATAGATACGCAACAAAGTAACACAGTGTTTATATCCCCAGGTTCCAGTAAGATAAATAGTCCGGCGGAAATTTACTCGGTTCAGCACCATTCTTCGGCTGTTGAATCAGAATGTCATGACGGTAGTGGGAATTCTGCCAGGATACCTGAGGATATGGAGATTCAAGCCCCTATTCAAGCCTCTAATACCCCTAAAAAGCCTGAGAATTGCGGAGTAAATCCGGATGCCACTTTCAAGAGTGTGGATCAATTTGCAGAAAGTATGGAAGTAGAAGTAGAATCAGAATCTGAATCTGATAAAGAATTGGAAGATATTAGTAAAGGGAAACAACAGGCGGTGCCCTCAGATGCAATTCTAGCGGGACTGGGACAGAAGGGAAAGGTACCGTCCACTACTAGTACCAAATTAATAAAATCAGCAGCTGTGTCTACTCTTATGGAAGATGCTTCAGTAGAGTTGAGGTCAACAGAGGGCAGCGATCATGGCATGGAGGGTGGTACTTTGGTGAGGAATAATGGGCTACTTGAAAATAATCCATTTACTTCAGTAGAAAATGTCACTGTCTCTGCCACCCACGTTAATGATTCTGTATTGGATAATTACAAAGTGCATCTTAAACCTGGGAGGCCTGAGATGGATCAAGGGTGTAAACAGGGACAAATCACTAATGTATTGCAAAATTTAACTGGGGCAAGGCAAAAGCAAACTCCACGTTCAGCAGGTGGCAGAAAGAAAAATTCCAAATTTAAAACACCGAAGGATACGGGAAAAAAGAAAGCTTTAACTGCTCTAACTAGCCAGTCGTCAGACAACCAGAGGTCAATGCAATTGAAAGGTGCAGAGGTGGTTAGCCCCATACGACGATGGGTACAAGCCAAAGGTGGGGTTAAAACCCTGATATCCAGATTGTCGGATGCTGGTCTGGCGGATGAGGTTTGTGGGACACTCAGACTGTCAGAGGGCGGGATGCCAGAGGGGACATCTGAGGAAACATGTTTCCATCAAGCTGCCCGTGTCTCCGGTGAGGAGGAAGATCTCCAAGGCAAAGATGCTCAAGTTGGCGAAGCATCGTTACTTACATTAATCCTTCAAACTCTTAAAGACCAAAGGGAGGAAACACGGGAGTTGTTTGCTCAAGTCAGGGTAGATAATCATGACATACAGCAATCATTAAAGGAAGTAACTTCGAAAGTTGGGACTATTACAAATGATATAACGAAATTACAGCTAAGAGTAGTAAGCACGGAAGAAACAACTTCTAAAGTATCTAACACGGTTCAACAGCATGATGACTTGCTTGTGACAATGCAGTTAAAAATCGAGGATTTGGAAAATCGTCAGAGGAGACATAATTTGAAATTGTTTGGCATTCCGGAAGGGCAAGAAGGGTCAGACCCTAGGGCCTTTGTGGTACAGTTATTGCAGAAGGCTTTCCCGGACCTGGGTGACTGGGACTGGGATTGCCAGATACAAAGAGCCCATAGACTGCCAATGGTACAACGCAGGCAGGACGCTCGTTATCCACGCCCTTTTCTTATTTATTTTGGAAACTTTCTGCTCCGACAAGCGGTTTCTCTGAAGGCTAGGCCTAGAGCACCTGTTTCTGTTGATTCATTTTCTATTTTTTTCGCTCTGATTTTTGTAAAGCTACAATGGACAGGCGTTGGCAGCTTAGACAAATGATTGACCCATTAAAAACTACTGGGGTACAAGTGTATCTGCAGGAACCGGCACGACTGAAGGCAGTACGGGAGGGGCAATCATATTTCTTTGTGTCTGAATTGGAAGCAAAGGAAGCACTCCGCAGATGGCAGAAAGGGGGGGCGGTATAAGGACAAGGGGCAGGGTCTGATTCAGGCTTATGTTGAGGGATGGGTATGGTAAAACCACAAAAAAAAAAAAAAAATGTCCTCTATATTGGTCTGGTTTATATTGGTCCCTTCTTGCTTTTCTGTTTGTTTATTTCCTCGTTATTTAACATTTAAAATTGATGCAGGGAAGCTTAGCCTCGGGAGCCACTGTGGAGACTAGAGTCTCAGTTTGCTGCCAAATCCAACGGCAGCATTGAAAGAGGATGATTCCTCCTTCTAGATGTAGGGGGGTGGGCCAGCCTCCATTGGAGCTAAGGGTTGTGGGTGGTTGTGGGAGGGGGCAAAAAAAGGGAAAAGTCAATGGGAGGGTAACAAGGAATAAAAAGGTTTATAAGGCAGGCGAAAACAGCATTAAACTAATCAAACTAGAAGATATAACTAGTAGAGTATTATTGTTGATATGGATTGGCTGAAGTGTTTAGCATGGAACGTGGCCGGATTGAATAGTAAGATTAAGAGACAATTAGTAGCAGAAGAATTAAAAATGTATAACCCCCAAATAGTTATGCTAATGGGAACGCATCTTTCTTATAAGGATCGTGGATTGTTAAAGCAATTAGGATTTGAAGTGATAGTGTCTACAGCACAAAGTGCCTCTATACGGGGTCGCCATATTAAAGCACAAACGGTACATGGGGTAATCTGCAAGACTATGTCAGATAAAAGTGGAAGGTGGGCTATAGCACAAATGCTGATAAAAGGAAAGAAATATGTATTTTGTGCAGTGTATGGTCCTAACATAGATGACCCTACTATCTTTGATGTGATAAATGTCAAAATGCTGAACTGGGAGGGGGAATGGGTGGTGATGGGTGATTTTAACTGTGTTATGGATTATGAAATCGACACAACACGACGGGGCGCATTTCAAAGAATGCGGAAGACACGGGCTGCAATAGGGGAATTAGGGCGGCTACAGGCTATTAGGGACGTGTGGAGAACGTTATACCCTAGTATACCAGGCTATACTTACTATTCTGCCCCACACAAATTATATTCTCGGATAGACATGGCTTGGGCTACAGATTCTATTGTATGGTCGACGGATATGGAAATTTGTCCAAAAGTTACCTCTGACCATAATCCTATTCTTCTTACATTTAAGACTTTTGATGAGAATAAGGCACCTAGAGTCTTCTCGTTTCGTAGGTATTTACTATCTGATGAGGAGTATGTGGGTGCGATCAGAAGTCAGCTCGAGCTTTTTTCAAGGAAAATATAGGATCAGCTTCCCCTATTGTGGTATGGGATACATGTAAGGCTGTTATTAGAGGGTACACACAACAGTATATTTGGCGGCAAAATAAAGACCGAAGAAATGTAACTAAAGAGATAACATTAGCGATTCGTGTGGCAGAGGACCGACATGCAGAAGCAGTTTTGAGGGGCACTGATGATATGGAACAGTTGGGGTTAGTTTTAATTGATCTTCGTTCAACTTTGAAAAATACATTCAGGGAGAAAAGCATGGCCAGATACAATAAATACCTCTTGTCACAATACGAATTTGGGGAGAAAATAGGTAAGATTCTCGCTTTTAAAGTGGCAGACGATAGGGCCAAGGCTCATAACAAAGTAATTAAGGGGCCAAATGGTATTTTGTATAAGCATCCACAACAGATACTTGAACAGTTTGTTCTCTACTATCGAACGCTGTATAATCCAACGATTCAGCCAAAACAGGAGGACATCTTTAGCTATATTCAGAATAGCTCTTTGATAAATATGGGGAATGAGATATCTGATTCTCTTGATGAGGGCATCTCAATAGAAGAGTTAGAATTAGCAATTAGTGCTTTGCCATCTGGCAAGGCAACGGGGGAAGATTCCATTCCCTTGGAATTTTATAGAATCTTCAAAGATGTTCTGTTGATTCCATTTAGTCAGGTAATAGAGTTTGTCGGAATTAATGGTAAAACCCCTGAATCATGGCACATGATGCAAATTGTTTTCTTTTTGAAAAAGGACAAACCAGCAGAGGAGTGTGGGTCGTATCGGCCAATTTCACTTATAAACGCCGATGCAAACATTTATGCAAAAATTCTTGCGAATCGTCTAGCCCCAATAATGTCTAGCTTGGTTTCCCCCCACCAGCATGGGTTCATTCAAGGGAGAGACACTACTGCTCATGTGAACATGGCAGTGACAGCCTTCGATATGGCAAATATAAGATCCACCTCACTCGGTATGATACTGTTAGACGCAGAAAAAGTGTTTGACCGATTGGGGTGGAAATTTCTTTGGGATACACTCTCAGCCTTTGGAATCAAGGGTCAATTTATGAAGCAGATAAAAGCTTTATATGATAAGCCACGTGTCAAACTAATATATTCAGGCTTGCAGTCCTCAATCTTCCCGGTACTCTGTGGTACTCGCCAGGGGTGTCCCCTTTCACCTTTATTATTTGCTCTTTATATAGAGCCATTTATTTCGGTTTTGCAAAACAATCCTCAAATAAGTGCTTATATGGCAGGGACAAGTTCTCTCAAGGTCATCGCATATGCAGATGATATAGCGGTCTTCTCAACAGAACCAGGAGAAGCACTAAAAATGATAACAGAAACAGCCGGTGAGTTTGGATTACTTTCAGGTTATAAACTAAATGTTAATAAGACCCAAGTTCTTCTTAATTATAAACCGAATGCTTCTGTGCAGGAGTTTGCTCAGTTGCTACTTATTTGGGGGTTAGGATAGCAGCACAGGTAGACAGAATATTTTCTTTAAATTACGACGTTTTATTAAAAAAGACAATTAAGTCTCTTAAGAAATGGCATAAGTTGCCTATTGGCATTATTGGCAGAATTAATATCATAAAAATGAAGATTCTGCCTAAGTTTCTCTATCTTTTTCGCTCTATTCCGTTACGCGTTCCAAACTTATTCTTTAAACGATTAGATGGAATACTAGGTAGTTTTATATGGGGATATAAGAAGGCAAGACAAGCAATAGATCGGTTGAAACTCCCTTTTAGCCAAGGAGGTCTAGAGTTTCCTGATTTTAAAACATATTTTTGGTCAGCCTGTTTTATACGTCTCCGTAGTTTTATCAATCCTGCTAACACCATTTTTTGTCATGAGTTTATATTGGGGGGAGAGTAATATGTTTTTGTATAGAATTAACGACCCAAACTTTTTAAGAGAGTAAAATTCAAGACTATACGGGACAGTATACTTATTTGGCGTGCTATCCTGTTTAGTGGTAGCATTTCTCCTTATCATAATAAGTTTCCGCTTTGGCATAATCCAGGCTTGCCAGGGATATTCCATGATGCCATGGGTAAAAAATGGGCTAGATGTGGAGTTATATGTTTAGGGGATCTGTATGACTATAGTGGCTTTGTCTCGTTTGAGAGACTGCAGATTAAGCATAAACTACCAGACCATATGCTGTTTAAATACTACCAGATTCGGGACTATTTTTTGAGAGATCTTAATTTGATAAACATAACCGATTCTGAGATATGGGATTTTCTGTATGCATTAGATTCGAAATCTCTGATCAGCAGGGTGTATAAATGGCTAAGCAGCCATAGATCAGACGATTGTGAGAGATTAGCTGATCGTTGGAGTAGGGTGATGGAGATGCCGGCAGCAGCCAGCACTATATCACAAGCTCTCAGTATTATAGACAAGGCTGTGCACTCTACTAATTTACGGTTGCAGCAACATCGTACGATATGTCTCTTATACTATACTCCAGAAAGAATAGCTAAATGGTCACCGGATAATAGTATAATTAGCGAACGGACAAAGTGCCCGAGATGTCATTTATATGCAGCTGATATCAAACATATGTTTGTAACATGCCCAGAACTGATAATATTCTGGCAAAAGGTTGGGAATGTTTTGCGTCAGAAGTTGGAGATAGAAGTACCTTTGTCGATCATTGAAATCATGATGGGATATAGTTCTGTGAGTTCTAAATGTAATAGCTTGCTTGCTATTTTATTAGTTTCGGCAAGATTAACTATAGCTAGGGTGTGGATATCATCAAAACCCCCATCTGTTATGGATTGGTGGCTGCTAGTTAGGCAAATATATGATATGGAATATGAGCTGGCTAAGACGAGAGGTATTCGCTCTATAGCTAAGTGTACTGCAATCTGGGGATCTCTGTTTTAAGATGTATAAGGAGCATAATATAGGGGTGGTTTAGACTGGCTTGACTATCCTCCCAGTCAATGTATATGAGCTCATGTATTAATTTTTATTTTATTTCCGGGGTATTTCCTGTTTTTTTTGTTCTGGTCTTTCTTTCTCTATTATGTGTATAATTATTGTGTCATTTTTTCAGATGTCTGTATATATTCAATTGCGTGTATTTTGTCTGTCTTGCCCTTATAACCCTCTCGTTGACAAAAAAAAAGAAAAAAAAAAAAAAAAAGAAAACATAGCTGTATCCCACAATCCACACTCTAAGCATCTTGAAGGGAACTCTGGATGTAATGAAAAGATGTCTGTAGCTGAAGTACTCAGTTGGTAGAATGAGAGGTATCTAAAATGGTGGACAAGATGCAGTTTTTAAAAAAGAAGAGAAATATTGGCTGTTTAAGAACATTGTTCAGTCAAAAATATGGTGAATGTTTCTGTCTTTAAAAGCATGTTTTTTATTGGTTAGTAAAAAATGTTTGAAAGGTACAGTAGATAGGATAAGCTTATATATTGGAAAGTCAACCACATCTGCTGGTTGCATTTGCAACATTTTGTGGTGAACTTGAGAATATGCTGAACTTGTGACCTGTCAGTTAAGTTCAATGTTCCATGTACTGTTACTATGGAAACTGGCATTAAGCAGAATGGGGGAAGGGTTGGATCTTAGCTGTGGATTTAATATGTGAAATTGTTATGTATATGTAAATGAAATGTCATTAAAGTAAGATTTTCCAAGTCAAGAATATCTTTAGAAGTGGTGTGTTCTTAAAAAATAGTTGATTTTTTATTTGTAATATGTTTTTGAACTCCCGTGTGGGTTCGCGGCTCCGTCACGGTGGAGTCGCGACTTTAGAACCTTCAAGAATGAGTTTGGGCAGTTTTAAAAGTCAGTTGATAAAGGTCAATATGTCTAACCAATAGAAATGTGTTTTGAGATTTCAAATAATGTAGGAAGGAATGTGATTTGTTACTTACATGTATTTGTGTGGAGAAAGAGAGGGAAACTGTGCCATTACTGGTTCTACCTTGCTGAGGCAGGTGCATTACATTGATTGTGTGCCTGAGAAAATCTTTTATGAGTTTGTGATATTTGAAATTCTACAAATCTATTTGGAAGGTGAGTTATAAGTTTGTGATGTGTATTATGGATTAGGTTTATTTTAAACTTTAAAAATAATTCAAAATGTGTGGGGTTTGAGATATAGGAATAAATGAATATATGTGTATTGTAGTTTGTTTTATTGTAGTTATATATTGTTTGAGTTAGTTTTTGAATAGTAATATGTGTATATTGGAAGATGGATTAGTGATTGTGGTAATTTGTTTTTGTGTGTGGATATGTACATTTCTAGTATACCGCATAATTTTAGTTGTTGCTTTAAATTTGGAGCTGGAGTCTGTTGAGTTTTAAGGTGTGCATGGACTTCTGTCTGAACTATGTTTCTACTTCTATATGTATTTTGATATGTTTTATACATTTGAAGGTGCATGATGTATAAAAAAGAGGTGTTGTTATTAATTAGGTTCTTTTTTAAGTCTCTAGACAAGTACAGTTGAAAAATGCCGCATCATTTTTTATGTTTGTCTGAAATTTGAAGTTTGTTCTGTGAATTTTTAAGGTTTGGATAGTGGTATGGTAGAGACACATTCATGTATGCTTCTAGGAATATGATGACAATTTTACTAAAGATATGTGAAGGGTTCCTACTTTGTATCTGGGTAGGTGTTTTATTATAAGTAGTTATAGAATTGCTAAGCAGAAGCCTGAAACTGAGCTTTTAGATGTTTGTAGAGATGTTATTTATTAGAGTAATTTGATCTTCTCACAAAAAGAATTAGGCTACAACAGGACCATGAAAGACACATGAAGTTCTGTGGAGCCCTTTTCAGCTACAACCTTCTCCCATAGCTAAAGTATTTCACTGGATCAGATCAACTTTTACCAACACGCTCTCTAGTAGATTAATCTTTATCATGCCCCATACCTGATAGAATAACTATATTTTTGGATTTTCCATTGCTTCTCATACAACCCTTTTTATGCAATACATCTTTACCTCTATTTACACCCCTTGTCTTTTTTTTTTACATTTAACTTTGACCTTTGACTCCTTTCACTCATTTGGTTTCAACTTTGTAGGCTGTTGTTAGAAAGTCATCTTTTTGCCCTGTTCACCCCCTGTTTTGCTGAATGATACTGGTGGTAACTGACTCTGACTGTACCATGGGCTTTGCTACAGCCCAGTCCCAGTGCTATGTTTAAAAAGGTACATGTAATAGGGTACACTTACAATTGGCAATGACAGACCCTATAAGTCCCTAGTAGATAATAGGGCCAAGAGGTGCAATCTACCTATAAGTCCCTAGTATATAATAGAGCATGGAGGGTTAGAGGCCTAGCAGATTTCCTGCACTTGCATGTTTGCGCAGCCGGTGTGCCTCATGTCCTTTTAAAGGCAGTCCTTGCAGCCTGTCTTCAAAAGATAACTCTCACAATTGGTATTAACAGACCCTGTAGGTCCCTAGTATATAATAGTGCTAGGGGGTTCAAGCTACCTAAAAGTCACTAGTATTTAATAGGGAATGAAAGTTTAGAGGTCCAGCAGATTTCCTGCACTTGCATGTGTGCACTGCTGAGTGTCTGCTGTCATTTTAAAGGCAGCCTGGCTTTGCAGACTGTCTTTAAAAGTAAATTGTATGCAAATTCGACTTTGGGGGTATGGGCACTTTAAACGTGATAATCTATCCTATTTGTACATATTAGGCACCCCCAAGGTCTCCCCTAGGTGTCCCAGGGGTAGGGGGGGGGGGATGTACCTATAAGTAGGGACCTTATAAAAGATGTTTTATGTGCCCTGATGAGGGGAAACTGCCAATGTCATGTTTCCCCATTGTAGATACTTAGCTCAGTATGCCAACATTGCATTATTTTATTTATTATTAACTATTGCTAGGAAAAGAATAAATATCATTCAAAGACTTAAAAGATTGGTATTTATAAACTCAGCAACTTGCTACTGTTGAATTTATCATAATTGGTACAGAAGAGAAGCTATAGAGCGCTCTCTTCTGTAAGCCAAAATCCAGCCTTCTAGTAGTCTCTGCTGATTGGTCAACCTTAACAGGCGTATCCAGGCTGCTTTGTTTAGGTGATAAGTGGCCTGGCCGGAGCAGAGGTTATCTAATGGAAAGAGCTCTGAAGCTGCAGAGGATAGGTCATAAAGAGGGAGCTGGTAAATCAAACCGAGCTCAAAGAGAGAGCATATCAGTAAGGATTGCTAGGCACCTACCCCCACATCCTGTGCCCCCAGCCAGATGGCAGGCTTAGGACAGGAATTTGTAGAGGTCAGGGGGAGAAGAGCTAATGGAACTAGGCCGCACTGTGAGTTGGTTTAGCCAACTCTTACTCCTCTGGGGAGAAGTCATCCATGTTGAGTTTTGAAAGTGTAGTGCTTTGTGGGACCAGAAGATGCTACACTTTGGCGGAAGTTGCCATGCTTTGAGGTGGCACCTAGAATCTCATTGGATAGCATAGCCCCCCTGCTTGTCACCCCAGAACACTGAATAAATATGTGAGAGTTGCTTAGTCTCTCAGATACGCTGCCTGAAACTACAAACAGAAGAAGGACTGCCCTGCTGGAATCTGGATTTCCACCCAAAGGCCTGCACTCTGACTGACTTTGCCAGCTGCACAATCTAGTACTACAGCCCAGGGGACTGTACCTTGCTTCAAGAAGGATTAAGGAGTGATCTCCCTGCAAGCTACAGGTTAACAGAGCTCACCTGCATCATCTCCACCAAGAATCCCCATCCTGGAGTGCGTTCAGTGGACTTTTAAGAATATGGCCAGGCACAACAAGGGAATTGTAGTCCAGACATCTCAGCGACTATCTAGGAGATTCCAGACCTTTGGATTGGTGTTTTGGACACTTGGAACCTAGAAGAATACCTCCAGGAAGCACATCCTGAAGTTTGGAGAACTTTTGTTAAAAAGCTCAATGAGGTGACCGATCAGACGTCTAGAATCAAGCCGCTTACGTTCAATTGCAACCTGGCCTGGATTTCAAGTTTGTCCCACTGAAATCTCAGAGCTTTGGGCTTTCAGGTTTTGACCAAGCCTCGCAGAAAGACAAGCTAGCGAACCCTCACCTAATCTGGCCTGCTGGGGAGGGTCGATCGACGTCCGAAGAAATAGCTCCAGAAAAGTTTCAAAGTGTGAAGGTAAAATGTTAATGGGAAAATCCCGCTTAGTGTATCTGACCAGGGCTCCTTCACGGTCGACCTAGAACTTTGACTTTGTCCTGGTCAAGCATGACTAGATGTCCCAGAGTCGTGCTATATGTTTTTATGCACTATAAACTGGTTAATCATTAAAAATTCATATCTTCGGTTGCCTATATTGGATTTTTGTCATTTTAGTGTCATTTTAGAGATACAAATAATTACTATTTTTATAAAGTAATGTGGGATTTTCATTGTGTGTTGTGTCTTACTTATTTGGTGTAGTGGTGTTTAGAAATGCTTTACATACCTGTCTCCTCAGTTAGGCCTGACTGTTCTTTGTAAGCTACCAAGGGGTGAGCCAGGGCCTAATTTGCTGAGACCGTTACTGGACCTTATACTGGGTTGGTGGCCTGATTGCCGGTGGTAAGTGCATACTTAACCCTACCAAAAACCCACTTTCCACCAGTTGTTTCCTGGCTATATTTCTTTTCAGTGTTATTGGAAATGTACTGTTTGCATTTCACTAAGGATAGCCTTGCTGCTTGTGTGAAGTTAGCAAGAGTGAAAAGAAACTACGCAGAGGAGTAAGTTTATACTTTAAGAGTCAGATTGATTAGGCATCGGGAGCTCAGTCACAGCTCAAGCAAAGATTGTGACCTCTTGTTTCCATAATTTAATAATCCAATTTTCTGAACACAACATCACAAATCATCATCACCTTACATTGCACACCATCAGTTCAAAAGACTTAAACATAACAAAATTGCTACATCAAAAACACATATCAACACAACAACCAAACAGACATGACACACAAACAAAATAATAAAGAAAAACACAAGAGTACAACACGTTGACACAACTTATTTCAGCAACACAACACAGCCATGCCAAACGCAATATAACAAGACACTAGCAAAACCCAAAGCCTTATCATATCAAGAAGCAACAACCCCTGTAAAATGCAATACAAAAAGCAGTACCAAATTGCAATAGCACAGCAACAAACCAACCCAAAAACATAACATAACCCATCAACATACCACAACAATAAACCTGTACTCCATAACAGTACAAAAAAAGCACAGCAAAACAACAAAATAACAGCCAATCATAATAACATCAAACAAATCATGATACCAACACAATACAGTAATACACCACCACAACACAAAAACACAACCATACAACAGCATAAAACATTATGTTGTGTTGTAGTAGAGATATGTGTTGACGTTATTGTGTTGTACTCCTGTGGCATGTTAATGTTGTCTGATGTTATTGTGTATTTTTGTGGTTCTATTTTTCTTTTGTTGTGGTACATTGTGATCTGTTGTATTTTTGCCTTGCAGAGTTGTGTTGTTCATGTTATTATTTTGTTGTTATTTTCTAGCTTTGTGATTATATTTTCAATGTATTGCTGTGATGTTTTTTATAGTAGTTCTTTTGTTGGGTTTTATTCTGCTGTTGTGTTCTACTATTGGATGATGTGGAGTTGTTAGTGTGTTGCTGTAATCTAGCATAGTTGTATTATCTTGTTAAGTTATTTTGTTGTTAAGTTACCTGATTGTGTTGTTCTGTTACTGCATTTCTGCATTAGGCTTTGTTCATTTTATATTAAGTAGATTCATTCACAGAATTGAACAAATAGTGCACTGTTTTACATTCAAAATTCTATCAGATGCTCCAGGGCTCATTTATGGGATTTTAGCGTAGAGCAGCGCTACCCTACTCCAAAGTGAAAGGGCAGGAATGCACAGTATTTAAGAAATACGGTGCATTCCTGTCCTTTCTCCCTGCGCTGGCGCTGTTTTGGCAGCTTAGCACCAACTTAGGCACCCTTTCACCATGCTGTAAGGGTGCCTCTGTTGCATGCAGGACTGTTTTGTGCAGGGAGGGACACCTTCCTGCACAAAAACAATCCTGAGAGGTGTTTTCCTCTTTCTATGTGTGCTGTAGAATGCAGCACACATAGAAAGAGGAAAAAATGAGGAGAAATAAAGATATCTCTCCTCGTTATGCCTCAACTCAGGAGGCGTACGGATTTGGCGCGTCCCAAGGTTTACATGATTTAGTAAATCTGAGACAGCTTCAAAATCCATGGGTGTTGCATGGAAAACCCACTGCAATGCCCATGGAACTCCTCCCAGGCGCAGAGTTAGGCGACGCAGCAATTTGCGCTGCATTGCCTTACTCATGATTTATGAGGCCACTCAAAGCCACGCACGCTGGATTTGCGTGACTTCATAAATCAAATTGAGAGCCCTGCGTCATGCATGTACTACTTTACATGGTGCAAACAGTGAAGCAGGGCTCTGATAAATAAGCCCCCCTGTTTGCTGGAAATTGATCTAGCCTTTAGACTAGCCTTAAAAAGATGATTTCCCACACTGCTTCTGGCTAAGCCCATTACTCAGAGTTTGCTTGGAATTTCTCCCCAATCACACACGAAGTCCACAAAGATTCAGCCTTTCCCTGGGGTGAAGTTCCAAGGGATTGCAAGTTCGACTCAGCAATAGGGAATGACAGCGGGAGTGAGTATTTGAGACCCCACTTGTTTATTCATCCATTGCTGGCCTTTTTCACCTGTCTCATTTAGTCAGTTTCTTACTACAGACCTGCATGAGAAAGAACAAAAGGGCGAAGTTTAAATGAACACTTGTAATTCCAATGCAACAATACAGACATTCTCGTGAACACAAAACATTAGGCTAAAACGAGCCCATGTAAAGTACATTCCTGCTACTGCCAGGCTTCAACCTACATTGCCTGAGCCCTCCGCGACAGAATATTAATTTCCGCTTCATAAACACAGCACAGCGTGGCCTCTTTTTAATTTAATATGAATGTTTGCTTCCGCAGAACCAACACTGCGAAAAATACATAAGAGTTCAAAAGTGTTCCTAATGGTAATGCATTTCATTAGCTGGTCTCTCGCTTAACAAAGGGCAATTGAGGTCTTTTCACATTTCATCCAGTTAACTTCATGTGGTGAATTACAAACTCAATTAGAAGTAGTGATATTGTTCTATTACTCACGACTTTCGTCACTGGCAGGTCCAGAGCGGGATGGGGCGCCAACCACATCGTAAAACACATTTAGCTGAGTGGTGAAGTGAGAAGCAAAGTTTGTTAACTGTGATATGTAATGTGTCTTCACTGCGACCATCGATTGTTTTAGGACTTTAAGGACATAAGTCATACACCTCAAGGACTGTTCCCTCAAGGACTGTTCCAGCTTTAATACTCTGTCAATTGTCCGGATCATTGTCTGAGGAAAGCTATCCAGTGCAATAGACATCATTTTATCTGTTGCTCGTCAAGGAAGGCTGCATGCACCAGATTCCAGCTTGGATAGTATATTGCAGTCAATACATACATCTTATTACTGATGGATACAAAATCTTTGAACAATTCTTGGACATTTCTAGGCAATTCAAGATGCACGCGGAGAACCAGAAAAGAGCAAAAAAGAAGCAATGAGTGGCATTAATAAGGGAACATGCCAGCTCGTTGAAATATTCTTGGAAATAACTAATTCTCCCCCAATGTTGCCCAATATGCAATTTCCTGATCCACAGCAAGTGTCATAACTCCCTCGTCCCTTCTATGTCTCTGTCAATAATTCTTTGAGAAGTGGTTACCTCACCAGGCAGCAACACTGTAGCCACTGTTCTGAATCTTTTCAATGGAAGCAGGCCTCTCTGTTTCCATGGAGGTAAGGAAACGAGAAAGCCTGACTATGAAACATTACGTTTCGCTTGTGTATCTCAACGAGTTAGTAAATTGGGCCTTGGCTGTACCATAGCTGAATCCTTCTTACACATGCTATATATCTTGCAAATTACACTAACGTGAATGTATCCGGAAGAATGTTACAGGTCCACATAGTCGGAGTAGAGGAGTAACTGTAATTGCTAGGGTTAAATTGGTGTATTCTGCTCTGTAGAGCAAAACATGCACTAAATGACAGGGGACCTAGGTATGACCATGCTGTTGTTTCCATTGTAGCAGTAGGGTCATCTTTTGAAGCTTTTGGGCTGTGTTTATGTTAAATAATTATTTGTATCATCGTGGGGTAACAAAGATAATACCTACGTGAAATTCAAGTTTGCAACTGGAGAGTGGAGGTATTCCTAAATAGGGTGCTGCTTCTTCCCTTGAATACAGTCAAGTCATGTGTCTGATGAAATTGTCTTTAAAAATGCAGTGGGCCACCTGTGCACATTATACAAACATTGGGGCAATATGTCTATGTTCTACCATTTCGCATTTAAGGGCTGTTTTATTGGTTTGAAGGTGGAATTCTGATTTTGTAATGATAGCTTTGTATGAGGTTCATGCCCTTGGCAGAATCCATTTATTTGTCTCTATGGATAGATTGCCATAATGCTTTTACTCTTAAATGGACTCTGACCTAGGTCCTCTTTATGGAAGTTATTTTTGGGGCCTTGATGCAATAGGTAAGCTTTGCTATCTTTGACATTTCCCAAATAAGAGAGGTCACAGAGGAGATTCAAGTAAAAATAATTGGAATTCATCCACGAGAGCCTCACAGGAAGCTTCTGGGTCCTGGAATTCTTCTCACTTTGGATATTTAATGGACTTTATCAGGTGCATATATGTAAAAGGCAATGCCTGGTCCATGCAGCGGATGAGCTAAAGAAGAAGAGTGCTCCATAATGACCATCAGAGAAGAGAAACTCGTCCCAGCTTCTCTTGAGATCTCAGGTTTAACACCCTTAAGTCAACCATGTGTGATTAAAAAAAGTAGTAACAGAAACTCAGAAAAGTAATGAATAAGAAGGCATATGACTATCAAGTACTCTCTACTTCTGTACCTTCTCTACTCTTACAAGAACTGGGGTGTTATAAGTATTCATCATTGTTCCACACTGGAGAGACTACAGCAGGAAGCAAAGGACTACAAATTCCAAATGATATCAGCACCACTCATTCCACTTGCCACCAGTTAATTTCATCAAGTTTAGGATCCTGAAACCTAGTCATAACTGCACAACATCACAAAGACAGTCTGCAGTCTTAGAAGGTTTGACTTGTGAAACATGGTCTGACTTATTCTGCCGCACTGTGTATCCAAACCCACATTTCTCATGCAATACAGATGAACAATATATCTTGTAATCAGCACCAGATCTTGGGATCTCAACTTGTCAGTGGCTTTTGACAATGCATCACACCATCTTTGACTTTCTTCACTGAGCTGGCATTCACAACCAAGCCCTGGTTTGGTTTTCAATTTAATCTTTTCTCATCTCCCACACATCGTTTAACATTTATTCTTCTCACTGGCCAAAATCATCAAATCTTTAATGTTTTAGTCGGCGAAATATGCTGATGATAACCAGATCTTCATCAGAATGGATGATGACATAAAATAGGTGTTAGAAATGGGGGTCTCTCATTGGCAATGGTTTGCACCTTTGTCCGAATAGGGACCCTTGCTTATAGTCAGGAAATTACGCCTTTAGACAACCCTGCTCACCCCTTGGTAGCTTGGCACGAGCAGGCAGGCTTATCTCAGAGGCAGTGTGTAAATCAATTTGTGCACATATACAGTAATACAATGAAAACACTACAAATAGAGACCACACCAGTTTAGAAAAATAAATAATCTTTATCTAAACCAAACAAGACCTAAACAACAAAAATTCACAATACATATAGCAAGATATACTCAAAAATAGGTTATTCACACAAATAAAGCATGTACCAACAAATAACTCCACCTGAAGCTATTAGATGTAGTGACTGCTGAAAATCCCAAAGTACGGTGCCGACACGAGTTGCGTCGCGTCGGGTGCAGGTCACACAGACCCCCAAAGAACAGTACCTTGGCAAACGATGAAGCAAAGACAGTGCACGGCTTTGGGGAGGTGATACTTCATTGGTGGCGGGCGGCGGCAGTTCCTTAGACCACAGGGGAGGTGATGCGTTGGTTCCTTACGACTCCAGGGGAGGTGAGGCCTTGGTTCCTTACTGCGATGCAGGGGAGGTGAGGCATCGGTTCCTTACTGTTGTTGGGAAGGTGAGGTGTCCAGTTCCTTACTGTTGCAGAGGAGTTGATGTTGTGGTGGCAGCGAAGCGGCAGTTCCATACGACAGTGCAGTGTCGATGGATTCAGGAAGTCACCCACGTCGAGTATTGGCTCTGTGATGTTGAAGCACAGGCGTCGATTAGGTCGGGGCGCGTTATGAGTTGGGATGGTGCGTCATGAGCGCCACAAGCGGTGCCCTTGGCTCCAGTGCAGGCAGTGGCCTCGGTGATGGCATCTGAGTCGATACGGTGCGGCAGACGCTGGGGCTCCGGTGTAAGTCGGGACGGTGTATCATGCTCTTCATGAGCATTGCCCTCGGCTTCCTTGCAGGTCGCAGCATTGCTTGCCAGCGTCAGTGTTGCAATTTCCCTCTGTGGCAGCTGTAACAGCAGTCCCAGATGCAGAAGGACAGAGGAAATGAAGTCTTTGTGTCCCTGAGACTTCAGAACAGAAGGCAAGCTCTAAACCAAGCCCTTGGAGATCTTCTTCAAGCAGGATACACAGCACACAGCAAAGTCTTGGTCCTCTCCTTGGCAGAAACAGCCACTGCAGGCCAACCCCAGACAGCACACAGCAAAGGGGCAGTACTTCTCCTTCAGTTTTCCCAGCTCTTCTCCTTGGCAGAGGTTCCTCTTGAGTCCAGAAGTATTATACATTTCTAGGGTCTGGGCCACAATATTTATACTCAATTTCTCTTTGTTCTCTTGGGAAAAAGAGGCTCTGTGCTCATTCAAAACCAGTTCTGTCCTCCCTGGTCCGGCTTCTCGGCAGGAGGTGGAGACAGCATTGTGTAAGGCAGACAGGGTGTATTCGGGTGCAAGGAAATCTCTTCCCAACACACTAAATGCAGCACAGGTCTATTCGTCCCAGCTCTGACTCATCCAGGGAAGGCAGGACACTCCTTAATCCCCCCCCCCAGTGGCTGTCTGAGAGAATGTACATCCCCAGCCCCTGTCACTCCAAACCCGGACTGTCAATCCACAAACCAGCTGAGGTACACAGGATGGCTAAGCAAGAAAATACCCACTTTCTAAAAGTGGCATTTTTCAAACACACAATACAAAAATCTTCTTTACTAAAAGATGCATTTTTATATTCTGAGTTCAGGCATACTAAACTCCATCTTTCTACCTTGTCCCAAGGGGACGTTATAGTTATAAGATGTTATAAATAAACTCCCATTCTATCCTATGGGATAGATAGCCTTTCCATAGTGAAAAACAAAATACACTGTATTTCACTATCAGGACATGTCACACACACCAGTACATATCCTACCTTTCACACACACTGCACCCTGCCCACAGGGGTACCTTGGGCCAACCTTAGGGGAGATTCACATGTAATAAAAGGGAAGGTTAGGGCCTGGTAAGTCGGTGCACTTGCCAGGGCGACCTGCCAGTAGAGACTGCACGCAGATACTGCTGTGGCAGGTCTGAGAAACCCTTTGAAAGGCTTCTTGTGTGGGTAGCACAATCAGTGCTGCAGGCCCACTAGCAGCATTTGACTTACAGGCCCTGGGAACATACAGTGCTTTGTACTAGGGACTTAAAGGTAAATCAAATAAGCCAATCATGGAAACACCATTCCATAACTATAATATACATGGAGAGCATATGCACTTTAGCACTGATCAGCAGTGGTAAAGTGCCCAGAGTCATAAAACCAACAAAAACAGGTCAGAAGCAGGAGGCCAAAAAGCAAAAAGTCTGGGGATAAACCCGCTGAAAGAGCCAGGTCTAACAATAGGGCCTTCAATCGGGTGGACATCTGTCCTTGGACCCACCACCACTCCTTCTATACCAGTCAATAATCTGTGACTTGCCTTTGATTCAGCTCTGACCCAGCTTTCCAAAGTTTCCTACAGTTGTTTCTAGTGCATCCAACTTTTGAGAAAGATTATCTTTCTTGAATTTAGGAAAACTGTTCTATCGATCAATCACTCATCCTCTCTCACTTAGACTCTGGCAACCCTCTTTAAAGTGGCATCTCTGATTATGTTCTCTGAATTGCAAATTGTGCAGTTTTGTTCACACTCTTCTTCATCTCATCTTCATTTCTCATCTACCTACTAAACCCCATTGACTTCCTATTCCCATTCCTCTTTTTAAAGCACTACGCTTAAGTTGACACACTTTTAATCCAACTGGACCACTTTGCCTTCAGAAAATGATTAGGCGCAATACCCCATCTCATCCCATTTTCTCAGGATCACATAAAGTGCTTGCTGTTCCCTTTTTCACTGCTCCAGAGCCATTCATTATCATTGCTCCCAAATATTGGAATTATCGCCTGCTCTCCTTTCATAAATAAGTGTACTTTCTTGCCTTTTAGAAATCCCTTGAAACTTAACTTTGCCTTTGTTACTTATCTCCTCTCTCAGCCTTCTTTTTTGAAATCCAAAAAACAAGACACCCATTTTGAAAATTAGCGCACTGTACAAAAACAATCAATCAATAAATGAATCAATCAATCAATGAAATAATCAATACATGTCAGTTCTGGGAATTCCTCACAGTGGCACAGTGATGAACTAATCCATCTCATTCTAGGAGAAGAGACTAAGTAAAACCTGATAGTCACACCTCTCTCCTCCTTACTGTCCTGTGTAATATGTCAAGTTTGCATTGGCTCCCGATCTATTTAGCCTGTGCAACTAATAAATAGTATCCGTTTGCCAAGTTACGGGAGTTTCTCTACATCTATATGCTCTCACTAAAACTCAAAAACAGACTTGATGCTTATCTGCTTCATGAATTAACATCAGTAAACACAGTGCCTGTTGTTAGAAATGGGGGTCTCTATTTGGTAATGGTTTGCACATTTGTCCAAATAGGGGCCTTCCTTCTAGTCAGGATAAGGGGGATACACTCCTAAAATAACCCCTGCTCACCCCCTTGGTAGCTTGGCACGAGCAGTCAGGTGTATCTCAGAGACAGAGTGTGAAGCATTTGCAAATAACCAACAGTAATACAGTGAAAACACTACAAAAGGACACCACACCAGTTTTAGAAAAATAACCAATATTTATCTGTGCAAACAAGACCAACACGATAAGAGACCAACATACAGTAATCAAAAATAGCCACTTTGCAAGTATGACTTAAAAATGCAGTTCCTTGCAGTCTGTAGCTCCGTCCGGTGCTACCGCAGTGCTGAAAACAACAGAATCCAACAGATCCGGCCGTCTGCATCAGTGCAGACCGGCGTTAGTGTCAGCAGACTCTCAAACAGTACCTTTGGTTCCGGCCGACCACGTCAGTGCGGGCCGGTCGTGGCAACCGTCGCGTTTGCAATGTGAAGCGTAGCGATGCGCTATGCGGTGCCCCCAAGTTGCAGTGCAGAAAGCGGCTCGGTGACCGTCATCCAGCAGTGTCGGTGAGGCCAGGACTGCAGTGCAGAGTGAGATGGTGCTTGTGGCGGTACTGACAGGTAACAGTGCAAGCGACAGTGCCGGTTGATGGGAGATGGCATCGGTCGACCCTGACTGCGATGTGAGACGGGGCGGTGCGTTGTGTAACTTACGAGTGGTGCCCCAAAACCACGGTGCGGTCACAGGTGTCGCTGTCACCAGGCATCGACATGGTCGCTGAGACCAGGGCGGCAGAGTGAAGTGAGCGGTGCAGAGTGCGGTGCCCACAGGTTGCGGTGCAAGCAGCAGCTCAGTGGCAGCAGCGATCGTTGTTGAGACCAGGGTTGCAGTGCGAAATGCGGCAGTGCCTTCTGTTGTGCCTTCAGGACATGGAGCCAGCAGCGCTGTCGGTGACGGTGTCAGCTGCTTTCCCCCTCTGTGGCAACAGAAACCCACGGTTCCTGAGGCAGTACCCAGAGGTAAGTGAAGTCTTTGCTGTCCCTGAGACTTTGTGAACAGGAGGCAAGCTCCATTTCAAGCCCTTGGAGATACTCAGCAACAAGTAAAGAAAGTTCAGTCCAGTCCAGCCCTTTCACTGCCCAAGGCAGAAGCAGCAACTGCAGGCCAACCCAGCAAAGCAACTACACAGCGAAGGGGCAGTACTCCTCCCGCAGTTCTTCCAGCTCTTCTTCTTGGCAGGTTCCTTGATCCAAGCGAGTTCTAAAGTTCTGGGCCCCAATATTTATACTTCATTTCTCTTTGTTCTCTTGGGCAGAGAGTGTCTGTGCTTAGTCCAAACCAGTTTGGTCCTCTCTGGCCCAGCTTCCCGGGAAACAGCCATTACATTGCATGCGTTTCAATGCATGCGATTACAACGCGGTCGTTACAACGACCGCGTTGTTACATCGCAGTACATTACAACGCAAGTCATTACATCGACTTGCTGTAGTGGGCGTGCTAACCTAAGGAATAGTATAATTTACTATTCCAACACCTTCTCTACTGTTGCGCACACTGGAGTTGGAATAGTAAATTATACTATTTCTAAGTCCAGCGCCCCCCCCTACAGCAAGTCGATGTAATGACTTGCGTTGTAATGTACTGCGATGTAACAACGCGGTCGTTGTAACTACCGCGTTGTAAGATGTAAGGGGCTATATTCCAGCTTCCCAGTAGGAGGTGGAGACAGCATTATCCAAGGCATACCAGGCCCATTCAGGTGCAAGGAAATCTCCTCCCACTACTCTAAATGCAGCCCAGGTCTATTGAGCCCAGCCCTGACTCAACCAGGAAAGGCAGGACACATCTTGACGACCCCAGTGGCTGTCTGAACAGAATGTATTCCAAAGACAGACAGTCAATCCACAACCCAGCAGAGTCACGCAGGATGGTGCAGCAAGAAAATACTTTATAAAAGTGGTATTTTCAAACACAGAACATAAAAACCATCTTTGCTAAAAGATGCATTTCTACATTCTTAGTTCAGGCATACTATACTCCATTTCTTTATCTTGTCCCAATGGGAAGATATACTTGTGAAATGTTACAGAGTATTCCCCATTCTATCCTATGGAACAGATAGCCTTTCAACAGTGAAAAACGAATTACACTGTAGTTCACTATCAGGACATGTCACACATGTCAGGACATGTCCTACCTTTCACTTACACTGCACCCTGCCCATAGGAGTACCTTGGGCCTACCTTAGGGGTGACTCACATGTAATAAAAGGGAAGGTTAGGGCTTGGCAAGTGGGTGCACTTGCCAAGTCGACATGGCAGTAAAAACTGCATGCAGACACTGCAGTGGCAGGTCTGAGAGCCCTTTGAAAGGCTGCTCGTGTGGGTGGCAGAATCAGTGCTGCAGGCCCAATAGCAAAAGACACACAGATGATGGACAGAATGAAGAGCAAATCAAACATTCACCCCCAGTCAATAGATCTGGGTTAAATCCATCATTCTTTTTCTCACCATGCCACCCTAGTTTAGACCCAGCCATATGCAAATCAGTCTTGACTCTGTGCCTCATGGGAACAGTCCAGACTGAACTGCCAAGCCACGTCCTCCCTGGACCAGAAACAAGCAACCTGGGACGGGTTTAGGGGCATCACCCCCCATCAGCCAGGCTAGCTTGAATCCAGTGGCACAGTGAGCCCAGGACCCATGTCTGGGCATACCCAGCGCACTTAGGGCAAGAAAGCAAAAGACACACAGATGATGGACGGTATGCAGAGCAAATCAAACATTCCCCCTCAGTCAATTGATCTGGGTTAAATCCACCGTTCTTTTGCTCACCATGCCACCCCAGTTTAGACCCAGCCATATGCAAATCAGTCTTGACCGTGTGCCTCATGGGAACAGTCCAGACCGAACTGCCAAACCAGGTCCTCTCTGGTCCGGAAACAAGCACTGAACCAGCCAAAACAGAGTCAAAACCCGGGAGGTCAGAAAGCAAAAAGACAGTGGGACACATGCCAAAAGATGCCAAGTCTAACACCTGTTTTTTATCTTTCTGTGATCTCACTGGGATGTGTGGTGTCTTCAGCATAGAATAACGAAGCAGGAACATCAAGGTAAGAGGCACGTAGGGTTTATTCACCTCAGCCATCAACAGCAAATCTAAACTGACACTCATGGAATCAATAAACAGAATTCTTAACAAACATTCTACATAGAATGTACAATGTGGTTCTGCATGAAGATTCCGTGTGGAACCTAATACAATGTCACACACCTCCCTCCTTTACAACAGAATAATAACACTGCAACCAAGGGAAAATAAATGAAACGAGAAACAAGCAGGAAACAATTTGAGCATGTCATACATAGTCTTTCATGTACACAGGAAGTCTGCCCACCCTCTGACTCCTCTCCCTTACATTACAAGACAATCCAGAAGACCCTGTAAGGGAGGGAATAACGCCTGATGATGAGGGATAAGAGCTAGTACAACCTCCAGGACTCTCAGCTGGAGGAAGGTTTGAATTGACTACAACCACACGGCTCTTATTCCAAATCCTCCCATCTTCAGTCTTGACCGCATTCTTAAAGATCTTTACCACATTCCTAATTTTTGAATATTTAGACCAGGGTTGACACCCCACAGGAGTTTTTATCTTCACACGGTCACCCACCTTCACCTCATTGGTTTGAGCACATTTTTTCTCATCAAAATACATTTTCCTATTAAACTGCTTATCCAGTTCTCTGTTTCTCCAATCACCTATCTGATTGTTAACTAAACCTTTGTTTAACCTCATCCACCCTGGACACAATTTCGAATTGGAAGCCCGACCTTTGAATAACTCAAAGGGAGATCTCCCCGTAGTCAGGTGTGGAGATAAGCGATAAGCCGTAATCCTGTCCTGAAGAACCTCTTTCCAGTTCAACCCATTGACCCTGGCTAATTGTATACTCTCTTTGAGCGTTTTATTGACCCTTTCCACAGCTCCGTTGGTTTCTGGGTGGTATACTGCACTTCTCTTTTGAACAATGCCACAGTCTTTTAAAAAACACTGAAACTCATTCGAACAGAACTGAGGCCCATTGTCAGAGAGAATACTGTTAGGAAAGCTTTCTCTCTTAAAAATGTCCTCTAAAAACTTAACAACACATCCTGTAGAGATATCCCTAACAGCACTCACCTCAATCCACCTGGAATATAAATCCAAAACAACAATAAGATAAGGGGTGTCACTCACACCGTGCAACGGACCAACAATGTCAATTGCAACTTCATCCCAGGGGTGATTCGGTAATTTCTTGCAGACCATAGGCATCTGCTTAGTTTTCAAAATCTTGTCACTAGCACAACACTCCATGCAATCCCGGACCAACCTTCCAACCTCCAGATCTATACCAGGCCACCAAAATTGTAATCTCAGAAACTCCTTAGTCTTCACTATCCCAAGATGACCAGTGTGAGCAAGGCTTAGGAGTTTGTTCCTTATGCCTGAGGGAGGGACCAGTTTGGTGCCCCGAGCAAGCACACCATCAACAACAGACAACTCTTCACCAATCAAAGCCCAAGGTTTCTCAAGACGCTTGTTATTCATCAACATATCCATAACATTCTTAATTTCTTGATCTTTTTCAATTTCGTCCTTCCATTCCGCTTCACTAACCGCACCTGAGGTGATTTCACAAACACTAATCACCTCATCATCAATAAACTCTTCATCCGTGTCAAATTCCTTAACATTGACCAATTGAGAAAGGCAATCTGCAGATTTGTTGATAGCACCGGGAATGTAATCAACATCAAAATCAAATTCTTGAAGAGAGATGACCCACCTCTTAATCCTTGAAGAAATTGAATCCAGACCTTTTTTGAAAATACCTCCTTAAGCGGTTTATGATCAGACAACACTTTCACTTTGGTACCCCAAATCAAGTTTCTAAACTTCCTTAGTGCCCAAAAGATGGCCAAAGACTCTTTCTCAATGACTGAGTAATTAAGTTCCGAACCTCTCAGACATCTGGAGGCGCAAGCAATCAATCGTTCCACACCATCTTTCTTTTGAAGTAATACTGCACCTAACCCCTTTGCACTTGCATCAGTCAAAATTTGAGTCATATCACCCGGCACAAATACTTGTAAAGATGGGGCTTTCCTCAATTCTTCCTTAATGGAACTAAACTCTTTCACACAATCATCACCCCATTGAAAAACTACACTTTTACCAGTGACTCTCCTTAAATTTTGAGTCTTGTCAGCATACCCTGGAATAAACTTACTATAAAATTCTACCATACCTAAGAAAGATAAAAGCTCCTCTTTACTGACTGGTTCACTTATATTAACAATAGAATAAACCAGTTCCTTCTTCGGAAAAACACCTTGTCCAGTGATACAATGACCAAGATAGTTCACCTGTTCAACACCAAACTTGCACTTCTCTTTTTTAAGAGACAGACCAGCCTTCCTAAGACGTTCCAACACGGCACACATTCTAGAATGATGTTCTATCTTAGAGCTGCCATAGATCAATAAATCGTCTTGATGGCACCTCACACCTGTAACTCCTTTTAAAATTTTAGACATGATGCGTTGAAAAATCGACGCAGCAGAGACAAGCCCAAATGGCATCCTACGAAACTTATAGGTTCCCATAGGTGTCACGAAGGCTGTCAACTCCTGTGAAGGTTCATCCAGCTCCACCTGGTGATAGGCTGACGCCAAGTCAAGAGTAGTGAAATACCTTGCACCTACCAACGTGCCCACCAACTCGTCAATATTTGGCAAAGGAAATCTGTCCACAATAACTTCCTTGTTAAGTGAGCGTAAATCAATGCAGAGGCGTAATTCACCACTAGCCTTCTTGGCCACGACTATGGGAGCCAACCATTCTGTCGCTTCAACTGGCTCAATGACTCCCATCTCTACTAATCGCTCGATTTCCTTCTGAACCCCAGCTTGTTCATTCACAGGAATTCTTCTAACTTTAGCAACTACTGGGACAGCACCTTCTCTCAATCTAATGTGATGTTTGTACCCCTTGAGGCATCCAAGTTTGTCTGCAAACACATCCGCAAATTGTTCTGCAAACACAGACACAGAATCATTCACCTCTTCAACCTGGACTTGTGGAACCGCATTGGGATTAAGACGAACACCAAGCAGACGTTGATGGGGCCACCCCAAAAGAGCATCCCCACGCTTGGCCACATATACCTTCCCAGCAATCATACGACCACATAATTCAATTGTTGCCAAAAAATACTTTAACATTCTAATGGGTATACCACCATAACCCAGAGGAGAAACATCATTTTTAATTAGTTTCACATTAGCACTAAAATACTGTTGAAAAATATCTTCGCATATCATAGTTAGGTGTGAACAAGAATCACATTTTAACTCAAGTTGGACACCCTCAATAGCAACCATATGAGACGGATGAACAGCTTTCTGTTCATCAACCTGAAAAATAATTTCCTTAACTTGTGGTTTGTCTATGGCCACTGATTGTTTCTTTACCTTGCTTTTACAACATCTGGCAAAATGACCCCTCCTACCACAGGAACTACAAACAACCCGTAAAGCTGGACAGAAAGGAGCATTTGCCAGATGTCCTAATCTACCACATCTAAAACATGTAGGTTTACTGTCAAATGCAGGAGTACCACCAGTGGCAGATGGAAATGTATTTTTGTCTTTGGTCACAGGATACCTGTTTTGAACTTGACATATAACCTCATCTACGCTTGTACTGGTTGAGTTTGATTTACTTTTATCAGAACTCAACTCATCAACACATTTCATCATATGTTCTACTTGTTTGGCAATTGTTAAAACCTCATCTAATGGAGGCTCATCTTTTAACCACAGTTCTTTCCTGATTTTGTCATGAGCACATTTAAATACAAATTGGTCCCTAATTCTCTCCTCTACTGCACCACCATACTTACAAGAGGATGCTAGTTTTCTTAAGGCTGAGACAAACTCCTCAACCGATTCATCCTTCTTTTGTTCACGAAGACCAAAATGGTACCTTTCCATAATCGTGCTCAAACGAGGAAGATAATGCCGATCCAACTGCAGTATACATATTTCGTATTCATTCAGATTTATCTGATCAGCAGAACTGAGCTCTGGTAAATGCTCCAGAACTTCCTGCCCTTCTCCCCCAAGACAATGTAACAACAAAGAAAGCTTTCGTTCAGCACTTAAATTTGTCCCACAGACTCTTGCGTAATTCACAAAAATCTTTTTCCATTTTTGCCATTTTACACCTGGTTCACCTGGACTTGTCAAGAAGAAAGGCGGCTGCGTTACATTCTGCATGGTGTTACAAAGTCAGTATAAGAGAAAAAAAACAAATATGCGTCCCAAACAAAAATAATTAAAAATACTTTAACTCAAAATAACACTAATGTATGGTAAACTGTTGTTACACTAAACACATTTTCAAAATCAGTTTTTCTCCTTACAATGCTTTAAATGTCCTAAATCATGTCGATAAATGCTGACACTTCATATTCCTGCAAACCCTACACTTTGGTTATTGCCAAAACCAACTTAAAATCACCAATGTGACTGTTAGGAACATCACCAGCAGAGAAATGCCCAAGCTTGAAGCTACAAGTGTGCCAGTCACAGAAATTACTGGCAAGATACTGGCAAGAAGATGATCCACACCACCCAAAAAATACAAAAGCTCCACTTCACTGGCTGAATTTATTACCTTCCTTAAGTTCAAAGGTGTGCCAGTCACCGACAATGCTGGCTTAAAAACACTTCCGCGATGTTCCTTACGCCACCTCAGCGCAAATGACGACGATCCGCCGAAAAATTAGATACACCCATACATAGGTGTGCCAGTCCCCGAAGATGCTGGCATCCGATAAATAAAAGCGCTTCACTGAAGGAAAGAAGAAAACAAAAGGTTTGACGTACAAACCACAGAAGTAATGAGGATCTTCCCAACAGCACAAAATGGCGCCCGTGCGTGAAGACGCACAAAGATCCTCCCAACAGCACAAAATGGCCCCCGTGCGTGACGACGCACGTCAATCTTCCATCAAGCAGCTTCCCAACTTCCGAAGATGGCGCCTGTACGTAACAGCGCAAGCGTAAGCGTCACCTTCTCCTGGTACGCGAACGTGAATCTGGCCTAAAGCAGGCCCTTTTTTTTTCTCCGATGCCGGTGGAACGCAAATGCGTGCCAAAGCTTTCCCCTCCCTCTAACCTCCTCACCATTAACTTTGTGGCCGCAAGTCACAATACACCGTGGCTCGAGTCGCCGAACAGCCGCTGGAGAAGGTAAATCTTCTCTCCTTCTAGATAATCAGCCGCTGGAGGAGGTTTTTCTTTTTTCTTTTTTTATTTCACGAAGGGAAGAATGCATCAACCGCTGGATGTTGAGGTGATAGTACGCCTCGCTCGTCGCCAAATAAATGTGGTGTCTTCAGCATAGAATAACGAAGCAGGAACATCAAGGTAAGAGGCACGTAGGGTTTATTCACCTCAGCCATCAACAGCAAATCTAAACTGACACTCATGGAATCAATAAACAGAATTCTTAACAAACATTCTACATAGAATGTACAATGTGGTTCTGCATGAAGATTCCATGTGGAACCTAATACAATGTCACAGGATGCACCCTTGATACTCCACTATCCAGGGAACCTGATATAATTAGAATCACAAATGTGTCTAACTTCCACCTGAAGGCAATATAGAAAATCAAACCTATTCTGACACTGGCCCAACTAAACTCTACTGCACATACTCTGATAATATCAAGTCTGCTCTTTGCCAATACAATGTTGGTAGCTATGTCACAATCCACACTAAAGCCACCTTCCATGCCACTGATTGAATCCCATCCTCATGGAAAAATTGTGAACCCATCTCTTCTGTCCTCGCTGAATTACATTGGCTTCCTATTGAAGCAAGATCTAAGTTTAAATTGGGATGGCTCACTTACAAGGCCTGACATTCGCTGCTTCTGTCGGCCAACGGCCATCGCGAGCACTACCTCCGTAGTGCTGTGCACGTCCATTGGCCGACGCGGCCCCGCCCACTCTTCAAAGCCACCGCACCGCGGCGGAATTTCGGCCGCGGTAAAGGGGTTAACACACCTTCAGAACTTTTGGGCCTGCTCAAAATCTCTGATGGCAGACAGGGTCTTCAAAGCAAGCATACACCCGTTCTCGACAATCTTTGAATCAGAAACTCCAATGCTCAACATCATTCATATTCAGGGGATTCCATCGCCTGGAACTCTCTCTCAAGTTACTTGAGAATGAAACCCAATCTATCGTCCTTCCATTAACAGTTAAAGATCCACCATTGACAGTTAAAGATCCATCTGTTCAGATTATATCTTTCGAATATGTAACCGAAACACTACCTTGTTTAATCTGCAGAAGGTTGTCTTATTCACTGAAAAACTTTGTCTGTTGCTTTGAGACCTGCTTTTGGGGCATAATACTACTTGCCTGCTTCTGCTGTCATCCCAAGGAGTCCAGCACCGCCCTGCTGTGAATGAAAGAGACGGCCACTTCCTGGACGAGCATCCGCGGATGCTCCCGCTGCCACTGGAGACTGCATGTCCCACAATCCCCCTTGCTGACATACCTGTGTGTGATCCCACCAGCACTACTTACGGCGCGCTGCAGTCCCGTACATTTGATGCTGCACCTGTTGCTCTGAGAGCCGCATTTTGGGAGTTACACTACTTGACTGCTACTGCTGTCATCCTGAGGAGACAGCACTGCCCTGCTGTGATTAACCCCTTCGATGCTCATGATGGAACCCAGCCGTCATGAGCCATGGGTGGCCTGTGCGCATGACGGCTGGGTTCCGTCACGACCACGCCCGCAATTGGAATGTCCAGCACCGGGCTGGAATTCCTGCCGCAGGCAAGGTGTTAAAGGACGTGTGCCCGTTCTGCGTAGAGCCGCCGCATGCCACTGGGAACTGCATGTCTCACAATCCCCCTTGCTGACACACTAGCGCTACTTAAGGCATGCTGCAGTCCTGCCAAGGGTGGGCTTGTCCTGTGCCTGTCAGCACCAGGAAGAGACAGGGCAGGGCCACCCTCCTGGGAAAAGACGGGGATGGGGATGTGTCATCAACCTGGGGATGAGGACACAGTACATTATCTTCCCAGAGCCAACTGCACCCGTGTTATGTTGCAGGGCAGGTCCGTCGAGGGAATACAAGAGGTGATAAAAGCGGAGATTAAAGTCTTGGATATCAGGGCAGAGGATGCGTAGGGTAGAGCACGCAGGAACAATATTTGTGTAGTTGGGCTCCCAGAACATATAGAGGTTAAATATATTATTAACTTCCTGGAGACCTGGATTAAAGACACCATTGCCTGATGGCCAGTCTCCCTTATTGACTCTGGTGGTTTGACTACAAAGAATATATGATTAGGGCATATGCGGAGCAGGATAAATCTAGGACATTACTGGCCTGGCAAGCAAACCTGATAATGAGGAGTCACAGATACTAGAATTAGAGAGTGTGCATTGGGGTTGTGTATAAAAACAATCTGAAATAATGAACTGTTTAAAAAGTCTATACTGCCCTTTAAGCTCAGTGAGAACATAGAACGCGGGGTGCTCAGGAGCGGTCTGTGCAGGTAAGAGCGGTGGAGGGGATTCAACAGACGACCACGAGGGAAAATGAAATAAATAATAAATTTTCCCTCCTTGTCATCTGTCGTAATCCCCCGCCCCTTTCCCCACCACCACACAGCTCTTACCTGTACGGGCCACTGCTGGGGTTGCTAACAGAAGCAAGAGGGTATATATAACATCTTCCCTTGCCGACCCTTGCACAGGAAACAACGGAATCATTGGGCACAGACATAACAGTGGAAAATGCCACATATGTTGACCAGCTGGCGCCAGATCTGAAGGTGGTCTACAAACAAGCGAAAGAGGAACATATCCATCAGGGGGATTGTAAGCGCTAAACTCACCTGTGAGGGTCCAAAGGCGCTGGGGGGGGGAGGGGGTTGTTGTGCAGTTCCGTTCAGTCGAAGAGCCAGGTCTTGAGCGTCTTCCTGAAGATGTTCAGGGAGGGGGAGCACCTGATGTCAATCGGGAGCTCGTTCCAGGTCTTGGCCGTGATGTAGGTGAAGGTTCTTCCGCCTGTCCTGGCTCTGTGGATTCGAGGGGTTTCAGCGAGGGTGAGGTCGGCGGATTGGAGGTTTCTCTTGGGTACGTGGAATGAGATTCTCTCGTTGAGGTAATGGGGGCCAGTGTTGTGGAGGCATTTGTAAGCGTGGGTGAGTATCTTGAAAGTGATTCTCTTCTCAACGGGGAGCCAGTGTAGGTTCCGCAGATGTTGGGTGATGTGTTGGTGTCAAGGGATGCCAAGGACGAGTCTGGCTGCGGTGTTCTGTATGGTCTGGAGTTTGCGAAGCAGAGACTTGTTGATCCCGGCATAGAGGGCGTTTCCGTAGTCTGGTCTGCTGGTTATGAGTGCATGGGTAACTGTCTACCTTGATTCAGGGGGGATCCATTTGAAGGTCTTTCGGAGGATGCAGAGTGTGTTGAAGCAGCTGGAGGTGACGGCATTGACCTGGTGGGTCATGGAGAGGGAGGAGTCGAGTATGATGCCAAGGTTTCTGGCGTTGTTCATGGGGGTTGGGGAGGATGGCCACAAGGTGTTGTCCCATGCAGAGGGAAAGGGTCCGAAGTTGAGGACCTCTGTCTTCTGCGAGTTGAGCTTCAGGCAGCTGCTGCTCATCCAGAATGCGACGTCCTTCATTCCTTCCTGGAAGTTGAGTCTTGTGGTGACAGGATCCTTGGTGAGGGTGAGGGAGAGGATGAGCTGGGTGTCGTCGGCGCAGGATACTATGCTGAGTCCGTGCTGTCTGACGATGGCGACGAGAGGGGCCATGTAGATGTTGAAAAGCATGGGGCTGAGCGACGATCCTTGGGGTACTCCGCAGTTGATTTCTGTGAGTTCGTAGAGGAAGGGTGGCAGTCTGATTCTTTGGGTTCTGCCGGTGAGGAACGAGCGGATCCAGTCGAGGGCTGTACCTTGTATGCCGGCGCCGCAGAGTCTGGCTGTGAGTGTGCGGTGGGAGACAGTGTTAAATGCTGCCGAGAGGTCAAGTAGGATGAGGGCCGCGGTGTGACCTTGGTCGAGGAGGGTACGGATGTCATCTGTGGCGGCGAGTAGAGCGGTCTCAGTGCTGTGGTTACTGCGGAATCCGGATTGGGAGGGGTCGAGGATGGAGTTTTCTTCAATGAATTTGGTTAGTTGTGTATTGACGTTCTTCTCTGTGACTTTGGCTGCGAAGGGGAGGAGGGGGATGGGTCAGTAGCTCTTGAGGTCTGTGGGATCTGCTGAGGGCTTCTTGAGCAGGGTTTGACTTCGGCGTGTTTCCAGTCATCGGGAAAGATGCCGGTCTTGAAGGTGGCGTTGATGGTGCATCGCAGTTCGGGAGCAATGGCGGTGGTGGATCTGTGAAAGATGTGCGGAGGGCATGGGTCCGTGGGGGCTCCTGAGTGGATGCCTTTCATGGTTGACGAGGTGTCTTCGGTGGTGACTGGGGTCCAGGAGGAGATGGTGGGCTGGCTGGCGTTGCTAGAGAGGGAGGACATTTTGGAGTCGGGGGTCTGTTGTTTGAAATTGGCGTGGAGGCCCTTGATTTGGATCTGAGCTTGTTGCAGAAGTCCTGGGAAGGGGTGATATCTGTGGGCTTACTGGGGGGGTGGTTGGTGAATTCCTGGATGATGCTGAAAAGTTGTTTGGAGTTGCTGCAGTTGGCGAGGATCTTGTTATGGATGAAGGTCCTTTTTGTGGATCTGATGTGTTGGTGGTATTCCGTCATGGCATTCTTGTAGGTGGTGAGGTCTTCGAATGTTTCGCTGTTTCTCCAGTTCTTCTTGAGACGTCTGCAGGTGCATCTGGATTCCTGGAGGTCGGCGGTGAACCAGGTGGCCTTCCTGGGGCGCTGTCTGTCGGGGATACGTAGGGGGGCGAGCTCGTCTGCGCAGTTGGATTTCCATTTGTGGAGTTCTTTGGCTGCGAGTTTGGCATCGGACGAGGTGGTGGGGACGTCGCGTTTGAGGGTGGAGTTGAGCTGCCCCTCAGTGACTTTGTTCCAGTTCCTACGTGGAGGGCGCAGTGCAGGTTTTGACGGCGTGGGTTTGTCGACGTGGAAATGTACACAGTGGTGATGCGTCCAAGGGGGTTGTGTGGTGTGGCTGAAGTGGATGTTGTTCCATCTCCTATGAAGGAAGCAACAATAATCCCAATCTTTAAACTAGGGTGACCGTCCCGGGACATAGCGGTGTATAGACCACTATCATTGATGAATGGCGATTATAAGCTGCTAAGCAGAATATTGGCTGCACTACTAATGCCCCACCTCATACATCAATACCAGACTGAGCTTATACTGGGGCAAAATACGGCCATGAATATTCAAAGAGTTACATCATTGCTGCTGGCAGCCCTGACAGTTAAATCAGAGGCAGTGGTGATGACACTGGACATTGAAAAAGTGTTTGATAGTCTGGACTAGGATTACCTTTACACTGTAATGGACAAGATAGGGTTGGAAAAGGGCTTTATTTAGGGGACCAGATTGTTGTATACCACTCCCACAGCAAGAGTGAGATCCGGAGGAATAATCTCAGATGCCTATAAAGTAGAACAAGGCATGAGATAGGGTGCCCTCTGTCGCCACTTCTATTTGCTACTGCGGTGAAACTGCTGGCATTTAGGGCAGGACAGGGCATGCTACATGAAGGTATTAGAGCCCATGGCACTGCCCACCACATAGCATATGCAGACAGCATGCTGTTCTTCCTCAATGATAAATTAACTGATATAGATGGAGATTCCAAAGTGCTCAGTATGTTCAGGGCACTGTCTGCACTGCACATAAATCGGCAAAAAACAAGCCTTTTCCCCTTACAGCCCATGATGGAGGTGACCCGGGACCCTAGGGTGCTTAGGTGGGAACCAATAATCTTCGGATACCTGGGGGTCCAGTTGTATTGAGACAAATTTGGTATTCTGGTAGGCAATGTCAGGAAAGCAATAATACCATTACGCACCTGGATAGGATTCTGGAAGTCACTCCCACTCTCAGTGACGGGAATGTTGACAATCGCTAAAAGGATAACATTGACCCGGCTGCTCTACTTTTTGCCACTCTACTCTTCATAATTACCAGAAGTAAATTTGAGAACAAAATGCAGTACTCATAGATTAGATATAGACCAAGGGTAGACATGGGGTGCCCTCACAAAGGCTCAATGGCCGGTTCATGATGGAGGACTCGAGGCTCCAGAATATGAAGCATACTTCCTGGTGGCACAAATGCAGTCGGTAACGAGATGAGTAACATCAATGGCCGGTTCATGATGGAGGACTCGAGGCTCCAGAATATGAAGCATACTTCCTGGTGGCACAAATGCAGTCGGTAACGAGATGAGTAACTGCTAGGACACAGGGAACACCCTCAATAGAGATGGACACACCACCCCCCAACATGGCTGACTCAATTTGTGTTAAAGCCCAAATGCAATTACAGATAATGTCCAAAAGCTGTTCGCTTCTATATCTGCAGGGAACCAGGACAGATGCCCCTACTCCCCAGACTTGTCACAGAGCTGACTGGTGGTCTTTTTGAATAAGGATGCACAGACTCAGTTGCTGGACTGGACTGAACTTGCAGTTGAGAATTTGGGAGACCTCTATAATGCTAACGCATTGCAATCCTTTGAGGAACTGTAAGCCTCCCATGAGCTACCTGCAGGACAGTTCCTCCTATATGGAACAATAAGCTCAACACTGAGATGACATTGGAGGGCTGGCCAGAATGCTTCAAACTCATAAAGGACATCATGTCCTCTGCTCAACTATAGGTACACATAAAGCAGCAACAGGCAGCTATATTGCTCTTGGAGAGGATGTGATTGCTCTCCTACAAGACAGAAGAGGCAAATAGGTGACGGATGTGGGCACTCCAATAACAGACGAGGACTGGGAGTGAATACTGGACAGTATTCCATGAGTGTCTAGAAGTCCTTGCTTCAATCAATCAATCAAGCAATCAGGGGCTTGTAAAGCAGGTCTAATCACCTGTGAGGGACTCAAGGTGCTTCAAGTTAAATATTTTTTATTATCTACACAAGGCATACTGTTGGACTTGGCCCTTTTTGCAGGGTCATCCCTGAACTTTTTGACTTCCTCCTAGTCTTTTTTCTGACATGGTGTTGGTGGTTTTAGGACTCTGGGCACTTTAGCACTGCTGTTCAGTGTAAAGTACGTGTGCTCTCTGTGTTACTTATGGTAAGATTGGTCTACACCTGTTTGGCATATTTAATTTACCTGTCAGTCCCTTGTAAAGTGGTATCTCATATACCCAGGGCTGATAAAACTAAATGCTACTGGTGGGCTTGCAGCGCTGATTGCGCCACCCACCAAAGTAGCCTTTCAAACTTATCTCAGGCCTCTGCCATTGCAGGGCCTGTGCGCGCAGTGTTACTGCCGCTGTGACGTGGCACCTAAAGTGTGTGCCATGTCTGTGACCCCCCTTTTACTGCATGTCAGTCACCCCTAAGGTAGGCCCTAGCTAGCCCTATGGGCAGGGTGCATTGTAGGTAAAAGGTAGGACATGTACCTTAAGTGTGTGACATGTCCTGGTAGTGACAAACAGCCATTTTGGTTTCTCACTACTGTGAGGCTGCCCTCCTATAGGAATGCATTGGGGATTTCCTGATAAGTGTTTCAGTGGTAATTCCTGATATGAGAGGAGCAGCGTGGTCAAGTTTGGTATATTTGGAATAGTGATAATAAATGCTACGCAATGGTGTGTGCAGATTTATTATAACTATTTTAGAAATGCCACTTTTAGAAGTTGGCATTTCTGTGTGCTATGTGTCTGCCTGCCTGATGTGAATTGCACGTCTGGCTTTTGAGTGACGGGCTGGTGAGATGTTTGTGGCTCCAGGAGGGGCAGGGTGAGTCAGCACTAGGCTGAATGGGACATCTGCATTTGGAGTAGTGGGAGGAGAAGTCCCTGGTCCCTGAATAGGTCTGTGCCTAGCCTGTACAATGCTGGCTCCACCCCCCTGTGGTGTGTCTGATGATGAGCCCCCACCTGACAAAGGGGAAGAGGAGCCTTGTAAACAAAGTGCTCCAATTCCCCCCTGAACCAGTCTTGGCTGGTTCCCCCAAGCCCTGTGCCAGGGCAGACAAAGCCAAGATGTAATATAAATATAGGGGCTGTGACCCCATAAAATGTGTGCTGTTCCTGTACTTGCTGGGGTTTGCTGCTGCGGGGGGCTCGGGAGGAACCGCCACGAGGGCTTGCCTCCCTGCTGGAGGGCCCTGTGTGCTGGCCTCCCTGGGCCCAGCTGTGCCCCTTGGACCTTTTTCTTGAAATCCAGTGCCTCGTGGGCACTCTGATTTTATTTGCCAGCAGAGGAGAAGAGCTGGCGTCTGCAGCGCGAGGCTGCGAGGGAATCCCGGCGTGTGGGATTCCCCCCCTGCGCTACTGATCGAGCGGGAGCCCATCCTGCATTTGTGCTGCTTTAGAAGCGGGTGCCCACCCCGCTTTTATGCTTGTGTGAGAGCGGGTGCCCACCCTGCATTGGCGTGCTCGTTGGCGGGTGCCCACCCCGCTTTTGGTGGCTACTGGCGGGTGCCCACCCCGCAATTATCTTTAATTGAAGCAGGAGCCCACCCCGTGTTTCACCGCCTCGACCCGGGGAAGGCAGTGCGGCCGGCCCGGAAGCCAGGCAAGCTGCCTGACTTTGGGCGGGGCCAAAGAGAAGCGAGACCGGAAGAGCAGGCCAAGCGATGGCCTGCTGCTGAGCGGGGCTCACGTGAACTGGGGAGAGCCCCGTGGTGCAGGCTGCTAGGAACCGAGTGCGGAACCAGCCGCGGCACGTTGTCGGTGCTGGTCCCCGTCCCAGCAGCAAGAGGAGACGGAGCCTTTAAGCCTGTCCCGGTGAGTGGGGCCGATTGGGAGGCTGCATTTGTTGGAGAGCCCGGTGAGGGGAGCCCCTTTTGAGGCACGTTGGCGGTGCCAGGGGTTTCTGAGCGGACCCGCAGGAGAGCGGGCCGCTCCAACGTTGGGGGCATTTGGTTGGAGTCCCAGAGGGGCGCTCTCCCTGAGGCACAGTGGTGCCCATTCCGCCTACATTCTTCACAGCTGCACAGCCGTAGCGGGCAGCTGCACCAAGGGGGCACTTTTTGTTCTAAGAGTCCCGGAGTGGGGCTCAGGCAGCACAGTGGTGCCAGGCCTTTTTCACAGCTGCACCGCACCAGCGCGGGCAGCTGCAACGTTGGGCTCATTTGTTGGAGAATCCCAGTGGGGACCCAGGAAGCACAGTAGTGCCAGCGCTATTATTTCTTTGGGGGCCTTTTGTTTCCTTTAATTAGAAAGGAGTGAGATACACTCCTGCCCTGCCCCAGCGCATTGCGCGCCCTATGATGTTGCTGCATTGGCAGCCAAGCCCTGACATTTTGGACATAGGGCATTTGAGCACCAGAGAGAAGGCCAGTTGGCCAGGGGGTCAATTGTAGGTTGGTAGGGCGCAAGGCCCTAATGCGATTTATGTGATGCCTATGACAAATGTGACATATGCACCATGATTTATGCCTCTGATGTTTATGCGGTTATTGCATAATGTGTTTATGCTGGTGAGGCCTAATGCATAATGTGTTTATGCTAATGAGGTTTGGGCCTAATGTGTTTATGCCTAATGTCATGATATGATATTTCAGGATGGTGTCTAATGCTAATGTGATAATGCTTAGGTCATTATGGTACCAGCAGTTACTGGTTGTGTTTTATATTTACTACCTGCATTCTGATGGTTCTGACCGTGGCCCGATTGGCCTGGTCCTGTATATAATTCCCTGTGAATATTGCCTAGTGCCAGTTGGCACAGTGTATATTGTGTGATTATGATTCTAATGTGTTTATGATAATACAAAGGCTATTTTTATATATAACCTTGTGTGGAGTTTCTTTTGTGGTGTGCCTAGTGTGTTGCTGCTGTGTGAGTGTGTTGCGCAAATGCTTTACACATTGCCTCTGGGATAAGCCTGACTGCTCGTGCCAAGCTACCAAGGGGGTGAACAAGGGTTATCTTCAGTGTGTAACTCCCTTGCCCTGACTAGAGTGGTGGTTTCTGCCTGGCTTTGGCTCAAGCCTTAGCCAACCAGAAATCCCATTTCTAACACATACCTTAACCAAGGATAAATCAACAAATATTTTCAAAACATTGCGGCAACATATCCCAGGTGTGGGGAGGAAGGGGCTGAGATGCTACACATGGTGTGGAGCTGCGCCCATCTTACTGAATATTGGGCGAAGGCGCTAAAAATAGCCAATTATATAACAGAGCACACTATACCGCTCTTACTCACAAATTGTTTACTAGGGTTATTTCCTAGACTGGCTAAACATAAAATAACTACCAAATTCATAGACCTAGCTTTAATACTGGCCAAACGTCATATTGCACTTAACTTAGTTTTAAAGGGCCTCCATGAGCGAGAAGGCGCACAGAGTTGATATGCTCAGTGAACAATTCGAGTATCAGTCTCTTTAGGGACACCAATAGAGGGAAGAGTGCATGGGAGGCATGCTAGATGATTTACGGTCAGAGAAAAATTGCTCAATAGATTAATCTCCCCTCGGGCCGGATACGAGAAGTATAACAAGGACCTGAAAATGTAATAACTGCAATATATTGTAGGCCAGCACATGCCTTGCCTAAGTCAACTCCTCTGGACTTAGGTAAATAGCTGAATACCCCCTGACGAACTTCATTCCACTACAACACATTCTGGCAGGAGGTGTTACTAATAAGATGCATCGTCATATGACCATTGAGCATCTATGGGAACGGGCCCGAGGGTGGGGGTTGAGGGAATGTTATTGTGTTTAAAGGCAGCTCCGGCTCTTCCGCTGTAGCAGAGGAGCGTCGGCCCCCTGTCAGCTGCCTCAAAATAGTCAAAAAATAAAACAATAATAAAAAGTGTTTATTATCTTTTTTTTGCTCTCGGAGCCGAGGAGATTTCCTTTCACCTGAATGGGCCTGGTCTGCCTCTGACAAAGCTGTCTTCACCTCCTGCCAGGAAGCTGCACCAAGGAGGACAGAACTGGTTCTGGCTGGGCACAGACACTCTCTGCCTGAGAGGACAAAGGATTTTGGGCTATAAAAAGTGGGGCCCAAACCCTTAAACTTTAGAACCCGCTGGTATAAAGGATCCTGCCAAGAAGAAGAGCTGGAAGAGCTGCCAGGGGGAGTACTGCCCCTTTGCTGTGTTGTTACTTTGTTGGGTTGGCCTGCAGTTGCTGCTTCTGCCTTGGGCAGTGAAAGGACTGGACTGAACTTTCTTTACTTGTGCTGAGTATCTCCAAGGGCCTGAAATTGAGCTGGCCTCCTGTTCTGAAGTCTCAGGGACTGCAAAGACTTCACCAACTTCTGGGTACCGCTTCTGGAGCCGCTGTTTCAGTTGCCACAGAGAAGGGAACCGCAACCGACTCCGTCGCAGGCTCTGTGTCCTGACGGCACCGCAGACCGCACCGTCCGCATCTTGCACAGCAACCCTGGTCTCACCGACGACCGACGCTGCTGCCACCGAGCCGCTGCTCGCACCGTGACCTGTGGGCACCGCAGTCCGCACCGCCTCGCTTCACTTCGTCATCCTGGTCTCACCGACGCTGTTGCTGCTGCTGACTCGATACCTGTGACCGCATCGTGGTTGGGGGCACCGCTCGTAAAGTTTCACGACGCACCGCCTCATCTGGGCCGACCAACACTAGCTCCCGCAAACCGGCTCTGTTGCCTGCACCGCAACCTGCCAGCACCGCATCGAGCACCGTCTCACCCTGCACCGTAAGCCTTGGTCTCACCGACGACGTCTGGATGATCGTTACCGAGCCGCTGCCTGCACCGAATCGAGAGGACACCGCGCCCTGCACCTCTTTCATTTTGCAACACAACTGCAACGGTTGCCACTACCGGCTCGCACCTCTGTGTAAATAAGGGTGGGCGGAAAATTCCGTTCCGCTCGCGGAACTTGCGAAAGTTCGGCATTTCTGCGCAGAACGCAGAAATGTCGAAACTTCCGCGATCCGCGGCGGAACGGAATTCGGGTGCAAGAGAAAGCACTGAAGCAGGTGCCCGAGTTGAAGCTCAAATTCTGTAACGCATTAATCAGCACAAAAAATTTGTGAGCAAGGTCGAGGATAAGCAGGAGTGCTTTCTGCCCATATCTACCGTCAAACATTAGCTGTAATCCCCGATGGAGGTCTTTGCATCCTTAATTTTCCCGAGCGCAATCCCCGTGTAGGTCCAGTGACCAGGAGGTTCTTCCTCCTCATCTGCTGCTCAGATCCTGCTCTGACCCTTTATAAACAAGAGGCATGTGAACAGGCCTAGAAGCCCCGCCCGCTTGCCCCCGCCCCACATACACTAGTGGTATGCACCGTCTTCCCGCCCTTTCCCCAGAATGATGGACAGCTTATTCAAAGGACCCCGGCGCTTCGGCGCGGTGGCAAAGTTACAGACACACAGGTCACTGGGGTCAATACTTCTGGACCTTTACGCAGCTGTAGTGTAGGAAAGGCACTATACATTTACCCAACGAGGTAGCACTTACCGATTAGCCAGTAGAAAGTACTCCAGTTGAGTAGAGGTATTGCACAAAACGGAGGCATCTTCGTGGATAAATATGCAGGGCAGGTGTGCAGAATTCGTGAGCGTGGTTAAGCAGATGTGCCTTCTCTCCATTTCCAACGTGAAAAGTTAGCTGTAATCCCCGATGGAGGTCTTTGCATCCTTGATTTTCCAGAGCGCAATCCTCGTGTAGAATTTGTGAGCGTGGTTAAGCAGATGTGCCTTCTCTCCATTTCCAACGTGAAAAGTTAGCTGTAATCCCCGATGGAGGTCTTTGCATCCTTGATTTTCCCGAGCGCAATCCTCGTGTAGAATTCGTGAGCGTGGTTAAGCAGATGTGCCTTCTCTCCATTTCCAACGTGAAAAGTTAGCTGTAATCCCCGATGGAGGTCTTTGCATCCTTGATTTTCCCGAGCGCAATCCTCGTGCAGAATTCGTGAGCGTGGTTAAGCAGGTGTGCCTTCTCTCCATTTCCAATGTGAATAGTTAGCTGTAATCCCCGATGGAGATCTTTGCATCCTTGATTTTCCCGAGCGCAATCCCGTGTAGGTCCAGTGACCAGGAGGTTCTTCCTCCTCATCTGCTGCTCAGATCCTGCTCTGACCCTTTATAAACAAGAGGCATGTGAACAGGCCTAGAAGCCCCGCCCGTTTGCCCCCGCCCCACATACACTAGTGGTATGCACCATCTTCCCGCCCTTTCCCCAGAATGATGGACAGCTTATTCAAAGGACCCCGGCGCTTTCGGCACGGTGGCAAAGTTACAGACACGCAGGTCACTGGGGTCAATTCTTCTGGACCTTTACGCAGCTGTAGTGTAGGAAAGGCACTATACATTTACTCCAACGAGGTAGCACTTACCAATTAGCCAGTAGAAAGTACTCCAGTTGAGTAGAGGTATTGCACAAAACGGAGGCATCTTCGTGGATAAATATGCAGGGCAGGTGTGCAGAATTCGTGAGCGTGGTTAAGCAGATGTGCCTTCTCTCCATTTCCAACGTGAAAAGTTAGCTGTAATCCCCGATGGAGGTCTTTGCATCCTTGATTTTCCCGAGCGCAACTCCTCGTGTAAAATTCGTGAGCGTGGTTAAGCAGATGTGCCTTCTCTCCATTTCCAACGTGAAAAGTTAGCTGTAATCCCCGATGGAGGTCTTTGCATCCTTGATTTTCCTGAGCGCAATCCTCGTGCAGAATTCATGAGCGTGGTTAAGCAGATGTGCCTTCTCTCCATTTCCAACGTGAAAAGTTAGCTGTAATCCTCGAAGGAGGTCTTTGCATCCTTGATTTTCCCGAGCGCAATCCTCGTGCAGAATTCGTGAGCGTGGTTAAGCAGGTGTGCCTTCTCTCCATCTCTTCCATAGTGTAGGAAAGGCACTATACATTTACCCAACGAGGTAGCACTTACCGATTAGCCAGTAGAAAGTACTCCAGGTGACTAGAGGTATTGCACAAAACGGTGGCATCTTCGTGGATAAATATGCAGGGCAGATTCAACGGGCGAGCAAAATCTCCGCGAGCACGCGAAATTCCACGTGCTCGCAGAGATTTCTTGCCGTTTCGCGGAATTTTGCAGAACGCAACTCCGCAAATTCCGCCCACCCTTATGTGTAAGCCGCAACGAGAAAGGTACTGTTGTCGAGTCTGTTCACGCTTTTGCTGGCCCCTATCGACGCGGTCGGCTGGAACTGTTAGACGTTGTTTTCAGCATCGCGGTAGCCCCGGACGGAGCTACTGGCTCGTACAAACTGTGTTTTTGAGGTATTTCTGCAGTTTAGAAGACATCTTGCACAGTATCTACTTTTCAAGTACTGTATTGTGGATTCTTTATACTTTTTGGTCTTGTTTTGAGTATATAAAAATATTGGATATTTTTCTAAACTAGCGTAGTGTCCTTTTGTAGTGCTTTCACTGTGTTACTGTTGGTTATGTGCAAATGCTTTACACATTGCCTCTAAGATAAGCCTGACTGCTTGTGCCAAGCTACCAAGGGGGTGAGCAGGGGTTATTTTAGGAGTGTAACTCCCTTATCCTGACTAGAAGGATGGGTCCCTACTTGGACAAGGTGCAAACCATTGCCAACTAGAGACCCCCATTTCTAATAGGAAGGAAATGCAGCTCTGGCTCTGAGGAAGGAGGGAATGAGCTATCCTCCCCAAAGAAAACCTTATGGCCTCTCACGTGCTACAAAACCATATTGCATTCACATACAAGGATAAACACAGTAAGGTGGTTCTTAAATTCTCCAAAAAGAATAACCTGGCACAACAAATATTTTTGCAAGGTGCACATTTAAAAAATGCTGATGTTTGAGCCTGTGCTCAATTTATTGTGGCAATATAGGTATGCCTGAGCAGACAATAATTAATTAAGATCCACTATATGGAGATTCCTCTCGGTTCCTGTGTGTGAACAGAACCCAGTCATCAGCCAGCTGAAATACAGTGGATCAGAGTTCAACTGAATGGTATAATGTCACAGTTTCGCCGCTCCTGATATCTTTAAAGTTGACTTCATCATACATTGAATGCTGCCTTGAGAATCTTCAACATAGATTGGGTAAATTATCTTTGAGGATCTAGGTCCTGAAGAATATCTCCACGGATTTATTTCCTCATTTTCACAGCATGGATTAGAACCGGGAGTGCAGTGATTCATTTGATTATTTCTAAAAAGAATGAATGAATAATGGATTCAGTGCTGAATTAAACACTGTGGAGGCCCCTATGCAGTTGAAATTCCAGGCCCACACTCCCAAATTATCTCCTAATACTCAATGCACAGGATTTTTACAAACTGACAGCTGCCAGAAGATGAACTGTTATGTGAATCTGATGTCTCTGGTTTATGTTCTTGAAGTTGTTAATGGGTACATTACATTAATACAGTATTTTCTCTATAGAGTCTTGAATGTAAAGTTTTCGTTTCTTTGAGTTGATTAATTTTTTTCTGTCTTTTGTAAACAATATCGCGGGCCCATAAAAGGAGTGGGGCCCATAGGTCGGTGCCTACTTTGCCTATTTGTTCATCCAGAAGTGAATGGATTGACTTTTTTGACTGTGGTTCACAGCACCTTCAGTTGGGATTGATATGTTCGTGTGACAGGTCACTCTAACAACAGGATTGCAGACCTTATCACATGTGAACCTCAGTCTAAGATTGCTACACCTATTAGAAGTTTGCAACATTGCAAATAACTGTCACAGTGGCACTTGAGCAATAGCAATCAAGCGTGACTGCAAATAATTAGGATGTTTGTACAGTTTGTCTGCAGACAGTGAAGATTTTTGGATATGTTTAAAAATGTACAATTGTTTCAAAAAGTAAATATAGCAGAGTCGAGCATTCGTGTTTTTTCTAAAAAGGTTTTGTGATCAAGGGCCTATTGGGGAGTTCTTACTTCTGTAAGTTTCTTCAATGTGCCTCATACCCACCGGTGCTTACCAGACATTTCCCCTTTAATTCAATACATGGGACTTAAAAGAGATGCCTAAGGCCCAGATTTATCAAGGGCTTGCATTGCTCTTACATCATGGAAAGTGATGCACGGCAACACAAGCCCGTAAGATAGATTTACTTTGCCACGTAGCGCCGCCTTGAGTTACTCTGCATTGGGAATGCATTTCATGAGTGGGGCTTGGGTGTTCCTACATTTCCACTCATGGTTGTAGGTGCATTCCCAGATTTACTAAGACTAGTAAACTTGGGAATATGTCAAAATGCTGGGGGGCATATTACCAAGGGCCGGCGATACAATTATCACCGCTTTAGCGTCCGTTTTCCGGGCGCAAAGCAGCGATAATTATATCGCATTATTTACAAGGACACGCTAGTGCGTGTTTCCTTGACTTAGCTCCCGTTTTTCACACGCCTCGCATCGATAATGAGATGCAAAGTAGGCGTGGCTGTGAAAACAACATGGGAAAATATCGCGAAGGCAGCTTCGCGATATTAATAATGAGGCGTAGCGATAATTGAAATCGTTGTTAACTCTGCTTTAACTCAGGAATTTAACGCCTGTTAAATTCCTGACTAAGGCATATCTAATATGGGAGGTGGATTGTGGGGCTAAGGCCACAGGGCCTATCATCAAGCTTATCGCTGTTTTCCATGGAACATCGCTGGAAAACCAGCGATGTTCCATGGAAAACCCCGCTATCGCTGGAATATTTATCGCCATAGCGCTAAGCGTTGATAATACAGCGCTACCTGGGCGATATATTCCAGCGATAGCCGGCGATAATTAAAAGCGCGCTAAGCGCGCTCAGCGATAATTATCGCTGGGGCTTGATAATATGCCCCTCTGTCTTCTCAGGTAAGGCGGAATGATTAGAAATATGTTCATTTCTCCTCGTTATTTCCTCCTTCTATGTGGTCTGCATTCTGCAGCACACAGAAAAAGAGTAAAATACCTCTGGGGATTGTTTTTGTGCAGGAATGTGGCTTTAACACAGGCCCCTCGCACCATGGCGGTGCAGCTCGCCAGCCATAAGTGCGCCAGCGCGCAGAGAGAGCAGGAATGCGCCATATGTTAGTAATTATGGCGCATTCCTGTTCTCTCCAGTTGACACAGTGCAGTGCAGCAAGTTGTCTTGCTGCATCATGCAGCGTCAAATGTTAGTAAATCTGGGGCTTCACTTATGAGGAATTAGCAAAGGGCAGTGCCACAAGTCTTACATTTCTGCTGTCCTATGCCATTATGAAAGGTAAGGAATGCACCGAAATTATAAAATATGATGCATTCCTGTCCTTTTCCCCTGCTCTGGCCCACAATTTGCTGCCTAGCGCCAACGTATACACCCTTGCACCATGGCGGAAGGGGTGCACTGTTGCAGGCAGGAATGTTTTTGTGCAGAAAGGGGCACCTTCCTGCATAAAATCAATCCAGAGCGATGTTTTCCTCATGAATGCAAAGAGGAGAAAACAAGGAGAAATACAAATATTTATCCTCTTTACACCTGCTGTGGAGAGGCGTAAGGTCTTGGCGCTGCCCCTGGTTTACGTGATTAAGTAAATCAGGGCCAATGTCAAAATCCATGGGTGCTGCTTAAGAACACCCACTGCAACTCCCATGGAATGCCTCCCTGACGCAGAGTAAGGCATGACACCGACTTGCGTTGCTTTGTCCTACTCCATATCTATGAGGCCATGCAAAGCCACGCAGAGTGGCCTGCGTCACCTCATAGATATGATTGAGAGGCCTACGCCGCCGGAGTGTCAAAAAAAATGACGCTCCGGCAGCGCAAGCCTCTCATACATAAGCTGCTAGCACCTTACTGTGTAATGGAAGCATGCGTTTTTCAAAGGACACTACAAAGTCCGCGCATGCACATTTCCAGCACCGAGAAAGGAATCTGATCGAATGCAGCACATTGTGACGTCCCGTCTGAGAGCAGCAGCACATACCTCGTCCATGTTGTTATGTGTTTCTAGGGGGAGTAACAAAAATACCCATTTTGACATTTCATTTTGCCATCAGGTGTTTGCCTTATCTACTGCTGTTCAGGACTTTGTAGATAAAGAAGCTGAATCACTGGAATAAAAGTTCGAGTTCCTAAGGTAAGGACACGCTTGAAATCGAGAAGCTTCATCTTTAAGTGCAGCCAACAGATAGCGAAAGCCCTGTTGTTATCACGATTATATAGTTTTCTGCATTTCAGAAGCATTTGCGTGGCTGCTTTGGCTGATGAGTAAGTCAAAACCTGTCTTTGTTCCTGAAGTTTAATCTCTCTTTCTATCATACCATGATTATTTTGCCATCCTATATTAAATTTCACAGAATAACGTAATTTTCCCTTGCACGCCTGTGATAATTCCTGAATATTTGTAACAAAATATTCCATTGCTTTAGCGCTACAAGGCATACACATATTGTTGCCTTGCAGACTACAGAAGAGGCGCTCCATTTCGAAAATGGAATGCAACTTTTATTAGTCACTATTTTTTAAAGCATGCCTAAAGGGCAATATCTAATACTAAACCCTGATTACAAAAACGAAACTAGGGGGCACACGGACAAAAAAATATTCATCACAAAATGTAGGGGTCTAAAGAATACTACCAACTTCTCCAGAATTTTTTAGAGCAGTACAAGAAGTATCTTGAGTCTGACACCTCCTTCTTTCGTTACAACACTATCCATTCACTTTTCAGCTGATTTGAATTGTGAACAAATGTTAGCTCACAATCTAGGCTTGGGAGACATTTTAATTACTGTAGCATAATGAACAAAATTCCAGAATTTTTTGTTACACAAAATTCATGAAACTTCTTCAAATTACAAAGTATGCCATTTTGCATAATTTTACCTAGACATCCTGGGGCATATTTACAAGCCCCTTGCGCCACTTTTGCGCCACCGTTGCGTCACTCATGTGACGCAGCGGCGACGCAAACCATGCGCCACGTTGCGCAATATTTACAACGTGACGCATCTAGGGAGATGCGTCACGATGTAAACCCCTGCGCCACATGAAACCTGCATCAGGTTTCATGTGGGCGTTCCAGCTCAGGGTGGGCGTTCCCTCGCAGGTACGCTCACGTAGCAGACGACGCAGTGAAATCTGCAAGATTTCACTGAGTCACTTTACGCCCATGCTGCGTCAGAACTCCTGCGCCTGCTTGAAGCAGGCGTAAGGATTGACGCACCATGTTAGGGATAGGGCACCCCCGAGCATTGCTGGAGCTGCGTCGCGCATGCGACGCGACTCCAGCAATGCGCCGCCTTTCCGTCGGGGGATGCGACACGCATCTGCCATTCTGTGCGCCACGGCGCGCTGCATTGTAAATGCGGCACATCGGCGGTGGCGCAAGGGCAAACTTGTGTGTCGCATCTTCCCTGGCGCATCCCTGCTGATTTGCAGGGATGCGCCAGGGAACGTAAATATGCCCCGCTGTGTTAAAAGCCTTGGTATATGCTAACGAGAGACTGGTTCAAGTAGAAAATGCCTTGCTAAGAGAAATTTTCTTCTCGAAGCTCTCTCCTGCTGATATTTTGTAAGACTTTTTACACATGAAGTGCAAGGTTGAATAAAAAAAAGTGACCCGAGGTACCTACAGATCACATTTTGCTACAAAACTGGGCTAATTATAATTAGGGCTTTTCGTCTGTATTTATCCATATTTATTTTTTGTCAACTTTATTTGGAATTGTTTGCATATTTATTATTGGTTTTGTGAAAAATAAAGCTGAAACTGGTATATTTCCACATTTATTTAACCAATAAATATGCAGTCATGCTTCAATGCCTGCCAGGTTTCAGTGAAATGAACACTGGCAGAAGATAAATCAATGCACTTATATGAAAATATGCACATTTCAGTATCAGCCTTGTGCATATCTACTGCTGTTTAAGCCTCTTTACTAAAACTCCTTTCTTTTTTAACCCCCTTACCTATCAATTCACACAGTTTTTGGCCTGGCAGTCATGGCAAAGTGTATTTAGAGTCACTAAAAAGCATCCAATTTCTGGTTTTATCCACATTTAAAACTAAATACAAACAAGAAAATAAATGGTTTTCTGCCTGTATTTATCTGTAAAAATCAGTAAAAACAGAAAACAGGGAGCCTTAATTATATTTGGAAAATTTTGCTCTGTGTGGGCCGGGATCGCCTCACTGTGACCAGCTTGCTCCCCCCCGGACACCAGCACTGGGCGGGGGGGAGAGCCCATCATCATTGAGGTGCTCCCCCTTCCTCTCCATTGTCGGGGGCCCGGGGCTGCGGTTCCTGGCCCCTTTTCTTTGTTGCAGGTGGGAGAAACAGCTGTCCCTCTCCATCCGGCATCAGGGACCAGGAAATTGGGTCCCAGCCCCTTCTTTCTGTATACCAGCCTGTGGAATGGAGGTCTCTCAGAGCTCTGGAAAGGGGGCCCCACGGACGGCATCCAACTGAGCTCAGTAAAACTTAATGAACTGGCGCCAACCCCCAGGTGCTGGCCCACTCCAGGGGTAATTTGTGCCCCACATGCTCCATTTTAGAAAAAATTTCACCAAACTTCAAAGATGAATATCTCTGGCCACGTTAGGCCAGTTTCCACAATCCTGGAGCCATTTTGCTCTGGGTAGTGAGCCCTAGCCACCTGAAGCACACTTTGTAGGCAGATTGTTCCTCTGGCTCCCCGTGGCAGCTTTCCCCCATCCTTTTTCTCTGGTGCTCCTCTCCTCCTGCTGGGGCACAAAAGTCCACATCTTCCCCCAACTGGTTCTTAGGGGTGTAAGGGTCCTAGCCTCACTGCTCCTGGAGCGACAATGAGCTCAGTTGTAGGCAGAATACTTGGTCAATTAGGGCATCAAAGAGCTTGTTCTTCCAGCTCTCCATGGTGGTGTCGCCATTCAATGCTAGTGTCCAACTCTCCCTTGTGCAAGAGTTTTTAAATGGGAGTGGAAAGTTGTAGGAACCAAGTTCTCCTGACCAATCCTAGGGTGCCACATCTCCCCTCCACTCTGTCCCAACCCTCCTGCACAGCATGCTGGGACATATCTAGATGGTCACTGTGATCCAGCGCGAAGAGGCCAGGGTTGGATATTTTACACACAATAAACTGAATTTTTCAATGGGCCCATATACTTTTTATCCAAATACGATCATTTTGCATTCCCTGGCCAATTTCCGCTGGAAAGGTCAAGTTTTGTAATTCACTGAAGTTCTGATTCGTTATTTTCCTGTAACCACAATCAATTACAGTATCATGTCTAACTAATCTTCACGAATCAACACTCTTCCTCTGGTCGATGGACCATTAGTTGAGTTAGTTGATGGTGATATTAACAACTTCTTAACTAAAAATTCTTTGTAAAATAACCACAGACTCTGAATAATAATAATAATAATGAGTTTATCTAAAATTTCAGTCATTAAGTTGAACGCTCATCAATTACAATTACACAGTGCAAACTCCATCTTTCTTTAAGTGGGAGAGAGAACAATCATATAGCACACGGGTACTCATAGTACGGCCCGCGGGCCGCCAGCGGCCCGGCAAGCCTTCCTTGGTGGCCCGCGGACCTTGTAGACATCGTACCTGTGTTCTTTTTTTTTTTTTTTAAGTGTCAGCAAACACCGCCGGTTGCAGCAGCGCGGACTCTGAGAGACTCTGCTCTATGGGGGCCGGGCGATTCTTTAAAGACCATTCACTTGTTAATGAGGCTTTGTTGTATTTCACCTTCTTGCGCCTGCATCTCCACTCTGACTGAGTGGAGATGCAGGGGCGCTAAGAAGAGGTGAAATACAACAAAGCCTCATTAACAAGTGAATGGTCTTTTAAAGACCTGTGAAGTACTCGGGTGCCGCTGTGTGTGTTCCCGGAAAGCTGTCTCAGCCCGGCTGACACACACGTGGGGTGAGGTGAGAGAGGGTGACAGAGAGAGGGAGCCAGAGAGAGGGAGACAGAGAGAGGGAGACAGAGAGAGGGAGGGAGACAGAGAGAGGGAGGAGGGCGACAGACAGAGGGAGGGAGACAGATAGAGGGAGATAGAGGGAGGGAAACAGAGAGAGATAGAGGGAGGGAGACAGAGAGAGACAGACAGAGGGAGATAGAGGGAGGGAGACAGAGACAGAGGGAGACAGAGGGAGACAGACAGAGGGAGACAGACGGAGGGAGACAGACGGAGGGAGGGAGGGAGACGGACGGAGGGAGGGAGACAGACAGACAGACTGACAGACAGACAGAGGGAGGGAGACAGACAGAGGGAGGGAGACAGACAGAGGGAGGGAGACAGACAGAGGGAGAGAGAGAGGGAGGGAGACAGAGGGAGAGGGAGACAGAGGGAGAGGGAGACAGAGGGAGAGGGAGAGAGAGAGGGAGAGGGAGAGAGGGAGACAGAGAGAGGGAGACAGAGGGAGACAGAGAGAGGGAGACAGAGGGAGACAGAGAGAGGGAGACAGAGAGAGGTAGACAGATAGAGGGCGACAGACAGAGGGCGACAGACAGAGGGAGACAGACAGAGGGAGACAGACAGAGGGCGACGGAGGGAGACAGACAGAGGGCGACGGAGGGACGGACGGACGGAGGGAGACAGACGGAGGGAGGGAGACAGACGGAGGGAGGGAGGGAGACAGAGAGAGAGAGGGAGACAGAGAGACAGAGAGAGAGGGAGGGAGACAGAGAGAGAGGGAGGGAGACAGAGAGAGAGAGAGTGAGTGAGTGAGACAGAGGGAGACAGAGGGAGGGAGGGAGGGAGGGAGGGGAGAGAGAGAGGGAGGGAGAGGGAGAGATAGAGAGAGAGAGAGGGAGGGAGGGAGACGGAGAGAGGAAGGGAGGGAGAGATAGAGAGAGAGAGAGAGAGGGAGGGAGACGAGAGAGAGAGGGAGGGAGAGATAGAGAGAGAGGGAGGGAGGGAGAGAGAGAGAGATAGATAGAGAGAGAGATGTGTGTATGCCGGGTCTGGTGGCTCAGTGGACGAAGGTGTCCGCTGCAGGGGCCTGTGTTCAACTTCATGGTCAGTTTTATTTTTTGCTCTAGCCCCGTCCCCCTCCCCCACTGACCCCGCCCCCCCCGGTGCGGCCCTTGGCCACAAACCACACTGTAAATTTGGCCCCTGAGAGAAAGTTTGTGAGTACCCATGATATAGCACAATACATTCAATTACACAAGTTCATTCAACAAAATCAAACGCATGAGAGTGGATAGATGTAGAGACAAAAGGCACATTTATAATACATTTGCAAAGAAATATGCCAATTTTGGATAGAATGACATTTACCTAATGAAGATAACTGGAATACCACCCCTCTGGCCAAAGGACTGATGGGGGTCCCCTGACTTAGGATCAGGAGACAAAGATTATAGGATGGGATCAGGACAGGTCTGATACTTACTAGACTTCTCTACAAACCCGACGCACCAGGGCGATTCCCTCTCTTACACTCTCTCCCTCCTCGATATTCTTCCGCAATCTTCCAATCTAATCAGGCAGTAGTCTGGATCTTCCAAGTCTGCTCTCGTCTCTCTCTCTCTCTCTCTCTGCTCAGCTCCCAGCAGCAGTAGTTCCCTCACAGCTCCATCGAATCATCTCTCCATCAGCAGCGTTGTTAATTTACTTAACTTAAGTCATTCTAGTTATAGTCTTTATTTCTTCATGTCCCACCCTCAAGTGATGCAGATTTACTAAACTACGGAATATGATTGGACGGGTTAGGGGTGTCTTCATCATACCAGGCTGACATATTCATTTTTATTATTAAAACTATTGTTTGCTAACCCTGCCCCTTCTACTCATTCATATAATTTGTTTTCACATGCATATTTTGTTGCAAATGCCATAATTCATTTAATACAGGCTTCATAGATGAGTGATACATCTTCTTCTTTTCCCATCCCTTCTGTTCTTGGATCTTGGCAGTCATTCAGCTCTCTCTCGGTCACCGGGTCATTTCATGGACTCATTGAGCATGCACAGTTTTCGCCATTTTCTTTTTCAGTCATGGATTAGCAGGCCCAAATGCACACTATTAATAAAAAAATCATAAACAGATGTTATTTTCTTAAACATGTAATTCTCACTGTTCACCACCCACTTCTACTCTATCCCATGTAATTATTATTACTCTTGGGCAAAAGCGTTAATAACAGCAGCTTTCGTTTAAATCAAGCAAGCATATGCCGGGCATGCGGTACCTCAAGACCGTGTTTTAGTCTTTCCTGCGCATGCGTGAGGTTTTCCCTCTCAAAGCGAGTTAGTCACGTTACTCTTGCGTAATTCGGGTTTGCACATGCGCAAAGCGTTTTTTGTAAGTTAAAGCGGGTTTTAATCGTGCTGTATTTTATTTCTCATTAATTCAAGCATGCGTGAGCTTTTTCTCCCCGTGTATCTGTGTCTGGTGTGTATTAGTTTCGTCTCATCTTACTAATTTATTGATTAGTAAAGGTTAATGGAGGATTCATTCAAGCAAGTTTCATTTTCTCGAATCCTTGCTCCATCAATTGCTCACATCTCCTCTGGGGACCTCAGCTCCACTCCTGGCTGACATCACTGCCATGGACTTTCCCACCTTCAAAGGGGAGCCCTCTTCTATGCTGGTTTAAAAGGGAGCCCCCTTCTGTGTTGGCTCCAGAGATCAGGGCTTTCTCCTTTGTTCAGTGCGCCTGGGCTGTCCCAACCCTCGTACAGTGTGATGGCTACAGCTAATTAACAGATGCACACTTTATTCCCCACCCCTTCCTCATCAGGAGCTTAGTGAAGCACTGTTAATTACTCCTTTTGTGTGTTGAGGCCTTTGTTCTCTCTGATGGGGAGCAGCATAAGTAACTTGGCCCAGCAGCGTAACAAAACGCCTGCAACCTGATCCTGAGCTGTACCAGGGATATATACCAATTCTGATGACTTATAAGTTGTACATGTGGGTTCTTGGGACCTGTATACTCAAACCTGTCGCATACGTGTTACCCCAGTTTGATACCTTACTGGAATTTGTAGGCCCAAGGGAAGCAAAACCACTTTAAGGCAGATTTCCCCCTATGTGTACAATACAGTTGCACTGTAGATAAACCAACAACATCATACTTACCTTAACTATGAGTGTGCACTAATATTATAAACCCTATCCCAGGTCAACATCTAACATTGCAGAGTACCATCTGTGCCAAACTATCTGTGTTCAGTGACTGGGCTTTCAATGAGTGTGGTAGTTTGTTTTCCAGTTTACATAGTGGTGGTTAACTGCAATAGTACTTCTCAACCTAATTTTGTACAGCCTGTGTCCAGCTAATGGGTGTGAGTGTTTACAAAACGCATGTGCTTCTAATCCACCATAGCTCTGAAGAGGTATTGAACACGTTATAAATGTTTATGTTCAAGAGCAACTCTGTGTGCAGGTGACAGTTGACTTGTATTCATTATGCTCCACACAACCTTTTGGTTCTGCAGAGAAAGTTTCCAACAAAAGAAAGATTCTACGTAGTAGATACTAACATTCATAAGGAGCCTTGAGTTATTAGAACAAATTGTGTCAGCGTGATAATTTATGCTACACGTGAAAGAGTGTGCGCACCACGTACTAACCTATGTACGCATGCTTGTTTTGCTTCAGAAGAAGGGCTATCTGTAAAGTTTTATCCACAGTATGAAGGGTGCAGGTAGTATGATATTTAGCACCTTCAAATCTTGGTTATTTTTTAGCAAATAGGTTTGACCACTGTTGCATAGAATGTACACTGTTCTTAGATACTTTTGAATACTTTTTGATGTATTTCTTATGAGATTTTCACTGTTTGCAAACAGTGTGGTAAAGAATTAACTTTGTCCATAGAGTAAACACTGTTTATAGTACTCAGTTCTCTATTGATGCCAACTTCATTTCTCACTGTAGGTTTGGTATGTGTCAGGAGTTTGATAGACAAGAGCTGTCCTTAGTAGGGCATTAGTTTTGGAATTGGCATTTACTATTATGGCTTTCTATGATCAGTTATATACAGATTGAATACCGTACTCAATGAGAGTTTCCCATATGTCTGTGGTCGATTGTTAATGTGAACTATCGTTCGTGTAAAGCCATAGCAATTTACACAGCAATATGCGGGAAAGCAAAGCTTGGATGATGTCATCCGTGATATCAACAATGATGTCCTTTGAGATGTCATCAGTGATGTCATAAATGATGTTATAGAACATGTCATGAGTAATGTCATATGTCAGGTCATAGGCAGTGCATGGAGGGGGGGCAAGTTATAGTTAGTGCTACTAACTATAACTGCTGAATGTCTATTGTTTTTTAGTTCAAACTGTTAACATTGTCACTGACTAATTCACCTATCTATAATATTAATTTAATGTTTGTTTTTTCCAGTGAATTTCTAAGGTTTTTTAAAATTGAAAACTCATATTTTAATTGCACCTAACTATAACGTTACTTTAACCCTTGATTTTTTCAATTTATTTGAAGGTTTTAAAAAATATATATATATATGTATATATTTAAAAATACATAGAAACTAACTACTCCAACAATCTTTGTGCTGACAATGTTTAACTTCTTAGTTTTTGTAACTCACATACATCGAAATATTACCAGCATAGTTTTCATAGTGTTTGTATGTATCTTTATATAAACCTCATACTTCTATTTCAAAAATACACAGATCAGCTTTTCCTATACTGTAAGCTATATTTTTTTTATTTTCAAAATATTTTATTGAGTATAGTATATCAAAATCAAAGCCATACATAAAACAGTACCATAACTGTAAGAAGAAATGGGAATTACATTATACTATAAGAAAAACATTGTTAACTTGCATAAAAATGTAAAAACAATGACCTAACATAAAAATAAACAAAATAAGGGCTACTAAGTTTACTTGAGAGCAATACAGAATCTTCTATATAGTATGATGTATTGAGAAAATTAATATAGGAGTCAAGAGCACACCATATGTTATTTGTGAGCATGTTTTCACTAAGATATGTAATTGCTCTAGAGCGGAGGCTCGCAGGTGGCTCGTGAGAGGCTCATGAGATCATAGAGTTATAAATGTTGTTCTAATCTATTGTACAAAGATATTTTTCATGTGGTCAGTTATTATTGCATGCTAATCTTTAATAATAAAGTCAGCACAGTATGTATATTGTATTCATTATTTTGTTTCGGAAGATGATAGTGGGTGTCGAACACTCAATACCCTGTGTGGACTTCGAGGGGCTGTACTTCCTGTCTGGCTCTAGCGATCGACTCAGTGATCGTAAATTTGGAATTCGCTTTAAACAGTGTATTTATGTCATTTTTAAGAAAGTAAAACATGACAAGTGTTGTTTAAAGTAGAAAAACAGCTGATCTATTGTTGCAATTGAGATATTAAGAACATTCTCTGTTTTTATAATCTCGTAGGCTTCTTGCGAGACACCCACGAGGCGCCCAGGTGTGGAAAGACGTCCCAAGGCACGATTGTGATTGGTTCATATGGATGTCTTTATTTTGCAAAGAAAGATTCCTTTCTTGCAGCTTCATTTGGCCACTGGAATGTGGCAACATTTGAGGGCTGTGCACCCTCAATGCCTTGCTCGAGCTGAGTTAGCCCGTGCTGCAGAGCTTGATAACTCATCAGGGGCATCCACAAATTTTTTGAAGCTGGTGACACTGTGCCTGTCCAGGTACTCACTGCTCAAGCAGATAACAACCCTGCTTATCTGTACAAAGTACTTTTTTGCTTTTTATGCAAGCTGATTATTTTCCCTTCTGAGACAAGCAGGGCTGGACAGGACACACTTGTCCAGGTTCATAAATGCCCAACTAGACCGTAGTTTAAAAAAAAAATTGCTAGTTTTTTCTCCTCTTTATTTTGAAGGAGATGTTGCTTTTTGTTTACTCCTAGGTTCTTTTTTTTTGTTTCACCCTTTATAAAAAAATACCCCAAAATTTAAAAATGTGAACAAATTCCAGAGACACCAAACTTGATACAGTTATATCTTCCCATGTGGAACTTTAGCTTGGAAGATGTAATTAGATAATGCAAATGTTAGCCTATGGGAAATATAGGCCTTGCATAGGCCTTGTGCAAGGCATATGGGAAATATAAGCCTTGCAGCATGTAAGAGTTTTTCAGTACCTGGACAAGTAAAACTTAAAAGTACATGTGCTGCTTTTTAAATACATTGTACCCTGCCATCTGGGCTGTCAGTGCCTACCCTGGGGTGACTTATATGTATTACATAGGAAAGTATAGTCCTGGCAAGAGGTTTAACTTGCCAGGTCGACATGGCAGTTTGAACTGCAATTACAGGTTCTGCAATGGCAGGCCTGTGACATGATGACAGGGCTACTGAAGTGGGTGGCACAGCCAGTAGTGCAGGCCCACTAGTAACATTTAATGAGCGGTTGACGCAACAAGAGTTTAGTGCCGTGCTTTCATTACACTGGATGGGAACCTCTGGTGATTAGCATTTGATTTGGGAGGACGTATCCGCACCTGGGAATACCTCTCTACCCTTCCGTTTTAGGCGAAGGGCTTTTCTACCTTAGTCTAGTATAATATAGACTTGTAAACAGTACTTTTTGTTCCAGCTGACCGTGGCGGTGTGGGCCGATGGCGGCGGTCATTGAGGTTGCGGTCTGAAGCGGAGCGGTGCGGAATGCGGTACCTTCAGGTCGAGGTGCAGGCAGCGGCTTGGTGACGGTGTCCGGCGGCGTCAGTGAGACCAGGGCTGCGGTGCAAAGCGGGGCGGTGCTCGTCATGGTGCTAACGGTCAAGGTGCAAGCTGCGGCAGCCGTCGAAGTTCGGCAGTCGATGGGGCTGGCGTTGGTGGGCCGCGGCTGCGGTGTGGGACGGGGAGGTGCTTCGTGTAGCTTACGAGCAGTGACACCAGACCACGGTGCACACCAAGACGGTGATGTCAGCTGGCTACAGCGTCGTCGGTGATACCAGAGCGGCAGAGTGAAGTGAGGCGGTGCGGACTGCGGTGTCCACAGATAGCGGTGCAAGCAACGGCTCGGGGCGGTCGTCATCATCGTCGGTGAGACCAGGGTTGCAGTGCAAAGTGCAGCGGTGCCCTCTGCGGTGCCTTCAGGTCACAGACCGGCCAGCAGTCTTAGTGGCGGCGCCGGGTGGCGATTCCCCTGTGTGGCTTCTGTACCTTGCGGTCCCAGAGGCGGTACCCAGAAGAAGGTGAAGTCTTTGCTGTTCCTGAGATTTCTTGAACAGGGGGCAAGCTCTACTTCAAGCCCTTGGAGAAAGTCAAACAAAGCAGTTGCAGAAAGTTCAGTCCATTCCTTTCTGTGCCCAAGACAGAAGCACCCACTGCAGGCCAACACAACAAAGCACACAGGTAGTTCCTCCTCACAGCTTGTCCAGCTCTTTTTCTTGGCAAGTTTCTGAGTCCAAAAGAGTTCTAAAGTTCTGGGTTCTGGACCCCAATATATATACAGCCTTTTCCTTTGTTCTCTTATGGCAGAGAGTCTCTGTGCTTAGTCCAAACCAGTTCTTTCCTCCTGGGTCCAGTTTCCTGGCAGGAGGTGGAGACAGCATTGTGTAAGGAAGACTAGGCCTATTCAGGTGCAAGGAAATCTCCTCCCACTACTCTAAATGCAGTCCAGGTCTATTCCACCCAGCCCTGACTCATCCAAGAAAGGCAGGACACACCTCAACCCCCCCAGTGTCTGTTTACAGTTAATGCACATCCCCAGCCCCAGTCACTCCATAGCCAGAGAGTCAATCCACAACCCAGGAGAGGCACACAGGATGGTTAAGCAAGAATGGCTACTTTCTAAAAGTGGCACATTCAACCACACAATATAAAAATCATCTTTACTAAAAGATGCATCTTTACAATCTGAGTTCAGGCATACTAAACTCCAGTTCTCTATCTTGTCCCAATGGAATTTATACTTGTAAGATGTTACAAAGTATCTCACATTCTATCCTATGGGACAGACAGCCTTACAATAGTGAAAAACAAATTATACTATATTTCACTATCAGGACATAACACACATACCAGTACATGTCCTACCTTTCACATACACTGCACCCTGCCCATAGGGGTACATTGGGTCTACGTTAGGGGTGACTTGAGCAAAAGCACTTTAGCACTGGTTAGAAGTGGTAATGTGCGCATAATCCTAAGGCCAGTAAAAACAATTTCAACGATAAGGGGAGGAGAAAGGCAAAAGGTCTGGGGGAAGACCAGACTAAGGCCATTTACTCAAAAGTGGAGACTTACATGTTTCCACCCCCAGAAAAAGGAGGATGGTAAAGTTATTAACATAAAATTTATGACTGCATTTTACAGTTCTGAAAGCCATAGCTGGGCAGGGCTCCATCAGGCTGGATACCTTTTCAATGAGGTCCAACATGAGGCAGTTTTTCAGTGTGGAAAAAGCTCTGAACTGAATGAACCTGTATTTTTGCCAACCTCACTGAGTACAGTACATCACCTTCTCCCAGTTTTCTGGAGGATGACTAAGTATCAACTTTTGCAAAGTTCTGAAAAAATTCTTCCTTGTCAGTCATTTAGCTGAAAGCTCCGCGGGCAGATTTCTAGGCATGAGGTCTCTCTCCTGCCAGATAATGTCACACATGTCCTGGCAGTGATAAGGCCCCAGAAGCCCTTTGCACTGTGGTGAGGTTTGCTTTCCCATGTGAAGAAATTGGATTACATTATAACACTTAGAATGATAATTTCAGGTTGAAGGCAGCTAAAAATATAAGAACTTGTATTAATAGTTATTCAGAATTCATTTTAATGATGAAATATAATTTTGGCTAACTGTATTGGAAAGGGTACTTTTGAAAAAGCTATCTCCCATTGCCAAATATTCTGACGACCTTTATGACAGTATAGAACTGTCTCCCGATTGCTGATGGCTTCCCTGTGGTTAGATACGTATTGCTCCTGGTCAAAGGAATTGTGTGTGAGGAGGTGTTGGCGTTTCATTGACAGGATGGCCTGGGGCTGTGCCCAAGGACCAGCTACTTCAAAGAGGCCTACTCAGTCAGAAGCAGATGAACCTGACACCAGGCCTGTCCCTTTACTTTGTCCATCTAGGCGGCTTGGCTACTAAACCCAGTTGTAGGAGGAGCAGTACCAGAACTTCTTTGGATTAACCACAAGGAAGGGGTAGCCCATTGTCATAGTCACGCCTCTGTGCACAGAGATCTCTTACTAATGGAAGAAAGGACATGCCTGCTTTGAATTAGGTGGAAAACAGCAAAACACATAGGTACAGCTCTAAAAAGTGGGCAGGTCCGCCTCTGGGAACCCTTACCTCATCAACTAGGGTATGGCCAGTGGTTGCTCCCATTCACAGGCTAGCACTGGGCATAAATGTGGCATCACCTATACCCTCTTCAGAATAATCGTGGGCCTGAGAATAATCAGAAGAAGGACTGCTCTTCTGTCTGAAGAACCCGAAGAAATACTAGAGCTGCTTGCCTTAAATCCAGGGCCCTACAGGTGACTCCAAAGATCAGTTGGCTGGCCTCCTATTTGAGCTACAGGGCTGCAACAAAGTTTCAAGAGGACTTTTCCTGCTTTGCAGCTAGCCATTCCCAACTGGACCTAACCTGGTCCCTTCTGTTGGCCTCTATGGGAGTGAGTCATGGCCCTCAATTACTGTACCCAAGATCCACGACCCATAGCTGTTGTCAGAGAGTACTCCTCCCTGCCGAACTCAGCTTCACCAGGTTTGACGCTGAGTATCAATACTGACAACATGTGTCAATGGCCTCACCGGATTCAACAATATGCACCACCTGATTGATGGAGAAATACTTTACACATTGCCTCTAAGCATGGCTGTTCTGTCCCATAGCTACCATGGAGCTGATCACATGTTTATTTAGTGACTTTCGTGATTCACCATCACAAAGACTGAATATTAGTTGAGGTGGGGTCTGTCCTCTCTCAACTAATACTCCAATGTCTTACAACATTTAATTTTGCTGTCATATGTGCATGTTCAAAACAAGCATTTGCAACGCAATAGGTCTCGCATTTGCGAGAGTTTAGCTATTGGCATTGTAAATTACAATGCCTTTTATTTATCTGTTTTGCTAATTAACACATAAATAAAAGGCATTGTCATTCACAATGCCAATAGCTCAAACTCATGTAAATGCGAGACCTATTCAAAGAAGCAGCCTACATTGTCCCGGGCTGCTCGGAAAGTGAAAGCATGCATGGTGTGCTGAATGTTGCAGGAAAGCATGTCGTGCCTGCAGTAGGAGAAACTCATTAACGAAAATAGTGCTTACAGACTAAAAAGACGTACCGTGTAACCGAAGTAAAAGGGTCACACTTATGGGAGGATACATATGAAGACAAGGAGGGACTAACAAGCCTATTAACGAATCAGAAGCCACCATTTACGAAGGGCAATAGCACAAGCCAATGACAAATATGGGCGGAGAGTGGGCAGGGCTTTAATTCCATACTCCAATACAGCATGCCGCAGAACTGCGCATGCTATACCCAGGCTCAACCTAAAAATTGCCTGTTGCTTCCCAATGTACCTGCTCTGGCGAACAAACAGCCTGCCTATCACCTCTCACAACCTGTTCAGCACAGTAATTTTACTAGACGCATAACCCTGAGTTGAAAGAGGGATAAATATATGCAAATTTTCAGGAAGAAAGAACGTTTATGAGATAAATACGAACATGATTGTGAAAGAATAGGCCTTTCAGCCATCCATCATGTGCTCACTCATCAACCCACTCACCCACATTTATTCATCCATGCAGTAACTCACTGATCATTCATTCATCCATCAACTTACCCATCCACGCATCCAGGAATCTAAGTATTCATACATGCAACCATTAATTGACCCATTTATGTACTTATGTGTCTATCCACTATGCCACTTAGCAATTAATCCATTCATGTAGTGATTTATTCATCGAATTGCTAATTTATTCTCACTTTCAACCATTCATCCATCCAGTCACCACTCAAAGAAGAAGCACATTCATTTAAATAAAGCCAGACATATTGACAATGTCAGTGCTTATTTTCCAAGAGAGTCTCCTACTTTGGACACCTCACCTGCAACTAAAGACAGCGACTGGCTTATCAGCCTTTCTATGTATGTAAATACACATACATAGACACAAGTTGGCACTGGATGGGAAGGGAGTAGTGGTCTTGGGGAGAGTGTGTTCTGGGGAAGAGTGCATCCTACCTTTACCATGTGTATTCCACATGAGTCTCTCATTTGAAGAGACGGGGGGGGTGCTATCCTGCAGAAGAGTTGGATTTGGAGCATGTCTTGTGGTGACAGCAGTACACACGCTTACTCTAGAAAAATATATGGTGACCTTTGAGTTATGTTAAATGCTTTCAATTGTTTACTCCTAGGATTTGTGCACAACATCATGGTAACAGGTTTGAGTCACGGGATGTCTACCCATATTTTCGTCCTTCCGAGGTTGATAAAATTAGTTCCATTAAGTCGGGTAGCAATAAACATCTGCACTTTTAGTGCCAAGCAGCCCAAGGACGAATGTGTGCATTACAAATGTATAAGTTATGTAATGCAAAAAACAAAGTGAATGTTGTAGGCTAATGCTGTGTGTGATAGTCTGAGTGCAATAAAGTCAAATTGATCCTTCGATGATTGCTGATTTGTATGGGTGTGATTGAGATATTATGTTAATGGACGACGAGTGAATGTGAGAATGCCTGACTGGGTGGGAGAAGGATTCTGTGCAAATCACGTAATCTCCCCATGCCTATAAAAATATGCAATGTAATCCGATTCTCTCGGGCCAATTTAGTGCTATACAAAAAAAACACAAAGGATGGATGAACGAGGGCATAGATCGATGAACTTATGAATGAGTGAATGTGTGATTGGGTGAGTACATGGACGAATGGGTGCATGGCTAGATGATGCACAAAAGGACAGATGGGGAAGTGACTGTGGCTGAGTGAGAACATGAGTCAGTGGTAGGATGAATGAATAAAAAGAGCGAGACACTGTAGCTGCAGTCGGCGCCATGTTGGAAGGGCACGGCTTCCAGCTGGTGTCCTTAAATGGGAGGTTAATATCAATTGATTCCTCTCTCTTTCCCCTGTATTTTTTGGAGCCTAACAGCAAGAAGAGCAAGCATCATGTGACTCAAAACATATCCCTTATTCTCATGGCTGCACATGTAAAGCGCTATCATACCGGCGGGTCAAGTTTTCACTATATAAAATGGCAACAAAAAAAAAAAAAGCAGTGTTGGGAGAGCGCTGCTCACCGGGGCCCTTACATTCCAATAAAAGACACCTAGATGCTCCCATTCAGTGATGCTCATGGACTGATTGGGCTGCAACCATAATTGCAGCTCTGTGTATGCAATTGAAAACAAGCCCAATCCCTTCTTTTAAAAAGCCCAAAATAAAGCAAATCCTACCAGAAAGAAGCCCAATTGCCATGGACACCGAAAAGTTTTAAAAAGCTAATTAAATACAATAAACAGAGCGGGATAGTGAGAGGCACAGTGCCTGAGGCAGCACCAACACAACTGGGGCAGTAAAAGGATATGGGAAGGATGCTATATTTCCATGTAAGCAGCAATGGCACCGAAGCTGAACACAGGGAAACAGTAACAGACCAAGAAAAAAAATAGTCCCCCTTAGACCACATAAACACCCATAGCGGAATGAGACAGTAGTTAGTCCCTGCTGCATGGGAGGAACGGAAGAGAGAAAGGAGGGACAAAGAGGCAGGACTGACCACTGGCAAGCAAGGATTTCTGAAGGACACTCAAACAAACAAATCAAAAGCTGGGGGATGGCTTTAACCCAACATAAGAAATTACAATAGCTCTCGAATGCTTGACCTAAAAAACAAATGATGGATGGAATGCTGAACAATGTCAAACACTCACCCTAGTACAGAGATCTGGGTCGAAAATCATTGCTTTTTGCTCACTCAGTTGGAGTTCCAACGTACAACACAAAGTTTGGAGAGGAAGACTTCACTACTGTGTAGAAGTAGTAAAGTGCTCAGAGTCCTAATACCAGCAAAATTAGGGTTCTCTCCATTCTGACATGTGCAGAATATGCATTTGCGGTGTTTGCATGTATGATTTGTGAACAGAAACACTGGATATGCAATTAGTGCACCACTTATCACCATGGTTTGGAACAAATTCCCAGAAAATGCCTTTTGCATGTGCCACTACATTAATACACTTGTACCATGTCCTGCCTATTACTGCTTTGCTCAGATGAAGTGTAGAAATGCATGAATAATTTATGACAATTATGAAACAGATGCTAGTGATAAAATAAGGATGAGTTAATCATGAGTGGCAAAAGTGAAATGAGGTTCAAAAAAGATGATCCATAATGTAGAAACATAACCCATAATTTAGTAGACTGGTCTTGAAGGGGCCTAAAATGGTATCTCGACGATTGTTAGAAAATGGATTATCTTTTGTGGTGGGCAGTTGCCCACATTAATTAATAACACTTTTTTTTTCAGGGTGAACCGTCAAAGTCATTAAATTAACCTTAGCTCAACCCCCAGGGAGCTGTAGCACAAAGCAGACAGGCTTAACTTAGGGCAATGTGTAAAGTATCTATACAGTACCAAAACAGTAAAAAAGTCAAAACATTCACTAATAAAAATCTGAAACTAAATTAGAAAAATGTGAGTAAAATTTAGTAAACAAAATGTCAGTTCAAGGCGTGATTTCTGTCCGTCCACGATGGAGCGCGGATCAGATGCATCAAGCAGGTTCATCCTCATCAACGATTTTACCTTTTGTCTTTTTTTATGGTGCTCAGAATCGTCCTGACGGGGCAAGCCTGAAGGTCTGTATGATGAAGTTGCATCAAAATTAGACACATTTGCTGCAAAAATCAGCAGACAGCTCTGGAGGTCTTGGAAGTATAAAAATGTTTGAAGTCACAACTTTTCAGGGTTTCTGGAGCAGCTCATCTGGATTACGTCTAAGACTCCTAGGACCTCAGGAAAGCACTTAGGGGGCCAGGACTCACTCCAGCAGAATCCAGTCCAATATTCTCCAGGTCTAATGAAATGAACAGACAGGAACCCTTATATAATTACTAATGATTATTATTTAAAAGGAAACAGGAATTCTTTTTAGAGATACACATTAAGAATTCAATTAAACTGACTGGAAGAAAAAATACCTGCTGTTTTTTTTTCACCACATGTGCTTAGAGAGCTGCTGATAATCAGTCCTAATGTACTGCTGCTGCAAGGTCAAGTCCAGGATACAGGTTAAAATAAGTGGATCGGTGAACCCAACATTGTTCTCATAATCAGTATTTATAACACAACAACTCTAAGTTGAATTAATTTGCATTAGCTGGAACAGCAGAGAAGATAGAGCACAAAAGGGACTGTTGCGTTGAAAGGTGATTTATGCAGTTTACCTCTGTTTGCACTCTTTGTACTTGCTGCTAGTTTATATCCATTAGCTGTGTACATTATGCGTCTGCACCCTGAGGTGCCTTTTCATTTGTTATTCTCTTCTCTGCCTCTGCACCAGGAAAGGATGCCAGGGTTGCATCACCCTCTTCTGCTGCAGGCCATGCACAACACTAGCAGTAACCTTGCAATCTGCCTCTCATACAGGGTGTTCGTGCGTTGTGATGCATTGCATGTTTAATCAACAATAGCAACTCGAATTTCTTATTAATATTGACATAGAGTTCAAGAGAATGAAACCGGGTTTGATCACATTCGGATTGGAACAGGCGAACCTGCTTGTCGTCGTGCCTCGCACAACTGGTGCATTACCCAGCTGAACTACTTTTCTTGATTTCGTTCATATTGTTATATTTCATGTATAACTACGGCTACAAACATACAATTATTTCTGCTCTGATTATAATTTTGAATGTAACCTGTCCATATTCACGGACAGGGGTGTGAACAATGTCTGCCCTCGTTAACCTCTGCATTTAACAACATCTTTCTATTTCACATGCCCAGGCCTGAATAGTTATGGACAGGAAAATAGTTCCAGGCCCCTATAACCAAAGATGATGGTTCCACTCCCTGGCACTGATGCCCTACACATGCAGAAACATGATCAAACGTAATCAAACATAATATCAGAAATATGCAAGGAGGTGATGTGGTCTCAGTTACTATGACCCAGGATCACTCCGAGCATCGGAGGACGCGCCGTTCATATTTCTCAAGGAACTCTGGTAAGTCTCAAACACACCCAAGTCATTTGTTGCAAGCATGCATCACCGCCTTTTAACAAGCAAAGACACCATGGACTCTACACATTTCACCATAAAAAAGCAGGTCTTTTTTAGAAGAGGTGTGGTGCAGCGGCCAGGGCGGCTGACTCTGGAATACAGGGGCTCATGGTTCGATCCCCGGTGATGGCGGCTGGTTAGCCCAGCACCTTGTGACTCTGGGCAATGGCTCGCTTAATCTTCCCGACAGCCCCTATTGCCGGGACACCTCTTCGGAGGTAGCTGTGCGCTTTACTAATGCTGGGAAAAGGAGAAGAGAGCAACAGGAGAAGGGCAGTGAGAAAAACAAAAGTAAGGACAAGGGAGAGAGAAAGGGAGGGAAGGAGTAAAGATAGAGTGAGGGGTGAAGAGTGAATGAGAGGCAACTACTTACTCAAACAGTTTTGTTGTCCAGTTGGTGTCACAGACAAAATTACTGCACACCAACAGCCTGCCGTGTTTCTGCTTCACAAGCTGGCAGCTCCAGAAATCCTCTTGCTGGCTGGAATGCTCTAACCAGATACACGAGGCACAGAACCATGTGCAGTGTATTCTGTTAAGAGTTTGCAGCACGTGACCCTACTTCACAGAGCTATGAGTTGAGTCTCATAACTCTGTGATGTCAGGCCCTCTCCCAAAGGGTGCAACCCCTCCCTACTGGCCACCCTGAGATGACTTGGGAAAGGAAGGGGTGGGAGAGGCAACTGACAATGACTCACAAGCAGCTCTGGGATTACAGGGCTGATACTGTACAAGCCGGGCGCTGCTTCAAAATGTAACGCTGCATTGCGTCATTACTGGGAGGTCCCTGAGGACCCAACTTATTGCAGACCCAGGCTGCTTACATTTCAATGTTGCAATGGCAGCAAATTATAACTGGCAAATGTGCACTAATGCAGATCCTATGAAAATATGCCTGGTCTGCCTGACATCTGTTTTGGAGAACGGATTGCAGACTAAGTAGGCTAAGGTCCTGGGTGCCTTTAATATAATGTAAATAAGAAGATGGTAATTGCCGTTTGCAATTAATCAATCAATCAATCACAGAATTTGTAGAGCGCACTACTTACCCGCGAGGGTCTCAAGGCGCTGGGGAGAAAAAAAGGGGGGGGTTGCTGCTACTGGTCGAACAGCCAGGTCTTGATTACCGTTCATTTCAGATGTAATTAGAAGGGCAAAATCCCTCCACCCACCCCCAGAAATGGCTGCTGCCCCAGATGCCTGCCTAGACACTCTCATGCAGACCCAGACTTCTCAGGAAGCTACCTGGGATCAGGAAGGTTGCTATCAACCAAACTTTGTCAGAGCTCTGGAAAACAAATATCAAGCATGTGCTCCTTTAAGATTAAGTTGTAAAGCCCTGAAAAATCATCAAACTTGCTACCCCTTACCCAGCCCTTCAGTACCTTGCTATCATAATCCAAGAAATCCACCCATCTTTGTGATGAGATCTTGTGTCCGCCCCTGAATCTGAGTCTATAGCTCTTAGGGGTCAGTCCAAACTTACTGACTAGGATGGCCTTCATAGTAGAGTAGCATGTCTTGTCCTCTTCCTCTAGTGTAAGGAGTGGCTCCCTCCCCACTGTGGGCATATATCTCCATTGACTACTACTCCCAAGTCCTCTGGGACCTTTTGCACTCTTAGAGCCACTTCATAGGTACAAACCATTTGTCTATATCATCCCTCACCACATAACTGGGCACCAAATCCTTGGTGATCCGACTCTGGACTCACCATTGGACACTATAGGAATGCTGCCACTATTCCTGTTCCTGGGCCAGCTTTTTCTCCTATAGAGCTTGCTCTTTCTCTATTTTAGCAAGGGTCTACTCCTTCTCTAGCTTCTTCTCTAGCTTGGCAAGGGCCTGCTCCTTCTCAAACTTCAATTTTGCAAGCTCTATCTTCAAATTTCTCCCCTCCCTCCTGTCCTCCATGTTCTCTGGGGACAGGTTCTTTGAAGGCACACTGCTGCCTGGCCTTCCAGTCCTGGAAGGAAGTTACCCCCACATCAGTAGACTGCATGACAAGGCCTCCAGACAGGTCCTGCTCCAATTCCTTCTCAGACTCTGATCACTCCTCATCCTCGGTGTTGGTCTGGTGGGCTGCTGCCCATGGTCTTAAGGCTTTTTGAAGCTCTGCCTTCTTGGCACTTCCCTTAGTTAACAATCTCCTTTCCTGGCAGACCCTTTGAGCTGGGCCACTGTGTAGTTTTCGAGATTGGCCAACTCGAATTCCATATTGCCAGATCAAGGCACAGACATTGCAGATAAAAATTAGTATGGGGCAAAAACACATTTGGACAAATCAAAGATGCCAATTTAGGGAGAATTCAAAAAGGTTTTAATTGGTCTTAGCATAGAGTTGTAGTGAACAATGAGTTACTATATGGTATTGCACAAACATAAGTCCAATCCTCACCGCTGATCACCAATGTTAGAAATGGGGTTTCTGGTTGTCAGAGTATGCAACCTTTACAAGCAGGAACCACCACTCTAGTCAGGGTCAGCTAGATGCACTCTAAGAGATAACCTGTACTCACCCTCTGGTAGATTGGAACAAAGCAGTCAGGCTTATCTAAAGAGGCAATGTGTAAAGTATTTGTGCAACACACACACACAGTAACACAATGAGAACAGCACATAAAATGCTCCACACAGGGTTAGAAAAATAGAGTACATATATATATATTTTTAAATTTTTATTGTCATTTTGAAAATACAAACGTGAAATATAAACAGAGCATCACAGTTCGAGGTCCCCCTCCCCCAACCCTCCACCCAAACCCACCCAGTCCTACACGATCCAGCCATGAAAGTCGACAAGTAACAATCAATTTGGCTTAAAAGGATCTATCAAGTTAAAACCGTCGAGTTCGTATAAAGCAGTAATAAAACTTGTTTCCTAATACATTTATCACACCCGAAGGGCCAATAAATTGCGAAGTGTAAATTATCGGTTTCAAAGATACATTCATAATTGTAAAGTGACCCATGCAAAAATGTAAAGTGCTCAAAAAATGCAAAAAGTGCAAGAAGGCATCTTAATAAAACAAGACAGTCTAAAGAACTCGAACGGGTAGGCTGTCTAAGATACACAGATAAATAAACTCAATTACACATTTGTAAATTCCTCATGAATTTGCCAGCCAAAGCTTGGAGGTGGATACCATTGCCCCCTCCCGTTTTTTTTATTTTTTTAATTGTAAATTATTTTGGCAACACCATTTGGACAGGTGGTCCCAGATTACCAAACCCTTCTTTTTAGCCCGGATGCCCTTATTGGCTTAGATAGCTTTTTCAAGATTGTACGTTGAAAGTAGACAAGCCATCCACTGATGAAATTAAGGGAGGTTAGGATCCAGCCAAGCCGCAGCAATACATAGCCTAAAAACAGCCATAGTGATCAAAATAAGGGCCCCTCCACTTCTTCGATCTATGGTTTCTTGTACTCCCATTAAATTGGTGGCAGGAGTAAGCAGTACTTCTAGGGATAAAACTGTCTTAAGGAAACTTTGAATCTCCTCCAAAAGATGGCCAAGCTTCTCACAAGTGGCAAACATATGTATGGAGTCAGCGCACCATACCGAACACCGGGGGCATTTACTGCCTTTGCCGGTGCCCCATTTGGCAATTTTACTTGGGATATGATACAAGAAAAAACATGTTTTATAAAACTGGGCTTGCATGTTGGCCGCTAGTAAATCGCTTTGAGCAGATCGGAGAGCTGACTGGAAAACATTGTCAGTGATATTTAATTTCAGTTGCCATTTCCCGGAGATCTTAGCCAAATCATCAGGCATTAAGCTGTTAAGAATGCCATAGATGGTCCCGATTCGAGGGGTATTTGGTTCTGTCAGTTTTTCTATAAGCTCACATTTACCAAACCCCGAGGGCCCACCTGCCTCCTGTGATAATAAATTCCTTATCGAAAAATATTTAAAAAGCTCTGTATGGCTTAGACCAAATTGTGTTTTGAGATCTTCAAATGCCAAGACTAACCCCGGGAGGAGACCTCCGCTCCACCCGCGGAGTGTGCAGAGATTTGCCTACTCCGCTTTCCACGGAGAACGCGGAGAAGGCAAATGCGCATGCGCAGTTTTCTCAAGGATTACCGTGACGACGAGGAAGAGGAGGAGGGCAGCCCAGGGACGCCGCAGTCCAGAGGTAAGTGGTTTTAAATTTATTTTTAATTAATGTTGAATTACTTTTAATAGGGGGGTGAAGGCGGGTGGCGTAGCGGAGTTCCACGGAGTTTGTTCGCAACTCCGTGGACTTCCGCGTAGCCCTGCTACGCCCACTATGCCCAGGGTTAGCCAAGACCCCTTCAGAGGAATACAAAGCCCCCAATTTGTTGACTCCAGCGTTGAGCCAAGTTGAAAAGTATGAGCCCCCAAATACATCCGGCAGATTCTTATTGCTACTTATAGGCGTGTAGTGGTTCATTCTCCCGTTCCCAAATAATTTACGGATAGCGGTGAAGGCCTTGTAGGTTCCCATAAGGGTCTTGAACCTTACTTTCTTGTAGTATCTGAATTCAAGTTGACGCCACAGGCATCCCTAAGCTTCTGGGCCCAGTAGCACCTCGAACGGGCAGGGGAGATCCATCGTTCTTGTATGAGACCGGTCTTGTAACAATACGGGACAAGATGGTGGCCCAATAATATATTTTTAGGTTTGGGAGTGCCCAGCCGCCTCTCTCCTTAGGGAGGGACAGATATTTTAGAGCCTTTCTTGGCTGCGAATACGCCCATACAAACTGTGAGAAGAGACTATTGAATTTTTTTAGCATTGAGTTAGTAAATTCAAGAGGGATAGCTCTGAAGAAGTATAACATTTTAGGGAAAAAAATCATTTTAAGTACATTGCACCGGCCAACTAAGGACAGATGTAAATTGTTTAGCTGATGCACTGCCTTCTTTGTCTCCGTGGCTAATGGGACTAGGTTTTCTTCGACTATCAAATCAGTATCAGCCACGATGTTCACCCCAAGATATCTAGCTTTGGTGACAACTCTATGATCTATCCAATTAATTTTCTCATTCACGATAATCTGGGTTTTTCCCTTACTTAATGCATAATCCTAAACCTCCCCAAAATTTCGGGCCTCTAGTTCTATTGCTTCTATTGCCTTGCCAGGGTCAGAGGTCACGAATGCCAGGTCATCGGCGTAAACCATATTTTTGGTTTCAAATCCGTGTCTAATTACTGCGGGGATCCCCTGGTTGTTTTCCAGCTTCTTAATAAAAGGGCCAATATACATTGCAAAGAGCAATGGGGAGCAAGGACAACCCAGACGTGTCCCCGTGTTATTACGAATTGCTCTGACAATATCCCATTTATCATGACCCTAGCCGTAGGATTTATATACAGGGCTTTAATAGCCTGAATGAACCCAGGCTCCAGTCCCATTCTCTGCATGATGCTCCACAAAAATAGCCAGGAGACCCGATCGAAGGCTTTTTCAGCATCAAGAAGTATTAGAGCCATTGAGTGTCCTGTAGACTGTGCCGCATCAAAGCGATAGTCCTCCTAATATGATCGGTGGTACTTTTCTTGGGAATAAATTCATGTTTTCATCTTGAGATGAGTTTTTCAATGACAGCCGATAATCGAGAGCCAAGGATCTTAGAATACATTTTAGAATCTCCATTGATTAGTGTTATAGGGCGATAGGAGCCCATTACCAGGGGGGGGGGGAATTGTCTTTTTTTAGGAAAAATTATAATTTTAGCTGACGACCAAGAAGAAGGAGGAGTCGTACCATTAAAGATTTGTTCCAAAAGAGATTTAAAAATATCTTTAATCTCATTAGAATTAGTATAAGATCCATACCAGCTGCCTTTCTGTCTTGCAAGCTAGAAATTGCCATAGCAATCTCCTCCCAAGAAGGGGAGTCTTCTAGATATTCACGATCCTCCGAGCTAAGACTAGATATTAAGATCGGATCTAAGAAATTGTCTATGGCTTTTTGTCTAGCGGCAAGGGAGCCAACGCTTTCCTCAGTATACAAATCATGGTAGAACTGGTGGAAGGCAGTTTGAATTTTTTTCTGGCTCAGTGGTTATCCCGGTAGAAGGAACCCGGATGGAATATATGCCACTATTCGTAAGATGTTACCTAGTTCTCAGGGCTAGCTGGTGGCTGATTTGTTCACTAAATTCGTAAACTTTTTTCCAGGCAGCGGCCCACCTGGCAAAGGATTTTTCAGCCAAAATTGCACCAATATCTGCTCTTGCCGCTGCAACCTCTAGTTGTGCCAGCTCGATTTCCTCCCCCCTCTGGACAGCCCCAATGAGTTTTCCCTCGGTTCTACCCAAAAATTTTTGGAGCTCCTGGGTCTGCTGTTTTTCTATTTTGTTCTTTCTCAGAGAAAATGGTATTGTCTCTCCCCGTATACAAGCCTTTAGGGCATCCCACACCACCCCAACTGGAGCGGAATCAATATTTCTTTCAAGAAATTCCTGAATCCAGCCTTTCATATGGTCTTGATATTCCTTATTAAACAACAGAGACCTCTCAAAACTCCAAGTCGAGACTTCTTTGCTAATGGATATTCCATTGACCCCTAACATTAGGGGGTTATGATTAGACATAAATCGAGGGATAGGATCAATACTAACATCCTGGATCAAAGAGGAAGAAACAAAAAAATAATCTAGTCTGGCATGTGATTGGTGAGGCGCGGAATAATAGGTATACCCCAAATGATTCGGCCTTAGACGAGACCAAACATCAATCAGCCCATGTACCTGGAATAAAATCCTCAGGGCCTGTAGGACTTTGGGTTTTCGACCTGAATAGTGCCTTTGGGTGTCCATGTCCCAGTCACACTGTAAGTTCCCGGTGAGCCAATTGATTACCCCAGGGTCATCAGCTGTACTCCAGTAAATCGAGCATAAGGTAAAGGAGGGCTTAGATGGCGGCCTACATTCTGCTAAGACCCATCTCCCATGGGGATCAACTTTAGTTCAAATTGTTTGAAACTGGCTGCAACGCTGGGTCAAAATAGATACCCCTTTAACGCGCGCACCCTGTGATGTCCCTCCAATCAGGGTATATCCTAATGTGTTTAGGAGACTGGTCTGTGAACCTTCAATATGTGTTTCCTGGAGGCAGACAAGATCTGCCCCCAGGAAGCGTAGGCCCTGCGAGGCCTTCTGCCTCTTACGGCCAACATTTAGCCCGCAAACATTGATAGAAGCAATTCGGAAGTGCCTTAAATTCAACATATTAATTCGACATCAATTCCATTCCACTGTAGCAATATGAGTATCGATAGAAAAGCATAAACAAAGAAAAGGAGGCAAAAGAATGCAAAAGAAAGAAGCGGAGAAAAAACAGGAAGCCATAAATCTAGGAAACAACAGCGGCAGATTTCTGCACAAGTTAAGCCAGCAAAACAGTAGTACACTCTCACAGTGATACTAAAAAAAAACATGTAGGACCCTGCGCAACCCTCCCCCCTCCCACACCCCCTAGAATCTGCAGCACCCCCACTCCCCCCCACAAAATAGAGCAATCAGGACTAGCCTGAGTGATGACTGCCAGAAATAGGTCCACGCCACCCGACCTCACCGTGTGATCTAGCTAACATTAGTACCCCATATGCCACGGAAACAGAAAATAGACCAAACCCAATCCTGTAGTGGGACCCGCTGAGGCCAAGACCCCCCACTCCTACCCCACTCTTCGACCCCATGGAGAACACCTTTTTGTAACTTCTGAACAAAAGAAAAGGATTAGAGAAATTCAATTCTGGCCTAGGTTTCTTTAAGGTACTCTTTAGTTGTGCCCCTTCTTAGCCTTGATTTCATTAAGATATTCCTGGGCTTTAATTTCGGAAGTAAAACTTCGAGTACAGCCATTTAAATTGATTTTAAGTTTAGCAGGGTTCATAAGAATAACCTGTGCTCCCAACTGCTGAAAAGGGCAAACAATTGGCGAAGACGCCTTCTACGTTCAACCGTTCCATGACAGAAATCAGGCTTAGCAAAAAAAAATACCCCCTCGAACATTTTCTGTGAGTTCGGCCGGGCAAGATCATAGACCAATTGTCTAAGCAAAAAGTTGCCGAAGAACACCAAAAAGGCTCTGGGTTTCTCTCCGCTGTTATATTGCTGCTTCTTTAGCGTAAAGGGGAAACCATGGGCCCTCTGGAGCTCCTGATCCCAGTTCCAGTCAGAATGTTCAGGGAAGGCACCTTTCAGGAGCTTCACGATGTATCAAAGGGGATCCTCTCCTTCTACGCCTTCGGGGATCCAAAGCAGGCAAAGATTGTTTCGGCGCTGCCTGTTCTCCTGATCCTCCAATTTCCACATGACATCCGTCATGCACGCGCTTTGAAAGGAGCTCTGCTCTTTCAGGGAGGTAACTTCAGTTTCCAGACATTCCGCGCGGCTTTCAATCATCATGACACGTTCCACAATGTCTGAGCAAGTTTTATTCAGCTTTCTTAGACCACCTTGGAGCTTTTTGGCCGCCCAAATCTATTTTTTATGAGTAAACCAAGACCAAAGTGACAAAAATCCAATAAGTAGAACTGGAGTTATGAATTTTTAAAGATTAAATAAAAATCTAGTGCTTAGAGTCAAAAAGCGCCTAGGGGCTATTTGAGGTTGCGCTGGGCCAGGGTAAATCCAAAATCAGGCCAACCCCAATGGAGGGCAGGCCAGCTACAGGACTCATGAAAGTCCAGCTGAAAAAGTACCTTGGATGGAGTAAGCGTCGAAGACCCGATGCGTCAGTTCTGGTCTGAGTGTGTTGTCGACGAACCCCTTTACTATACAGTCATCATCGACCCATGCTGTCCATCGTCATCACGCTGTGTAGTATATAGAAGCAATGTCTTTGATTAGATTCTGTGTTGGCGTTGCAGGGCGCAAAGTCATCACTGTGTAGATTTGGATGGTTCTGGCTAGCAAGAATCGGCTTTCAAGGGCCCAGGACTTGATTGGCACCACTTGGCAGAACAGGACTCACAGATAGCAGAGTACAGGTGCTGTTGCAGGTTGAAGGAAGTATTTGATGGCCCTAAGACTTCTGGACATGGGGAAAGCGAGCAAGCCCTTGGAATCACTCTGAGTTCAAGTGAGATGGGTCCAGTCTTTGTCCTCAGCAGGACATATGTCAGTAGGTAGCAGGGCAGCACAGCAAAGCAGAAACAGCAGAAAAGCAGAACAACAGTCAAGCAGAGTGGCAAACCTTGTAGCACAGCAGTCTTTACTACAGGCAGAGTACTTCAAAGGGCCAATATTGTACTTTCTTGGTAGGGGCAGAGCCCCAGTCCTTATACTCATTTGTGCCTTTGAAGTGGGGGTGACTTCAAAGAAGGGTCTTTGAAGTGCACACAGGGCCTTTCTTCCCAGCCTTGGATCCAGACTATCAGTTGGGGGTAATCACCCCCTTGTGTAGGAAACAGGACTGCCTATCCAGGTTTAAGTGTCAGCTTCCCTCTCTCTTACTGCTCAGGAAGAGCTATCAGAATGCAGATTAATACAGATGTGTTCTCTGTCACACCTACCCTTCCTGTGTTTGTGGCAGTCTAGAGGGAAGGCACCAAGTGTAGCTGTCACCCAACCCAGACTTTTATTGGAGACAGGCTGCAGGCACACAGAGCAATAAGAGCAGAGAAATGCCTACTTTCTAAAAGTGGTATTCCTAAAAAAGCAATGTTAAATCCAACTTTACCATTAAAGAGTATTTATCATTACCATTCCAAAGATATAAAACACAATACAGCTACTCCTTTCTGATCAGGAATTACAGCTTAAAAGTGTATTAAGGAATTCCCAATGTTAGTCTATGAGAGGAGTAGGCCTGTGCATAGTAGGTGAGCCAGGAACCCCAGATTTTGTGGAACTTGCGCAGCCAACCCCAGATTTTGTACGTAACCTTCTCCGCAGTCATATACATGTACATCCCTTGTCTCCACTCCACGAGAGTAGGAGGCTCTGGGGCCCCCCAAAGCCTGGCAATGTCCCTTTTGGCCACCATTAGTCCCTGCCCACAAAATACAAGCTTGGCTGTTGGTACATCAATATCATTCGGGATCCCCAATAGCATGTTTGATGGCATACGAGGGATTGTAACTTTCAGTATCTTGCAGAGTTACCCAGTAATCTTCACCCAGTAGGGTTGAATGGGATGACAAGTCCAGAGTGTGGAGGAAGGCTCCACTCTCCTCTCCAGATAGCACACAAGCCTAAGAAGCTGCCCTTCCTATAGTGAAGAGCCAACTACGGTCATAGTAAACCTTTTGCAAAATCTTAAATTGTATAAGACTCTGCCTCAGCCTGGACTTTATTGCCACTTCTCTTGGGTGCATCAGGGCCGCTTTCCAGTCGATATACTCCATTTCCCCCACATCTCTTTCCCACCTCTCACTCAGCCTCCCCAATGTGTCCTGCATGTTATTAATGAGTGCCTTGTGTGTAATGGATATTCCTTTAACTCTCAATGCTGCATTGGAGCCTGATAGAGAAAAGACACCCATTCTCTATATATCGGGGGCCAAATCCAAACCTCACCAGAGTAGCTTCAAATCATGGCATGCACTGCACCAAACACCTTTTCTGCATCAAGTGCGTGGAAAACATGGGGCTCCGGCCAGCCCTTTACCTCTGCCAGCCAAAAGAGGTTATATTGTTTGGACCTGCTTGGCATAAAGCCAGATTGGTTCCTATGCACCAAGGGGGTAATGACCTGCAAGATCCTAGTGGCCAGTATGGCCGCTAGGATTTTTACTTCAATGTTCAGTAGGCAAATCGGGTTGTATGAATCACACCGGACCCTAGGTTTGCCATCATTGGGTATCACTTAGGTATCATTGTGATTAGAGCAAAGATCTGGTGGCAACTCTCCTAGCTTTGTTAAATAGATTTAGCAAGAATGACCCAAGGGGCCCCGCCAACCTCTTTAATGAATTCTGCCACGATTCCATTAGGCCTCAAGGACGTAGCCACCTATAGTTTTACTATTGCTGCCTGCACCTCCTGCAGCATTATATCTTCCTCCAGCAGTGCTCGGGCTTCTCCATCCAGAACAGGAGCATCCACCGTTTCTAGCTATTGCATGATTAGGGTGAAACCTGACAGTGGCCAGGCCCTGTAGTACACCCCATACTGATGGGCAAATTCTTCAACTTTTTGTGCATCAGTGGTGTGGGTGTTCCCTAGCTGGTACACTATTCATTCCACCCACCTTGCTTCCATTTCTCTCCTATTTAGCAACTCTAAAAGCTTTCCCGCTTTGCCCCGTGTCGTAGAAATGATGCAATGTAGCCAGCATTTACTTGTTTCCCCCCTCTTGCACTAAATCCCTGTACTCTGCTTTCAAGATTGCAATTTGTCTGAGTGTTTGGGAGCATGAGACAACTCCAGTGACTCCCTCCAACTGTATTAACCTCTACTCCAGAGATTCAAATTCCACCACCTCCTTTTTTTTGGGGGGCAATTATATTCTGGGCCCTGTCCTACAGTACCCCCTTGTAGGCTTCCCACAGAGTTATTCGAGACTGAACTGATCCCTCATTTTCCTAAAAGTATAGTTCTGTGGCATTATGCAATTCCAACATTACTTCTTTGTCTCGCAAGTCGCAGGCACTCAGCTTCCACCACTTGCCTCCCTGCCGTTTCCTACTACCCATTGCCGTCATCAAAGGAGAATAGCAGTGCCCAGGGCATGTATTCCACCCTCTCTATCATGTTGCATTCCTCTCCTGGGTCAAACGCATAGTCAAGCCATGAAAAGACCCTGTGCTCTCCGGAAAAGTAGGAGTATTGCCTCCCTCCTGGATGGGCGCGACGCTACAGATCTGACAGACCCATCGTGCCCAAAAATCTAGCAAGAGGTGTGGCCTGGGAAGTGCCTACAGGAGTCCCATCATGGTACAGTCTGATAACCATTACATCGATAAAATCCCCACCCATTATATGCAGAGGAGAATCTGCTTCCAGTAGTTTTTCAGCCATAATGTCCAGGGTTGATGCTTGCAGCCTAGGGGGAGCGTATACACTTAGTAGGGTAACAGCAGTGTGGCCCCATTGTCGATGTACTCCCACATATCTACTATTGGGGTCCCCCATGTTTTCATCACATGGAAAGGGTTTTCATTTTTAATCAGGATGGCCACCCCCTAGATCCTGATGTATAGCCAGCATGTGCCAATGTAGTATATGCCCCTCTGCCTAGAAAACAGCAATACATTCCCCGGAGATGAGTTTTCTGGAGAAAGACAACATCGGGCTGTAGGTGTTGGATGGACTGCGTGACTAGGCCCCTTTTGACCTCGCACCATTCACATTCCATGTCAACACAGTGAATCCTGTGTCATCTAAGGGTCTTGATTGTGCCATGTGAATGGAATGATGTCATTTTTAAGAGGATACTCTTTGCTTTCAAAGCAGAAGATACTCTTTGCTTATGAAGTGTAAAAGTATCTGTGATGGGTTCCTTCTAAAATAAACTTAATCAACAAACAAAAACATAGCTCCCTGCCTATCCCCACTACCCTACTTTACCTTCCCCCACGAGAAATAAACCACATTCTTTTCAACTAACTCTCTTGTGTGAGGAATATGGGATGTCTGTAGCCCACCATCCTTGTAACCTCAACTCTCCAAAATCAACTTTAACTACTTGCCCCCGATGGGCAGACACTGTAATGTGTCCAACTTACGCTTGCATTCAGCTTCACGAGCCCTGGGCCTGGGGGAGGTGAGGAAAAATCCCTTAGGCCAGTTCTGCAGCCACAACCTGCAGTTCCTTCTCTTTAGTATCTCCCTGGGGTGCCAGAGCTGGAGTTACTGTGCTACTGGGGGGCTGGGTTGGCTCCTGTTCCAAGATGTTGATTGCGATGGCCATCAAGGGCATCCCCCAAGCATACTGACCCCTCCTCCTCCAATAGGGGGGGCGGGCCTCACTTGTATGTGTCTCTATGGCTCCTTTTCCCTGTCCCATATCTGTCCACATCCACGGAATGACCCTCCTCCGACCCCCTTGGGGGCTGTGTTCTCCCTCCTTCAATCGTGGCTCCTCTCAGGGTCTAATGTGTCGCCCCCTGGTTGCCCTCTTGACCCCACATCCGAAGGCGCTCTCCAAGCCAGGACCATGCTTCTTCAGGCGAGTGGAAGAAGAGGGATTTCCCCTGGAAGAATTAACATTATAAAACCTCTTACTTACGAGCGCCAAATTACAATCACACATTATTCAAATCATTACCTCATTCAAAACCGGGCAGGACCAAATTCATACCTAACAAAAAGAATTCACTCTTAGGAAGAATCTTTGCTTGTACATTTGCTATGTGGATTATTCATCAGCATTTGATAAAGAAAATCAGAACAAACTATGGGAGAAGCTAAAAAAGTGGGGAATTAACTGGACTTTATTATATTTCTTAAAAACTCTTCATGATAACACCTGGTTATGGGTCCAGTTAACAAACAGATATCTAACAGCAACAATTCTTACTGCTAACGGGCTTAAACAGGGTTGCATGCTCGCTCTACTGCCTTTTCCATTAGGTATAGCTGATCTGTTCTCATACTTAAACCTTAGCGAGGCTCTGTCCCCTAGGTTAGGAGGAAAAGCCATTAGCTACTTGCCTGCGCAGATCACATAATCATATTCTTTTTATGCCAGCAGGTTTACAAGATTACAGAAATGTAACTAAGCAAATGGTTTAAAAATCAATTTAGGGAAACAAAACTAATGCACAAAGAATCACTCACGGTCATCTGGTCATGCTAGACCTGGGCAGTGCAGATAGGATACAAGGACCAGGTTAGTCCTGCTGAAAAAGTTACCTTCTCAAAGTCCGGTGCAAAAAGTCCAGCTTACTCGTGGAAGAGGATACAAGCAGCAGGCAGTGCATCACAGATGTTCATCGCTGTAGCTCAAAGAGCAGGACTGGCCTCACAGATGGTTGTTGCTGGAGCTTTGCATTGGCAGTCACCTCTGGCTGTCATTGCTGAAGTGTAGATCTCGAGTTGCCAGTCATCATTGGCGGTCACTATAGTGCAAAGTGTCGGGTTCACTGGAGCTTCACGGAGGTCAGGCAACTGGATTGGAGTTACTCAGGTTAGCCTGAGATTTATTGAGCAGGTCCAATCTTCCTTCATTGAGATCAGGGCAAGCCTCAAGCAGCAGTGCTGCCCTCTGGAGAACAGTACAGGCCTCAAGCAGCAGGGCAGATTTCTGAGTATCAAGGCAATCCTTCTTTTGTATTCCACAGCTCCAGGAGTGCACTGAAGAGTAGCTCTGAAGATCCAATGCTTATACCTGGTGTCATCCTTTGAAATGGGAAAAACTTCTAGATTACCCCCACTTCTGGTCCTTGAATTTTCCTTCCTTTCCCTGTCCAGGCCCCAAGTTGTCTAGGGTAACGAGGCTGATGTCAGGTTCTTTTCTGAGTGTGCTGGAGGCATCCCTTTGAAACATAAGTGGGGCAGGGAACAGTTCTGCCCATCCATCCTGGCAGGATGTCCCATTCTGTCAACATCAAGTCCCTTTCTGTCTCACTTTCTAGGAGGAATACACTAAGGCCAACTGCCAACTATTGTCAGTCATGTGACCCAGGAAACATGCTGCAGGTACCAAATGGTTAAGACAAGAAAATGCCAATACCTTGCTCACTGCACCACAGGATTCAAGCTAGCCTGGCTGATGAAGGGTGGTGCCCCGAAACCGGTCCCAGGATGCTTGTTTCCAGTCCACGGAGGACCTGGCTTGCCAGTTCAGCTTGGACTGTTCCCATGAGGAATAGGGTCAAGACTGATTTGCATATGGCTGGGTCCAGACTGTGGTGGCGTGGTGAGCAAAAGAATGATGGATTAAACCCAGATGTTTGTGACTGGGGTGAATGTTTGCATTGTTCAGCATTCCATCCATCATTTTTATCCTTTTGCTTTTGTCGCCCTAAGTGGGAAGGGTATGCCCAGACTGGGCTCCCATGCTCTCTGCACCACTGGATTCAAGCTAGCCTGGCTGATGAGGGGTGATACCCTGAAACCGGTCCCAGGATGCTTGTTTCCGCTCCAGGGAGGACCTGGCTTGGTAGTTTTTGGCTGAACTGTTCCCTTTAGGAACAGGGTCAAGACTGATTTGCATATGGCTTGGTCCAAACTGGGGTGGCGTGGTAAGTAAAAGAATGATGAATTAAACCCAGATCTTTGTGACTGGGGGTGAATGTTTGTGTTGTTCAACATTCCGTCCATTATTTCTTCCTTTAACTTTCTAAAAGTGGCATTTTCAGAATTTTGTCCTAAAATCCGACTTTACTATTAAATAGAATTTTAAATTACAATTCTTTTGAGACCAAACATGAAATTTCTACCTGTTCCCAATCAGAAGTTAGCAGTTATTAAATGTAATAGTAACCTAATGTTATCCTATGGGAAATGTAGGCATTAGCAACATTTATTTTAATGACTTGTGTAGTTTTATTTTTAATTGTAATTGTAATAGCATTTATATACCTCTCACTACCTCTGACGATGCGTTGAAGAGCTTTACACCAGACATGAACCCACATTTTGTGGTTAGTCCATTATTATTGGTTATTAAGAGTACTCTTGTGTGCTGAAACAAACCCTTCCATGCATTCACCGCAGTCTCTTTGCCATGGATTTAATTATTAGGAGTTATGTGGTATTATTAGTGGGGGAATGGGGTTGGGAAGCTGTATGAGTGATGTTTGGTGGGATTGATAGATGAGCTAGAGGAGGCTAGTTATCGTTAGGTTGCAGGGATATGGCTTTAAAAAGGAGAGATTACGATCTGTGAAATAAGTTGTGTGCAAATTGCAGAATGCATTAATAGAGATTAAGGTAAACTTGAAAGTGAACTAGAAAGGTTGTGCCCTCGGGGAAAAGCCATGCATGTGATGGGAAAGAGAGAAGAGTGCCTATTGAAAGGAAACATGAGAGGTGACAATCAGAGATTTAAAGTAACGGTCAGTTTTTCATGCCTGATTTAATGAATATAGAGGACACACTTTGTGAGACAGCATGGAATTTGAGTATGCAAGACTCTAGACAGAAGCAACATTATTTGTAAGTGAAAATAGTGCTATATTTGGTACTTTTGATAGGCACTAGAATTGAAAAAACAGTCTGTGTGGTGCTGGGTTACCGCTGGACCACCACTTCAGCAAGGATATTTGATCAACTCAGGGGTGGAAGCTTAAAATGATGTCTGGATGCAAATTGTGTAAGGGGATTCTGCAAGTCCTAGAGCAGATGTCTCACTGATTTATTGTAAAGCAAAATGGACATTTTTTGGACATCTCTAGTTTGATATGGGACACAATGGAGGATGAGAATAGTTTACACAGACAATGAAAGTGTATTGCCTGCAATCCCGTTTCTGTAGTGTGCAATTCCAGACACTGAATTTCAATGGGTACATTTTTAGCAAGGGGTTGCTGATTAGACTTATTGAAGCACTGCCCTTTGGAAGATAATAGGAGTTGGGGGTGAAACTGCGGATACTTTTGTGTAAGGTGAAAGAGTACTTTGGGTGATGCTGGGACTTCCGTTTTACTAGATCACAGGTTAAGTTGGGCTGTTATCTAACAGTGCAAAGCCTCATACCTCTTTATTGCTCTGTTGTGGGTGCTCCAGGCTGGAGACAACCTTGCTGTGCCTGAAGAACCACACCACAAACTGGGTCTGCAGTATGTACACTTTAGAAACATTTATATTTTATTATGGAAATAATCTGCCTCACAAGCAATCAATACACAGCTGTGTTTAAAAATATATGTGTTATTGGCATGGTTGTAAACTGGGCTGAAATCTGTTTGAAGGATGATGCCTTTTTCCAGGGACATTCAAAACATTAGAACTGAGGTATGTGGTGTACACTTGCAACACATATTTTCATAGCAAAATTACTGATCGGCAGCATTGCTAATATGTAACGTACATGACCAATAGATGCACCATACAAGTGCAACCAAATGCACCAACAGAACACCAAAAGCATAGGTTTCAAAACATCTATCCATGATACGTATTGGTGCAAATGTTGGCACAGTGATAAGCACAATGAACATTTGCTGCTGTGCCTTTTCATGGTACAGGCAATGGTCTCCTACTAACAAAACACAATCGGGCAAAATTAGGCCGAAAGCCTGAGATGATTTGTACTACAAATATCGGCTTGATTACAGTGACTTCTGAAACAATATTTTGTGTGTTTTGGCCCTAATTCTTAGAAGCACAGGACTGTGTTACAGGACTCAGATGTAATATTCCATTTATCAACATTCAGAGGATATTATTTTTTATTGGGCACACAGTACTTTTGTTAATCTCGGCAAATGTGATGTCAATGTACACCATGATATATGCATGCACAACAGCGGCAATACCAATAAATGCAATGTCGATGTACGCCATAAACTATGCATGCATAACAATGTCAATACCAGTAAAAGCAATGTCTATGTACCACAATGATGGGAATGTCGGTAAATATGATATCTAGGACTGCCATGTTCAATGTACATGTAATAACAAACTTGTATAGTTGCTTTTACCCAAGATGACCTCCCCATCAACACCGAGTCAGAGATACGTGGCCAGACAGGCCCTGCAACCCAAACCCAAGCCAAACAATTGATAGGTCACAGGTGGGTTTACACCCAAAGACAAACGTTCAACCAGGAAAACCCCTGATCGACCCCACAGATAGGTAGCCACACCACAAACAGGTCTGAGGAAATTGGCCCCAATAAAACATCTTTGGCCAAAGGCATACATTCCCAAAATACCACAAAGTAGACATCCCATGTAGTTAGAAACACTCAGCCAGTCAGGACACAGCATGCACCACACGTAGTGATCACGCATTCCCATGCCGGACATCTGGACGCATACACACTGGCCCACTGTAGCTCTCCTCGAGGTCAAGAGCCACCTGTTTCCCCCTTATCAGATTTATTTATGATTTATGACTAGCCCTGGACCCACATACTCTCTAAGAATGTGAAATAGTTTTATTGCACCTCATGAACTCTACATATGATTGGCCAAAAAGTCTGTACATTAAGACTGTCTTCAGATGCGACTTTGTTAATCCTCTTCCGGGCACTGTGTTTAATTAAACCAACTTGCTCCAATTTTGCCAAACGCCTCTTGTCTTTTCTTTTATCAAGGTAATCTTATATCAGAGCAACACTTTAGATGGCAATACCTCTCTGGCACAAAGGATTATTTTTGTTTTTACTTTACTTTAATACAATGAATTTGAAATGCCACAAACTTGGCACAACATTATTTTAATAAGACTATTTTAATAAGACTATAGTAGCTCAGGGGGCTACAGATCTCTAGTACATCCAGGGCTCATTTGGACATTATGAAGCATATATGTTTTGTTAAGTTCCACTATCAAATGTACCCTTTTCAAGTTTTTTGAAGCTTTGTTTGTGCACGTGACCTGAACTGGTTAGTGAAGCATGAGAACAATTACAGCTCTACAAACAGAATTCTATTCTCACAGTTGTGCTGACCTCACTTCTGTTTAGTGCTTTTTGCTATGAAGGCTAAGGAAAGGATGATTTTAGGTAGAGCAGAGAGGGGGGGGGAGGGGTGAAATTCCTGTACTGGTACCAGTAATTCATTATTTGCCAAACTTGCATTAGCATTTTAGTACCCAAAAAGTTAATGCACACAAACCATGGATTTAACCAGTCGATGGTGAAGAACATTGTCAATCTATGTTAAATAAACAATAATTTCCTATTGGTCTCTTTAAAACTATTACAGCAATTGGGACCTCATTCTTTCCAAAATAAAACTGAGTCACTGGTCCAGTGGTTAATTCTGCTGGCTTAGGTACACAAAAGAGCAATAATTTTGATTGGGAATACTCTGTCACTCTTTATAAGTGACATTATCTCACGTCATTTTAACAATAAATCTGTAATATGTCTTCCAACATACACAACTAGACCTCTATGATTCCTGCTGAATGGTTTTGCTTGAGTATCCCTTACCAAAGTTGAATACTGCATTTAGGGGCTAACCTGCCTTTTTATAGCATTCATTTTTAGTTTTCAGTAGTATTCTTTTTGTGAAGGCCAGTTTATGAAGACTACTGAAATGTGAGTGATACGTCTTGAGCACTAACAGAATACTAATCAAATACTTATTTTCTAATCTTATAGTCTTCATTTACAATGCAGAACATTTATTGAATACAAACAATTTTAACACTATTGGACTGTAATGAATATTACCAGACTACAAATCACATTCTTCTCTTCATTCTTCATTTAGCATGCTGACTCGATAATGATGATTAATATGCAACTCTCTTCTTGCAATCATCATTTTGTATGCAGAGATTAGTGTGAATACGAACATTTTAATTTATTATTTGTTTACTATTGATATATGTAAAAATATGTATGTGCAAAGCATTTTTGCCCAAACTCTTAAATCTAAACTGAAAGGTATGGCTAGGTTAATAATATAATATCACAATATTAAGAAATGAACAATCACACTTTTAGATGCTTCCCAAATTCACGATAGGAATGTTGAGAATACACAGCTAGTGAACGGACGTAGGAACCGCAATAAATGTCTACTTTCTTAGCTCACAACTTCCACAATAAATAGAATTGCAATGCATTAATTGTCAGTGTTATGCATTCTAGCAGTTTATGTATTATTTGGTTTAACTTTACGTGCGTGATCCAAAAAAAGGCAAGTATCTTAACATGACATTCCATTGTAAAAGAACATTAGCCATGCTAGTACCAAGTGAACAAAACTGTATGTACTGCTTTCATTTTGCACATTTTCATATTACTCAATCAGTCAATCAAGCAGGACTTATAAAGTGCAGCTAATTACCCGAGAGGGTATGCAGGCGCTGAGAACCTGCAGCTTAGGGAGTGTTCAGTTGAACTGCCAGGTCTTGGGTTACTTCCTGAATTCCAATAGAGAGGATGAGGTCCGGAGGTGAAGAGGGAGGTTGTTCCATGACTTCACAGTGAGGTAGGAGAAGGAGCATCCTCCACTGTTACTTCGGCAGAAGCAGGGAGTGTGAGCGAGGAAGAGGGAGGCAGAGAGCAGGTGTCTGGAAGGCTAGTGGAAGTTCAGGCGCTGGTTGATGTATGTTGATCCTTGGTTGTGTAGGGCTTTGTAGGTGTGGATCAGCATCTTGACTTGACATCTCTTCTGAATGGGGAGCCAGTGGAGCTTCTTGAGGTGGGGGGGGGGGTGATGTGGATTTGCTTTAGGAGTTCAAGGATGAGGCTGGCCAATGAATTCTGTATGGATTGCAGTATCATCAAGGGGTGTGAGGTGAGTCATACATAGAGTGCGTTGCCAAAGTACAGCAGCCTGGTGACTAGGGCTTGAGTGATAGTTTGTATGGTATTGACGGGGAGCCATTTGAAGATCTTACAAAGCATGCGAAGAGCGAGGAAGCATGCAGAGAAGACTGCATTGATCTGATTTTCCATGTTGAGCTTGCTGACTAGGATGATGCTAAGGTTGCAGGCATGGTCTGTCGGAGTGGATGAAGGTCCTAGTTTGGAAGGCCACCAGGTGTCGCTCCACAGATAGGTGTTGCTCCTGAAAGATGAGCACTTCTGCTTTGTCTGTGTTGACTTTTAGGCAGTTGTCTTTCATCCATTAAATGTCTCTCATCATGCACCTGCGGAAATTTTCCATCGTGGTGGAGGGGTCTTCTGATAGGGAGAGGAAGAGTTGGGTGTTGTCGACATATCATATGATGTTTAGTCCATGGGTTCTGACAATGTTGGTCAAGGGGGTCATGTAGGTATTGAACAATGTAGTGCTGAAGAATGAGCCTTGAGGGACAGGGTAGATGATATTCTTAGGTTCTGAGGTGAAAGGTGGTAGGTAGATTCTCTGGGTTCTTACGGTGAGGAAGGAGAAGATCCTTTGAGGGTGTCTCCTTGGATTCCAATGTGGTGAAGTCTCTTGATAAGTGTGTGGTGGGATATGGTGTTGAAGGCTGCTATGAGGTTGAGGAGGATCAGGGCCACTGTTTCTCCCCAGTCAAGGAGGGTTCTGATGTCGTCGGTAGCAATAATTAGGGCGGTTTTGGTGCTGAGGCTGGTGCAGAATCTGGATTGGGAGGTGTCTAGAAGATTGTTGTTCTCCAGGTGTTCCGTGAGTTGGCGGTTGATGGCATTTTCGAGGACTTTGGTGGGAATGGGGAGCAGAGAGATGGGACTGTAGTTCTTGAGTTTGCTGGGGTCAGAGGACGGTTTTCTTGGAAGGGGTTTGACCTCAGGTGTTGAGGACATCGGTCCACTGGCTCTCTAATACTTTGGTCCAGCTGCGGTGTGAGGTGCTGGGTGGCTGGGAGGCTTGGTGGTGGTGCCAGGGGATCCTGTGCTGGTGAAGTGGAGCTCACATGGTCTGTCCAGTTGAGCTTAGAGACATGGTGGTACTTGACTCTGTCACTGACCGTGAAGAACTAATGCATCAATATTTATTAGGGAGGTACCTGGAGCTGTGATTTAAATGTGTGTAATTTGCAAAATTCGAGATTGCTTACATAAGAAAATGTGGGTTGCTCTTTGTGTGATTCAGTATCTTGTGTAGTAAGTGTGAAATAAGTTTTAAGTATACAGGGGTTTTAGCAGTAACACAAGGAGCAATTTCCTCAAACAAGTAATGAATGATACACATAAAAGCCCACCTTAATTTGTCAATATTGATGAAAACCCTTTAAACGAAATAATTAGCAGGAATATAATTAAATTAAGAATAAATCATAATTTTATGATTACACACAACAATGTGAATTCCTTAAGGATAGAGGATGTCTCGCCATCAATATTACAGGTTGCTTTTAGTAATGGTATAATCTGAATTAATGTTACATTATTAAGAATATGCATTTCTACATTTTGTGTTCCTGAAATATGGGACACTAGGTAGACATTTAGGTCTTCACAATAAAATCATTTATTTGAAAAGGCTGGCCTATTATGTGGTACACAGTCTGAACTGATGAATGTTCATGGTCATGAACCTCTGCTTATACAGTTGTCTGACAAAGGTGAGCAAGCTAAATCTAGATCAATTTCTGTCTTTATCAAGTAAATAGATTACTTTTGCTAAGAGGCAAAAAACGTATGAATAACTGATTTGGTAATACATCGGCTAGTACAGGAATTCCCCAGAAGAGCAAAATGTTTCTGTATTCGGAGGATTTCCATAAATGGGGCTACAAGGAGGTCTTGATATTTTAAGTGGGAGCTTGATAGCCTGTAATCTCTTGCTAACAATGTCTCTGTCTGAATATGCTCAAAAGCATGACTTCTAGTATTGTTTTGCGTACCATAATGTGATTATTAATTTTATCACACCAGTGCAGACCCCATGCATGTAATCTAAACGGAATCCCTTAATAAATGGGAGAGCGGTAAGGTACAGAAACCCGAAAGGGCCTTTCACACCAGAACTGAATATTCATGATCATCCCATTGTATTTTAGCTAATGTTTCAACAGTTAAATTTTCCATTGAATGGCTTGCTGTTGGTCACCAAAGAATGAGCTGGTAGAAAACATGTGCTTGAAAGTAGTACAGCACGACCTACAAATGCAGGGCCTGTGTGATCTGTGAACATATCTCCATTGTCCAACTGACTAAGTTCCTCAGTTATAGGATGTAGGTATGTCCAAATACATGGATTTCTTTGCCGAATCCAAATTCCGTAGAGAAGCATGTTTTCTCTTGCTTTGCGTATTATTATGGAGAGTTCATTAATCATCAAATACACAGGCCACAAACTTAGGGGGATATTCTCAAGAACGTGCGATAATCATCGCCAAAATAGGTTAACGCAAGTCATCATATCGCCGTCTAGCGCAGGAAAATAACCCTGTGTTAACGTGGCATTCACAACACGGCGGTAACATGCGATAGTACCCCGATAACGCGGCAAATGTCCGCGATAACACTACCGGGACGGCGATAAAAATCTCAACCCGAACGTGAAAAAAGTTGCGATGTGCCCAACCGCGATAGAAAAATCGGCGACAAGCAGTGGCAGGCTTGCAATTCCCACGTCAGGAGGGTAAAATCACCATAAGAGCAGCAAAAAAACCAGAAAGAAATAAAAAAGACATAACAACTGCGAAGCACAAAGGAGGGAGCTGGAGCAAGTACAGAGGACAACCTGAACCCCACAAGCCCCACGGAGGACCAGCCTGGGACCTCGGGGCCAGGGAAGGGCAAGGAGAAGAAGAGGAAGACGCGGTTCAGTCCGCAGGAAAACAGGATCCCGATAACGGAGGTGACACTCCCACCATCCAATTGCCATTGGTGAAATTGTCAGCACTAAATGTTGCACATACACTTTTCCGAGCGATGTGCCAATGCAGAGGAGTGACATGCACACAGGTAATGTGTCTAGGAATGAATTTATTTGCACATGCTGTGCCTGTGGTCACTCTGACCTGTCCCATGACTGTAAAGGACAGTCCCCATGTGACGTGCCTATGTGAAGAAATTGTGAATGATAGTGTCCCTTCGGGCTATTCCAGCTGCTGCTGCACTGCGGTATGGTCCACCTGCCTCATCTTCGTCCGGTGCATCAGGCACTTGGATCCATGGGGCATTGGTGCGTACACATATGTTGTGCAACACACAACATGCAATGATCATCTTGCACACTATTTGCGGGCTGTACAGGAGTCTTCCACCTGTGATGTCCAGGCACCTGAAACGTGACTTCAACACGCCAAATGAGGGCTCCACAATGCCCCTGGTGCGTTTGTGGGCCGGGTGGCGGTGGGTGTTGTGGGCCTCTTGGGGCTCCGAGATGCATGATCAGTAGCTCCATGACATGTGTTGGTCTGCCGATGTGGCTCTGGGCTGGGCTCCCTTTCTTCGGCAGGTTGTCGTCCTGCTTACCACCAGTAAAAGGCAGGTGTTGCATCCCTGCTGCTAACGTGCCTTATTGCCTGTTTTTGGGTCGCATCGCAGATCTGGCTGGTCGTTGTGAATATTGTGAAGTGGATTTTTCGTGATTTTTTGCACGGGAACGCCTACTCTGTATATCATTAGCGTTAGTTGTCTCTCTCATCCGTGGCGATGTTTTTTGCGGCAGCTACCGCTGGTATACTGGTGATGTGGGGAGTTTGCACCAGCTTGTGAATGGGGCGATGATTCTTTCGCCACTTTTGCTGCGCTAAAGTGCCGTTAACTCGGCGATGAGTCCTTGAGAATATGCCCCTTAGTTTGCTACTTGGAGGGAGGGCTATCTCACTCCCATCCTCCTCCATGGCTACCAGGACCTCATTCCGGGACCAGGCCGACTGCAGCCGGGAGCGCAACACCTGCAGAGAGCGGGAGACAGCGTTAAAGACACTGTGCCCCTGGACACTTCCTCCATGCGTCCCTGCGCTGCAACACAAGACATGCTGTATGACAGGGCGAGACAGCTGAACATCACACTGTGCGGGTCTTTTCACTGCTCTCGTCCTTGCAGTGCACTCTACAATGGTAATGGAAATAACCTGAGAGTGGAGGCAGTCCACATGCCCCAGATATCTCCGCGGCAGAGGAAGCCGCAGGAAACCGCAGGAAGCCGCTGAGTCCCTTCCGCACCAGGCGGCACTTGTTAAAAGCCCACCAGGACCCTGCAGCATGGGACGGCCGAGGCCGGTCGAGGCTGGGCTGGGCCAACTCTCTTAGCTGTAGTGTCTGGATCCTGTTCTTAAATTTCTGCCACGGAATCTCTGAACATTTAAGCAGAGGCAAATCTTTGTCTGCGGCTGCCTACGGGCCATGATCCTTTGAGGTGACAATTTTTGATTCCTTTAAGTATTGTTTGTAAGTGGGATACTAATCATGGGGAGACAGAAAGCCACAGCAGTTGCAACCGTCTCTAGTGCCACACTGAATGGTTTTCTGCAGAAGACTGTGGGGGAAATTAACAAGAAAATTGAAATAACGGAGCGAAGACTTTCACTTGTCCCTATTCCATCAGTTTCTCCTCTGGCCTCTTCGGACATTTTTATCAGTGACACTGAGGCCAGGCCCCCAATACCACTTTCGCCAGAGGTGAACATTATCATCACAGACCACTGTTGTAACAATAGTGACTCAAATTCGCCAACACCTAACCTGTCTATGGGGGAGCCCAGATGCCGACAGGCTGTAGGAAAAGGGTAGAGGGGCTGAGTTAGATCCCAAGTCAAAGGATCTGTGCCCTGTGCTTAATAAAACCAGGAAGGAGCCTTTAAAGGGGAGTGCCAACAGGGCATGAGGTGATTTGGGGAGGGGGGCCTCGCTAGATACACTGGATACTTCCTTCCTCACCAAAGTAAATCAAATGATAGTAGAGGCCTTTAACCCTATTTTCAAACGTCTGGGTCATATTGAAGATCAGCTCTGTTTATTGGTCAGGCACTCTAAAAATGAAACATCACACAGCCAGGTAAGGGATGCGGCTACCCACACTGATAATCATGACGCCGCCCCGCTGAGAGAAGCGCCCCCTCGACTATCACACACTCCCCCACTTTGAATGGAGCTGACCCCAATAATTGTACTTTTCTGATTAATCAGGATCACTGGGTAACAGTTGCATCTAGGAGAACACAGGAGGCGTGTCAAGGGGGTGGCACTTTTGGTCAGACCAGGTGGACTAATGGGAGATTGCATCATGTATACACCAATTGTCCACCACTCTCATCTACTGACAGGGACAGGGAAGGTTCGCAAGATTTATTAAATCTACTGCCTGACTGCACACCTATACCCTGGTATTAGCTGGAGTCCCCCCACTGCCATCAGGGGTCACATGAAGACTGCCAAAGCCTTATAAATAAATCTGCCCATTGGTGCGTTAGCAGAATAAATTGCCAGACTAAGTTGCTCAATAACATTATTATGGCACAACAGGTGTGCTGGTTAGGCCACACACCAAAATCCGTGGGGGGTGACTGCGTGGCCCTCAACTTCAGGGACCCAAGATGTACATTCTTTGTGTTGCAGCGCATTAAGGATGTGTTGGGGAGAACGGTACCATAAGGGCATATCCCCGAGGGTTCTTTTATCCTCCTCAGATGGGCTTATATCTCCGAGAATGGCAAAATCATTCCAGACCCAAACAAGGAAATTTTATTAACTCCCAGCCTATCACCCTGTCAAATCGTTTTGAAGTGTTTTCTGGTCTAACAGATATTGATTGACTGCAGGATTTACCCTGTCAACCAGATGATGAAGGAAGCCTGGCCAACTTAGGAAAAAATCTACGGGTATGACATGTGAGGAGGTAAATGTATCTGTAGAAGAGGTTACTCCAATTGATGACATATTTGAGGTGGCTGCCAGCTTAAATCAGGGCCCTGCTCAGCAGGCAGTTGTTGCCACCGTAAACTTTAAAACACTATCATGAAACATAGCAGGCATTCACTCTAAATTGGGCAATGAGGACTGGGTGGGTTTCATTAAAAGCTTTGACCTTTTATGTTTACAAGAAACCTGGTCATTAGATGATATTTTTATTGATGGCTACCGCTCTTTTTGTGTTCTTGCAACTCAATCCTCATCAGGGGGAGCTAAGGGTGGTATTTTGGTGCTTATTGCAGTTAAACATGGACCTATAGTAGTCAAATGTATCTCCTTGGTTCCAACTAATAACCATCTCGGGTCTTGCCAAGGTTAAAATATTATTGGAAAACTGGTATCATAACATTTTTGACAAAGGGAGTTGTCAAGTAATAGAGTCCCTGCAAGTGGAAATTATGAAAGCAAACCATGAAAGGGCAACCATTAAGTCTTTTATGGGTTGGGGATTTTAATTGTACAATTTGTAAGTTTAGTTCTCAGTGTGTGTGTGGGTTGTAAGATATTGAGGGGCAGCCCCTGACTCACTTTACTCACTCTCCCCAGGGTAATGCACTAAATTCTATTCGTATTGCCAATGATCTAAGTTTTTTAAATAACTATGGTTGCAAGCTGTCTTTGGATCACCAAACTTTCATTGGTGGTGAATGGGCCAGCTCAATTGATTTTATGTTAATGTCAAAGCACCTCACCACTTTGGTACAGTATTTTAAGGTTGAGCCAAATTGTGTGAGTGATCACTACCCTCTCATTGCTTCTTTTGATCTGCAACCAAATAGAGGATGTGGTGATAATCGCCCAATCCATTTTAACCCTAACAAAGGATGTAGGCTGAATTGGGGACATGTAAACCAGGTAAAATTTGAGGAAGATACTATTATAAGTAGTTATAACCTAATAGACAGATGTTTACAGTTTGATTCTTCCCCGGCAGAAGTGGTTCGAGTGTTCGAACTATTTTGCTCTGATGTAGCGCAGAGGCTGACCAGGAAGGTCACCCAAAAGCAACCGCTTGAGGCGAGATGGTTCAATACAGAATGCTCCAAAGCCCACAAGGAATTAAAAAGTGCACTACATAATTCTCCCCGTGATAGGGAGCTAATCAAAGCCACAAGGGGTAAATATAAAAGAGTGATTGAAGATAGGAAAAAGGAATTAAGGAAGACGGTGTGGGAGGACCTGGAACAAGCTGGCTCACTCAAAGATTCAAAAGAATTCAGGGAAATCATTAATCGCCAATTGTTTACCGAAGAGGTAAGGCAGATGGACTCACCGATCCTATGAGAAACATGGGAAGCCCATTTTGCAGGCATTTTTAATCCCTTACATAAGGGGCCAGAGGATAAAACAGGGGAAACGGTCATTGACCTAAATTTAGCCACCTAAGTCTGTCCATTACAGTGGAGAGGTAGAGGTTGCTCTATCACAGGGCATATGTCTGAAAGCCCCTGGCCCCGATGGGGTGCCCCTTGACCTCTTTAAAAATAATCTTAAGCTCTGCCCACCTTTGCTTACGAATATCTTCAAAGCAGCCACTATTTTACCTATTGCCCTCATCAAGGAAGGAAGCAACAGTGGTCCCAGTCTTTAAAAAAAGAGCAAGAAGTGACCCGGAGTGCTAAAGGCCCATTTCACTGCTAGATGCCATGGCTAAGGTTTTGGGCAGGGTCCTCCTTGCACGCTTGGAAGATTTGGCATTAAAAAATGGGATTATGTCCAGTACTCAATATCACTTTAGGGAGGGGGGGGGTACAACTGAACAATGTCTCAATTTATCTCTAATTATTAATAAGCACATAAGGTCCATGAAGAGCTCTATCCATCTGACCTTCATGGACCTATCTAGTGCTTTTGAGACTGTCAACCAAGATAAAGTATGGGCTAAGTTAGAAGGTATGGGCGTGGAAAAAGCGTTTGTAACCCTACTCCTCAGGCTTCACTCCGGTACCTTAGCCAAAATAAGATATGGCAGTAAAGGGGAAAAAACACACCCAATTATTTCTATGGAGAGAGTCAGGCAGGGATGCATCCTAGCCCCCTTCCTGTTTTTAATTTGTACAAATGAGTTGGAGGCTTTTTTATTAAGTAAGGAACTTGATTTTCCCAAAAGTGGCAATAAACCTGTCCCACTTTTATCTTATGCAGATGACACGGTTTTATTAGCAAGGACAGCTATTAGTTTGCAGAAATCTCTTGATGCTTTTTCTGATTTTATGACCTCACTTGATTTAAAAGTTAATTTTATAAAATCATATACAGTGGTATGCGGGCCTAAAACCACTAAAACCAAAACGTTTATTGTGCACGGAAAGAAGATAGAAATGGTCAGTAATTTCTCATACTTGGGCAATCTTTTTAATAGCCAGTTGAGATGGGAATCACTTTTAACCTTAAGAGCACAGCAGGCAAGTAGGGAGATGGATGCACTATTCCGTTTTGCTTGTAAATTAGGGCATAAGCCTGTGAAGGAACTAATTACCCTTTATAGAGCCAAATGTATCTCTATTGCCATGTATGGAGCTGGGGTTTGGGTCTACACTAAAAGCCAACAGCTTGTAGTAATCAGAAATAAATGTATGAAAAGGTTACTGATGCACCCCTAAAGCGCTCCTACCCTATTCTGCCACACAGAACTTGGCCTAGAATTTATAGAAGACCATTTAGGCTGTGCTCCTTTGCTCCTATGGGCCAAGATATGGACCTCTGAGGATTTAACATTTTCACGTGATGTTATTAAAGACTGCCTAAAATTAGACTATGTTTTAAAGATTCCATGGTTTCAATATTTAAGGAGGAAATACCATGCGATTGGTCTGGAATCATTTTTTGAAAACCCGCAAGGAATTTCCCTGAATGCCAAAGGTATTATCAAGGAGGCGTACTGCTCCAAGGGCATTAGGCTTATTAGTTACCAACATGACGAAATGTGAGACCCCTTTTGCCTCCTGCCCCTGCACAATTTTATCTATCTTTTTCTATTTAGACTCAGTTTCAATTTTGTCTAACCAGGTTCCATTTATGCACTGTGCACTTTTTGCTGGCATTTCCTCTCCAAGGAGGGTGTTCGAACAAGCTTATGCCCTGCCCATGTGATAATGCCTCCGTTCATAGCACTATGCACTTTATATTATTTTGCACATTGTATAAATCGGAGAGAACTAGATTTCTGCTCCCATTACTAAGGAATGCTCGCCCTTGCTCGTATATTGATGGTTTTAATTTTTTACAATCTTTGGCTATGGTTGAAATATGTATTGCAGTAGCTAATTACATAAGAGGCTCTATAGCGATCAGAAAGTATTATGAGTAAAATTTGCATTGAGACTTTAACTTTTTATTGTGAATCTTGTATGTACTGTATTTTAATCTTTTTAATCTGTAAATCTTTTTATGTTTCTCTGAGCTGAAATAAAGCTATTCTTGACTTGACACAGGCCACAAACCCAGGTTTGATGTCCTGCACACCAGAACCTGGGCTTCTATTGGAATTCTATAGGGCATATTATCAAGCCCCTTATCGCCGCTTTAGCAGCAGTTTCCTGCCGCTAAAGCGGCGATAATGTTATCGCCGGTTCTTGATAATATAGCCCTCAGTTTGCTACTTTTAAAAATGTTCACTCCATCTGTGTTCAATTATAGACTGTTGGACAAAAAAAGTAACAGCACCAGGTTCTGAAAGATCCTTTAGACAGTGGGTGTTACTGCATATCTTTGCATTATTGCTGAAGCTTTCATAACAAGAGAAGCAAAAGTTTCTTATCTTAGGGATAGATTTTTTATAAACATCTTAAGTTTGAATAAGGCACTGGCAAAATGCAACAGATTAAGTCCAGTAGTGCTCCTAGTGCCTCATCAGAAATTCTAAATTTAACCGCAAAGCAAATGATAAGCAGTAGGACAGCTTGCACAGTGTGTCGTGAACCTTTAAATAAAAAATAGTCTTCTTGGATTTCATGCTCTTCAGAAATATTATTTTTGTCTTCATTTTCAATAATTATATTGTTAACAATATTTCTTCAACACTCCAATGTTTGTTTTTCTGTTGCTCTCTTTTTAATTTTGAACATTCTAGCGTCAGTGGGTGGACTGGTCCAATAGCCTTGTACCCCTTCTTCCTTGAGCTATACCGGATGTTAAAGGCACTGAACCTGAGCTAAAGGCCCGAGCCAGAGGGCCTTTAACAACCTGTCTAGCTCTCTGCAAAGGGCTATAAGGCTATAAAATAATCTGACAACACTTTAGGATCCTTGTTGGTCCACATAAAAGTTTCATCAGCTAAGAAACAAATACTAAGATGAACATTTAGAGTTTTGAAGATGTGGAACATCCACAAAAATTGGTGAATGTTCCATTCACAAACTTTTGCTGGGTATCATGCATTTGCCAGACTCCATTTGTGTTACCCATAGAGCTCAACAGGTATTAAAAAAGTCATTTGTAAGATACTTGTAACTTTTCTAATTCAGTATGTGTTTGAGAGATCTCTCCTTGGTTAAACATAAATATGGCTGAAAGCCCTCAGCACCTGCTGAGAGACATATACAGGAAATAGCCTTATATGTGGGTTCAATTGAGTGTTATTGCGTAAAGAAAACAACCATCACCTGAGTAACTCTTGCATTAGACTATCCATTATTGAATCCAATAAATGAACAATCAGCCTAGACCTGAAAATAGTGTTTCCTGTTTTCTGGTGCTATGTATTTTTTTCTCACACAATGATGTCGCTTTAAAAAGTGCAGTTTCCTCTTTCTTTGTGATGTCACTTCAAAAAGTGCAGTACCCTCTTTCTTTCTTGGTGTGGATGAGCTGATTATAAGATCGTATTTAGAGTTGGGTGGTAAACTCCTTTCTGCCAGCGTAGTTCACTGAGTTTTTGTCACAGTTTGGCAAAAACTTCACCTATGCAGCGTGGAGGAGTTTACCGGCACCACTTACTGTGTACTCGGTCTGTTCTGGTCAATAGCGGTGATTGACACCGACTGCCTGTCCCCTACCAATGTGCATGCAGGCGGACACACCTCCCGGAAGCGGGTGGGCTGAGCCTGACCTGGCTGCTCGTGTCATCACAATGTGGGTCACTGCCTGCTAGCTTGCACTTGCCCAAACAATGCTGGTATTCTGGGAATAACAGTGCATGATCTTCCAGACACCTACAAAGGCAAAATGCTTGTATATCAGCAAAATACTCACAAGTTCAAAAGAGAGATATTTATTCAGCCAGCCGAGCTTGCTGTAGTGAGCATTGGTGAGTCTGGGTCGGTGCCTGATCGGGATGGTCAGAAGCGCTTGTTGTGCGGCGCTCTCTCTCTAGAGAAAAAATCCTCTGAGGTCATGTGAGTGTCTCTTCCCTTTATTATGGATTTATGTAATCATTTACATGAAGGAAAAAGTAATAAGAAGTGATATTAGAATGCAGATCTTTGGAGGGAATGGAAAAATCGATGGAAGATCTCAAGTCATTGTGCGTGTGTTAATTTAGCTTTAAACTGAAAAGAAAACGGGGTAAAAGGGATATCTTTCGGGTGAAAAGCCCAGGCAAGAACATTTTCCAAACTGAAAAGAGGTGACATTTTGCTGCTTTTATCACCATCCGACAAAGGTCTGTAATAAACTTGAGACACATCGTCTGTGCCAAGTACCTGCAGATCAGGGTCAGAGGTCAAGGTCCCGAAATCTCTTGCTATGGTGCAGCTCAGGCTGCCCGAACTAGCCTGTGGCCTCGCCACAAACCTCTCCCTCTCTTTATGTGTTGTTGTTTGCACCATGGGATGCTCCTGAAAGCCCGTGCAGGGCTGTCCTTGACTTTCTCCCTCCCTCTCTCCCGTTATGGAGATAAGTCACCCATGATTGCATCAATATCTCGCAGATGGGGAGAAAATGCATGTCTCAATTTCAAATATCTAAAGAACTGTGACCTGTGATGCTCAAAGTCCCGAGTGAGTTCCATGAATGAGCAAACGTGGGCCTGAAGTACAAAGACCTTGAATCTCCATTTGCCAAATGTGTCCCAGCTAGATAAATCCTGCAATAAGATCACCCATGGTAACCTGCGCCAAACTATAACAGAGTCTTCAGGGTAATGGTATGGTCCCTGTGGATTGGTTAAAGGGAGTAATTTTGAAGGTCCTGGAGGCACTATTTTGTACATCTCAGAAAACTATAACCAATTTTCACTCTCTCTGGCCTTATCACAGAAAGTAACTGCCTGGCGGTCACTAGTCATGAAATCCTTATGCTATGACAATAGACTCTAGATTTTCCTAAACCGCCAATAGGCCCAATATTTGTTGCATGTTTGTATGTTATTCAAAATATCCCTAAAAAACCATAACATATAGTACTTTTTTATTTAAATATCTCTTTATTAATTTTATAGTTTCAGCACCTCACAATACAAACATTCACGACTTCTTTATGGAAGCCCATATTTCTGGCTAGTTACATCCACTTAATGTGCAATACTATGGCACTGCCCCTGTTCATGTTTCCGCAACTAGACATCTTCCCTCCCCGATGGCTATCACAAAACCATTTGACAAACCTGGGGGGTAGAGACCAATGCATCGCTACATCAAAAGAGATATCTCAGCTATATTTAATGAACAACAAACAATATCCCAAAAGAAGTAACCCAATAACGTATGTGACTCCCTCAGTGCCAATTTTCATCTGTAAGACAGCTCAGGAAGTTCTTTGATCCCTGGGGTTATGCAATCACAGCTCCTGATATGTAGTTCGCAGGACCATCTCCCTCCATCCCCCACCCAGCCATACTCTGGGCTATTATGTTCCATACAATAGTACGGTGACACTTATCAGAGAATAATAAACTGTGTAAGGGGATAATCCAAGATTATTGGCTAATACACATATATATCGACTGCACAAAAACTTAGATTCTTAATTATGGAAAGTCCTCCTTAGTGGAAGAGGAAACCTCACACACCTTTGGTGTCATGCTTCAACATAGGAATCCTCTCCCCACCCTGGTAGGAGAGTGCCACCAGGGCGGACTCAACCTCCTCGAAGACTGACTAGTTAGGAGGGAGTGGATTATCCACTTACAAAGTTTATAATTCTCTGATAAGTGTCACCGTACTTTTGTGCTTTGTCAGTTTTGTGAAGGGACGTACGGTGCCATACCCTTCGCCTCTCCCCTCTTGTGTTTTCATTATTATGTTTCATGTCTTCCTCCAAGAATCCTGTGCTCTCACCCCACTCAATGAGTCTGTGCAGATTGGGCTAAGATACACTTTTTGATGAGCTGGGGCTAGTCCCTCACTCAGGGAGGTGAGCCACCTGTGCGCCCATCCAGTTTGATAATATATCCGTTCCACATTGTAATACCCACCACTAAGCTTGTCCATCTACCAGAGGTTGTGGTAGCTGCCTGCTCTGCTTTCACCCACTTCAGTAAGTACTAGCCCCAGAGTGTCACCAAAGAGGGATTCCCTGCCTTCCATGCCATTGCCATACAGTGTCTATACAGCACCAAGGCTAAATCAATCATCCTGCTTTCTACTTTGCATGCTGTAGGACTAGGCCCCTAGCCCAGCAGGCAGAGTGGGGGTCCAAAACCCTGACCACAATTTCCGCTACTTCAGTCAGCACTGTCATCCAGGCTGTTGCAACGTTTGGCTATTTCCACACCAGGTGGTAAAAGTGTGTTTCCTGTGTGCCAGCACATAGGCACCTATTGCTGGCGCCTGGAAACAGTCGGCCTATTCTCTTCGGGGTTAAACATGTTTGGTGTAGTTAGTTGAACTGTAGCAATTTGAGTCTATTGTTCTGTGATACCATCTTGACGTCTGCTGTCGTTACCGCCCATTGATTAAAACATAACATATAGTACTTATACATAATACAACTCAAAATTATTCACATCTGCTTATTATTACACAGGCATGAATATGTCAGTCATTGAGATTTATACCAATCCTGACAAGTTCTCAGTGCTAAGAAGCAATTTAAATGGCATTTGTTGTCCCTTGCAAATCACAATTAATACAACAGAACTTGTCCAGTTTTACAAAAAAAAAAAAAATCTGAGAATTGTTTAGAAAAATCAACATGGTACAAAATTATAACACAGTTAATTATTTACTCTATAACTTACAGGTATTAACATGATTAAGGCAGCTTAAAATGTTTTAATTCTAAACATTTTCCAGCCACTGCAGAAATGTCAAGGAAATTGAGCAAGAATTGCTATTGCTGTATATTTCACTATGTATACAGATCAACTGTGCTGCAAAGTCATGCCAAAGTCACTTTCAATGCAATGGAAAAGACTACAGTATGTTTTATACAAGCCAACGGTCACAGAGCCTTTGAAACATGTTGACCTAGATGAAGAAGGAAAACCTATCAAGAAGAAAATGATGTATAAAGGAATCCTAGTCTTCTTCAGTGAATATAAGTTTGTACAATATGCATGTTTGACTATCCCCCATGTCAGTTAATTTTCCTTTTGAATATTACTGAATTGTGTATCAATACTAATGGCTAGACTCAGCTACTGCTGAACCACAGCTATGACCACACAATGCAATTTGGTTCAGGCTTCACTCAATTTGTACATGGAAACACCAGTCATCCCCTCATGATATCCATCATACCTTTCATTTTGGTGTGCAGTCTGAAAGAATTTCACAGATGCAATGTTCCCTTTGGCACTTTGGCTCTGCGTTGTTTACAAAACTAATCTCATCTCATGTAAATCAACGTTTCCTTCATCAAAAAGATCTGCTACTTTTTTAGATTAAATGAAATCTTTTCTCCCCATGTCCCACCACGCAGGCCTCCATACTGCACTTTTCCATCCCTATTCTTCTCTTCCCTTTGCGTAATCCACTGAATTACAAAATACTAGTGACAGATATTCTACTCTGACCACATTCCTTCATGTAAGCCCATTGATGGCTGTTAGTGTAGCCACTTCTGGCAACCCTATGCCAATGTCAAAAACCTCTCTTTCTGAGGTGTTGCATACCCGCCCATTGCTCCATAGAAAATTACTACAATTTTAGCAACCAATATAAATGTGAGATTCCACTATATACACACCAAAACCTAGCAGTATTTGTGCTCCTGTAAAAAAAAAAAGTTTCTACGCCATGAAAGTGTCCTAACTTATTGCCCATTCGACAAATAGCAAGCAGAGGCCTAGACAATCATAATGCTTTAAAGTTAAATGTATATACTCAACACATGTTCAGATGTTCAGACTTAAATAATGTAATGCAATACTTAACAAACATGGGGCCTGATTTAGAGTTTGGTGGACGAGTACTCGAACACAAACATGATGAATATCCAGTCCACCTCATTGAAAATGCATTAGGATGTGATTCACTTGTAATAAGGTGGACAGGATATCCAATATTTTTGTCCATCAATTAATCAGTAAATTTGTAGAGCCCTACTTGCCACCAGTGAGGGTATCCCGCTGCTGGCAGGGTCCAGTTGATTAGCCGAATAGCCAGGTCTTCATGGACTTTCAGAACTCTGAAATACATGGGGCAGTCCGTAGATGAAAGGGTAGCTCATTCCATGTCTTGGCCTCTAGGTAGGAGAAAGAGAGACCTCCACATGGAGTTTGTGATGAAGTACTCATTTGCCAAGGTCTAAATGAGGTCCATAGTTATTATAGGGTATATTTATATGCTACTGAAACTGATTAGAATTTATTGCACCCAATATAAAACTATCAATAGGTTTGAAAAATAAGTTCAGTATCACAACTCATTTGCTAATTAAATTCATGAAAATAAAATATTCATGTGTTTTATGCTGATTACAGACAAGAAACAATGTGCAGCTGAGAAAAAGACTATGGATATGTTTATCTAAAGCAACAATGTGACTGTATCAAGGAACTGGTAAGAATGAGAGAACTCTCTCCATTGAAACATCTTCCAGCTGCCAGTCGATTAAAAGAGATTAAAGAAAATATGGCACATATAGGAAGTCAGAAGGCCAAAAATGATTAAACATTTTTACAACTAAAGCAACCAAAGAGGGATCAATATGAAAGGGAACATTTTAAACTTGCTACTAAAAGGAAAAAGTGGCAATTCACCAGAATCACTAAGCAGCAACAGAAGGATGGCATTAAAAAGCAAAAAGTTAATGAGACATCATCAAAGAAAAAACAATGAAAACAGTGATACAAATCCAAAAATTGTAGACCCAACACTGCAAAGAATGTGTGAGGAATATTCTAGATATGACATTCTCTTGAAAGAGAGTGATATCTTAAATACTTCTGTGACAACAAACTGCCTTGGCCTTCCACTGGAGACTCCAATCCAAACCAATAATTCTATCACAGAAACCTTTACCACTGGATACAATATTTATTCATCAGCCAGCTGTGGGTGAACCTAAACATCACAAAATCTTACTAAATCTTTTGCTTCTGCGCTCCATCACATTGCTGTTATTTTCCACACTTTGCTGACACATGTGAGCACACAACACCAGTGACTTCATTCACTAATTCTCACCACTCTACCCATGTTGCACCATTCATGTCCATTTGTGCACTCTGCATTCCCAGACACAGTCTCCACTCTCACTAGGGACCTAGACTTTGACCTTCCTTTCATAACATGGACCGGTTCTTTGATGCACACCCAATACCCCACTTTAATCTTACCAGTGGCATTCTTCACCCATCATAATCACTTTTCATTTTGACTTGAGATGCCTCCACCTTTGGTCGAATTATGTTGACCACTGCATGTGCATGATCAGACTTAGGTCCTGATTTAGATCCCATCTATCCTATGGGATTTCTATTTCAGTGGACTGGATTTCCATCCCTGTTGTGACGGAGTAACCCTTCCACAGAGATCTAAATCAGGCCCTTAGCCAGGAATTTCCTCAACCACACAGGACTCAACTTGCATGCGGGCACTCGTCCCTTCATGACCTCAAACTGACTTATGCCGGTCACACCATTAGGACAACAATGATGAGACCATATCATACTTTCCACCACTTCTAACACATCAATTTCATTCTCAACCACCCACTGAACACAATCCACAAGTGTTAAATTCATTTTCTCCACAAGTCCATTAGCCTGTGGATGATATAGTGCAATTCTTCAATGCTTGATGCAATTTCTTTCTAAAAATTCTCTAATTTCTTTCATCACTAATTGGACACCATTTTCCCACACAATCTCTCTTGGGCAACCCTCTCTTAAAAAAATGTCTTTAGAAATTTAATGACATCTGCAGTATTAGGTTCTTCAATGACCTCAACCTCCCACCACTTACTTTAATAATTTACTATCACAATGGCAAATCTACGCCTCCGTGGCAAGGAATTAAACTGTCCAAAGAAATCACCTGCTAACTTGGACCAAGGACCATCAGGTAGTTCACTAGGTTGCAACAAAATGGATTCAATCCTCATTCCTTTATCACTGGTGGCACAAATTACGCATGCTTTGACCATTGTGACTATAGCTGTATCCATCCCTGCCACCAATAACTGGCCCTTAATTTCCTCTTAGTGATGGTATGACCAAATGTCCTTCATGGCCACACACCATTGTTTTCTCTATTAAACCATTAGAAAGTATATATTTGTCATCACACATTAACATTTAATTTCTCTCTAAAGTTAACTTATCGGCTATCTTGTAAAATGACTGCACCTTGACAGGCAATAACTTTTCTCTAGGTCACCCCTCCTTAGCACATTGCTTTACAATCTTCAAATCTTCACCCTAGTAACTCATTCATCCTCTGTAAATCCACTATCTTTGCACACATCAATGGTCGCTATTAGACATTCTTCATTCTCTTCCTCACAGAACATACAATGTACCATCACTGGGAATGGGAGCACATCACAAATAATAGTTTCAAGTACTTTTTCCACCAGCAATGTATTCAAAGTGGAAATTTTATTATAAGAGCTTTGAACTCAATCTAGCTATCCTGGGTGTATGATCCTTGACAACCGCTCCACTCAAGATGCCTACTAATGGCTTATATTCTGTTATTAACTTACTGAACAATGATTTGCATGCACACTATACTAGCAAACTGATCCCAAGAATGGTTACATTGTAAAATTGCACCATACAATACACTTTGTATGTTGTAGATTTGGATGCATATCACAGTATGGTTCCTGACATGCATAAGATGTGTGTGTATCACAGTGTATGGTTTGACAAGCAAGCCTACCTTGTGTGTGTGTAACTGCTGATAACCAATTGATGGGCACTTTGACTTATAAGTGCTTGAACAGTGTATATTTCCCCAAATAAATGTTGACACACAGAATGTGTGCATATCACAGTGAAAACAAAGTATCACGCAGAGTAACTACATTCCATTTGTCACCAATGAAGCACTGACCCGCAGAAGTATCTACCGAAAACACCAAAGTATAATGAACACCGAGGGGCTGATTTACAAGCCCCTTGCGCCACTTTTGTGTCATTTTTAACATGGGAAAAGTGACGTACGGGTGGCGCAAGGGGCTTGTAAATAAGCCCCCAAGTCTTTGTTTTGTAATGTAAAACCCAATCCAAAATGGCTGTTCAGGTTATGTGTTCTCAAACAGGAGTCCAGAAACGAGTTGCACATTAATGAATTGGGCGAGATCCCAATCAAAATTGGCCCTCGTAGTAAACATAGAGGCAGGTACAGACAACGCTGTATTCAGAAACGGGTTAAGCCTAAAACAAATGCCGCAAGGAACCAATGTGGTGTCCACCTCACAACGGAGAACGGCACACGACCAACCAGTGCAGCTGCCACGGCAACCACGATCGAGCGGGGATATGCTTGCCCTGGTACTGCGCTCATGACTATTTCAAGAGTCACGGCCAGGGCCGAAAAAAGCACAAAAAAAAGCACAATTAAACAGTGAGCCAAATGTTATATATTTCGCTGCGCACACTGGCCCATGAATCTGCTGTACACCAACGGAAAAATACTTCAGTCTGTAAAACGGTGTTCAAAATGAAGGGCTGTTCACGGATGGCTTCCTGCTAAGGTGAGTCTTGGGCTTCAGCCAACTCGTGGTGATAATATGCATCAAACACAGTTCAGAAGATGAGTTTGTAGAAGAGCTGTATTTACCACTGCCTAAACAGCATCTGGACACCAACTCACAATCTTGGAATCTCCGTGCCCGCCCCCCCCCCCAGCATTTTACACAGAACAGAACCTAGAATATGGAATCATAAGTGATGTAATAGATACATCACCACCGACATCCTGTATTTTGTCATTGATTGAAGTTGCACATGCACTCAGCACCATCAGAGACTGTGCAGAGAAGATGTTGATAGCCAGAGTTGTGTGAGGTGATAGGAGGTTCAAGTCTAAGATATTCTGGTGGGACTCCTGGAGAGACCAGGGATGAGCTGCATAATAAAGCTTGGCAGCCCAACGGTGCTGGCGATGGAACACAGAACATCCACCCTTGCCTTCAAGTTACCAGTGTGAATGAGGGATGCCATTAAGGGGAAAAGAGGAACAAGACAAGTTACAAGTATGTTATATCATTGAAAGGTGTAGCGATGTATCTCCACTCCAAGAGATTTGAATTTTCGACTAATTACTGCTGCTGCAAGATGCAGGCGCTCATACCTTTGAGGTTCAAGTTAGTGATTAGGGAAGCAGACACATACCAGAAGTGGATAGCAGCAGGGCTCACAGACACCATAACATATCATGTTTCCGAAGGTAGCTTGGATGTTTTATAATGGTGTGCTATCATGGGAATCATTTTGATAGGCAAAGCCAATAGGTTTTATGGCTGAGGCCTCCTGGCTTTTTTACTGCTTGTTTTTTTGTTTTTCCCTACTCACCCTGGACATGATCATGTAGTCTCCTATTATGTTTGCTTTCAATTAGCGATTGACAGGTTTTCAGGTCTATTTCATGGCAAGACACTGATTAATCTGTAAAACACCTTCCCAGTTTATCTCAGGCTGGATGGCGACTTTTAAAATTTAAAGGGCCCTGAAGCCACACTTTCTTGTTCGGGTCCTATCAAGCTCAAAGATGGTTCACCCTTTAGGGTACTCGTTGATGAAGACCAGAAGACTCACTTCCCTCATATAATGTCAGCAGATGCTTCCAAGTCATCTGGGTCACCTTATTCCAGTACTAGGACAACCCAATATATTCTAGGATTTTTAGTTTTGGTTCACGTCAATTAAGCCTAAAAGACTATAATCCCAAGTAACGATGGGTTTGTAGCAGATATAAGTTGGAATAATGTGTATCCGAACGCATGGAGCAGAATGGTAGGTAACCTTGCCACCCCTCACGTCCTTCAAAAAGGCTAAACTCGCCCTTTTTGTGGAATGATTTATTGAAATATCAATGTGTCTGGCCAAACTATCACATATCATTCAAAATCGACTTACAGTGCCTAACATCGACGCAGAAGAAGTGTTTTAAGATCAATTGATTAGATGGCAGTGTGTTGTTAAGGAAACAGTAATCCATCATTATACTTTACACATAGCCCACTCAATTTAACACTTAAATTAACATTTAAATTTAAGGGGAGAGAAGTTGGCCTAACGGCAAGGGCAGTCGACCTCAAATCTGGGGAACCGGTTCCAGTCTCGGCAAGGGCGCAACATCCTGTGATTCTGGGCAAATCACTTAGGGGCATATTATCAACGGCCAGCGATAATTATCGCTGGCAGTGCTTAGCGATAATAGTCCTATCGCAGGCTATCTCTGGAAATTATCGCCCTGGTAGCGCGTTATTAACAACGCGTTTCTCCAGGGCGATAAAAATTCCAGAGATAGCGAGGTTATCGCCGTTTTGCAGGGAACATCGCTGGTTTTGCAGCGATGTTCCCTGCAAAGCGGCGAGTAACTCTGCTGATACGACCCTGTGGTCGTATCAGCAGAATCCACCCCTATGTTAGGGATGGCTAAGTCAGGATTTTAGTAGACGTTAGATTTTGGCAAAAACGGCCGTTTTGCCAAAATCTAACCTCTGCTAAAATCATGTGGGCTGCCTTGTAAATATCGCGATGTGAACATCAGCGATATTTGCAACGTAGTCCATCCGGAGTACGCCAGTAACGCCCACTTTGCATCTCATTAGAGATGCAAAGATGGGCGTTGGGGAAAGGGCGATAATGCAAGGATTCACGCGATAGCGTGACTCCAGCTGATTAGGCGATAAAATTATTGCCGCTTTTCGTCCGAAAACGGACACTAAAGCGGCGATAATTGTTTATCGCCTCGTTGATAATATGCCCCTTAATCTCCCCGTGCTTAACAAAAATGAAAGTGTCCTCATGTAAGCAACTGGTGCTCGTGTAAAGCGCTCTGATACCCGATACCTTCGGGTCAAGTTCAGTGCTATATAAAACCCTGTAAAAAAAAAAAACACCGTAATCACGTGGTTTTGCAACCACCATCAGTGTGCATATTTTAGACCCTTCAGTGGATTGGCAAGATTTTGAAAAAAATCTATTCCTCAGGTGTTAGTTTTCAGACTTGTCATCGATCTCGGGCCATAGAGGCAGCCTAAATCGACACTGTTCTTCTAATATGTTTGTTTACTTTAAAAGATGAGGACCTACTGCTTCTCAGTAGCACATGTGGCTGCTGTAAAAGGTTACTTCAAAAATTCATTTTGCTGGTGTCAGTGTTGTCTTAATGATTAATGGAGTCCCGAGTAAAACATACTTTGGTGGCCCCTGTTTGGAACAACATTGACATTTATTACACATTTCCTGCTAATTCAAACCTGAATAATCCCAAACTATAGTGAATTATATGTTAAACGTTCAGTAACACAAAAATAACTGAAATATGGCTTGCCCAGGATCACAATACTCCTTAAATTGAGACTGACTGGGTAAACAGAGACAATGTAAGAGGTGTAGGCTGACAGAGAGAGGGAGAGTGGCTTGAATAGGGAAATATGCATTAGACTGAGTCAAATGTATAGAACGGTTACCTTCCTGTGGGGCCCCTTGGAAATTAGGGACCCTGGTCAATTGCCCCCATTGCCCATGCTTGAAAAAGTCTCTGGCTGGTGTATAAGTGCATTAGTGTTATTTTTACAAGTAAATCTGGTCTAAGAAAGAGGTGTTTTCACATGGTAGGTAGTGACAATCAGTGCCAGTACATCCTGCTATAGCAGAGTCCTATTCCCAGCAAGTTGGAAGCAGCTTTAAATGGTTTATAGTGTTCTTCCTTTCATGTTGATGCAGCTACCTTTTTATTGAAAAGGTTTTGATTTTCTGGAAAAAATTATAGGTCACAAAGTGTATTTCCTTTGATCAGGGTGCAGAATTAAGGTCTCATATTATTTTGCTTGCGAGGTTGGCTTTTAGAGAATCTAATGTGCAACTAATAGTTCAGAAAAAAACAGCTAAAGAAGTCGTGGAGCTCCTCTTCTTCTTTTAGAAGAATAAAACAAAGTATATTCTACTGCCTGAAGATTAAAGGAAATTTCTAAATCCTTTCTACTGCCAACCCCTCAATTTAGTTGTCTAAATAATTGTACGGCTACAAAAGAACAGAATAATTTGAAAACACATTTCTGGAAACTCTTTTTTTCACTACAATGGAAGCCAGACATTGACAAAAAGTGGAATTGTCTGTTGTGAGGAAACTGCATGTCATTACAAGTTTTAACTTCTGCTTGAACTTTGCTGTGGATATCTGAAACTTCTGTTCTCTGTTAGTTACAGCCAAGCGCATCTGTTAGTGGCAAAGGATCTCATGTGTCAAGACATCATTATTTCAGAGAGCAACACTGACTTCTTTGAAGACCTAATTAATGAGACTAGATTCTTTCATTTTTTCATGCAGTTTTAATTAGTTATTTTCAAGCTAAATAAGACGAGCCATACTTTGAAAATGTACACAACAAGTAGTTCATCTTTAAAGATTTATTTTTTAAAGTGACTAAACAAAGGACAGTGGCAGACCATCTGATGAGAAACACACAATTAATGTACTGTATCACTATTTTATATACAATGTAAAATTTATCATGTGTGAAAACAGTGTGGCATATGTGTAATGCTCAGTGTAGGTGAGAAACACTAATAAGCAGAGGATGGCTTTTTTGAGACAAAATGCAGATAGCCGAGGAATTTGCTGGTCAGGGGACCAAAACACCAATGCAAATGAGTCCAGGTATTAGATAGTAAGCCAATTAAATAAAGTCTATGAGGCATATGTACAACAGAATGACGGAGCGTGGCATTAAGCAAAACTTGCTATTTCCACGCTCTGCCATTCTGAAAACGCAGGGATGCACCGTATTTACAAAGATACTGTGCACCCATGTGTTTCCCCTAGCGCAGGCACTAAATTAAGCTGTCTAGCGCTAACGCAGGCACCCTCGCATGATAGTGCAAGGGTGCCTGCGTTGGGGGGAATGATTGTTTATGTGCAGAAAGGTGTCCCTACCTGCACATAAACAATCACAAATGGTGATTTGTAACTCCTATGTGTGCTGCATTGTGCAGCACACATAGAAGGTGCAAATCGTCATTTTATTAATGATTGTTTTTGTGCTGGAAGGGACACCTTTCTGCACATAAACAATCATTAATGACGTTTTGCTGTTTCTATGTGTGCAACAGCAAAAACATGAAGAAATAAATCATTTCTCCTTGTTTTGCCATGTTAAGACCAGGTTTTCCCTGGTCTTAATTTTGGTGCTGCTCCCTATTTACGCCACCTTTGTAAATATTGGGCAGTGTCAAAATCAATGGATGTTACAGCGAAACACCCACCGCAACACCCATTTCCCACTCCTTTTACACTAAGTATAGCGTTAAAGGGTGGCTTAATGCCCCCTTGTAAATAAGCCCTAGCCCCTATCGCCACAGGAACGTTGTAAAAAGTGACGTTCTTGTGGCGATAGGGGCTTGTAAATATGCCCCTATGTTTTGACTATTTTTTTGATGTATAGAAGCTTGGCTGTGACAAAAAGAGGAATTGCTCGTGGTGAAGAAAATGCATGTCAATACACGTTGACCTTCTGCTGAACTTTGATGTGGATACCTGCAATTTCTGTTCTGTTTTAGCATCAGCCATTGAACAGTTGTTAGAGGCAAAGATTTCCTTGTTCCAAGATCTCATTGTTATGTTCACAATATTTATATTCTGTTTTCAATACTTTTTATTCAGAACATCATGGATATCATATGACATTAGTCAACAACTCAATAGTTTTTATGGTTTTCACCAGGAGAGTTATCTGGCCCAGATTACAAAATTATATGATACAAACATTCTGTATATGATGGGTTAAAAAGTTGTCACCATAAAACGGCAGTGATTCTGCCAAAAATGTCGACTTTGAATAGCCTAACAATATGCAAAGCCTTTATTATTCAATACCCTATTGAGACAGGGTGTAGGAAAGTAGGATCTGCTTCTATGGTTACCCCCACTTTTTGCTTGATGTAATGCTGTTTCTGACTAGTCTGACTGGGATCCTGCTAATCAGGACCCCAGTCTCTCTGCTTTCTCCCCTAAATTGTATAGTAAGTACTTAGGTACATCACAGATTGGATACTGGGGTACCCTTATCAGTCCCTAGTATATGGTACTAAGGTACCCAGGGCATAGCTACCCCAGGGGTCCCCCATAGGCTGAAGTGTGTATTATGCCACCTATGGGAGACCATTCAAACTATCACTACAGGCCTGTCACTACAGCCTGTGTAAGCTGGTGCTAGCAACACCTACGAATGATATAGGTTTCCCTATATCTAGGGTCACCCCTACAGCAAGCCTTTTCAATCCTGAAGGCAGGGTGCTCCGTTCTAAGTGTGAGGGTGCCCTGCATGAGCAGGACACCCCTATAGCCTTCGGAGTCCATTCTCCCGGGTTGCAAGTGAGACAGCCATATAACATATAGAGGGGCACCGCGTCATTACACAACGACCATCTCGATACTGGCTGTGACGAACCCTGTCATGATTGGTATCAAACATGTTGGAATCATACCCGCACACCATAAACAGTGTGGGAGGTATGATTCCAAGCACTGTAAAGGCCCTCCGTTAGGCCCTCAGTGCTCCCGGTACCAGTCTTTCAGACCCGGACAGCCCTCCTGCTGCTGAGCCAAGCTCGAGGAGGGGAAGGCAGACTAATAGGCATCCTGTCACAGGGAGGTGTGACCACCTCCCAGAAAGGGTTTAGTGTATTGGGGCTTGGTGGGAGCGCCCGCCAGTGCCACATAGTCTGCGTGCAGGGCACATTTGGTGCCCTCCATGCATAGTCCAGTTCAAACTAGTTCAGGGAGTCTTTGGCTCCCACTCTGGTGCGAAACTGGACAAAGGACAGGGGAGTATCCTCCCCCTTGTCCAGCCCCTCCTTAGGGAGGGACCCCTGAATCATCCCAACCCTTTCCTTAGGGCACTTAAGGGCTTACCTGAGGGTGGGTCCATATATACGTCGTGGGACACAATTCAATTCAGACACCACATCAACTTCGACCGTCTGGGCACTCTGGACTTCGCTGGACTTCGCTCTGGGCATCAAGGCTGCAGCAGGGAAGACTCCTGCTGCTCCTGATCTCTTCGCCTTGCCATTCTGCTGCAACGTCTGTGACTGTGCTCCATACATGAAACCGTCCAAGGCCAAGACACCTGAAGGAATCTCCCTTGAAGTGAAGGAGTCACTTCCTTGCATCTGCTGACACCGCAACTAAGCTGACCGGTCTGCTGATCCTGAGCTCCCATGGACTCAGTATCCCTTGTCGGAGCCGAAACCCTGTGCACCACATTGACTTGCCGTTGCAAAGGCTTGTTGGCTTCCTTCCATCAAGATCTTTGGGCTCCAAGTAGCCTCAATCATCTTCAGTGACTAGAATCATTGATCACACCGTATTCTTGCACCGTGGGCCTGCTTCTTTGTTAAGCTGCTCGAGGTCCTCTTGAGACTCCAGTGCCTCCGGCCTGTGGGTCCAGTCGAGGGTCACATTTGAATTCTTTGGGCTCCCCTGACTTCAAGGGGCCTGCCCTGACTCCCCTGCTTGTGGTGAGTCTTCTGGACCTTGCTGGTCCCGACATTGCACCTTCTTCATCTTCCATGTTGGTTGTAGTTGCTAAGGCTTGTTTGCGCACCAGTTGGACACCGACCCCTCAACTCTTGACATCCAACGTGGGACAGCTCGTGTATTGCTCCTGATCTTCCACAGCATCGCCTGGTCCACACAGCTGCAGTTTCAAGGTCACCCTCAGCACTCCTGCAGCACCCGACATCGGTGTACATTCATCTTCCGTGCCTCCTGGTCACTCCTGAGTGGCATAGGCTCTATCCCCTCTGCTTTCAGGTTCTTCGCATCTTGAATCCACCTCTGGGTTCCACCAGACACTTTCACCTTCTCCAGCAGCGGCATCTTTCTGATGTCCTCCAATGGGTTCAACAGAGGTTTCCGCCACTTCACACCTATGCACCTGGCTTCCCTGGTGCAGGTAACCTGGTTCCTAGGGTATCCACAGATGGGGTGGCTCTCCAACCTCTTGTCCTCCACGGGTTTCTTCAGGGTCCACTGGGAAGGGTCCTCTTTCTTTAAAATTGCAACCGCGACGTACACGTCGATTTGTACGAAAAATGCGGTTGTGTTCCTACACTCCACACGACCTCCGTGGGGCTCCTAGATACTCACCTTCGGTGGTTCCTTGGGTCCCTGGCACTTCTACGTGCTCTGGGTATTGTCTTGACTCGAGTCCTGGTTCGCATACCACTATTTTAGTATATGGTTTGGTCTCCCCCTAGGTGACCACTGTGTATTCTGTGCTACTTACCTGTTTCTATTGCAAAGTATTGTGTGCATTGTGTATATCTCTGACTAGGAGATATCTGTATGTGTTAGTGGGTGTCTTATAATAAATACATATTTTTATAATTACACTGTGTGGTTCTTTTTCACTTAATCTATACCTATATGATTATGTTCTGGTAAAACAAGCTGCTTTACACTGCTTCTGGACTAAGTTTGAAGGCTACCACTTAGAGAGCTTTCTAAGGTTATATAAGACCAAAGCAAAACAGCAAGCCTAAGAAGCAACATGCACCTCCCCCAATAGTCCCGCACAATTAGTCCAGTGTTCAAAATTTTTGTTGTTGTTGTAAGGCGTGCATATCCACCACTCCGGCTGTTTCCAGAGAGTAATCCCAAGGACCAAAGTTAATTCAATCACAAATGTGAAGTGCACCACAATAAATGGGTTCCAAAACGATTTAGTCCATCCAATTGGTATGATTCCAAACAAATATTATTTAATCTTCACATGAATATTGTAAAAACAGCCAATGTGTTTCGTCCAACTTCTGTGGACTTCATGGTCAGCGTCTCTCCATGTTGAGATGGCGAGATGCTGACCATGGCAGCCGCAATTGTAACTGAATAAGGCACTATTGCGGAGTTATCAAATATAGAAATATAGAGATATTGAGCCTACCCTGGATCCAAGAGGTATGAGGTACATTAAAGGAGTAACCAACGTTTTTTGAATTTCACACATGATATTAATCAGTGAAGGATATGAAACAATACGCCCTGATGAAGTCCACAGAAGTTGGACGAAACGCGTTGGCTGTTTTACAATATTCATGTGAAGATTGAAGATTATTTGTTTGGATTCATACCAATTGGATGGACTAAATCGTTTTGGAACCCATTTATTGTGGTGCAGCTTTCTAAGGTTGTCTAAGACCACTAAAGTCACCATAAGGGTTGCCTGGAACAGTGCAAGGTGTCCACTTACATCAGTGTGCATCATATACTGAGCCAGCCTCTCACACAGGGATGCAAAAACATCAAAAAGCTAAAAGAGGAAAGTAGGTGGAAGTTCTAGAAAAGGTAAGGGAAAGACATCTCTATAAGTCTCAAAGCCTCTATAAGGCGAATATCTCAACAAATTGATGCATCAGCTAAGGTTCATTCTGTCTGAAATGGTAATAAATATGCACGTAGTCTTTCATTTTGTATATTAGTCCCTCATGGCAGCCACGTCTGTATGTATATTCTGTTTGCGTGAGTAATCTTTAAGTTGTGTTTTCTTTCTGTCTGTTTGAATGTTGGGCTCACGTAGTTCTCAGTCTGTATTACCAACATTCACCTTTAGTTTGGTGCAACTTTCACAAATGTTCTGGTATTGTGCTCAGTTGGATAACATTAAAGCTTCTCTTCAAGCTACCTGGAGTCCTTTCTTTTTAAAAATCATTATTACATAAAGAAATACTGACCTAAGTAATGGGTCTTGAGCATTTTAAATATGCATACAATAAATGAATGAATGAATTAGTTATTTCCATACTAACTAAGATGGACTGTGTAGAGAAATGCAATGATAAAAGCAGGCAACAATACTCTCCAACATACCAGACCTGTATTGCAGCATGAGCTATAAACTTTTTGTGAGCGATGGTACTCCTCACCGTACACCCCCCTTGGACTTACTTCAGATTAGCTAGTTGGAGTAGCCTATATCCATCATTTTCACACACAATGACTACACCAGGGCATACTGGTTTTGGTAAGCAAGCAGGCATTGATGCTTCAGGCACCACTGCAGGTGCTGTTGGTGTCCTGGGTGATGCCCTCTCACCCAGCAAGGAGTTTAGCAGGTTTTTGTCTGCAGTATTAGTCACAGGTAGAAGTCTTGCAGAGCTTCTCTTTCTCTGACAGGCCAACTGGCTGCTTGGCAGATTACCAATCTATTGGGTATCTACCTCCCCTTCTTGTATCTCATTTCCAGGCATCAAAATGTAATTTAGGGCATGAGTCATTGAAGTTTTATGTTGGGGTTCTTTTGCAGTGGTCAGGTCTCCTTTTCTTCCTTTCTCTTTCTCATGAAAGACTGTCTGTACAGCAGGCAAGACTCTGAAGTTGATTGTCCCACAACACAATTAATAGGATTGAGTTCACACCTGGATATCAGCTGCAGTGATATCTGAGTCAAAAGGTTAATCCTAAACCCCCTTCCCTACTCTTTATGATCCCCTCATCATCCCTATCTCCCTTCCTGAGGTGTGTCCAGGCCCCTTGCTTGTGATCTGTCACTGAATCAATATGCAGTCTGTGGTATTGCTTTAAGTCTTAGAATATTCTACTCCATATAAGTTTATGATGTAATGAATCTAAGAATATTGGGACATTTTATTGTACCTGCTGTACTTAATATAAATACTATTTTTTCTACATTACTTATGTGTGGATCCCTACTATTTCAGCATTGGCGACGACCAGGGATAACAGCTTGTTGTGATCTGCACTCTTGTGTCCCCTCTCGGACACCATATCGCTGCATGCCCTGTCACCGGCTGTCCACTTGGAATGTTGACAGTTGGTGACTCACGGAGCGGCTGTGTCTCTTGCGCTCCGCACCCCGCGGAGTTTGTGTTGGTGCATTTTAATAAAGAATTAACCTACTTCGCTACTAAGTGGTCAGAGAGAATTCTTTACAAATTCTGGCGACAAGCACCAACACGTGAACCCACGAAAATTAGAAGAAAAAGCGCAGCTGATACAGAGGAGGATTACACCCTTATGAACGAGCACATTATTCGTGTGAAGGAACTGACAGAACAAAGTGGATAACTCTATGAAGCAAACTGAAAGTAAAGGAAGAAAATAGCAGAACACAAAAAGAAATACTTGCAGGTCAGTCTACGCACATAGTCGTGCTCTGCGAAGGTTACAGCTCGAGAATACACGCATGGGAAAAATACTACCTGTGTGGGACTGCTACGCAAAAAAAAAAAAAAAAAAGAGTTATGAGGGGCTTTGTTGTAGTGTATGGGTCTTGTGCACTCTGCAACTTAAAATTGATTCGTGAGGCAAAATCCGTCTACCACAATCGGTCTGTCGCCCGTCACAACTTTGATTGGGACATTAAAGGTTATTGCCTCAATTGTGTAGCCTGAAAACCTCAAACTATTTCCTGCTTGAGGAACTCTCGTCACATACAGTTTGATACTGCGCCTCCTCACCGTTGATCGGCTGTGACAGTTCAATGGTTCTCCAACGTCTTCGCCCAACTATCAGCTGCTTCTTAAAGCGCATGTCACCCCACAGCTGAAGCGTGCCTCTGCAGCTGATCTCGACGCACGCACTTCTACGTCTGTGGTGGCCATCTTTACCCTCTACAAGTCAGTGTTCCAGCTCTTGCTTTCTACGCGTTATGCTCCTTGCGTGGTGCCATCTTTGTTTACCTTTGTGAATACATAGAGTGTATTCAATGCATTTCGCATCGGAGCAACGAGAGTACGGCGAATGAAACAAATGAACATAAAGCATTCAAAGGCTTCGGGAAGTGTTCAGGTACTGTTTGCATGCGAAATTGAGCACAACAATAGAACAGTGTTAACACCCATTACTGCTTTACGTGTGCTTATGTTGACAACTACTGAGCAGTAACAGCCTTGAGTTTGGAGTGCGCTTCCACGCTGATGGGCACAGCATAATTGTTACTACTACCAAGTCGCTTTACAATTCACGTTTCTACCGGCACTGCCAGTGTGTATTTCTAAGTATGACCTGTGCCTTTCACAGCTGAGTTCATTATTTTGCGACTTCCTCACTAACTCAGTAACTCTTTGCCCCTGTTGCCTTTCCATTCATTTAGCGCGCCCTTCCCCTCCCCAGCCATGGCATCTGGGTACTTGTGGAATCTTTCTCCTCCCCAGACATTCTTACCAGCTGGAGGTGAGCCCGTTCTCAAGTGGGAGGAATGGAGGAAATATTTCAAGAATTACATATCCACGTGTGATTTACGGCAGGAAAAAAATGCAAAATGTTGCTACATTGTTTGGGTGTGGGAGGCATAAAGGTTTATTACAGCATGAATAAGAAAGTCAGAGGAGAGGGTGACGGGGATGTATTTGAAAATGCTATTGATGACCTAAATGCCTACTACAAGCCCACTGTCTGCCTTGGGGTGGACAGATACAAGTTCTTCCACAGAAAACAAGGCAAGGAGGAATCTATTGATGATTATGTGTCAGCACTGAAAAACGTAGCCATTAATTGTCGTTTTGGGGATTTACACGACAAATTTATCAGAGACCAGATCGTCATGCAAGGGTCTAACACAAATATTCAAGATAGTCTATGGGCCAAAGGCGAATCCCCACTACAAAACATTATAGACATTGCTAGAAGGGTTGAACTTACTGGTCGCTGCGCTAAAGCAGTTCTATCTGAGAACAAAGAAAAGAAAGAGGAAGGTACTGTAAGTAGAGTAACAGATTATAAACATGTGACAAAACAGAACAGGAACAACAGGAGTTACAAACCCCCTTTCAGCAAATCTCAAAACAGCAACAAGAGGCATTGCTACAGGTGTGGTAGTTCCTCTCATGGCTGATGACAAGAAGTGTCCTGCTCATAGTGTAAAATGCTCATATTGCGGTGTCATTGGACACTTTCAAAACGTTTGTCACAGGAAACCTGCTGGCTCAGTTAAACTAGTTGAAGTGGAGGAGGGAACCAACCTTGACACGTCCGACGACGATGATGTCAACATGTTTGTCCTTAACATAGAAGACAAGTGTGTTTCTCAAGTCAGTGAGGCCAACATCACTAAGACAAAGAAGCCTGTATGTGACATGACCATTGGGGGGGTTGAGATAAGTATTGTTGCAGACTCCGGTTCCCCATACACCATCGTCAACAGCAAAGTCTGGGAATGAAAATTTGTTCTGCAGCTAGGAAACAGCTGGACAAAGCAGACATCACCATCAAAACATTTACTGGTGACCCTATATAGAGGTATGTGGTTTTAGAAAACTCAATTTTGCCTTCAAGGGGAGAGAGTCATCTGGCAAACTTTACGTATCCTCTGTGGGCCCCTCAGTTTTAGGATGGATGGATCAAGGCAACCTAGGAATAATACTTGATCCCAGTAAATCCGACCCTGTCTTGGTCATCCAAAATGATGAGGATTACAGCAAGGCCTTGTTAAACAAGTTCTCCAGAGTCTTCAGTGGTGAAATTGGTGTTTTGAAAGGGTACAAGCACAGAATACAGGTCAAGAGTCTAATGCCATCCCCGTTGTTCATAAAGTAAGAAATTTACCTTTTTCGGTAAAAGATGAGGTGAAAGCTCAACTGGATAAGCTTCTCCATGATGGCATCATTGAACATGTCGAAGCCTCAGAGTGGGTTGCTCCATTGGTCGTGGCCAAACGACCAAATGGAAACCTGAGACTGTGCATAGACTTGCGCGACCTTAACGACAACATTGTAGTTGAGCAATTCCATCTCCCTAAAATTAACGAGATGTTGGCAAGCACAAAAGGAGTAAAATGGTTTTCTATTATAGACCTGAAATCCGCCTACCACCAGGTTCCCCTACATCATGACAGCAAGAAGCTAACCACGTTCATAACCCCTTTCGGGTGTTATCGGTTTACCAGAGTGCCATTTGGGTTGGCTTCCGCTGCCGCAATGTTTCAGAGGTTGATGCAAAACATATTCATGGGAGTCACTGACATATTAATGTTCCAGGATGACATCCTCATGATGGGAAGAACAAGGGAGGAGCATGACATGAAAGTCAACCAGGCACTGGGGATTCTGGATGCCAAAGGTTTGAAAGCAGAACACAAAAAATGCAAATTTGCTTGCAATAAAGTGAACTACCTGGGACATGAGATTACTGGAGATGGAAACAGTCCAAAGAAAGAACTATTAGAAGCCATTAGAGACACTCCTGTGCCGAGCAACGAGGACGAATTACGAACCTTTCTAGGACTGGTCGAGTTTTATGCAAAATTGATTAAGAATTTCTCTTGCAAAACATATGTACTAAGGCAATTGCTTAAGTTAAAAAACAAGTTTGCATGGAATGATGATTGTCAACACGCATTCAGTACCTTAAAGAATGAAATGTGTTCCGCTTTGCCCTTGCAAGGTTTTGACCCCCTACTAGAGAACATTATTACGACCGAGGCCAGTTGCAAGGGTTTGGGTGCAGTTCTTACACAAAGGGATGCCAAAGGGAGAGAGTGTACCATAGCTTTTGCTTCCCGCTCCTTGACTCCGACTGAAGAAAAATTCTCGGTCATAGAGCGAGAAGCACTAGCATGCGTTTGGAGCCTTGAACATTTCCGACAGTTTGTCTGGGGAAACAAGGTCACCCTGCGCAGTGACCACAAACCACTCACTAAGGTATTCACCACCAAGGGCCTGTATGCCGCTTCCCCAAGTTTGGCACAACTATCTGTACGCCTATTTGATTACAATTACGTTGTGCAGTATGTTCCTGGCGTAATAAATGTGGTGGCGGACTTCTTGAGCCGCATGCCTGTTGGTGTTTCAGACAATGAAAAACAAGTTGATGTAGAAGAGTTATGCATTGCGAGTTTACATGAGGAATTACATGGAATTTCATTGGATGAATGGCATTCAGAACAAGCCAATGATTCCATTTCATGCAAAGTGATAAAAATGATAACCAAGGAATGGATATGTAAGAGTAAATTGCCGGACGCATTACGTCCTTTTTGGGAGGTCATAAATGAATTGCCACATGAAAATGGATTGCTGCTGAGAGGAGGTAGAGTTGTCCCTCCAAGCAATCTTAGAATGAAGACACTCGAAATATGCCATGAAGGGCATTTGGGCATCGGTAAGACAAAAAACAGAGCAAAAAATCGTTACTGGTGGCCCGGTATCAGCATGGCTGTTGAAAGAGTGGCGTGCACATTATGCCTCAATTCAGACAAAACCCAAGTCACCTTCAGACCACCTCTGCATCCTATATCTTGCCCCTCCATGCCTTGGGAAAAAATAGGGGTGGACATTATGGGTCCCATTCTTGAACAAGGGGAGCAGGTGTACATAATTGTCCTTATTGACCATTTCTCTAAATGGCCTGAGATAAAGTTTGTCACAAAACCAGATTCCTTCAGTGTCGTCAGATTCTTGGACGACGTGTTCACCCGTGAAGGTCTTCCCAAACACATAATTAGCGATAATGGGCCCCAATTCACGTCAGACACATTCAGGACCTACATACAAAGAAACCAGATAATTCACAAAACCACCTCAGTCTACCATACCGCGGGCAACGGTGCAGTTGAACGCTTTAACAGGGTCATCAAAGGAATTGTCCAACTGGCCAACGGGAACAAACTGAGTTGGAGACAGGAAATTCTCAAAACCCTATGGGCCTATCGCATCACACCGTGCAACACCACCGGCCACAGCCCTTTTGAGCTCATGCGAGGTAGAACTCCTTTGTCTAAGGACAATGTGGGTTGGTTGAAGGCTGCCAAAAGAGTCCACTGGTCTGCTGATCTTGTGAGGAGTAGATTGGTGGAGGCACAAACCAGTTGTAAGGACAGGTATGACCAGAAACACGGGTGCAAACCTGTTAAGCTCGACATTGGGGACACAGTCAAAGTTAAGAGGAGTGGACACATAAGCAAGGGTAAAGACAAGTTCTCGCAACCCCTATCCGTACGTAATGTCTTTTGCAACTCTGTTCTCCTCAGTGATGGTAAGGTGTGGCATTTCTCTGCCCTCTCGTTATGCAAACATGCCCCTGATGACCAAGCCGTCACAGCTCCTTACAATCTCTCCCCCAATGATGACATCAGTACACATCCAGGTACTCCTGCCCATGGCAGAACATTTACTGGGTTGTCTGATGAGGAAACTGACTACGAGCCTCACCACTCTAGTACTGCTGTACACGCCTCACCATTGCAGCCCAACACCACTCCCATGCATGAAAGACCCTACCAAACTAACACGAGTAGAGTTGGAAGAAGGTTACCTCCTACTCCCATGCAGGACGCTTCCCCCACCATTGGCACGAGTAGGGCAGGGAGAAGGTTGTTGCCACCTGTAAAACTCTCAGATTATATTTGTGAGTAGTTCTTCTGTAATACTCAATGTTTAATGCTCATACAATGCATTGCATTATTGTATCTCTCTTTTTCTCTCTCTTTCTGTTTCTCTCTCACCCCTACCCTCTATCTTTTCTGCTTTCCTTCCCCAAGGGGGAAGATGTGTTGTGATCTGCACTCTTGTGTCCCCTCTCGGACACCGCATCGCTGCATGCCCTGTCACCAGCTGTCCACTTGGAATGCTGACAGTTGACAGCTGGTGACTCACGGAGCGTCTGTGTCTCTTGCGCTCCGCACCCCGCGGAGTTTGTGTTGGTGCATTTTAATAAATAATTAACCTACTTCGCTACTACGTGGTCAGAGATAATTCTTTACACAGCTCAGCATGAAAGAGGAACTTCTCAACACCTATACCAAGAGATCTGGCAATATAACAAGATGACTTTTGGGGCAACAAGATGACTTTCGAGATAAACACTGGTTGCGGACAAAGACCAGCAAAGAGCTATCTCTTAATTCCATCTACTTGAATATATTCTTCTCGCATATGACTTTTACCGTTAGCTCAGCGTGTGTGAATCTTAGTCGCTGGGCAGCGCATGGCTCTGTTACCATCGCTGTCACTGCGCATCCACGAAGACTGCTGATTCAGCAGAATGCATGCAGCATGGGTGCGTGAGTGGCCAGCAGGGAGAAGCTGCCGAGACTGAAGTCGGAGTAGAGCTTTGTCATACGCTGGATGTACACACACACTTCAATCTGACATTGTATGCTTCAGAGGCTACATCTCTACGTTCTGCATAGGATCTCCATTGTAAGCTGACTGCTTGGCGCAACCTTCGCTGTGTGCGCTTTTGGAACAATCTTCATCATGTGCTGAAGCGCCAAAATCTGTCTCATTTGTTTTGCCTCAGGGTGCACTCTGACATGGGAGTTTAGCAAGGTCAAACAAAGGATAATTTAATATTGTGATGAGAAAGGAGTAACCATGAGAAAAAGTCAGTGGATCATAAAGACCGCACCTGACCTGTGTTCCTAAAATACAATTCACACAAGTACATAAAAATACACACACTATAAGCACCTGCTGCCAGGGTGCAAGTACCAACACAGGTTTTAAGTAAAAATATAGAGCGTACAGGTGCACCATGTTTAATAAACCAAAAATGGATACGGGGAGAAACCCCAAATAAACAAATAAACTTTAAGTGGTTCTTGTCTTTCTTTTCTTTTCTTAAAAAGCATCACACATATGCAGTGAAGACAGCTAACGCGTTTCGTTCATAACAATGGACTTCTTCAGTGCTGCAATACAATAAATATGTACAACATGTAAAAAACATCAAAAATAGAAAGCAAAAACATAACACCCAATCATAGCACCCGACACAATACTAAAATTTAATAACAAAAGACGTATTAAGGTAAAAACATACAAAAATACAATTGATGCCAAATGTAGTGCATCAACAGTGATACAAAACAATCACCACCAAAAGGTCCAATGACAAATTGTTTAACACCTAATGAAGGAAGAACAAATGGCACAACCATATTCAGACATAACAAAAGATGAGGGGAGGAAAAAGACACAACATCTATTAAAGACAATACATGTGTATATAAGTCCTATTGCGGCTTGTAGCATAAGGATAAACAATAAATACATATTTCAAATAATAGCCTTAAGAGACCTAAAAATGGATCCATGGTTATTAGTAGTACCTACTCAGTTTATATGTTACAATAGTACTGTTGAAGCACTACATTTGGCATCAAATGTGTTTTTGTATTTGTTTCTGGAAGGAATTGTTCGAGTTCAACAGAATCAGTAAATTCTCGGTTTGTTACGTCCACTGTGAGAATCATAGTGGCGGGCTCAACGATGCAATGTCTTCTGTTCAAGTTCAGCAGCTTGGGTTGCAGGGCTAAACATACTTTTCATAGGAAATTGGTATAATGGGAGTAGTCCACGATCAAGAAAACAGCACTACCTTTATAGTCAAACAGGCTGGAGCACTTGGAAGCTTGCAGCAAGACCCCAACATTTTACTGACGTAATAAGCATGCCAGGATCAGTATCGGTGCTGAGCCGTCCAATAATTACTCAAACACAGACGATGCACCCTCTGAAATTCAAGTGGTGGGTGAAACTTCAGACCTGTGAGCTTGGGTAGTAGCTCTGACAAGAAGGTGATTAAGTTGATAGCCTCATCCAGTTCCAGCATTCCCAGGACCCTAATGTTATTCCTATGGCTCCTATCTTCCAAGACTGTGATCCTCTTTCTTATGTTCCACAGCTCGTCTTACTAGTCTGGGGTATTGCCATATCTGCTTTCAAGGATGAGAGACGTTGCTCTGCATTGCTCGTCTGTGAGCTGAATTATGCAAGGTCACCGTGTATACCTTTAATTTCCAGTAGGATGGAGAATGTGGATGCCTGCTCGGAATTCATGGTGACCTTTAGACCTTTCAATTCTGCCATTAGTGAGTCCAAGTTGACTGCCGAAATTGTTGATGGAGTGGGTGCACTGGATGCATACAAGGGCCCCTTGTGGCCAGAGGGTATGACTTCAGAGTAAAGTAGCTGTTTGCGAGGTTTATTTTTAGGCATACCAGCTCCAAGGGACGTGTATTGGCACCTATTGTCTTCCAGAATTGAAAAGGGGGTTGTATACGTCCTCTGCATAGGCTGTAGGGGTAAGTTGCAGTGGGGCATTTGTGTGAAAGAGGCTGCAGGTGAATATGGGCATCAGCGTGTATCCCAATCCAAGGTGGCACTTGCAGGGTCCCAGGGCTGTGTATGGTGCCCAGGAGAGGCTGGTGGGCTAGGCCTGAGTTCCCCCTGGATTCCTAGGGGAGAGCGTGTGGCTAATCAGTGTGGGCGAGGTAGCATGGAGGCGGATACCAGCCACCGCAGTCGGGTGCATGCATGCAGCAGGAGCGAATTGCCGAACCTGTGTGTAGGGAGCATCGCAACACCAGCACCCCCATGAGAGTCAAAGAAAGGAAGCACTACTAAGAGCTGATCCATGCAAGGAGACATGCTGCTGCTGCGGGAAGGAGTCCCGTTGACCGGTAGATTGAGCAGCCACAACTCAGCTAGCACCGTATCCGATTCCTCCATTAGGTTGCACTGCTGCGTCAGGGCCCAAGGCTCAGGGTTGGGTGGGGGAGATTCAGGCACTGGAGATGGCTTACTGTGCCCAACTTTGGGAGGGACATGGCAGCGACAGCAGCTCTGTTCGGTTAGGCATATCTCACCCCCCACGGGCATGCTTTCCGGTATCTCTATGTGCAGATCCTCCTTCACTTATAGGCCCAGCACTGGGCGGCTGGATAGCGCAGAGGGTTATTCGGCAGTTTCAGGCAGCTGGTCAGGCCAGCAGTGAGATCTTCCTCTGCTCTGTCACTAAACATTCTCCCTCACGTAGTCCTGACCATTATTGCAAAGCTGAGGCCCCCACAATATAAGACAGGATACGGGGCAAAGTGCAAAGTGCAGAAGCAAATTAGAAGTTGGCCATCATGGTCGCGGCCAAGCTCCACCCCTATTTTGAAATAGTTTGTCTTGTAAGCGCTAGACACAGCCTCACAAGTGTGACACCATTTTTATCAAGAGAAGTATGGGAATGTGCGGGGCAGGAAATTTGTAAATCCCCTTATCTTCCAAAACTCTCACATAAACATGAGGAAAATTGGTGTGCAAGAAACAGGACATTTTGAAAAATGTTCTCTTAGTCACATGATGGTATGAATAACCCTCAATTCAGAGGTGTACAAATAAGCACGGTTTCTTAACCCAGGGTCTTGTGCACATTTCAGAAATACATAGTTTTCCATCAAACCCATTTTTCATTATTATATTTTAGCGCATATGTATGATTGGAACAGAACGAAAAATCATTATAAGCTGAATCTCAGTTGTTGAGTCTGGACATGGCGTGTTTTTGGAGAGCCTAGAAACTCTTTATATCTGTAATATCCTCAGGTTATGTATTAAGTTCTCTTTCACCTTGTACCTAGCTGCTCAGCCAGTGTGAGTGTTCTGTGTAGAATGTTGGTGTGATTGACATGAGTGGAATGCTTGGGTGCCTGATGTGAGTGTTGTCAGTTGGAAGATGGGCTGAGCAGCTAGCAGGCTGCTCCTGGTGGGCTCGCTGTAAATACTTCTTAAAGACTTAATAAACTACATAAAATACATCTCGGCCACGTCTACTATGTCACCTGAACACGTGGGGCCAGCCCACTACATTTTGGCAACGAACTGGAGACTTTCTCAACGCTCTACAGGTGGCTTTATGTATGTTTAAGATGAAGACTACAGAAGGTCTACATGTTGGAAAGAAACTACAGCAATTACAAGCGGACACAGCAAAAGGAAAAAAAAACAGAAGTTTTGGGTCACAAGAGATCACACAAACTGCTTTAGTGGACTTCATGGAGGAAGTGTTGAATCTAAAGAAACTAAAGAAACTGGAGCAGCACGCCTCGCAGCCCCACCAGTGTCCATCACATCGGACAGCCCCGGAACAGGCGTGCTGTGCTCTGATGCACGTACTTTCATCTTCTGGAAATGTGTTATCAAGGCAGCTACACCTTTCTGGTGTTCTCACACTACAAGAAGCATCTACAGGGAATTGGGAAGTTATGTAATGAGTGACTAACAAGGTATGTGCCTTCAGAGCGCAATGATGTGTTTTTGTTTATCGTAATGCCGTTTCAGTTAAGTCTTCACGTCTATGATTTTGAACAAGCTCTTGACTCATCTTTGTGTGGGCTTTGGTTGGTCTTTCCTGCTGATCGTGCCTCCGTGTCAGCGCAGGGAATATGTGATGTTACAACGCGATCAAAATGATCGCAGTATGTAACTATCGCAGTTTTACAACGCAAGTCAGTTACAACGACTTGCGCTGGAAGGCGCTGGACTTAGGAGTAGTAAGATTTACTATTCCAACACCAGTCTACGTACAGTAGGGAAGGTGTTGGAATAGTAAATCTTACTATTCCTTAGGTTATAGCGCCCTCCAGTGCAAGTCGATTTAACGCTTGCGTTGTAATGGCAGCGTTCTAAATGCATCGCGGTGTAATCACCGCGATGTAAAGGATGTTTCCCCAGCGCAGGACTTGTGAAACTCCACTTGTGCCAGTTTACATTGCTGGTTGGCATTTCTAATCTGAGTAGGCTGAATGCCACTTGAAAATGGCCAGGTCTCCCTGCCAGCCTCAAGAGAGGGTTATCTGGGTGAAAAAAAACCTGTTTTCAATCTGTTTTTCAACGAGAATTGTCTTGCCTACAGTGAGGGTAAAAAAAGAAAACTGTTATGCTGCGATTTTTAAACTTCAAATAAAGCACGCACTCCTCACCTTGTTCACGGTGTCGCGCGGAGCAGCTGTAGAATCTTTCATGACGTCTTCGTTGCTAGGCAGTCTGTAATGCTGCTGTTGAAAGCCTAGCAGCAAGAGCGTGCCTGGAGCCACTCGGCGTGCGTCTCCTGTGCGTGCTGCCATCTTTGGGTTGGAGTCTGCATCCACACTCTGCTCCTGTCAATAAAGTAGATTCAAAGTTCAACAGTACCGTGTACATCGCAGCGTCATTATCACTCTACTCTTCGCATGGATTATGCTGCAACGCTTTTCAAGTAAGCGCAACGGTCGTCCTGGCTAGATTTTAGTTCTTGACAGTCTCTACGTTTGGTAACTCTATGGACTCTAAACTTTACTTGCAGATCGTATGGTGAGTTCCTATTTCTTCACAAGCCATGGTCCCCTTCAGTCTTCAGTGGGCGTCTTCTCTGCACCATTGTTCTATTCCGTCTCTAGTCTTGTGGAGTCGCTCCTTTCCATCGAAGTGCTGTTTGGTTCCCACAATGCCTGTCCCACAAGATTGCGGTGACAGGCACACCATTGACATTTTTTAAATCCTAGATTTGGTGCATGTTTTATTGATCTACCACTAGTATGTTTTCATTCAATGGGAAATAACGACCTATGTTTTTTTGAGTGACATGTTATTGTGTATGCCAGAATTATGTTGGGTGTTTTCACCCTTACTAGAGGGTGGTCGTCTGTTCCATAATGTGCGTCTTCGAATGTCTCATTACAGATATTGTATCCCTTTCTAAGGGATGGGAGTGGGTTTTAGTCCCATGTCCCCTCTTTCTCAGTATGGGTGTTACTCCCATTCAACACTACGTACTTGTCACAAATTTGTTAAGCCTCTGTGTCCCTCATGTTAGAGGTGGCTTAAGGGGTTTGTTCCCTTGTTACGCCTGGTATGGGTTTTAGTCCCATTTCCCACGTTATTTGACATACTACACATATGATGTTAACCCTTTCACCTTGTGGGTTATGGGGTGTTGCCCCCATTTACATGTTTTGGGTACATCCCTACTTTTGGGTGTGTGTTTTTGGGTGTTGTCCCACTAACACGTTTTACGTCGTGTTGTCGTTTGTGTGTAAGTAGCCCCGCGCCTCACTTTGTTATGTCTTATGTGTAAGTCGCCCCGCGCCTCACTTTGTTATGTCTTGTGTGTAAGTCGCCTTGCGCCTCACGTTGTCATGTCTTGTGCTTAAGTCGCCCTGCACATCACGTTGTCATGCTGTGTGTGTAAGACACCCTGTGCTTCACGTTTTAAACATTATGTGTGTAAGTCACCCTGTGCTTCACGTCTACGTATTGTGGCAAGTGCCACACTGTGCTGTACCTGTGTAGTCTTCTTGTGCTGCATTTGTTCTTATGGGTGTTAGTCCCATACAACACTAGTTGTTACACTGCTTAGGTTATGGGTCAGTCCCCTTTTAGCATGTGTCCCTCACATGAGGGGTGGCGTGTTGGGTTATGGTTCCCTTCCCCACAGTTTGCTTACATGAGGAGTACTTTCTTGGGTGTTGTCCGCTCACAGTGTTTGAGTCTTGGGGTACGTTTCTCCCTTTACTCTTTCCACGTGTGTCCACATGTCTTTCCATGTGGTGGTTGCTCACTTTGTCTCTGTGAGCTGTTCTTTCACTACTTACTTTTTCTCTTTTCGTTCAATATTAAAGGAGGAGGATGGTGTTAGTGTGTTTCTATCCTTTCATTCTCCTTTCCTCCTTTGTGCGTCTGTTTTCCCTCTCGTGATGTGGTTTTACCATTCATCCCTGGGTTTATAGACTGTTATCTTCATTTGTATATTCCTGTGTATAATTGTATTTCATTTTATTATGCTTTTATTTGTTTTTCATTCCAAGAGGGAGAGGATAATGTAGTATCCTCAGGTTATGTATTATGTTCTCTTTCACCTTGTACCTAGCTGCTCAGCCAGTGTGAGTGTTCTGTGTAGAATGTTGGTGTGATTGACATGAGTGGAATGCTTGGGTGCCTGGTGTGAGTGTTGTCAGTTGGAAGATGGGCTGAGCAGCTAGCAGGCTGCTCCTGGTGGGCTCGCTGTAAATACTTCTTAAAGACTTAATAAACTACATGAAATACATCTCGGCCACATCTACTATGTCACCTGAACACGTGGGGCCAGCCCACTACAATATCCTTGTGACCAAAAGAGTCTACAAAATATAATGGTATGTTGCTTTTGTAAATCAACCATCGTGACAAAAATTAGAGTTGAAAATGTTGTCCCCAATGGCCAATTTACCTACTCATTTTAACATTTTCTTATTCCAGCAATTAGTTCCCTTGAGAAAAACCTTGTAGGACCTACACAAATGACCCTTTGCTGAATTCGAAAATGTTTAGCTTTCAGGGATCACCCGTGTGTTTTCACTTCTATTTCCACCACAAATTGCAAGCTGGTTCAAACCACAACAATTAGGAAAAATAGACAATATCTTAGAAAAATGCAAAAACGATGGTAAGAAAATGATTTGCTTAAATCAAACATACACATACACAGCCGCTTTTTTCCCTAGAAATGAAAAATGTAGCTACTTTTGGGCGAGTTTCTCGGTTCACTCAAGGGGATTCAACAAACTCTGACTACCTTTAGAGTCACCAGGGAAAAAAGGATGCAAATTTGCGGAAAAAAGTTACGAAGGTTTAAGTTTTAACTACTCCAAAAATCATAAAAGGGCTCTGTACCAGTGGTGAAAGTCCTTGCAGTCAAGTGGTTAAAGAAGTTAAGTGTGTGTTTGTGACTTAACAATCAGGTGTCTATGGCGCTGTGTTGTAGTCTAAAAATCAGTATATTGTTTTAGGCTAGAAGAGTTTATGTTGTGTTTGTATGTATTGTTTTGAATTTAGAGGTCCCAAAATATATTTGTGATACTACGCATCATAGTATGCTCAAAATTTACAAATATTTTTATGGTGAATACTTGCTAACATTTTGGTGAAATATGGTTAAGAATACATGGTATGTAGGGCTGTGTTATGCAATGTGGGGCTTATTTACAAGCCCCTTGCACTGCAGGTGCGTCACATTGCATTACGCACCGGCGGCGCAACTTGCTGAGTGATATTTACAAGCACAGGTAACACCACCCTGTGTGGCTTTACGTGCGCTTGTAAATATCACCCCTTTCCACGCAACACTTTGCGTGTTAGGGTTATTTAATGGGTGTTGCTGTGGGTGTTCCCATGCAACACGCATGTCCACAGATGCATTTCCAGATTTGCGAGCAATCGTGAACCTGGAAATGCGTCAGAATGCTACGCCACTCCAGGGGTGGCCTAGCGAGGCGCAACGAGGAGAAATGTTTTCATTTCTCCTCCTCTTTTTCCTCTTCCAATGTGTGCTGCATTCTACAGCATGCATTGGAAGAGGAAATCACCTTAGTTGATTGTTTTTTGGGCAGGAAGGTGCCAATTCCTGCACTTATAAGTCAATACCACACAGTTATAGGTCACAATGATATCAAAAATATGTACATACCACAAATTGTAACATTTTTCATCAGCACCTCGGGTTGAGGCCGAGCAGATAAAAGCAATGCCAAAAGTAATGCTATTCTATCAACGTATCTAGCAAAAAGCCATGCAGTGTCTTGAATCACGGGCAGTTTCCCGCTGTCACTCCCACACACACATTCACTCCGCACCACGGATATCAGACAAGTCCGTACGGAAGTGCTCACACACATACACACTCAGCACCCTAACGCCAAGCAGCTGACATCCAGAAGGTCAATTGGTTACACAATGCAGACCCCGTGGTCCCAAGCCTCCCTCTGTCCTTCCACTCACCCTGACTATCCTACACCACCAAGTTAGAGACACCTGATCCTCCCCCGCGGCTGAAGTCACTCTTAGAGTCCCACGTAACAGTTAGGGGCAGGCAGCAAGGTCAATTAGTAGGCAGTCGGCAAAAGGGGTTTGGCAGCCACTCGCGAAGTTCACCCACCAGATGCGGAGCAGACATGGGTAGAGGGCATAGACGGTCACACCAAAGGGGTCTACAAGGGCCTTCTGGCACCAGCCCAGCTTTGTGAAGCACAAGGGGGTCACCCAGTTTCTTGGCCCACTTCCGATCATTCTCGGAAGTGTTCCTCCAGACAGTCAGTCACTCTCACCACCCAGGACAGAGCCAGGCAAAACTACCTGGGAACAAAGTGTCATTGGGAAAGGCCGGGGGATGAGAGGGCAGTTGGCCCGCCGCGCTGAAGATCAACTAAGGGAACAGTAGATGAATGGAGAATGAAGCAGGGGGGTCTCTCTGAATGGAGGAGGCACCCCGTCAGTCACACGTTGATCAGAGTTGCACCCAGGCAATCCGGGCACAATGTCGGGTGTGCAATGATACAGGTTGCATCAGACTCTTCCGGTCACACAGAAACAAGAGTTGCAAAATCCACATCTCTTTGGAAATGAGGCACAACGTCCGGTGTACATCGATTTTGGCCACACCAGACAGCTCCAGTCAAACACACAACTAAGAATTGCAAATTCCGTACTTCTATGCAAATGAGGCACAACTTCTTGTGCACGTTGATATTGGTCACGCCAGACACCTCCAGTTGCATGGCCAGTGTACACGTACTTAAGAGCACCATGGGTGCGAGTGCGCACACCAGTCTGCAAAGGTGGGCTAGACACAAGCTGGCAACCCCAGGTAAGCACCACTTCCTAACGTGTGTAGAAAGGGAGTGAACACTTTCACACTGAATTTACAGTGGGAAAGTGGCCCAGGCCATAAGGCCTCAACAAGAGAATTAGCAAAACCCAGGGGGATAAAGCAAAACAAATGGGAAATGGTACCTGAAGGGTCCAGGTCTAACACTTACCTTGTTTATTGCGGCAGACATCTTTAAGTGTTCATTTAATCTATCCCATCAATGTCCTCAAAGTATGTTATACACGTTCACAACAATACAATACAAAACAAAACACAAATTGACAAAACTATGTTTGAGAACATTCTTGCCCGCAGAGGGCTTGTGTCCTTTTGTTCCCCCAACAACATAGATGAAGGACAACGTTTTGGTGCTTCCCATGGTAAGGAGATACTGGCGGACATCTTGGAAGGATGATTATGTACATCACACAAATATGTGAAATAACAGTATCTTCAATCATTTTTAGTACAAAACCACTAAAATAAAAATTGACAAATATGTAATGGACTTGATTGTTAAGTGATATTGCTTACATCATATTTGGGAACATTCCTGCTGCAGTGGTCTTATGTCCTTTGACCCTCATTGTGTGCTAATTAGAGTTCCGCTCTTGTCTCAGCACTTGGCGATTCATGCAAGCAATATTGTCATTATTCTGAGAACTTCTACTGTTATTAGCTGTATGCATACTTCACTTACTGTGCTACGTTGCGTCATTTCTTTGTAAATCTGACCCCAAATTCATACTGATATATCTTTTATTTTGCCTACAAACACGCAGCATGTTAAATAATCTGCACACTTTTTGTATGGTCTTTCCAAGACCTATATAGATGTTGCACATTTCTGAGGTTGTTGTGAATGAGTGCGCCTCTGTGCAGTAGATTTCGCTTTAGGTGAACTGTGGTCTCAGCATTTCTGTGAAACTCGCAAGGAGATATAAACCCCTTAACATATCATCAGTTAATTAGAATGCATCCTCAGTCTGAGCACTTTTGTTAAACTCATATTTTTATGCCAAGTGTCCCTATTCATTTGCTCTGGGTGCATATACATAGTTTGCCAACAAATGTAATATATCTCTAAATGCAGAGAGTAACTATTTCTAATTAGCGTAATCAGCGGGCATACATTCATTGCTGACTAATGAAAATTAAGGTAATAAAAATTCTGCAGCTTCTGAGGGAGAAACACGACATGAATTATACCTCCTTTTCCTCTGCGAAAACATTTGTGTGGAAGAATACATTTCATATTTATGCGAAGACGCATGCGTGGGCACCTGTTGTCATTTATTTCTCAAAATGAGTTCAGTGGCATTGCTGTAGCTATTAATTAGAGGCCTCCTGCTGACAGTAGGCCTGTTACGTTTGAGCACATTTTAAATCCAGAATGCTGTGCTTGAATATGACAGCTGCACATGGATGAGCTAAGGACAGTGATATATTCTCTGAATCCCTCCTAAGGGTTTCATAATCCTCCGGTTTTAAAGTGCATTGCTGAAATATTAAACCAAGCTAACTTTCATGTTGGCTCAGTATTTTTTATATGTTTAGATCAGAGGTCTTCAAACTTTTGGATGCCGAGACCCCCCTGTCAGAATTTCCAGGCATAAGGACCCCCTCCTGACAAAATTTCTAGAACTTGGTACTCCTCATCACCGACAACCACAAACGCCCCCGTTCCCATGGCAAATCATTTTTAGGGTGGGGTTATATTATTAAACAGCGTTTAGCAAACTAAAGGTTTGTGGGTGATTGTAGTTCGGAGTCACAGGCTTACTACACAGTTCAAACAAAAAGTCTCCAAAAAGAATTGCCCAAAAATGCACAACAGTACTTTATTTTCCCTAAACAAAACATAATTTGACAAAACTTGATAACACATTTCTGAACTAATGGGATGGGTGTGCCTGTTTTTCTCCGCAGAGATTGTCAATTTGTGGATGTATTTTTGCTACTGCCATCCTCAGGTTGTGTTCCACCTCAAGCCTTGAACGGTACTTAGACTTTAATACTGCCAATGCTGAGAACCCAATCTCACATAAATATGACGAACTAAAAGGCAGAATAGTCTTGACTGCAATTTTTGACAAACATGAATGCTCTTCAGACATTTTCAGCCAAAATTCCCCCAATGGGATTTTGCTGAATTGCATTTGGAGAACGCGATCACTCTGGACCTCAATTAGGTCTTCCTGAAGGTGCACTGGGAGATGAGTACCTGCATCCACTAGAAAAGGTTGGAAGACCCAGTCATTGTCATGATCAATGTCCTCAGGAAAGTACTTTTCTAAACCACCCCTGAGAGAAGTCAAGTGATTTATTATGACCTCAGCAGCACTTTCAAGTTCATATCCTGTGTCCTCAACAGCTTCTGATAAACATGGGAATGCCTCCAGCAGGCCATCTTTGATTAGTCTTTTCCACAACTCTAGCTTCTTCTTGAAAGCAGATATTTTTTTGCACATTGTGAAAGATGTACTTTCAGCTCCTTGCAAAGACAAATTCAAGGAATTTAATTTATCGAAGATGTCTGCAAGGTATGCTAAAAGCACAAGCCAACGGGAGTACACAACTGTTCTGCTTTGTATGGATCCAAATCTAAAAGGAATTGCCGTACTTCATTCCTCAATTCAAAAATACGATTCAGAACCTTCCCTCTGGATAACCATCGGACTTCAGTGTGGAAAAGCAAACCATTATGATCAGCTCCCATTTCTGCACACAAAATTGAAAACAGACGAGCTCTAGTGGGGTGAGCCTTTATGAAATTAACAATTTTCACCGCACAATGCAACACATCCCCAAGTTCTCTATCCATGTTTCGGACTGCAAGGGCTTCCCGGTGTATCATACAGTGGGTCCATAGAATATGAGGAGCCACTTTTAACACTTTGGCTTTTAGGCCTGCCCTAGTCCCACACATGGAAGGAGCACCATCCGTACAGATCCCAACACAGCTGTCCCATTTTAAACCGTTGGAGCACAGGAAGTCATTGAGAATGTCAAACAGGGTTGATGATGTTGCCTGTCCCCTGATTAGTTTACAGAATAAAAAATCTTCCAATATTACAGTTTTGTGGCAGTATCTGACATAAGCAATTAAATGAGCTTCCTTAGATAAGTCAGTCGCTTCATCCAATTGCAAAGCAAACAAACTCGATTTCAAGCGTGCAAGGAGTTGTCTGTGGATATCCTCTGACATGCCAGAGATTCGGCGGCAAATTGTTGTGTCTGAGAGTGGTACCATTTTCAACTTCTCTGCCGCTTTTTCACCAAGCATTGTTCTCGCCACATCAAGCATTGCTGGAAGAATCACTTTTTCCCCATCCGTAAAAGGCTTTTTGTTTTTGGCAATATGGTACGCCACTTGGTAAGATGCTTTCAAGGCATTTGTGGGCGTGGAGACCACATTTTCACAGTGTCTTTTTGGTGGATGATGTCTTCCAGCTTCCTGGCAAAAAAATCTGTATTCTTTCCTACCAGTGACCCATGTTTAGTTTCCAAGTGACGCTTTAATTTGTTTGGTTTCAGACTTTCGTTAGCCAAGGTCATGCCACAAACCACACACTGTGGCTTTATTTCACCATTTATGGTGACGCAGGTGAATCCGAAGTCCAGGTAGGAGGCATCATACTTCCTACTTTTTGCAGCTCTTTTCTCGACGTCTGTTTCGGCCTTTCGTTTGAGTGATCTACCATCTTTTGGCAGCAGGAAACGATCCATGTCAACTGTGTGTTTGACCTATGATACAAAATTCCAAAGTCCAACATTAATGATTACCACAGACTTGCTGCTGTATGCAGTATGGTTGTCATTTAAAAAGAAAAACTGCAATTTCACAAAAAGTGTAAAAAATCTTCTTATTTGATCTAAAATTCAAATAACACATCAGGTTCCTTCCACGTGCTTAAAACAGAAATTGCAGCTGGTCCTGGCTTCCATTACGTGAGCTGGCGTTGCACCAACCCTTCCCATCAATATGCTATAACTTACACATAGTTTATGCCAGATGCATATGGTTTATTGCAGTGCTGGGGGCATGCCGCCCCTCTAAGCTGGTAGTTTGTTAGAACAATGGGAGAGGTGGTAGACTCAGGAGACACCCCTTCAGGGGTCAGGTGACTGATGGGTTTGGGGACATTGGTCAAACATATGGTGGCAGTCATGCCTGCGCCACATGTAGCGGAGAGGCCAGGTGGTCATGGCTAAATTAGAGAAGGCTGTGACTACTGAAGGGTATCTGTCCTATGGAGCTGGAGCTGGACCTGTTGCAGTGAAACCTTCTACATCACTGAGATGGAAAAAACATCTCTAATCTAATCACAAGAACTCTCACTGCTAGTGCCACAGAATCATGAACCAGAGATCAAACATGCATTGCTCTCAGGTGTATTACGAAACAGAGGCATGAAGGTCACCCACAGGAAAATTAAATATCAATGGAGGGAAACACAGAACACCTTAAGACACACCTGCGAGCTCTGAATGACATCTGCCAAAGGGCTATTCCGCAGTCTCATTACTGGTCAGCCTTCTACATGTACATCAAAATTATGTATTAAAATCTCTACTCACGTAAAGATAAGGAGCAATGTCCAGGCAGCTGCTAAAACTGGGATTATTCACAATGCCACGCACACCTCTCAGGGAGACTAACAGAACTTCATCTGTGCCATGAATTGATCAGAGAGGAATCCCCTGTCCAAGCCCACGAGGAGTACTGCAGGAGACATCCACCATCAGTGGGTCCACAGATACGGCGCTGAAATGTTGTGAATCACTGTGCTTTAATTAGAGGGCACACTTCACTCACACTGGAGCCATTTTGGTCTCCTGTCTGCTGCCCTTGTTCCTGCCTGATAAGTGAACCCATGCTGATAGAATTTTATCTTAGGCAAAATGGATAGCGCGCAACTCATTACATCCTTACGCGAAGGCTGCAAGATTATTTAAAGTTAAGGGTGTTGCAATTACTACTTTTATTTTTGTGGAGTTTTATATAGCGCAAACTAGACCCGAAGGTATCAGAGTGCTTTACATGAGCGCCAGTTACGTAACAGGCGGACACATTCATTTTTGTTAGGCGCAAGGAGATTAAGTGATTTGCCCAGAATCACAGGATGTTGAGCGTCCCTGCCAAGACTTGAAAATGGTTCCCCAGCTCCGAGGTCGACCGCCCTAGCCATTAGGCCACATTAAAGGGTGTGAACAGGTGTGCAGTCGTGGGTCCTGAAGGTAGTGCTTGGGGGCGGTGAGGCTGACAAGAAGGCCTTATGCGAGCCATAGTATTCAATTTCTGAAATGGAGTTATCTTGAAACATTTACGGATGACTACGTATGGTTTTCCCAGAACACTTAACATAAGACAAAAAAAAAAAAAAAACACCATTTATACATTAGACTTAAAATAAAATGAAGTTTCTTCCTACATGGTCAGTATCTCCACGTTAGGCATGTGTACACACACGCGCACAGTGATGGGACTCGACACAATTCTTAAGTCAAGACATGCTGATAACATGTCCTTCTCCTCTGCATGTGACAATACCGTATCCTTGTAACCTTCCTCTGTACAGTGTGCAGATTCTAGCCTTAGGACTTGGGGTCTTTTAGATTTTTCACTCAAAACCTCAAGAGCTACACAGGGATCCCGCATCCTGCCCTAGCTGCCACAGAGACGGCTTACAATGCATCTGAAATCGGATCATTTCAACTGTGGGCAGCTGTAAAGATTTCCTTTTTATAATACCACAAAACCATTTCTTTTTCAATTATTTAACAAAATTGGAACAGAATAATCCCTTATGTTTTTCTAACTTTAAGGAATTGTCTTGTTTCGACCTGCACACTTAGCCAACAAATTTGAAGACAGCTCAGTCTCTTATGAAGAAGATAAAATTTCCAGTAACAGGATTAAAACGTTCATTCAAGACAACATTTTGGGTATCTGCCCTCATATAACAGAAGATAAGGATCAAATCCAAGGAAAGGACCTCCTGGTTGCCATATATGATGTTGATTATGAGAAAAATCCAAAAGGGTCCAACTATTGGCGTAACAGGGTTATGATGGTGGCAAAGAAGTTTTTGGACAATGGACAAAAGCTGAATTTTACGGTTGCTAACCGCAAGACTTTTGGTCATGAAGTTTCTGAATTTGGTTTGGATGGTAGCAGTGGTGAGCTCCCTGTTGTTGGGATCAAAACTGCCAAAGGCGAGAAATATGTCATGCAGGAAGAATTCTCGCGTGATGGAAGGCTTTGGGAAGATTTCTTCAAGATTATTTTGATGGTACTCTGTAAAAGGTACTTGAAATCCGAACCTATCCCAGAGAGCAATGATGGTCCTGTGAAGGTTGTTGTAGCTGAGAATTTTGATGTAATTGTCAACGATGACAGCAAAGATGATTTGATTGAGTTCTATGCACCCTGATGTGGAAACTGCAAGAATCTTGAACCCAAGTACAAGGCGTTGGGTGAAAAGCTTTCTGCTGATCCAAACACTGTTATTGCCAAGGTGGATGCCACTGCAAATGATGTGCCTTCTCCATATGAAGTCAGAGGATTCCTGACAATTTTCTTTTCACCCGCTGGTCATAAGCAGACCCCCAAAAAATATGAGGGTGGGCGCGAAGTCAGTGATTTCATCAGTTATCTAACAAAGAAAGCCACAGATCCACCAAACATCAAGGAAGATGACAAGCCAAAGAAGAAAAAGAAAGAGGAACTGTAAACTGTGCAAACGACCAAAAGCACTATTTTAAACAAAAACCACAAAGTGAATGTGTTGGGAAGTACGTATTGTGGGGTAGGGAAGAGCTGGAAATGTGAATTCTGGGTGAAGAGGAGGAAGCGGACACATGAGCAACATCAAGACACAGCCAGTGTAATTAGCCATCTGTCTCAATCAAAAGCACGGGGTTGGAATTGTACATGAAGGGAAATGTTCAACATATTTGGGACCTTTACCATTGTCTTAATTATAGTGTTCTCTGTGCATTCTTTCACCCTCGTATCCGTCCCAGAGAAAGTAACATCACTCATCATTAACAAAAATAATTATGGAGATAGTTTTGCACCCACTCCCTATTTCACCCACCCCTGTTTCTTATCCCCTCCCCGTGCCCTCCTGTCCCTGTTTCATATCATCCTGTCCCTGTTTCTTATCTCTCCTCCCACCCGCCTCATCTCTGTTCCTTCCAACTCCCCTGTTAGCCACCCCCACCCGATTGCCAAAGGCAATGGCTCACCCGTGGGTGAGACCTATTGGCTTTGCCAATGCTTGTTTCCTGTACTGAGACCGGCATGCCAGCATCTGCCACTCTGAAGAAGTTGTTTTGTGTGTTTCTGGTTTCAGTAACAGAGCTTTATCCCGGTCCAGCAAGCACTCTGCGCTTTACTCCTCTCAGCCTAACAGCCCTGTGATTTTAGACACACAGGCTCGCCTTCACTCTTATCAGCACTCAGCCCAGTGCAGATGAATTGGGACAAAACGTTTTCTGGGTAACATGTTTTCCTTTTACAATTTTATATAACGTCACCTCAATCCAAAGCACTAGTTACATTACATAGGCCCAGATTCACATTTTTTTCCCAACATTAAATTAAATTGGGAAGGAACCTCGACTGCAAACAGTGACAGGCTGCAAAACTACCTGATCTGGGAGGAAAGGTAAGAGGCACAATTTAACAAAGACTTTAATTCTCCAATCTGTAGGTCAAGCAAGCATAACCAATCCCTTAAAGAACCCTTCTGGTTCTTACAAAGCACACAACTCTATAGATGCAACGCTTCTGGGATCTGGCGTCTGACTTAGCAGTCCTGAGTGACAAAATCATCAAAGCAACATGCCAGTATCTACTGTTCTGGAGGCTTGACTCTAGCTCAGTGATGGCAGCTGGTGCAGCAGGCACCATTAGCATGAGGGACAGTCCGGCCCCCAAAGAGCCACATTCAAGGCCTGCCTGAGGTATATCTGGCTACTAGTGACTGCTGCCTGTACCAAAGATCTAGCCATTTGAAACAGTTTAAAGCCTCAGCAATATAGTGAGTAATTCTGTATTCATTACAGTAAAAATCACGTTAGAAATGCAAAATCTGTTAGTGGCCTTCCATTACAGGGAATTTACAGCATTTTCTAGGTCTTTTGTAAGTCTTCTCACTGCTCAGAAGTGGGTAGTTACAGATATGTATCTCTGTACATGGACTTTATTCCTCTAACATTTGTGAGAAACTGTTACTCAAGGAGTCACACATTTGGAATTACAATTTCACTCATAAATGCAATTATTCCTTGGACACATCACACATAAACAATCTTAAAAACTTGGCAGCTGGGTGTAATTTCTGTTATTTATACGTTTCCCTCATCTTTTTTGCTTGATTTTTCTCACACAAAAGAGTCACTCATAGTCGTTGAATGTCTCATAATTACAATGAAATTCTGAAAATGTCACACATAACCAGTCTGATACCTTGGCAGCTATGAGAAAGTGTCACTCGTCGTTAAATGCCACTCAAAATTACACAGGATTTATGAAAATGTCACACATAGCAATCTGAAACCTTGGCAGCTATGAAGAAGAAAACGGGAAGAGTCAGCTTACTCACCAGTTTTGGAAGCTTCGGTCACCTTGGAAACCAGGAAACAGCCTGGAGATTGGAATGCAGAGGCAGCCACGAGGAAGAAGCTTCGGTTGCCTTGGGAACCAGGAAACAGCCGGGAGATCGGAGAACAGAGGCAGCCACGAGGAAGAACCACGAAGAGGACACCAGCTGGAAAAATACAGCAGCAGCGACGACGAGGTCCAGGAAAGGGAGCAGGAATGCAAGGCAGCCAGAAAAAACAAATACTGAAGCACTCCAGAGCCTTCCACGCTCCGCAGGTGCATTTTTATGGCCCCAGTTCCCGGCCTTTCCTGGTGTGGATCCTGCAGTTTCTCTGATTGGAGGACAGTTGTCAATGACGTTGTACTCTTTGACAATGTCCTCCAATCAGAGCGCTCCCTAAGGTGCACTGTTCGGAATCCAAAACGAAGAGGAAACGTTTTGGATTCCAGATTGAGGCAGTTTCAGGCAGAAGTGCGACGGGACGGCGCGACCCCCTTTCCTCATCTCCACGCCCCCCCTGGGGGTCGCGCCCCACAGATTGAAGACCCCTGGTTTAGATAAACAACGAGGGGAATTTCCGACTTTAAGCATTATTGATATGTATTGCTTCACTTACAACAAATAGTGGGGCATATTAGCAAGACCGGCGATAAAATTATCGCCGTTTTAGCGGCAGGAAACTGCCGCTAAAACAGCGATAATCCAATAGAAGCCCAGGTTAGATGTCCTGCACATCTAACATGGGCTTCTATTGGAATTCTATAACGCATATTAGCAAGCCCATTATCGCTGTTTTAGCGGCAGTTTCCTGCCGCTAAAACAGCGATAATTTTTATCGCCGGTCTTGCTAATATGCCCCACAACTTGCTGCAGTATACTTTCCCAGAGCCAAAAAGTAGAGAAAAGAATACTTATATAGAAAAAGAGGTGGAAATACACATCTTTATTGTAATGCTCAGAATGTACCACAGAATGTACCACAAAAAAGTTGCATTTTTGTGTGTAGTGGTCCTTTAGCGCCTTTTAGTTTTATGAATTAAAATGTTGGAAATCTTTTAACTTATGAGCCCAAAGCGCATTCTCTGATGGGTAGCATGCTACTTCCGTGGAGGAATGAGTGGTTGAGAACATGTTGCATTTGTTGTGGTCCTATATGGAAAGCATCATGGAGTCATGCGTGAGAGACTAAAGAGTAGCTATTATTTCGTCTGGGGGTGCAACAGTGTGATGGTGGAGGAGGTATGAAAGATAGACGCACAAATTATAATCATTGTTAGGACGAAAACAAATAGGGAACTACACAGCACGAGCTAAGCCATAGGGACCAGAGGGTGCTGTGTATATGTACATAAAAAATGAGATGCTAAAAAATGAGTAAAATGATGTCAAATGTGCAGTTATGAAAGTAGATCTCTCCTCGTGATTTATAAATTTTACCCGGGCTTATCAATGGCAATATAGCCACATATTGCTCATTATGAATTTTTTCTATTAAATGTTTTAGTTATTGATTTTAGTGCTCTTTCGAAAAGATTCACAGCTTTTGAGCCACATCTGTTAGTATTCATTGTTTGCCTTTTGCCTAAAGTACAAAAACATCCTACTAGACCAACTGGTGGCCAGTTGCGACACTATGATATATATTTAAACCATTTAATGTTACAGTTTGTCTGAGCCTTATCCTGATATCGCAAGATACTACAGACATCCTGAAGAAAATTGTACATTGTGAGAAAGTCACAGCTTTGCAGACTGGCTTTAAATGTTTAATTATATGCAAAATCGAATTTGGAATTAAAGGTACTTCCAAAGTAGTGCTCTAATTTATTTTTACAAATAAGTCACCCCTAAGGTCTCCCTAGGTGCCCCAGGGGTATGGTGCCATGTAACTATAAGCAGGGACATTATAAAATATGATTTATATGCCCTGGTAAGGGATAAACTGCCAAGTTTGTTTTTGCCCATTGTAGATAATGAGCTCCATAGGCTAACATTGGAATAATTTTATTTAAGTATAAATATTGACAGGAGCGAGCTGAAAATGTCATACAGGGATTTAAAATGATAGTTATGATCAATCCAACATCTTGCCACTGTTAGATTTATAATAACTGTTACAGAAAAGAAGTTATTAAACTTTTGTTTCTGTAATTCAAAATCCAGCCTTCCAGCTGCCATCTCCTGATTGGCTAGCCTCTGCCAGGCTGAGCCAAGCTGTCTGAATGAGGTGTGAGGTGTCCTGCTAGAGAGACAAAGGATTTCCTGTGGGTGGAGAACTGTAGCTGCAGAGCAGAAGGCAGAGGGAGGGGTAGGCAAACTGGTCCTCAAATGGAGAATAACACTTTAGGACAGCACAGACTTATCCCTACATCCTGCACTCCCAGCCACACAGGAGCCCCTACAATTATATTAGTGAGAGGGCTGGAAGGGGAGTGTTAGGAAATCTTAGCCATGCCAGTGGGTTGGCTTAGCCTGATCTATCCTCCAATGAGAGCGTTTCTCCATTTTGGATTTTGGAAGAGTGGTGCTTTCTGGGGCAAGAATATGCAATACTTTGGAGGAAGTGGTCATACACCCGGGTGGCACCCTGCATCCCATTGGTTAGGGGTGCCCCCTGCTTGACGCCCAGGAATATTGCATGAATATGGAAGAGCTGCATGGCAACTTAGATCTACTGCCTGAAACTCTTAGGAGAAAAAAGATTGCCCTGCTGGAAACCTGATCTGCACCCCAAAGGTCTGCACTCTAAAGGACATTCGGGGACTACACTCCAAGGACTTTGCCTTGCTTCAAGAAGGATTAAGGAGTAGACTCCCTCCAAGTTATGCGTTAACTGAGCCCACCAGCATCATCTCCACCAAAAAGTCCACATCCTGGAGTGTGTCCAGTGGACATTTAAGGATTTGGACAGGTGCATTGTGGAAATTGTAGTCCCAACTTCCCAAGGACCATCTCAGAGATTCTAGAACCCTGTATTGGTGTTGTGGACACTTTTAACCCTCAAGGAGACCTTCTGGAAGAAGATCTAGAAGTTTGGTGAAGATTGGGAACTTTTTAGTAAATTGCTTCATAAGGTGACCGACTCGACATCGAGAGTCAAGCCGGTGACCTCACACCACGACCCGGCCTGGCTTTCAGGTTCATCGCGCTGAAAGCTCCAGACTTCCAGGATTTCACTGAGGCTTCACAGAAAAGCAAGCTGACAATGCTGATATATATCCGGTCCGAAGAGGAGCATTGTTCGACGTTAAGAGAAAAAGCTCCAGAACAACGACTAAGTGCGAAGGTAAAATTTTGACAGAGGTCTTCCGCTTAGTGTACCCGAACAGTCGGCCTCAATCTTTGACTTTGTCCTGGTCAAGTCTGACCAGATGTCCCAATGTGGCGCTAGAGGTTTTTAAGTGCTAGAAAGTGTTTATTCTTTAAAAATTCATTTCTCTGGTTCCCTACATTGGATTTTTGTTGTTTTGGTGTCAATTTGTTCATAACAATATAATCTATTTCTTTAAAGTGATAAGTGGTATTGAATATTTATTGTGTGTTGTGTCTTTACTAATTTAATGTATTGATGATTTAAATGCTTTGCACACCTGTCTCATAAGTTAAGCCTGCCTGCTCGTTGCCAGCTACCAAGGGTTGAGCAAGGGGTTCATTTATTGAGACCCTAACTGAACCTTTTATTGTGTTTGTTGCCTTATTACTAGTGATAAGTCAGTACTTATCACTACTAATAAACCACTTTCCAACATACATGCCGTGAGAACCAACTTTGTGATGAACACAATGTACGTAAATTCACTATATAATTGCATTAAGCATGACTGGGACTTAAAGCACGTACATATATTTCAGGATCAGATCCCTCACTATGTATGACCGTATAATTATGTTCATGGAGATGATTGTATGCTGTCTAAATAATAACATGTTTATATATAAAGATAAATATTGAAAATAAACATCTGAGTCATCTATGGGTACCTGGTTCTCCCGCAGCAATGGAAACATCTTTATGGGTTGGTGGAGGAGCGGGTAGTATAGAACATACACCTGTGGATACAACATACAAGCTTTGAAGAAGTGCCACTTTTTAGGTGGTCACCCACATTTTCTTTGCTGACTGGTATTGCTGGGCTTTTAACTCTGCACACTTGGGCACTGCTGTCCCCGGTATATTTGCTTTAAAAATGTTATATCTTGTCTGGCTGAACCTCTAGTAGGCTAATCAGCATTAGTCTGTTAGTAGCTGGCTTGTCAGTGCTTTTCCTATCGTGGTGTAAAAACTGCTTAACATAGCATAATGTGAATTTGTAAAGCCCACATTCACCCAAGGGTATCTTGGCACTGAATAACAGATGTTTATTGTTAGCTAACTCAATGGCACTCATTTTATCGACCTCAGAAGGATAAAATACCGGGATTTAAACCTGTAACTATGAGGTTGAACACAGGCCCTCACAGTGGATGCATCATGCCACTAAGTCACCAGACCTGGTGAGCTGAAATAATGACTTAGGCCCTTTGTCAGGTAGACCTGGATGTGAGGTATATGACATATATCAACTCAGGAAGGGCAGCGGTGGACGGTCTGTAAATTCATTAAATTGAAAGGTACTGGAGTGAGGCCTTCCCATTTATACGTAGGTGCACTTAAGTGTAAAGTGAGACCCTGAGAAGAGAAGCCTTGGTCCCCTGGCCTCTCTGCAGCCAGTTTGTCATCAGCCCAGTGAGCGGGGGTGGAAGGGATCTGGTCCCAGAACCAGTTTGGTGTAGCTGAGTAGGAGGAGACTTCCATTTCCCTAAACCCACCCCTGGCTAGCATCCCAACCACCTATAAATAAAGGACGGTTATATCATCTTATATTTTAGTTAAAATAGCGTACTGTGAGATAGTCTGCAGAAAGGCAAACAGGATGTACCATAAAAGTAGGACGGTTTGACCTTGGGAACTTGTTGCTTATCGGCAAGGCAGTGTACATCTACCCACTGGCTAATTAATACTTCAAAACCATCACCTCAGCCACAGCTCATTATATTACTTTCTAGAACTATGAAAGAGCAGAACAGTACTGAACCTATTGTTTGAGACCTGTAAGGACATCTGACGGGGTTGGATCTGCTCCCATTTGTATCAATGATTGGACACCAGTCGGCTGACCCCCTATATGACTAAAAAGACACACTAATCTCAAAAGGCCTTTTTCCTGAAGTGCCAGCCGACCAGTAGCAACTAGACCTGAACTGGACCCTGCTGATGGCCTCTTCTGGAGGGAGACCTGGTCCTAACAGCTGTCCCTGAGGTCTTTAGAGCTTGAGTAATGATGAAAAGGAACTGCACCATAAAGTCTGAAAAGTTGGGACTTTTTTTTTTACTTCCACGACCTGAGTTTCAGTAGGACCTTGCAGTAGCAGTGGCTGATTTTGAGAGGACTTCATCAGAACCTCGTCAGACTTGTCACCCTTGAGAGTTTGAGCTGCATAAAAAAGAGTGTGTCTATCAGAAGAACTCTTGACTGGGCCAAGGCGTGAAAGATATTCATCCATCGCAAGGTCTTCGGAGGCTGTAAAATTTGAATTTCTACCCCTCAGAGGTTTTTCCTCTGAAACCAGCATATTTAGCAGGGCCTTGTCTAGCAGCTAACTGGCTTTGAGAAGACTTTAGCAGATGCAGCCTGCAACCTTGCACCTCTGGAGGATTTTGACTTCCATTTTGAAGACTAAGTCACAATGTAAATTCTTTGTCTGGGATGACCCTGCTTGGTGTATCTAACTCACTCTCAATCACGGTCAGACTGAAATCGCAACTCTGGCCTGGTCAACCACGAACAGTGACTATTGATTCGTGCTTTACTTTTTCTTGGTGCTTTTAACCTTAAATATTTAACAAATGCTATCTTCAGTTCCCCTTACTTTACTCTTCTCATTTTGGTCTCATCTTGCTCAGTAAATTTGTCTTTACGTTTAGAGATTAGTTGTCTGATTTTCATTGTGTTGTCTTTTGACTTTTTAACTTATTTGTTAATGCTAAATACCTAAACCTGTCTGATCTGTGCCATAGCTACCAGGGAGTTCAGTCCAGGTTTAAATGATTGAAACTGTGCTTTACCTTAACAAATCTCTGGTCTTATTCCTTATGATAGATTCACATCACCCCAATTAATAAACCACTTTCTTACACTGACAACATATTCATAGTGTGGGATAGTGACATGAAGCAAGCTAAACCCTTTATCTCTAAACCTCAGAAAACATTATCTACATTTGCCATTTAGTCACAACATGAGTTTGGATGAGGTAGTTTTTCTTTACATACAAAACTGATCAGAAGTATTTATTTAATAAAAAGACAGCTGGAAATGGCATCCTACTTGCTGAAAGTCATCATACTCCTAAAACTAAATCAAACATACCTTATAGTAAACTATTAATGGCTAAAAGAACCTACAGACCACCTAGAACTTAAGAAAAAAATGATCCCATGGTTCCAACAGAAAGTGTTACTCAAAGAAAATATTTACCCAGCCTAGCATTAAGGCAGAAAGCAAAACCAGACAGAATCTGCGATATGGCAGAAAAGGCAGTAAACAAAAAATGATATAATCACACAATTTATTATAGCTTACAATGCAAGATCCCAAGTAGTTAGAAAAATTCTAATCAAACATCTGAATATCTGAAGGCAGACAATATCAATGGTAAATCTACTGGCTAACATGTCCCCATTACTTATACAAAATATACATCTTTAGGGGATAGTTTATTACATAGCTATTTACCCAAAAATGTTTTGGTACTTGGCTTTAAGCAATGAAAGGGTTGCCACTGTGTAGTTATAGCTAGGTTGGACTTAACATAGGAATTGCATTTTTTGTTTTGCTAATGGCTTTAGTGCTGTTTGAAGAATGTTTACGAAACTTTGCAAAAAAAAAAGTAATCTACCCCAGCGCCTTTCTGGATCCATCAATCAGGGGCCACGAAAAAGGGGTTGGGGCAAAACATTGTTTTCTCATGTTAATTCCCATTGGAAATGTTGAGAAACAATACAGAAAAAAAGCTGAACATAATTACACCATATTTGGAAGATAGTTAGAATTTTACTCAGAAAGTGTGCTTTTCGTTATTTGGTGTAAATCTGTTCATCCATTTTCAAGAAATTAGCATTTAAACAGGCACTCGAGTGGTCATGAATGGATTAAAAAAAATAGGTATAGCTGGATGGTTGGTTCAGTGGGAGTTCTAATGGATTTCTACTGTGCTGTAATTTAAAAAAAAATAGACTAATTTGATTTGTCATGAGGGCTTTTATTCCTAGCAGTCGTTTGGGTCCCAGGGACTGGGTTCATTCCTGCAGGACTGAGAGATCTCATGAAAAAAGTGTTTTGCCTGCCATTACAGGACTTGGGGCCAAAGGCAAAGCAGGGGCTACCTGCAGGGCCTGGCCTGTACGCAGCCCCCAATTACCCATTTCTGACCAACCCCTCATGTTCCACAACCTACCACATACCACACGTCACATTTTCAATTTTTGTACATTTTTTTCAATTGTGGTAGTACCACGTACTGATGCACAATTGGCCCTTCAAGTTACCGCAGCACAGTGCAAGCTTCACTTTTAAACTTTTGCATGGTCCCATGATACTCTGTGTTACTCCTGTGGGACTTCATGGGGGCCTCTTTTCATCTGCAGGAGTACCACAGGACCTCACTGGAGAGCTCACTGGATCCTGAAGGAGTACAGCAGGACCCAGCATTATTTTTTGTTTTACTAGTATTGCAGTTTTATGGACGAATATTCACAAAACGTTCCAAAAAATAATATTCATTCGCCCGACTTCTTACCGAAAAGATTCCAGGTGATCCATCAAAGGGGACCGAGAAAAGAGAGGTCCCAAAATATTGTTTTCCCAGATTAATTCCCATAGACAATTTTACAAACAGACAAACAAACAAACAAGACTTGTAAAGTGTGGCTAATCACCCAAGAGGGTATTCAGGTGCTAATAACCCTGCTGCAAGAGAGGGTTCAGTTGTACAGCCAGGTCCTGACTCCTTTGCTGAATTCCAGCAGAGAGGATGAGGTCTGGAGGTGAAGGCGAAGTCGTTCCAGGACTTCTCATTAAGGTAAGAGAAGGAGCATCCTCTACTGTTGCTTTGGCGGCTGCAGGGGGTGAGCGTGGTAGAGGGAGGCAAAGCACAGGTGTCTGCTTGGTTGGTAGAGGTTCAGGCGGTGATTAATATATGCTGGTCCTTGGTTGTGCAGAGCTTTAGAAGCTGTGGATCAGCATTTTGAATTGACATCTCTTCTGAATGGGGAGCCAGTGAAGCTTCTTGAGGTGGGGGGGTGATGTAGATGTGCTTGTGAGGTCGAGGATAAGTCTGGCCACTGAATTCTGTATGGTCTCCAGTCTTTTCAGGAGGTGCGAGGTGATACCTATGTAAAGTGCGTTGCTGTTGTCTAGCCAGCTGGTGACTAGGGCTTGAGTGACGGTTTGTGGACAGTGAGCATTTGAGGATCTTGCAGAGTATGCGAAGAGTGAGGACGCAGACAGAGGAGACTGCGCTGATCTGACTTCTCATGGAGAGCTTGCTGTCCAGGATGATGTCAAGGTTGTGGTCATGGTCTGATGGAGCGGGTGAGGGTCCTAGTTGGGAAGTCCACCAGGCGTCGCTCCACAGGGAGGTATTGTTCCCGAAGATCAGCACTTCCGTTTTGTCTGTCTTGAGTTTCACGCAGTTGTATTTCATCCAATCAGCGATGCTCGTAATGCACCTGCAGAAGTTGTCCATCTTGTTGGAGGGATCTTCTGATAACAAGATCATGAACTGGGTGTCGTCGGCATAGGATATGATGTTTAGTCCATGAGTTCTTATGATGTTGGCCAAGGGGGTCATGTTCATGCAGGTGATGAATAGTGGGGAAATTGGCAGAACATTTCTCAGAAAGTGTGGTTTTTGCTATTTGGTGTGAATCTGTTCAGCTGAATTTCTAGAAATTTGCATTTAAAGAGGCACTTTGGGTGGTCATGAAGAGGTCAAAATTACAGTGATATCTGGATGGTTGGTCCTGCAGGAGTCCTGTGGTACCGTAATTTTAAAAAACAGAGTGACCTGATTGGCTAAGAGGGCCTTTTTTCATGCTGTTGTTTCAGTCCTATGGGACCAGTACTGCACAACTGAGCAATATGATTGCCTTGCCATAACATGTTGTAGCTGCATTACAAGACTCAGGGACTGGGTACCCATAATCTGACCCAAACATTTTAGAAAACATATACGGAGGTAGGTTAGTGGTACCCTGACCCTCACAGAACTTCTGGGGGTCTCTCTGTGGCCAAAATGTTTAAAAATGAAATGGGGAAATGATTGACAAGGACTCAACAAATGTGTTGCTTTTAACAATGCTGCAAAGAAATCAATGCCTGTCTTATCCTCTTCTTAAAGCTCCACTATGGATTTGATTACAAGTGATGAAGTGTGGAAATTCTTGGTGACCAGAATGTCAATTATTGGTCATAATCTTGCACATATTTAAACCCCACTGAACGGAACAGACATGAATTTACTAGGTAAATTCCACATGAATTCTTAGTTTTGTCGGGTTTAATGCTGACATGTACTACCTTCTATGAGCAGGTGGTAAATGTCTGAAAGCTGCTGGTACGGGTCATGTGGGTAAGGGAGTGGAGCAGGTGAAGAAGGGCAGAAAATAACCTAGCCCAGAAGGGGGTAACATTGGTTTCCAGTGATTCTCCATTAGGAAAATCAGGGCTTGGGAACATCAGCCTACTTAAAATTTTGTGGTGTGGAGTTGCACATTGGAAATCCACCCAACACAACTCGCAACTGGGGCCTCACTGACCTATTCTGTGTCTCTCAGGATTACATTTATTGGAATACTTAACCCAAAAAAGGAGTTCTCAAAATTATCATTATCTTTATTGGATAACTAACAATAATGTGACAATATCTGCAGATTGTATCACTCTGCAACTGTTCAGCAAATGTTACCACACCATGATGTTTACAGTTTTAAAAACTAATTTCAAGTTTGGATTAGTTAGAAATACATTTTACTTTATGTAGTATGACACTTTGGGATGCATATACTGGTTGTGGATGTCATGTATGTTATAACAAGTAAACAACAGTTGGTGGGTCAACACAGTCAAAGGTTTTGCTTTAGAACTGAGACACATTTTTGGAGGTAAAACAATTTGGAGCTATAGCCGAAACCTTTTCCATACAGGTGGACATTACTTTAGAGCATTCTCATAGCAGTCTTCAAATTGATGGCTAGAACCTCAGAGAAGGAAAATAGCTACTATTTTGTCACCTGGGCAGTATAGGCTCCTTGTTTCAGTCCTCCAGAGATGAAGATTTTCTAATTAACAATTTACCAAGCAGGTTATTTTAAAGGGTAAAACTAGTGGTTTATCTTGGGTACCATATTTCATTAATGTTCTTCTTTTATATTCAGAAGAGGCACTAATTTCTGCGCCTTTAAACCATATAGGGAAGTTCCAGGGAGCAAGAGGGCCTCACTGGCAGGACAGTGGCACCTTAAGCACTATGAGTCAAAAGGAGACCACTATCTCAAGCCATAGAAACAGGCAACAGAAATTGAAGAATAGGAGACTATTCTCTCCTCAGACCTCTGTCAGACAGGCAGGACTGCTGTTCAGGTGCAGAATATTATTTTCCTTGATACAGGAAAGAGTTCCTCCAATAATGGACCATGCAGGGCAACCAATTATTTCTTGAGGGCGAGTACCACTAAAATTCCCAGATTCTTTCTCCCACACTGTGTTTCACTGTTCTCTACTCATTTGTCTGTGATGTGCTTTATGACATAAGCTATGTCAGTGCCTCATTAGTACAATAATTCTAGATTTTGCTTTCTTTGGTCAAACGTACTAAGCTCTTCCGGCTTCCTAACTCCACCAATGACCTGTCCAGGTTGCCTATGTAAATACAAATGCAAAAGAAACAATTGATGGACGGAATGCTGGACAATGCAAACATTCACCCCCAGTCACAAGGATCTGGGTTAAATCCATCATTCTTTTTCTCACCACACCACCCCAGTTTGGACTCAACCATATGCAAATCAGTCTTGACCCTGTTCCTTGTGGGAACAGTCCAGCCCGAACTGCCAAGCCAGGTCCTTCCTGGACCGGAAACAAGCATCCTAGGACCGGTTTCAGGGCATCACCCTTCTTCAGCCAGGCTAGCTGAATCCAGTGGTGTAGTGAGCACGGGACCCACGTCTGGGCATACCCTTCCCACTTAGGGCGACAAATACAAAAGAAACAATTGATGGACGGAATGCTGGACAATGCAAACATTCACCCCCAGTCACAAGGATCTGGGTTAAATCCATCATTCTTTTGCTCACCACACTACCCCAGTTTGGACCCAACCATATGCAAATCAGTCTTGACCCTGTTCCTTGTGTGAACAGTCCAGCCCGAACTGCCAAGCCAGGTCCTCCCTGGACCGGAAACAAGCATCCTAGGACAGGTTTCAGGGCATCACCCTTCTTCAGCCAGGCTAGCTTGAATCCAGTGGTGTAGTGAGCACGGGACCCACGTCTGGGCATACCCTTCCCACTTAGGGTGACAAATGCAAAAGAAAAAATTGATGGACGGAATGCTGGACAATGCAAACATTCACCCCCAATTCACAAGGATCTGGGTTAAATCCATCATTCTTTTGCTCATCACACCACCCCAGTTTGGACCCAACCATATGCAAATCAGTCTTGACCCTGTTCCTTGTGGGAACAGTCCAGCCCGAACTGCCAAGCCAGACGGGTATGCCCAGACGTGGGTCTCGTGCTCTCCATGCCACTGGAGTCAAGCTATCCTGGCTGATGAGGGCTGAAAGCCCGAAACCGGTCCTAGGATGCTTGTTTCCAGTCCAGGGAGGACCTGGCCTGGCAGTTCGGGCTGGACTGTTCCCATTGGGCGCAGGGTCAAGACTGATTTGCATATGGCTGGGTCCAAACTGGAATGGCATGGTGAGCAAAAAAACAATGGATTTACGCCCAGATCTCTGTACTGGGGTGAATGTATGACATTGTTCTGCATTCTGTCCATCAATTGTTGTTTTTGCATTTGTCACCCCGAGTGGGACGGGTATGCCCAGACGTGGGTCCCGTGCTCTCCTTGCCACTGGAGTCAAGCTATCCTGGCTGATGAGGGCTGAAAGCCCGAAACCGGTCCTAGGATGCTTGTTTCCAGTCCAGGGAGGACCTGGCCTGGCAGTTCAGGATGGACTGTTCCCATTGGGCGCAGGGTCAAGACTGATTTGCATATGGCTGGGTCCAAACTGGAATGGAATGGTGAGCAAAGAAACGATGGATTTAGGCCCAGATCTCTGTACTGGGGTGAATGTATGACATTGTTCTGCATTCTGTCCATCAATTGTTGTTTTTGCATTTGTCACCTCGAGTGGGACGGGTATGCCCAGACGTGGGTCCCGTGCTCTCCATGCCACTGGAGTCAAGCTATCCTGGCTGATGAGGGCTGACAGCCCGAAACCGGTCCTAGGATGCTTGTTTCCAGTCCAGGGAGGACCTGGCAGTTCGGGCTGGACTGTTCCCATTGGGCGCAGGGTCAAGACTGATTTGCATATGGCTGGGTCCAAACTGGAATGGCATGGTGAGCCAAAAAACGATGGATTTAGGCCCAGATCTCTGTACTGTGGTGAATGTATGACATTGTTCTGCATTCTGTTCATCAATTGTTGTTTTTGCATTTGTCACCCCGAGTGGGACGGGTATGCCCACACGTGGGTCCCGTGCTCTCCATGCCACTGGAGTCAAGCTATCCTGGCTGATGAGGGCTGAAAGCCCGAAACCATTCCTAGGATGCTTGTTTCCAGTCCAGGGAGGACCTGGCCTGGCAGTTCGGGCTGGACTGTTCCCATTGGGCGCAGGGTCAAGACTGATTTGCATATGGCTGGGTCCAAACTGGAATGGCATGGTGAGCAAAGAACGATGGATTTAGGCCCAGATCTCTGTACTGGGGTGAATGTATGACATTGTTCTGCATTCTGTACATCAATTGTTGTTTTTGCATTTGTCACCCCGAGTGGGACGGGTATGCTCAGACGTGGGTGCCGTGCTCTCCATGCCACGGGAGTCAAGCTATCCTGGCTGATGAGGGCTGACAGACCGAAACCGGTCCTAGGATGCTTGTTTCCAGTCCAGGGAAGACCTGGCCTGGCAGTTCGGGCTGGACTGTTCCCATTGGGCGCAGGATCAAGACTGATTTGCATATGGCTGGGTCCAAACTGGAATGGCATGGTGAGCAAAAAAACGATGGATTTAGGCCCAGATCTCTGTACTGGGGTGAATGTATGACATTGTTCTGCATTCTGTCCATCAATTGTTGTTTTTGCATTTGTCACCCCGAGTGGGACGGGTATGCCCAGACGTGGGTCCCGTGCTCTCCTTGCCACTGGAGTCAAGCTATCCTGGCTGATGAGAGCTGAAAGCCCGAAACCGGTCCTAGGATGCTTGTTTCCAGTCCAGGGAGGACCTGGCCTGGCAGTTCGGGCTGGACTGTTCCCATTGGGCGCAGGGTCAAGACTGATTGGCATATGGCTGGGTCCAAACTGGAATGGCATGGTGAGCAAAAAAACGATGGATTTAGGCCCAGATCTCTGTACTGGGGTGAATGTATGACATTGTTCTGTATTCTGTCCATCAATTGTTTTTGCATTTGTCACCCCGATTAGGACGGGTATGCCCAGACGTGGGTCCTGTGCTCTCCATGCCACTGGAGTCAAGCTATCCTGGATGATGAGGGCTGAAAGCCCGAAACCGGTCCTAGGATGCTTGTTTCCAGTCCAGAGAGGACCTGGCCTGGCAGTTCGGGCTGGACTGTTCCCATTAGGCGCAGGGTCAAGACTGATTTGCATATGGCTGGGTCCAAACTGGAATGGCATGGTGAGCAAAAAAACGATGGATTTAGGCCCAGATCTCTGTACTGGGGTGAATGTATGACATTGTTCTGCATTCTGTCCATCAATTGTTGCTTTTGCATATGTAAATACAAAGGCAATCTCCATCACCTGCTTCAAGCCTTCTGTTTTACGTGACATTGGTGCTTTGTTCCTATCATACAATCATAAATGGAGATGTACTTGAAGTGATAATCAGAGGGAAATGTTGACCAGGAAAGCCTGGGGCTAATCTTCTCTACCCATCCTAACTTTTAATTTCCTTACCTGTTGGATCAGCTTGAACAAATGTTCTAACAAGTAATGAAGTGACAGATGGTTGTTTATTTGTTTACTTAAGCATTCAGACTGAGTATGTTTTGTTGAACATCAAGCACTCAGGCAGACTAAAATATCTGCCTTGTCCTGTGCCCGAGTTAGCCCGGTAGGAATTAGTATCATTCTCGCATGCACACAAGTCCTTTTGCCTAAAGTTGCCATCTCTTTGCCACATTAACATTTGACAAACATTTTGCACTCATGACACTTGAATTGGTTTGTGTAACCAAAAAAGGGGGACTGTAAGCTTTTATATAGGCCCAGCATACGTGCCCAAAAGTAATCCAACACAATGGGATGCAGTTCCTGACAGGGAAAGGGATACTAGGTTGATTAAATGTCAAACAATGTACACTGAATGTAGGGAGGAAAAGGGGGAATTCCTCCTTTCGGAATAAGTGCCCTCACACACCCAGCCAGCTAGGTGTCATGCTTCATCATAGGGCGTGCTCCTCATCAGGTCGGCGCTGCAATACCCGACGGGCACCTTGTGAGGGGCTCTTTAGCTGAGATCTTTTATTCCATTCCGTATTAGTGCAGTGGGTGTGAGGGGCCTAAAAAAGAGTGTAGATGTGTGTGAAGTGGGTCACTAGACTATGTGTAGATTAAAACAGGAAGTAGGAGTCCACTCAAAACAATTTTAATGAACCTGGCTCCTATCCTGATTAAAAAGGAGAATGTAACGCACCCCTGCCTCAATGTTAAAGGATATTGCGCATTATCTGGTGTTCAACATTTTTCTTGCCCTCGTGTCAAAGTAGATGGCAATTCTTCAGGACCAAATATAACAGTGTGATCTACACTATTAGTGGTTGTCTAAGTGGGTAAAACAGATAAACCACAGACAGTACCCTACGTGTAGTACCTGTAAATCGGATCAGCCAACCTAGGAATACAAAACACAATGGTTATGCAGGAGTGGACGATAGTCAGTTGCATTAAATTAGTCCACTAGAGAAATTGCAACATGTACTCTTCACAACAGTGTCGGAACCGCTTGTGCAGGAAAACGGCGATAGAGCATGAGTGCAGGGAGAATTAAAAATGGGTTTAAGGAGCCCGTACTCTTGTGGTAACTGGAAAGAATGCCGACTCACCCTACTCGGGTAGCTGACTCATATCATCGACTCCTGGCAAGGAAAGACACTCTGGAATGTAGTGTCCTGGAGGAAGTGAGGGTCAAATGGGTAAGCAATAAAGATCAAGGCGTAATCAATCACAAACACCAGACCAGTGGTATGGTGGACAACGTGAGGACCACGGGGGGTTCCCTTTGGTATGTCAAGGGCACCACATGGGACACAGCAGGTAAAATACGGGCTCACCGTAACAGCACAGGGGCAAGGAAAGCCTAAATAAGGCAATCATGATCTCTGTGTGGTGGAGTCAGGGTGGCCGCAACGTGTGATCACCCATGCAGCAGCCCAGTACATCCCAAAACAGTCAGCCCACGAGCAGCCTTTGTTGCATGTTGCACCAGGCACCCTCACCCCAGGAGAGATGTGGTCATCAAGAAAACAATTGCAAGCCCACTCAGTTAGTACTTACGTGCGTTCACGACAATCCGTCGGTGGACCTACCCCAAACACTACCAGGACCGGGAGGTGACTGCCACACCCGCGAAGTGCAGTTACACTTCTGGCTCCCGGACGTGGGCGGGGCGTGGTGGCAACGAGGTACAGGGCAAAATCCTCTAGAGTGCAAACTGTTAGGGTCATGCTACGCCAGGCCGCCATCTTGGTTGAGGGGCGTGCCATATAGCGTGTTGTGGTCAAGTCAGGAAAGGGAACACTCATCAAGGACAAAATTTAGGAAAATGTGGCGCCCATGACAGAAGGGGAATTGGCCAGAGTCAATGATCCTGCCACGGGAGCGGATCGAGTACTGTACGGAATTACAATGCACCATATATGTAGATTGAAATCCAGTAACGGAGGGACAACAAGGCCAGTCATCTGATAGACCAGCAGTGGCCTGTATACCAATCATGGATGTTCATTGTGAGTCCAACGTACTGGATTAATATAAAGTCATGGTAGGGATAAAACCATTTCCCACAAGCGCAATGAAAAGGTGAACTCTGGCTATTGCCGGGAGTGCGACGATAATTAAAGGAAGACCAAATTCAAGATGTGATGGTGCCATGTGGTGTATGCACACCCGACTCTACAAAGGGCACTACCCTGTAGAAAAGTTCAGTGGTCATGGTGTGGAAAAACACAGGGGGGTTAACTTCACGATGTGTTTATGCCATGTGGTGTGTAAACAAACTGACTCTGCATCGGGCACTCCCCTAAGACATGGATCAGTGGTCATGGTGTAAAAATTTGTCAGCAAGGTGTCTTACAGTATACTAGTCAAAAAGAAGAAGAGAGGGAGATGTGCCTCAGGCAAAGCTGGTGGAGGTATTCACATATCATAAATGTTGTCTAGAGTGTTGCTAGAAGACTAACAGTTGTTGAGTGTGCTCCAAGGGATGTCCTCATTGAGGCCCTCTTTATCAGTAGCCAGACGATGTACCCACCTCTGTTCAATCCTGAACAAAGCTTTTTTGTTCTTTTTGGGTGTGTTTCAAGAATGACCCAGTGGAGACAGTCTGGTGGATGATGATGTTGTTCAAAATGTGTGCACATTTTCGTATTGGTTTTGTGGCACCTGATGTTGCTACGGTGCTCAGTAATATGTGTCTTGACAGTTCTTGTGGTCATGCCAATGTAGCGGAGGCCGCAAGGGCACCTGATCATATATATGCAATTCGCAGTGTTGCAATTGGTGTGCTTCCTCAATTGCCATTTGAAACTGTCAGAGAGCACTATCTCCTTGGTAGATTCAGTGAGGGGACAGACCACGCAAGACCCGCACGGGTAATGGCCAGTCACCGGAGGTAGATTCCAAAGGGGTTGATATTACAAGCCTTAGGTCTGGTATGTACCAATAGATCTTTAAGGTTGTTAGTACGCTTGAAGGCAAACCTGGGGGTGGTCAATTCAAGTGTCCCAGTGTTGAGGATGCCCCAATTTTTCTGATGATTTTTCTTATCCTGTTGGAATCTGGGTTGTATGTGGTGACACAAGTGAGAGCGTCACTTGGTTCTCTGTGTTATATCAGTCAGTCAGTCAGTCAAAAATCTTTCTTTCGATTTAAAATCACAAAAGATAATACATAGTACATAGAGGTGAGAATGTATAAAATGTAGACATATTCGGACATAAAAGTAGCTTATACAAATCTCGATCAAACCTTCTTAATAAAATTCATATGTATATAATAAATAGCTAAAAAAAAACGCTGAAATAAACTCCGGCAAAACTGCCACCTAAGATGACCAAATTTCCTTGATTCAGCATACAAATCAATTTAAGTTCATTCTGTGTTAATACAGTAATGTGCATAGTGCAATGAACAATTGCCCAAAACTAGGGAGCATAAAACATTTACCTAAGGCTCCTCTCTTTCAAACGAATCACCCACACCCAGCCCAAATACTTAGCGACAGCGATCACTATGGACTCTTTAGTAGATGTTTTTAGGATCCTAGGTGCCTCGCTACTCGACCTGGTCCCCAAATTTAGACATAAATGTTTCAACCATCTGGACCTAGGATTTCTATAGGCTGGGCAAACAAACAGAATGTGTGCCAGTGATTCGTTAAAGTTGGGACAAAATGAACAATTGCTACTAGTCAAGCTACGCCATTTGCTGATAAATACATTAGTAGGAAGTGAGCCCACCCTAAACTGATGGTACAGTTTCCTATCTTTGGGGGTGGTGATTAGATCCCAATACCCTTCGTATTCCACTTCATGCTTTATCTCAAGGAAATCTCTGGATAGTGACGGACCAGTTAGGGCAGCAAACCGCTTCATAGCTAGCAAGTTCCAATATGCTGCTTTGAAATCACTCTTAGCTGGAAATACACTGTCGACGGGGGATGCCCATAAACTGCTCATCCCCATCTCACAAAGAGTGACTTTTACTCGCCTTAGCCACGGAATTTTGCTCATGCCGTCGGCCTCCCTAACTTCTAGGAGAGCCTGGGCATAGTGGGAAAGCTCCGGGGTGACCCAGAGCCTTCTCCAGTATGCCACTGGCCTAAAGTGTGCCACATCCTCAATTGAATAGCAACCCAAATCTAGAAATAAGGGTAATAGCGGGATGGACTGTAGGAGGCCAATTAATGACCTCAAGAATTTATTTTGAGCTTTCACTAAGGGGTCTAGATTGGCATAACCCCACAGTTCAGCCCCATACAAAATCGAAACGCTAATTTTTGAGGAATACATTTTTTGTGCAGGAGCAATTGGTTTAGTGTATGATGATCGATGCTCCTTCAACAAGGCACCTGAGAATTGGGCATGCTTGACAGAGAGCAAGTCTATCTGAGGCTTCCAACTAAGTTTGCTGCCAATAGTTACCCCCAGATAAGTAAAATTCTGTGTTTGTTCCAGGATACCTTCCTTCATACCGACTCTACCCCTGATATTCCTATGTTTGTGTAGGACCATATATTTTGTTTTATCTACGTTCACTACGAGGTCGTGGTCCTGACAGAACTCCTCGAATCTCGAAAGGGCACACTGTAGGCCCTTTCGTGTCTTGGAGAGTACAAGGGTGTCGTCTGCATACATAAGCAACAGGATCTTCATCCCTGCTAGAGTGGGTGCATCCGTGGGATAATTATGAAAATACTGAACCACCCCATTAATGTATAATGAGAAGAGAGTTGGTGCTAAAACGCACCCCTGTCGAACCCCCTTCTCTACAGGAAACTTTTGGGTGGTGCTCCCCTGCGCATCCCATCTCACCTGCGCATAGTTGGCATCATGTAACTTAACCAGAAAAGCCAGAATTTCTAATGGCATACCTAATTCCAAAAAGGTTCGCCACATTTTAGTATGGGGTACAAGGTCAAAAGCCGACTTAAGGTCGACAAAGGCTGCATAGATTGTACCTCCCCCTAGCACTACAGTACGCCAATAAATCAGAATGAACCTGAACACCTGATCAATGGTGCTGGTACAAGAGCGGAAACCCGCCTGGAGTGGAGACAAGATGTCATATTCCACAATCCAGGCCTGGATTCTGCTCAGTACCAACCTAGCCGAAACTTTTTGTATGCAATCAATAAGGCTTATCGGCGAGTAATTGCCTGGTTGAGAGCGATCCCCTTTCTTATAGATAGGGAGTATTTCTGCTCCTAACCAAGTACCTGTGTTATATCTTAAGTAGGGCATCGTGGTTGTTGTTTCTGGCCCTTTTCATGGAGAGTGCAACATTACGTCTAGGGTATCCTCTTTTGTGGAGATTGTCAGCAAGAACAGCAAGAACAGCTGCCTCTGTTTTGAAACATCCAAGGAGCTGCAGTTCCTCCTAATTCGCAGAAACTGTCCAAAGGGTAAGTTTTCTTTAAGGGACCTAGGGTGGTGACTGCTAAACAGTAGGAGACTATTGCTGTCAGTCGGTTTCCTGTATAATGTAGTACTGAGTCGCCCATTGTGGAGTCTGATGCTAAGATCAAGGAAGGGGATTTCGCTCTTTGAGGTAGTGCTGGTGAACTTTAGGTAAGGGTTTAGTGTATTAACCCATTGACAAAACTCATCACACGTCGATCTATCTCCCTTCCAGAGGATCAAGATATCATCAATGAATCGTTTCCATAGCATCAAATTGTTGTGGAAAGGATTAGAAGCGTTGAAAATCACTCTCTCTTCAAACGCCACCATATATAGGCATGCCACACTGGCAGCAACGGTGCTACCCATGGAAGTACCCTGGGTCTGGTGGTAAAGTTGTTTGTTATATTCAAAGAAATTCTCCGTGAGGGCCAATGTTGCGCACTCCAGAATGAAGGTCACCGGTGTAGGTGAATCCCAGTCAATGTTGCCCAGGGCATCTTCTATCACGTCCAGGGTGGCTTGTTGAGGGATGTTAGTGTACAGGGTCTCAACATCCAGGGTAACCAACAAGTTAATTTCCTCTGGATGTTGGACCTCCTCAATGAGACGGAGGACATCAGTGGTGTCTAGAAGAAAGGAAGGTGTCTTTCTGACAAGGGGTTGTAAAAAATGATCGCAGAACCTTGAAAGAGGTTCGAGGAGTGACCCGATCCCTGAGACAATGGGTCTGCCCGGGACAGGGGTGGTGCCCTTATGGATTTTAGGTAATGTATAGAAGTAGGGCACCTTTGAGTCCTTGGTAATCAGGAAGTCTGCTTCCTTCTTGCTAATCCACCCTTCTAACTCCGCCGTGTGTACCATGGTTGAGATAATGGTGGAGAGGCAAGTGGTAGGGTTAACTTCAATGGGAGTGTAGTACTTCCGATTATCAAGTTGCCTGCGACATTCAATGTCGTAGTCTGTGCTGGACATGATCACTATCACCACACCCTTTTCTGCTTGCTTGATGGTAATGCTCTGATCCACAGCCAGGAACTTAATGGCCATCAACTCGATTGTGGACAGATTGTGGAAGGAGTCAGATGTGATGCCTTCAGCTACATCCTTCAGTAGTGCCTGTTCAAAAGTGAGTACTTCATTGGGTACCATACTGTTGTTGGGTGTGAACTTGAAGGTGACTGATTGTGTAGTCCAGAGTCATCGTCAGGGGCAGTAGGTTTCTCATAAAAGAACGCTTTGAGGCGTACCTTACGGAAAAAACCTTGGATCTCGCAGGTCTCGCGAAATCTGTCGATTTTGGGGGTAGGGACATAGCCCAAACCTTTTTGTAAGACCCGTAGTTCTGGATCATTGAGTGTCCTAGATGAGAGATTGACCATTAATTTCTTTTCTTCGTTTGGCTCTGTGTTTCCACTGAGCTTGTCGGTTGTTCCTGCCATTGTACTCTCTTTTGGTTGCCCCTTTTTTGCCCTCTTCCTCTGCCCCAGCCTCTGTCTAAAAAAGGGGGGGTTGTTGCCAGGCGGGAAGAATTGTGGGTGTCCTTGTGGGGACATGGGCAACTGCCTAAAGGGTGGTCCCTGGTATGGTGGCATGGAGAAGTTAGAATAGTGTGGCCGTGTATTACGTCCAGAGTTTCTGCTACCCCAGCTGCCAGTGCTTGAGTACCTACTCGTTGAGGAACCTCTCCTGACTGTGTTAGAGCCTTCATCTGATGAATTGCCACCTGTCGGGGTGAAGTCAGCTGCTAGGTAAGGGTATACTTTTTCTTTATCAAATTTTTGTATGTCCTTTTGGAGTTTAGCAATTTTCTGCTTCATTAGGTACTCTTTATTCTCAGCGATCTCATTGTTGACTTCTGATAATTTAGTCTTAAACGCTGAGAGTTGGATTGTGGTTTTCAGTGCTCCTTCTGCTGTCTGGATCCTGACCAGGAAGGTGTCAGCGACTCTTTTAGCAGTGTTGATGATAAGAATGAGCCAGTCCCTAGCTCATTTCCATGCTACTAGGGACCACTCCTTTTTGAAGACAACATCTTCTAGGAACAGACGGGGGATGTTATTTACTATGAGTCCATTGGGCAATTGCCGTCTACCTTGACATGAGGGCAAGAAACATGTTGACCACCAGATAATGCGCAATATCCTGTAACATTGAGGCAGGGGTGCGATACATTCTCCTTTTTATTCAGGATAGAAGCCAAGTTCATTAAAATTGTTTTGAGTGGACATCTACTTCCTGTTTTAATCTACACATAGTCTAGTGACCCACTTCATACACATCTACACTCTTTTTTAGGCCCCTCACACCCACTGCACCAATACGGCATGGAATAAAAGATCTCCGCCAAAGAGCCCCTCATAGGGTGCCCGTCGGGTATTGCAGCGCCGACCTGATGAAGAGCACGCCCTATGATGAAGCATGATACCTAGCTGGCTGGGTGTGTGAGGGCACTTATTCCGAAAGGAGGAATTCCCCCTTTTCCTCCTTACATTCAGTTTACATTGTTTGACACTTAGTCAACCTAGTATCCCTTTCCCTGTCAGGAACTGCATACCCATCGTGTTGGATTACTTGAATTGGTTTCTCAGAAACACCAACCTTTCTGCCACAGAACACTTTGTGAGAATCTTATCACACTGCCTTGACTATTGGTGTTAGACCTCTCATGTGCGTGATACAAATGTGTTTTATTATTACAACCATGTGGCGAAACAGCTATCTCTAGAACACAAACAATGGTTGAAGGATTACAATCTCAGCCCAAGGCAAGGATGCCATATTCTATATATAGCCTTTTTTTCCCTAACATAATCAGTGGTAACACTTCTGCTGATCACGAGGGGGTCCCTGCATGCTGAAGTTTCGCCTAGCAGTTGACTGACATCTTCGTGAGGGGTGTCCATTTCGTTACCAAGAGGGGGGTCATACACTCTTACCCAGCAGATAAAGGTGTTAGATCATCCAAATGGTTGTTTTCGTGGCAGGCCATGCATTCACACCCTAGACACATAGGTTAGGGTTAGCATCGTAGGTGTATGCTTGATTGTTATAATCTTTTACATGTATGCATATGTAACTTGTCTCAACAAGATGGAGGAACTCTTTGTTTTATTCTCTGTGTTGACACTCATTATAACTTTTACCTGCTTCTGTCTATTAATCATCGCAGCCCATATAGTCTATACAAGAATCACTCTGATTCAATACATATTGAAAATGACCCTCTGTGTATTATTTGTATATTTGTATGAGCAAAAGAAAGCATGCGTGACTAGGCAAAAGTTTGAAGCCTGTCACCACGGTTCCTGAGGGAACAGACTTGTCATGTTCAGTGATTGCCTGAACTGTTCGTTCCCTGTTTAGGTTTAAGGGGGGCTAACGGTGACACTGTGAGCTAGCTGGTCCAAGGGACAACATATCCTATGAGGGTGCATTGAATCAGTCTGAAACCATACTAAGTTTATGTCGTCCACAAACACGCAGTTCCTATGATTGGTGGAAACTACATGACACATCTAGAAGCAGAAAAAGTTTGAAGATGAGCATCAGGACATTACTACCCAACTGAGTTCAAGAATCCAGAATCAGAAAACGTGAAGGAGAGACTTGCAGAATAATCTTAAATCCAAAGAAAACATCCTGAGGAAAAGCAAAGGGACAATTATTTAAAGCTAGGGGTGGAGAATGTGATGAACAGTACGATATAATGTGTTCTGGGGCACCTTCTCTTAAACTAGAAAGCCTTTTATACTAAAGAGACAGGAAGTGACATCACAGGAAGTACAGAACTCATTTGGCCATTTTGGATTGGGAAGCAGTCATAAGAATCTATTGCGATTACCATCTGGGATTGTTGGAAATATTGATAGAGTCCAGCTCCACCTCTTCCTATAGACTTGTGGGACATGAAACATTATAGAAAACAGGTAGTGACATTATAGAATGTATAGGAGCCATCATGGATTGCAAATGAGGATATAATTCAGCTCACCCTCTATCAAGGGAAATATTGGGTCAGAGAAGGTAATTTGGAGAATTGCAGAAGGTAAATAAATGGCTTCCTAAAAATGCAACTTTTCCTTCTAAGATGTTTACTGCAGAGGTTTAGGATTTTAGCAGAAAACATTGTGAGTATTCATGAGTCTGGAACACCAGTATAGAATTCCTGGTGCTTTTGAGGCATAATAGGTGCACCTTAAACTGGATATGCTGGGCGCAGACTGAGACGATGCTCACTATCACAACAAATGCACTGCTCGCATGCCACACCGTGCAGGAACATGGGGTGCAAATTCAGGGGGGCACTACATGTGCCCCCCCACATTCCCCCACAGGCACAGGAGTAGCAGGGGGGCCTGTTAGGGCCCTGTTAGTTGCCTCTTTGCCACCCTTTCCATGGCGGGCTCACCGTCATAAAATGGGCGGTGGAAAGGCACCTTGAAATATGCTCAGCTGTGCCGCTGCGGCATCGCCAGTATATTGCTGCCCCTGTCAACACCTCCTCGGCTGCAGGGAACCTTGATCCTGGCGGAGCTGGTGGTCTCGTGGCAGTCTGACCATCACACTCAAAATACTGCGGGCGGAACAGCAGTGTGGAGGGGCTGTATTACACAACCACACATGCCTAAACCATGCATGCCTTAACAACGCGGTCTGAACTACAATAGCATCTTTACCATGCATGCCTTTACAATAAATTTCGTTGTAAGGGCATGCTTGCTAAAGGGATATGCATTGTAAATTGCATATCCTAGCCCACCTGCCATGCGCCCTAACACCCAATACCCCAGCCCTGTAATCCACCCCACCCCAGTCCTTAAAACTTCTGTGACCCCTAACCCTCAGCCTTAACACTCGGTCCCTGCCCCAAAAACAACCCGATGCCCCAATCCTCAGCTCTAAAACTGACCCCGTCCTGCCCTCAAAACTCCCCGCCCAGAGGCCTAAAACCCTGTCCTCTTCCAAAAACTACCCTGACCACAGCCTCCCCTCCCTGAGACCTTAAACTGACCTTCCCCTGCACTTAAAACTACCCCTTTCTCTTCCCCATGCCCTGAGGCCTAAAAACCTGCCCCAGCCATTAAAACTACCCCAGCCCCCCACTCTCAGCCCTAAAACCCTGCCCCCGACCAAAAAAACTACACCACCCCCTCCCTGAGGCCTAAAATCGACCCCCACCCCTAAAAACTACCCCCCAAATCCAGTCCCAGCCTCACTTACCTGGTCACCTCTGGAGCTTCCTGTCCCAATGCTTCCTGTTCCTCTCCCCATCCATCAAGACATGTAGACCGCTGTCTGCCTTAACCATGAGTATGTTCTGCTTGGGGGGAAATGGCACATGTGGCTCAGCCTGCGTTTCCCGTGGACCACCACCACGAGTATGACAGTCCTGTGGACCGCCATACTCGTAATCAGGCCCCAAGCCAGATAAATACCTCCTATTAAAAGGAAATAGGGCACAACATGTTGTTTTAACACACCAAATAGAACATCTTTTGCGTTTTTTCCTTGGCCTTTTTCCCAATAAATTTTGGCAGGTTTGATTTGTGAATTCATCAGGGGATAGCTACAAGGATGTGATAAATATCAAACAACTCATAATTCTGATGCCTGTACAAAAAACATTTTTGCACAGGGATCGGAATTTAGCCATTAAATCATAATCCCAAAACGTTTTGCCATCACTTCTCTTATTTTTGCTGAATTCGTTTTTGTTGGCTTTAGGACTTTGGTAGTTTACCACTGCTAACCAGTGCTAAATTGCTTGTATTCTCCTTAAAGAATCATAGAATTGGCTTATACCCAATTGGCGTACTTAATTTAGTTGTAAGGGCCTAGTAAAGTAGCAGTTCTTTTGCTTAGGGCCTGTAAATTAAATGATGCTAGTGGGCCTGCAGCACTGGTTGTGCCACCCACTTCAGTAGCACTTTAAACATGTGCCAGGCCAGCCATTGCAGCCTGTGTGTTCAGTTTTAAACTGCCATATCGACCTGGCAGAATAAACCTTTGACCAGCCCAAAACATCCTTTCTAATACATTGAAGTAACCCCTAGGTCAGGCCCTGGACAGCCCAGAGGGTGGGGTGCAGTGTTTTCAAAAAGTAGGACGTGTACTTTTAAGTTTTATAGGTCCTGGTAGTGAAAAACTCTTACTGCAAGGCCTACCTCTCCCATAGGATGGCATTGGAGTTACCGTATTACATTTAATAAGTTGTAATTTCCAAATGGGAGCAGGTAATCAGTTCATGCTTGGTGTCTTTGGAATTGTAATAAAAAATCTTAACTTATGGTTATGTTGGGTTTTAAATTACAGTTTTGAAAATGCCACTTTTAGAAAGTTGACATTTTCCTGTCTTATGCCCGGGAACATTAATTCCTAAAAGCATCACACTGATCTATTTTAATCTAGCCCTAAATCCCAGAATAATACATTTGTTACAAAGGATTTAAAGGTTATTTTAACACACTCACTCAACCCTGCCTTCACTCACTGCTACCACTCAAAGAGCTCCATTTACAAATGTGTCGAGCCCACCCATTCACGTTCAGTGTCTGGGTAAAGGTCCAGTGATGAAGCATGCCACATGGGGAGAGGAGTTGGCCTAACGGCTAGGGCGGTCGACCTCGAATCTGGGGAACTGGGTTCGAGTCTCGGCAATGACACTGAACATCCTGTGATTCTGGGCAAATCACTTAATCTCCCCGTGCCTAACAAAAATGAATGTGTCCTCGTGTAATGCAACTGGTGCTATGTAAAGCGCTCTGATACCCGATTCGGGTCAAGTTCTCGCTATATAAAACTCTGTAAAATGTAAAAAAAAAAATGTGGTACCTGTATATATATATTTATTACCTACTGGCGGTCGCCAGTAGGTAGTTATAGTTAGGACCGTGTTTCTATTCAAAAAGCGTTTTTTTCTTTTGCCAATATCTTTGGCGCCGTTTGACGAATCTTCGTGAAATTTTCCAAACTAATGGTTTACTCAGGTCAGCTCCTGTCTTGAAAGTTTTCGGGGTGATTCGTCAAGTGGGGTCTCAAAACGCGTTTTCCCCATGTTAATTTCCATAGGAATTTTTGGAACAGGCTACAGCCCGAACTGCTGAATGGAATTACACCAAATTTGGCAAAAAGGTAGCTCTTGGTTCAGAAAGCAACCTTTTTTCAAATGGTGTAAATACGTTCAATAGTTCCTGAGAAATTCAAAAAAAAAATGTATATATCTGAGCACCATGGAGGAGTCGCGAACCCTCCCGAGCACGAGCTTCATTCTGATTGGCTGCCAACACTCCAAACCAGAATGTGTTGGCAGCCTTTTTCTGACTCGGTAGAACTAAGTCATATCCAAAAGGTAGAAAAATGTTGTAAATGTAGGAAAGGGGTAAGGGTAGAAACACCCTGACCCCCTGGGCCAAAAAAAGCATTTTTTTGTTTTTTCAGCAGAAGTCGCGCTGGGTGCGCGAATCCCGCCGGAACATTTTTTAAAAATGAAACACGGTCTCCCGTGCTTCTTCTTCCTTAAGCCCCCGGGTGGGCCAGGTCCCGGGGGCAATGTGTTATTATATAGCGGGGGCCCCACAGCCCCGGGGACCGCCAACTCCCCGGGGCTTTATCGATAATGTGTGGAGGGGCATGTAGCCCCCCCGCAGCCCTGGGGACCACCACCTCCCCAGGGCTTTATTTTTATAAGGGCAGGGGCCTCGTGGGCCCCCCCAAGCCCCGGGAACCGCCACCACCCCGGGGCTTTATTAAAATAAGGTGGGGGGCCTCGTGGGCCCCCCAAGCCCCGGGGACCACCACCTCCCCGGGGCTTTGATAAATAATTAGTGTGGGGGGCTCGAGCCCCCCCCACACTGCCCCAGGGACCACCACCTCCCTGGGGCTATTTTCACCAAGGGAGGGGGGCCCTGGGGACCGCCACACCCCAGGGCCGGCTCCTGCAATGTCCCCGGGTGCCCACCCCCGGGACATTGCTGTTTGCTATGGCAGGGCGAGAGCACGGCTCCGGCCCTGTCATAGCAAACACTGCTTTGCTTCATAAAAGCGAGAGCAGGAAACCTGCTCTCGATTCAACGAAGCAAAGCAGAATTGCTTTTGGGCAAGGAGAGCTGCATGTTAGCAGCTCCCCTTGCCCAAAAGCAATGCCGGCTCCCGCAGGAGGCGGGGAGCCAGCTGGGACCATGGGGGCATTGGGGCTCCCCCCACGGTCACCATCAAAGAGGCCAGGCCCAGGGGGATGGGGTCCCAGGGGCCATTATTGGCCTGAGGACGGGGGCACACAGTCCCCCTCCTTATTTTTTTAAAATAATAACTGCTGGCAGGCCACTGGGGATGGGGTCCCTGGGGCGAATACCAAATAATAGAAGTGGGGCGTTTTTTTTTTCTTTCGAGCGCTCAGCGTGGCCCCCCGTGTAACGTTGCGTTGGATTCGCGAATTCACCTTAAATAAATAATTAAGTAGTATATAATTTAGAAGGTAGTGTTTTATTTGTGAAATTGTTTTAAAGAGTTACTGGGATTGCAGTTAATGACAAGATTACAATGTATAGAGTTGTTAAAAATATATGAAATTAAAAATTAATAGTTAAACTTGAAAATTGTATTGTGCTGTAGTACATTGAATTCCTGCTTTTGCAGATTCACGTTTGGTGCGCGAATCCACAATTAAAAAAAAAAAAATATGTATGTGTAAAAAAAAAATTATATTTACTACTATGTTATAGGGTGGCTCTAAAAAGAGCCCTTGTTTTTATTATGTGTTTGTTGTAGCTACATGTAAGTGCGGAAGCACAGCTTTAGGTTGCTGAGAAAGACTCTGTTTCCTTGATCTGTGAAGTGTACTCCATCACTTCTGTAGATGTCATCCGTATCAAAACATAGATTGTTGTTATAGATGGAGCCCATCCTATGGTCTCTGAGGTAGCAGAAACAGCTTTCTTGACATTCTTTCTAGCTTTCTCAATCTGTGGACAGAATTGATTTGACCACTTTCATTTCTGTCTTTGGCATATATTAGAGTATACAAAGACAGTTTGAGGTGAAAGCAACATCAATTGTGCAAAGGTATCATTCATTAGCATTTCCAGACCTACCCCAGTCAATGTGCCTAGGTCATTGCCACCACAGTGCACAATCATGAGGTCAGGGGGTTGGAGATGCAAAAAGGTTTTAACCAAAGGCATCAATTGTTGCCACTTTAATCCTCTCTGTGCAATCCATTTAATATCCACATTTTGCAAAGCTAGGTCTTTGTCAATACCTCTTCGTTCAGCATACCTTTTGCCCCAGAAAACATAGCTGTGCCCAACAATCCATACTGTAAGCATCTTGAAGTGATGTCTGGAAGTAATGAAAAGATGTCTGTAGCTGAGGTAGTCAGTTGGTAGAATGAGAGGTATCTAAAATGGTGGACAAAATGCTGTTTTAAATAGTAGAGAATTGATTGGCTGTTTAAGAACATTGTATATTCAAAAATAGGGTGCATGTCACTTTCTTTAAAAAGCATGTTTCTTATTAGTTAGTAAAAAATGTTTGAAAGGTACAGTAGATAGGATAAGATCATATTTTGCAAACGTCAACCACACCTGCTGTTTTCATTTGTAACCTAGTGTGCTGAACTTGAAAATATGGTGAACTTGTGACCTGTCAGTTCAGTTGAATGTTCCATGAACTGTTACTATGGAAACTGGCATTAAGCAGAATGGGGAAGGGTTGAAACTTAACTGTGGACTTAAAATGTGAAATTGTAATTTATATATAAGTGATATCCTATTAAAGTAAGATTTCCCAAGTCAGTATTATCTTTAGAAGTGGTGTGTTCTGAAAAAATAGTGATATTTTTATTTTTAATATATTTTTGAACTCCCGTATGGATTCGCGGCTCCATCGTGTTGGTGCACGGTGGAGTTGCGGCTCCAAAAAATTCCAGAACCTGTTTGGGCACTTTTAGAAGTCAGTTGGTAAGGGTTAATATGTCTAACCAATAGAAATGTGTTTTATAGTTTGAAATAATGTAGGAAGCAATGTGATTTGTTACTTACATGTATTTGTGTGGAGAAAGAGAGGGAAAGTTTGCCATTACTGGTTTTACCTTGCTAAGAGTGGTGCATTACATTGATTGTGTGCATAAGAAAATCTTTTATGAGTTTGTGATATTTTTAATTCTACAAATCAATTTGGAAGGTGAGTTATAAATTTGTGAGGTGTATTATGTATTAGGTTTATTTTTAATCTTTAAAGATTATTGATGAACTGTGATGTTTTAAATATATTATTAAATGTAGAGATGTGTATTGTAGTTTGTTTTATTGTAGTTAAATGTTGTTTGAAATAGATTTTGTATAGTAATATGTGTGTATTGGAAGATGGATTAGTGATTATGGTAGTTTGTTTTAGTGTGTGGATATATACATTTGTAGTATACCGCATAATTTTTGGTGTTGCTTTAAAATTGGAGGTGGAGTCTGTCAAGTTTTAAGGTGTGCATGGACTTCTGTCTCAAGTGTGTCTCTACTTGTATATGTATTTTCATATGTCTTATACATTTAAAGGTGCATGATGTATAATAAAGAAGGTGTTGTTGCTTTTTATGTGGTAGGCTCAAGACTGTGAGTAGTAATGGAATGGTGAAGATGCTGCATAATAGTGTGGTTTCAAAGATGTTGAGAAAAGGTATTATTGATTAGGCTTCTTTTTGAAGTTTCTAGAGAGGTACAGTTGAAATATGCCACATAATTCTTGGTGTTTGCTTGAAATTGGAAGTTTGTTCTGTGAATTTTTAAGGTTTGGATAGTGTTATGGTACAGATGTATTCATGTATGCTTTTAGGGATATGGTGAGACTTTTAGTAAAGACATGTGGAGGGTTCCTGCTTTGTATTTGGGTAGGTGTAAAATTATAAGTAGTTGTAGAATGGTAAAGGAGCAGCCTGAAAGTGAGGTTTGAGATGTTTGTAGAGGTGTTATTTATTAGAGTAATTTGTATGATGTGTGGAAAGTTATATTTTATATATACCGCATAATTTTCAGTGTCTGTTTGAAAATTGAAGTGTAGTCTGTGAAGTTTTGAGCTGTGGATGGTGTTGTGACTGATATATGTGTGTACGTGCACATATATTATGGTATGTGTTATGCGTCTGAAGAAGATAGATGTATAAAACACAGGTATACATTTATCTGTGATTACTTTTATATATGATGCTGCTAGGAAAAGGTACAGACATATGCATACATGGTTTTAGAAATATGGGAGACTTTCATGAAAGATAAGTAAAGTGTTGCTTTGCTGTTAGCTATGCTCTATACCTGATTAGTACTAGAATAGTGAAGCAGTAGTAGTAGAAAATTGATGTTTAAGATATGTTGGGAGAGGATTTATTGATTATGGTACTTTATAAGAGTCTGTGTAAAAGTTCACTTGACATTTGCCACGTAAATTTAGGTGTGTTTGAAATGTTAAGTGCAGTCTGTCAAGTTTTAAGGCCTTTATGGTCTTGGGAGTGTAGTTATGTTTCTACTTGCACATGTATTCTAATATGTGTAATGTGTTTGGCAAAAGGTAAAGATAGAAGCATGCATGCTTTTAGGAATATGGTTAGAGTTATGGTAGAGACATGTGATAGGTTGCTGTTTTATGTTTGACTAGGCCCAATATTCGTAGAATGGTGAAGCTGCAGCACAAAAGTGAGTTTTAAGACATGTTGGCAGAAGGGATCACTGATTAGGCTACTTTCTATGAGTCTGAGGAAAGGTACACTTGAAATACACTGCATAAATGTAGGTGTGTCTTTGAAATGTAAAGTTCAGTCTACTTGTTTATTTCTGTTATTTATGATGATGATTTCAAAAGGTGGACATATATGCATGTATAGTTTCAGGAATATGGTGAGATTTATAACGGACTCATGTTTAGCTTTTATGCTTTGTTTTGAGTACGCCCAACACCCTGAGTAGTTATAGAATTTTGAAGCTGCAGCACAAAAGTGTACACCAATTCATAGACCTGACTTTTGTGCTGCAGTTTCAGTATTCTGCTAATACTCAGGATGTTGCAATCCTCCAATCACTCAAGTACTACTGCAGTACTACTCCAATAACCCAGGCAGTACACATGCACTTATGAAATCACCTAGGCACTTTCTATGTACTCCTGTAATCTCCCAGATATTACTCCTGCAATCATGGAATCACCAGGCATTACCTATGTACTCCTCTAATCCCCCAGACATAACTCCTGCAATCATGCAATCACCAATGTGTTAGCTATATACTGGTTTAATCACGCAGGCACTACCCTTGCACTCCTACAATCACCCTGTCAGGATCTATGTACTCCTCCAATCACTTAGCCAGTGCCTATGCACTTATAAAATCACCCAGACACTACCTTTACACGTTTACAATCACTGAGGCACTATCACAGTATTACTCTAATCACCAAGGCAGTACTGATGCACTTATAAAATCACAGAGGCACTTTGTATGTACTCCTATAGTCCCCCAGATATTACCTCTGAACTTATGCAATCACCAATGCATTAGCTATACACTGGTTCAATCACCCAGGGAATTCCCTTGCACTCTTCTAATTACCTTTTTAGGATCTATGCACTCCTCCAATCACTTAGCCAGTACACATGCACTTATAAAATCACCCAGGCACTACCTTTACACTCCTCCAATCACTGAGGCACTACCAGAATAGTACTGTAATCAGCTCGGCAGTATCGATGCAGTTATAAAATCACCCAGGTACTTCCTATGTACTCTTATACTCCCCCAGATATTATCCCTTGACTCATGCAATCACCCAGACATTACCTATGTACTCCTTTAATCCCCCAGATATTACCTCTGCAGTTATGCAATCACCAATGCATTAGCTATACACTGGTTCAATTCCCCAGGCAATACCTTTGCACTCCTCCAATCACCCTGTAAGGGTCAACGCACTCCTCCAATCACTTAGCCTGTGGTTATGCACTTATAAATTCACCTAGTCACTATCTTTGAACTCCTCTAATCACTCAGGCATTCCCTCAGTACTCCTGCAATAACCCAAGCAGTACTCATGCAGTTATAAAATCACCCACTCACTTGCTATGTACTGCAGTAATCCCCCAGATATTACCCCTGAAGTCATGGTATTACCCAGGGACTAGTTATATACTACTCCTGCAGTCATAGAATCATGCAGTGTCTACCTATGCAGTCATGTAATAACCCAGGTACTACCATTGCAGTCACAGAATCAGCCAGGCCCTACTATTGCACTCATCTATTCACCTAGGCACTTCTTAGTGACTCATCTATGCCTTCAGGTGCTATTTATACACTTATCCATGTACTCAAACTTTATGTGTGCACTCATGCAATTAGCCAGTCACTATCCATCTTCTCTTGCAATTACCCAGCGACTATCTTTGGAGTCATACAATCACCCAAGCACTACCCATGGAGTTTTGTAATCACTCAGCTAGATCTATTACATGTTTTAGTTGTAAGTTTGACTATATTCCAGAAATATTGTATACATATTTCTTTTAGGTATGATGATGTTTTGAAAATATAGGGACATATGTATGCACACTTTTAACAATATGCAGAGACTTATAATTGAGTCATGTAATAGTCTGCTGCTTTATATTTGGCTAGGCACAACACTCATGTAGTTATAAAAACACCCAAGTACTACCCATGCAGTCTTCCAATGATCCAGTCACTACATATGCACTGCTGTAATCACCCAGGCAGTACTCATGGACTTATAAAATCACCCACTCCCTTCCTATGTACTCCAGTAATCCTGCAGATATTACCCCTGCAGTCATGCAATCACCCAGGCACTACTTATGTACTACTGCTGCAGTCATGCAATCATGCAGACTGTACCTATGCAGTCATTTAATAACCCAGGCACTACCCTTGCAGTTGTAGAATCATCCAGGTCCTACTGTTGCACTCATCTATTCACCTAGGCAGTACTCAATGAGTCATCTGTACCTTTAGGTGCTGTTATATGGCTCTTAGGGACATTGTCGACATTGGTAAAGTAGCATGAGCTTTGCTGCCATGATGCTGCTTTTGCGCAAGTTACTACATGACTTTATTTTTGCAAGCCTCTGTTTATGCCTTTTACATGAGAACTGTCTGCTTTTTGCGTTCTTTGCTGACTTCTTGAAGTTTTGTCTGAACACGATGTACAAGGTCGATAAACAATGCCCCTTGTTATTCTGTTCTGGTCAGTCCCTAGCACCTAGACATAACATGCTAAACACAGCTGCAAGGCTGAAGACTCGTGCTTTGATATTACGGGGATGCATGTTGTTCTAACAGACACTTGGAGAGAGCCCTTTCAATGGAGAAGAGTTACGCTGTACCTATGATGTAAACCTTGCATCTAGGCTTTAAGGTATGGGGTCTGCTGTCAAAGCCCAGAGATCTTCCTTTATATAAATAAACTTCTTCCAGTCAAGGGGAGGGATGTTAGGCCTTATAGTCCTTTTTCCACTGTCTTTATAAAATGACTTCCCCTTTTGTACTCTATGGAATTGTAACAATGCTAATTGTTTTGAGTTTATGCATTTTGCTGCTGGTAGTGGCTTGTATACCGTATTGTAGAGCACAATAGTTAAAATTAACATTTTGAACTATTACAGTGACTCTGCCTAATCTTGTTGTGGACAAGTACGAGTGAGCGAGCGAAAGAGCATGTCTGGGTTGTCTAATCATTTGTAGCTCTGTGATATTTGGAGGAGAATGAATGAAACACTATAGCTAGTCGGTTTTGGGATTTTGGGCACAAAGGTGGTAGGTTGGTACACCCCTATAAACCGAGGTCCCGGTTTCCTGCGCATAGTTCTGTGTAGGTGCAGAATCCCCGCAACTTGGCGCCGCCAACTGTTGGTCTGGTTGTTATCTGCGAGACGCTTGAGTAGTGCTTGTGCTTGCCCACAATCCCCTCACATCTGTTTCCAGAGACAGCTGTGACGGTGTAAAGACATATAAAACTATAGGCCGCAATAGTCTGGGAGTTAAGCCTTTTACTCAAATGCAAACTCAATCCCAAACTCAACAGAAATCCCAGACTGATAAAGACGGGCGTCCGTTCTTTCCTAAAAAGAACTGGAAGAGTAAGAAACAGGGGCAGCAACAACAGAAGCAAGGTTTGCGTGGTGGTTCACCGACACATGAGTCTTCTGAGCGTACTTATGACTTGCGCAATCACGTGAAACTTAAGACTCCTGATAGATTTCAAGTCCCTGATCAACACTCTCCTCGTTCTTTACAGGACACTTCGGAGTCTCACGTCGGAGGTGGGGAGGGCCAAGATCGTGGCAAAAGTCAGACCACACAACAGGGATGAGATCAACCTCGACAGTTTGACGTTAAAGCCAAACAAGAGGACCTGCCTCGTTTTAAACCCCCGTATCAGAAGAAGAAAGTTGCCACTTTAACAGCGAGATATCCCTCAGACGGTGAGAACATGACTCCTGGACTCGACATGGGCGGTGACTCTGCTCGACAGCGCAGCGGAAGTTACCGTAGTGCGGGAGGCACTGCGTCCCTGTTTGGAGGCGACAGCAACTGATACCTTCATCACTGTGGAAACAGCAGATACCCGGGTTGCCCCCCCGGATAGACTGTATGACATTTTTTTTCAAATTAAGGGTGATGTACAACGTCCAATCAAGGTGGTTTTCTGGGAAAATCTAACCTCCTCATACAACATTTTGTTGGAGGAGGCGGATTGGCCTCCACCGTTTGTGATAGCAGCCTCTCGAGGGGAGGACGTGATACTTCCGAGTTTTTCTTGTTACGTCCCTGTAGAGCATGCAACAGCTTTAGCAGCTGAGTGGGCATTGGCACTTGCCCCCGCTGTGTACCGTAACCAGGTGGGCTGGGATATAGATTCACCGGCACATGAAATACCTTTACGGTCTACGCCACAGGCACAACCGCAATATCCAATCAAGCGTGAAGCTAAGGCTCACGTTTGTGACATTCTGACGCATTTAGAGTATTAGGGTGTGACTGAATCTTGTACGTCGCAGATGAATAATCCTCTCTTTACGGTATCTAAGCCTGATGGTTCATATCGGATTGTATTGGATTACCGAAATTTGAATAGTCATTGTCGCACTTTTGCAGTGCAAAACACACACAGCTCTGCGCTGGTGAACAACCTTGTTCGTAAAAAATACAAAACTACACTGGACATATCCAATGGTTTCTACAGTCACAATCTGGCTCCTGAGAGCCGTGACTTGACAGCATTCACTGCCATCGGAAATCAGAAAAAATTAACACGATTGCCCATGGGGTATAAGAATAGCCCCGGGGCATTTGCCGCTCGTGTTGTGTCTTTGTTACACGACATAGATCCAGATGCGTTCTCGTACGTAGATGATATTTATCTCAAGGACGATGAGCTTATCCGTCATCTTGTCCGAGTCGACCGCATAATTTCTGCGTTCGCCGACTATGGATATAAATTTAACTTTGCAAAGTCACACATCGCTCATTAGGCGGTGCTCTTTTTGGGCTATGATCTCAATAATGAAGGAAAGGGGTTATCCCCCTATTTCCTGGAGAAATGTGCACATTTGCAACCCCTTTCTACTCTGAAGAAACTTCAGTCCTTGCTGGGATTTTTGAATTTCGGGAGGATTTACATTCCCGATTACGCCCAGTATATCAAACCGCTTTATTTGTTGATACAACTGACATTTTCTTCTGCCAGCTGGCTCCCGGAACATACCTCTATTCTACATTCGTTGCAAACTGACTTGCTTGCAACTAATTATTTATTGACTCGTGATAACACCACGAACCTGGTGATACATATCGTACCAGGTATGGTGGGTTTCACATACTTGACGTTCAATGATGGTGACACAGTACCTATTGCATACAAATCACATTTGTACACTGCAGCTGAAATGCATTTTTCCAAAGTTGAGAAAGTTTTGACTGCGGTCCAGATGGCGATTCTGAAGGAACGCTCATTGGTGCAAAGTAAACGCATTCTTATGGTCACGCCCTTCCCTGCTTTGGAGGCCGTGACTAAGGCAAGTGTACCTAACTCTAAAGCATTACATCCCCGTTGGATACAATGGGCTACGTCTTTGACATCGTCAGATGTCACTTTTATTTTTGACCCTGCACTACAGACTCAGGAGTTTTTACAGTATGAACATGTTCATCCTGCTCCCTTGTCATTGCTTCCTTTACATGAATACAAATGTGTCATTTACACCGATGGCTCGGCTCAACCGGCCACGGGTTCCAGACATGCTTATTCCACGGCTTGTGCGATTGTTGCTGGCTCCATTGTCAATGGAGAGTTTAAGTCTTCCATTGTGCATACTCAAGCGCTTGGGGACTGTACGGCACAATTAGCAGAGCTACACGATCTTATTCTTGCTCTCGAGTTCGCAGATCCTAATGTGAATACTCTTATCTTATGCGATTCTTACTACTGTGTTCAATCTTTCAATGACAACTTATTTTTTGGGACTCTAAATGACTATTGAGACTCTAAAGGCAGCACAATTAGGCATAAAATGCTTTGGGTTCGAGTGGCAGAGCTTAAACAGCTTCTGCCCCTCACACAGGTTATCCACACTCTTGGCCATCAGCGTGTGGGAGCACATGCTCTTGGTAATTCTTTGGCTGACGAAGCGGCCAAATCTGCAGTAGCCACATGTTCCATAGCAGCAGTTACAAGGTCCATGACTAAAATAGATAATGATATTTTGGCAGCAGTGGCTGCTACGAGGGATGGAACCGGTTATCCTCAGGGTTTCCCTTCAAAATACTCTTATCATATATCTCCCAAACAAGTTCCTTGCGCTTCTATTCCATCTGTTGGAGATCGGCTGATTCCCAACATGGACCACAGACCTGCTTTGATCAGAGCCGCACACGAGGGCATGGCTTCTGCACATGCTGGAGTGTCTGCGACAGTCTCGATTTTACAGCAACTTTATTGGTGGCATGGTTTATATAAACAGATCCATACTTTTGTGCTTTCTTGTGACATTTGTCAGCAAATCAAACCATCTACGGCATCACGCCTACCACAAACACAGCTATGTATTTCTAATAAACCATTTGGCTGTGTATATCTTGATCACTGCGGTCCGTTCTCTTCTGATACTGCATATAAATATATTTTAGTTGCAGTTGAATCTTGCACACGATTCCTTTGGGTTTGGCGACAACGCAGTGCTGACGCTCGAAATGTCATCAGGGATTTGCGTGTCTTTTTCGGGATGTTTGCCTGTGGCACCTTCCATTCGGACCAAGGTCCAGCGTTTGCCTCTAAGGCTTACAAGGACGCAATGAAGTCAATGGGGGTGCTGGTGCAGTTTTCGTCTCCATACAGGCCTGAGGGCAATTCAATTGTGGAGCGAATGAACCGTGACTTAAAGCAATCCTTGACAGTTAGTCTTAGGTACTGGCAAGAACTAGCTGGCTCATTTGTATGGTGTTCAACGTGCACTCAATAATTTCCCAAGAAGATCTTTGGGTGGGCGGACCCCATACAAGATGCTCTTTGGCATCAAAATGTTTGTGCCAGACCTTGATGGTCTAGACGTTGTGGTGGCTGCCGCAAACTTTAACGTAGGTAATCATTCTACTGTGTTACAGGATCTACAAAAGACCCGTGACAGCTATGCAACTGAACATTTGCCCTCTTCCGATGATGCAGCACTGCTGATTCCCATAGCCGGCTGGCTTCCCAATATTGGAGACCTGGTACGAGAAAAGCTGGAGAACAAGAAAGAATTTGGTCCCTCCTATCGTGCACCGGTCCCAGTACTTGGATTGAAGGGTACTCGTACAGTTATTTTACCACCTTTACCTGGTCGCAAAGACAACAGATATATCTCAGTGGACAATGTTAAGTTACACCGTCTGGCCAATTCTGAGTAGTGTCACGCCTGCTGTTTTGTGTAATTTCATTGACTCCGCTGACTTCATCCTCTTCCACTGATGCTCGTATAGCTGGAAAGGTGACGGACACTACTATTTACCTTTCATCTGTCCAGCCTCTATCTTCCAATGCAGAGGTCGAGTACGCTAATCCTACAGATGAGTCCATTAGTGAAATACCGGTCAGTACTCTACAACATCAAGCTGACCCAGCTCTACCATCACTCATTAACAGAACTGTAAGCGGCTACTTTAGAGATAATGCCAGCTTCTCTTCTGACTCATCCTCCTCGACTTCCAGTTTGGCAGACCCACTGACTAAATTGAGTATTTTTTTCTCTTGGTTCAAAAACAGTTACCTGGTCCCTCCATGGACCTACATTTGGTTGGTGCTCATACTGATTTTCCTTTTCATGTCCATTGGATTTGTGATCGTGTTCTTCTTACTCATCAATGGTCACTATCTACCAGAACGCTCTGCTGTGAACTTGATTGATGGAATTCTGGCCCCTCACACATCCTCCCATATCATGAAACGTGATCAAACACTTGTGAACATTTCAGCATTCCCGGTTGCAGATGGCATCGTTAGGGATAAAGTAGCCTTCAAAGTCCACGGCCCGACGGAGGTACTCACAGTGCCATACGTGTTTCACGTCTCATTAGGAGATGTGGTGACATGGGACATATATTCTGACGATTGGGATGTTCAGGCTGTACATTCGCAATTTTCAGATTTAAAGTATTATGCTGCTTTTGATGCTGAAGATTTGTATTTAAATTCTGCCAATTATGCTGATCTCTTTTGTTATCAGCATTATGGGCATCATTTTTTGCACAAAACAAACACGTTGAGACCTGTTCGTAATTACACTCAGGGGGAACATTGTCCAACTCCTATACAAGGGAGTTCTAAGACTCCTAAAGAAAAGTTCACATATTTAAAGATTATGACACATCTGATCCAGAATCATATTACTTTAAATTACAATCACAACCATATCCAAATTTATCCTGACCCATTCTAAATTGATTTATTCCAACTCTTCTAGGGCGCAATTGGCTACACGGGGTTATGATCACTGGAAAGTGACCATTGAGTTAAAATCGATCTGGGGCACTAAGCTATGGGAGGTTCAGGGAACTGAAGCGCTACATCGTGCCTGCCTCATCTCAACTCAAATTCTATTTTTAAATAATACAGTGTACCAAACCACTTGTTTCGGGTTGGCCACTATTAAGAATTTGAATACACCCTCTATTCCGTCAATAGCGGAATACGACAATTGGCAGGCGAAGACAAATTACACTATCGATGCCTTGCAGGCTTTGTTTCGCAATGGCTCCTGTCTCAGGAGTTGATTCATCAGGTTGGTTGGTGTGGCAAACAAATTCAAATGCATGTCAATTATGTTTTTATAATGTAACACCTGGTTTCACCCAGACTAGACCGGACCCATGTTATCCACATTCACATTCGGTTACCACATACTCGGTGGGTAAATTATGCCAACAATGGTTGGAACATTCTTCCCTTTCATCAGTAAAACAACACCTGTTGCTCTTGTCGAGTGACATTAATTTGGCTGATTTTCTCTTGGGACCCAGGGCTCCAAGAGCAAAAAGATTCATGTATGCCGCTTACAATGAAATTTGGAAACTTCCGCAGATGGAAGCAGCCTTCCGTCTACGTCAAATTGATCAGGCTAATTTAGAAAAGGTTCTAGCCGTGGTCGACAATAGCATCAATACGCTCTCATCACGCATTTATACATTGGATAACATTGTTTCTTCTGTTATTGATATTGTTCAGAATGATGTGTCTGTATTGTATCATGGTCAAAACCAATTACGATCTGTTATGCAGTTTGCATGGACGTTACAGACCCTTAAAATGGTCCCTTGGGATTATTTGACTGCTTCTGCACTGTTTTTACCATTAAATCTGACTGATAAACAACGTTTTATGTCAATGAAAGATGCTACTTACGCACTCTTGCATATTGAACAATTAGAGCCCTTGCCGTTCTCGGTAGCGAAAACGGACTCTGCCGTTTGGGTAATTCATGGGGTTATCTCTCTGCCATTTTCATTGTTTCAATTTAAATCATGCATGCAACATTTTCCGATTGGTCGCTTTGAACCCCTGGGTAGTGCATATCTCCATGAATTATGGTCACTGCCTTTCACTTACAGATGTCAACGGGAGGATAAGGAAGTTTTCCTAACAGGGGAGGACTGCGATTCCACAGTAGGACATTCCCTGGTTTGTAAACACGTTAGGTTGCACGGCGCTTGTAATGTGTCAGCGCCTAATCTTGCTTGTTTCCTGATAGGAACTCCAGTCCCATCAATAATTTCCGCGTTTACCTTGCTTACCAACGGCAGTTATCTTATTTTAAACAACCAAGACTGCTGTGGTTTACGGGCAGGAATTCCCTATTTAGTAACGGTCTCACAATGAGTTACCTGTTGTAGCAATGTGCTTTTTCCGCCCCCGCATGGGAGTGTAGATAGTTCCCTTTGGCCTCCCATTCCGACTTTGAAAACAGATTTCAACAAATTAAGCAGGCTCAAAGCACTACTATTCCAACAAGGGGTCACTCTCACTTCAGCTCGAGAGACCTTCGAGTTACAGGTGGCTAGAACATCTAGTGAAATTCAGTCGCTGCTGAATACTAACCTCCCACTACACTTTGGGCAGCTTATACACCAAATATTTAATGTGTCTGACACTAAAGGCCTTGCCCATTTTTTTAAACAAGTGGGAGCCGGACTTGTGACTTCTTTTTAGACGATATTTGGTGTAATACTGGCTTTTATTCATTCTATTTTTTCCAGCGTCTTCGGAGGATTCCCCTTACTACTAGCATTAGCTGGTGGGATCCTGCTTCTACTGCTCCTGTTGCGCAATGGCTGCCCAGCTTGTGGTCCTGCACAGACCAGGCCAGTTACAACTGTACCGTGATCGGTTTCGACAAGTTTTTGGATGCCTGCCTTTAGCGACGAGTTATGGCTTAACTTTCCGTTTTGCCTATTTTACTTGCGTGCAACCAGTCTTTTATTGCCGAAGATGCCCCTTCTATTGGGCTATGGATTTATGCCTCTCCAAAACGTCATGTCCAGTCCCGGATTTTGTCCAGTTGATGGGCCCCTTAGAGGCACATGACCAGGCTTGTTCTGGGGATGGCTGTTTGGCGCGTGCAGCAGCACTTGGAGTATTGGCTGAATGGGATATCTGTGCGGCTGCGCAGAACCTCCTACATCAGAGTTTCATCGAATATCACGCAGTTGCCCGATGGTGCTTTTGGAAGCATCAGATTATGAGGAGCACGTTTGTTCCTTTGATCTACTTGATTGGATGGCATCCCTTTTTTGTACTAACAACAGAGATGGCCTTTTGGAGGGAATTGCATTCTTAAGTTCACGTACTTTGATGGATAAACAACCTCCTTCATAGTATCGTTTTCCTGGAGCCGAAGTATTTTTTTTTTTTTGCGCATCAAACATACAAGATTTTTTAATTTTTTGCCAATTTGTTTTTTTCTTACTCATCAACATTTTGAACTCTGCTTGGCTTTTTGAACTCTGTTTCGGTCCTATAGCTAGTCCTATAGCCTTACCAGGGGGAGGGTGTTATATGGCTCTTAGGGACATTGTGGACATTGCTAAGTTAGCATGAGCTCTGCTGCCATGATGCTGCTTTTGCGCACGTTACTACACAACTTTATTTTTGCAAGCCTCTGTTTATGCCTTTCACATGAGAATTGTCTGCTTTTCGCGTTCTTGTTGACTTCTTGAAGTTTTGTCTGAACACGATGTACAAGGTCGATAAACAATGCCCCTTGTTATTCTGTTCTGGTCAGTCCCTAGCACCTAGACATAACATGCTAAACACAGCTGCAAGGCTGGAGACTCATGCTTTGATATTACGGGGATGCATGTTGTTCTAACAGACACTTGGAGAGAGCCCTTTCAATGGAGAAGAGCTATGCTGTACCTATGATGTAAACCTTGCATCTAGGCTTTAAGGTATGGGGTCTGCTGTCAAAGCCCAGAGATCTTCCTTTATATAAATAAACTTCTTCCAGTCAAGGGAGGGTGGTTAGGCCATATAGTCCTTTTTCCACTGTCTTTATAAAATAACTTCCACTTTTGTACACTATGGAATTGTAACAATGCTAATTGTTTTGAGTTTATGCATTTTGCTGCTGGTAGTGGCTCGTATACTGTATTGTAGAGCACGATAGTTAAAATAAACATTTTGAACTATTACAGTGACTCTGCCTAATCTTGTTGTGGACAAGTACAAGTGAGCAAGCGAAAGAGCATGTCTTGCTACCGCGATTCCTGAGAGAGTCGGGAGTGTTATGTTCTGGGTTGTCTAATCATTTGTAGCTCTGTGATATTTGGAGGAGAACGAATGAGACACTATAGCTAGTCGGTTTTGGGATTTTGGGCACTAAGGTGGTAGGTTGGTACACCCCTATACACCGAGGTCCCAGTTTCCTGCGCATAGTTCTGTGTAGGTGCAGAATCCCCGCAACAGTGCTGTTCATACACTTATCCATGCACTCAATGGTTATGTGTGCACTCATGCAATTAGCCAGACACTATCCATCTTCTCCTACAATTGCACAGTGATTACCCTTGCACGCATATAATCACCCAAGCAGTACCCATGAAGTTATGCAATCTCTCAGCTAGATCTATTACATGTTTCAGTTGTAAGTTTCACTATATTCCAGAAATATTTTATACATATTTCTTTTAGATATGATGATGATTTGAAAATGTAGGGACATATGTATGCATGCTTTTAACAATATGGAGAGACATAGTTGAGTCATGTAATAGTCTTCTGCTTTATATTTGGCTAGGTGCAACACTCATGCAGATATAAAAACACCCAAGTACTACCCATGCAGTCTTCCAATGATCCACTCACTACATATACGCTGCTGTAATCACTCAGGCATTAGTCATGCACTCATGCAAACATCTAGGCACTACCTATACACTCATGCAATCACCAAGGTATTACCCATGCACTCTTTGAATCATGTAGCCACTACTCATGCACTTATATAATCAGTCAGGCACTAACGTTGCACTCCTTCAATCACATAGACACTACCCTTGTACTTATGTAATCATTCAGCCAGTAGTCATGCTGTTATGAAATCCCCCAGGCACTAACTTTGCACTCCTTTATTCACTCAAGCACTACCTCATTACTCCTGCAATCACTGAAGCAGTACTCATGCACTTATAACATCACTCACTCACTTGCTATGTACTCCAGTAATCCCCCAGATATTACCCCTGTAGTTATGGAATCACCCAGGCAGTACTTATGTAGTACCTTTGCAGTCATAGAATCATGCAGGGCCTGATTCACAGAACTAACTTACGTCAAAAACGTAAAGTTAGTACTTTTTGGTATTCACAGAATACACTTACTCATTTTGGTATTCACAGAATGCACTTACTCATTTTGGTATTCACAGAATGCACTTACTCATTTTGGTATTCACAGAATGCACTTACTCATACTAACTTTATGTCTGCACTCGGCCTGGAGATTCCGGCCCAGTGGTGGGGATTCCGGCCCGGAGGTGGAGATTCCGGCCCAGAGGTGGAGATTCCGGCCCGATGGTGGAGATTCCGGCTGGTTGTGGACATTCCGGCCGTTGGCGGAATGTCCGCCACCGGCCGGAATCTCCACAACCAGCCAGAATCTCCACCATCGGGCCGGAATCTCCACCACCGGGCCGGAATCTCCACCTCCGGGCCGGAATCTCCACCTCCGGGCCGGAATCTCCACCACCGGGCCGGAATCTCCGGCCCGAGTGTGGACATAAAGTTAGTATGAGTAAGTGCATTCTGTGAATACCAAAATGACTAAGTGCATTCTGTGAATACCAAAATGAATAAGTGCATTCTGTGAATACCAAAATGAGTAAGTGTATTCTGTGAATACCAAAAAGTACTAACTTTACGTTTTGACGTATGTTAGTTCTGTGAATCGGGCCCGCAGTGTCTACCTATGCAGTCATGTAATAACCCATACACTACCCTTGCAGTCATAGAATCACCCAGATCCCACTGTTACACTCATCTATTCACCTAGGAACCACTCCATGACTCATCTATGCCTTCAGGTGCTATTAATACACTTATCCATGCACTTAACCTGTATGTGTGCACTGATGAATTAGCCAGTCACTATCTAGCTTGTCCTGTAATTACCTAGTGACTACCTTTGAAGTCATACAATCATCAAAGCAGTACAGATGTAGTTATGCAATCACTCAGGCAGATCTATTACATGTTTCACTTTCTAGGTTTCACTACATTTCAGAAATATTGTATTCATATTTCTTTTGATATGATGATGATTTGGAAAGGTAGAGACGTATGTATGCATGCTTTTAACAATATAGAGGACTAATGGTTGAGTCATGTAATAGTCTGCTGCTTTATATTTGGCTAGGCCCAACACTTATGCAGTTATAAAAACACCCAAGAACTACCCATGCAGTCTTCCAATGATCCAGTCACTACATATGCACTGCTGCAATTACCCAGGTTATTACCTCTACACTCATGAAATCACCCAGGCACTTACCCATGCACTCTTTCAATCACCCAGCCACTATCCATGAACTTATATAATCTCTAAGGAACTTCTCTTGCACTCCTTCAATCATGCAGGTACTACCCTTGTATTTATGTAATCACTTAGCCAGTACTCATGCACTTATAAAATCAGCCAGGCACTACCTTTGCACTCCTCCAATCACTCAGGCATTCGCTCAGTACTCCTGCAATCACCCAAGCAGTAATGCAGTTATAAAATCACCCACTGATTTGCTATGTACTCCAGTAATTCTCCAGATATTACCCCTTTAGTCATACAATCACCCTGGCACTAGTTATGTGCTACCCTTGCAGTTTTAGAATTATCCAGGTCCTACTGTTGCACTTATCTATTCACCTAGGCACTACTCAATGTATTTCTTTATTTTTAGATGACAATATTTGTATATAATTATTTTAATAATATAAAATATGTTTTAGAAAGATAATAAGCTTTTTTTTTTTTGAAATTCTCCATAGTTATTAAGAAATATTCAGCATGACAAAAAAAGTTCAAAAGAAAAGACAACAAAGAAAACAGAACTAATTAAAGGATAGAGAAAAGCAGAAAGTAGATGAAGTACATGTGACTTTGAAGAAAAAGTCACCTGGTAAGAGAACGAAAGAATTTGTTAAATGTCTTTTAAAAAATGTAATCGATTTTCAAAATGGAGAAAAGAGGAAAGAAAAGTACTACAAACAATCAGAAGGGAAAAAAAAAGGAGAAATTAATGCAAAATAAGGTTATAGGAAAACCATCCATGTTGAAAAAAGGATGAAAGAATATAAAGACATTAGGAAGAGAATGTATAAAAGTAGAGTACTACAAAATTTATTGAAAGATTGCAAAAAATATAAAAGAAGATCAGCATTTTACAAGAAGAAAGAACAGATTCAAAGTGTAGTTGAAAAGGCTTTTGAATTGAAAAGAAAAGTGTTTATATTAGTATTGAACAGAATGACAACATTGAATAAAACAATGCACCTTATGAAGGAAAAAAGTAAGAGAAAAAGACTGGCTAATAGAACTAACTTTTGCAAAAAATTATCTGGTGAATGGAAGCACACTTCTAGTACTGAACCATTTTTTAATGAAGAAAGCTATTTTCAACAAAATACATTAGTTCATGCAGTTGATACCAGGGGTCGTTGTTATGAGGTTAAAAACGGTTGTCCAATTGAAAAAGAAAAGATGGTTCCTAGAAATGTGGAAGAAGTAATAGCTGAAGAAGTTCAAGGGAGACTTACACAAGATCCAGTGTATAAGTGGGACTGTAGTAGTATTTGTAGTATACGACAGGAATCTATTGATATATTACGAAATTTCTTATGAGATGATGGTAAAAAAAGTGTTAAACAGAAGATTAAGATGTTGCAAGGACTAGATCCTCATAAAGTGAGAAAATTTACTAACTTGCAGGGTCATTCTCTGGCTTGTCTTTCAAGAAAAGTGTGTCAAAGTACTTTTCATCAGTTAAGAATGTTAGCAGTACATCACTCAGAAATGCGGAAGTTAGTAAGAAGATTGTACTATGTAAAAGTCCTGCATTATCTTTAAGTGAAATAAACACTGGTCTTTTGCATGGTTCAGTATTGGATGTAAAAAAGTTTCTGATGATATACAATTTCGTTTCTTTGGTCCTGAAGAGGAGTGTAGAGAAAGTGAGTGTTTAATAAGTGTAGGTGTTGAAGAAGAGGTAGAAGATAGTACTACTGAGAAGTTTGCAGAAGAAATTACAAAGTTTAAGGTACTTTCTTGTGAAAAGCCAAACTATGTTTGTATTTGTTGTTGAGGTACTCACTATAGAAGTCAAACTAGGAATGTTGATGTGTATTTAAAAAGTGAAAAGGAAAATAATGATAAATGGGAGCAATTTGGTGCTTATTTGTTGGTGGAAGGTTGTTTTGAGTTGGGTAGTGATCAACGTGTTTGTAAATATTGTTACAACAAATTAGAAGAGAAAAAAATGCCAGCTAGAGCTGTACATAATAACCTAGAGTTGGTAGCTATTCCTTTGGAACTGGTAGGTTTAAATGTGTATGAGTGCATTCTTATTCAATCTGTGCACCCGTTTCAGGCTATTGTTCGTATGGAGCCTAAAACAGGTAAGCTGCCTCCAACGGATTTACAAAGAGGTTTAAAAGGAAGAGTTGTGTATTTACCTTTAGATTTTCAGAAAAATATTGAAACTGTTGGTGTAGAGTGAGAGGAAAGTGAACCTATAGTTATTCTAGTTAATGGTGTACCAACTATGAGTCGGAAAATATGGCAAGAGTTAGTAGATGTCACCAAACTTCAAAAGGCTACATTATATCTTGTACAAAACAATATTTATTATAAAAATGTATATGTGGAAGAAGAAGAAATATCTTTAGAAGATGATAGAGACATTTCAACTTGCCAAATCGAAAAAGTGGAGAACTCCAGGAGTGAAGAAATTTACGAACACTACAGTATACATCCTCTGCATTCAAAAGAAGTGATTGGAAACACTATTGAATTATTCCAAATGAAGACAGCGAAGGGAACTCCCATGAGTGTTTGCGAAAAAAGTTTAGAAGCTCGTTGTTTTCCACAGCTATTCCCCATTGGAAAAGGTGGATGATATAATGAACGACCAGTACAGATTCCAGCTTCAGAATTTCGTACAACAAGATTGTACTCAGAAGATCCAAGATTTTGACAGTGTGTTCCATATTTATTTCATCTTCTGTTTGCAAGTGACTTGTCTGGACTTTCATATGCCGTGAACCACATATTAAAAACGGGAGTTTATCTTACACATGTTTCTGCAAAGGAATTTTTGGACAAAGTTCAACAAAGAGACGATCATTTAGAATCTCAGTTAATTAATTTGATGGCGTGTCAACATGGTACTAATGAGTATTGGTATCGTCGTCACAGAGAACTTAAATGTATGTTAAAAAACTTAGGAACCCCTACATGGTTTGTTACGCTTAGCTGTGCTGAATACGCATGGGACGATTTACTTGAATTTCTACGAGAAGCAAATTCAAATATTAAAAACATTGAATTGAAGACAGCTGGAGAACTGTGTTCCTTGGATCCTGTAAATGTGTGCAGATATTTTAATCATAGGTTTCAAGCTATGATGTCTTTTATCTACAATAAAAATAATCAACCTCTTGGAGAAGTTATTGATTTCTTTTGGAGAAAGGAGTACCAAGCCAAAGGTGCACCTCATATACACATGCTTTTATGGATGAAGAATGCACCAAAATGTGGAACTGATACTGATGAAAGTGTTTTGTCTTTCATTGAAGAGTATGTTACCTGTGCCATTCCAAAAGAAGGAGGAGAAAACAACTTGAGACAACAAGTTTTACGGTTTCAAAGTCATCGATGTGGGAAATATTGTCGACGGAAATACAAGTCAAAGGGAACATTTTATACAAAATGTTGTTTTGGATTCCCACGTCCAGTAATTTCAAAAGGAAGAGTCAACAGTTTCATGTCAGCAGTAAGGCATACTATAACTCGGAAATCTCCGAAGAATACTTACAACATAAAAAGAACTGAAGATTCAAAGTATATTAATGACTACAATCCAGTGATTTTGACAATGTGGAATACAAACATGGATATCCAGTATGTTGCAGATAATTCAATTGCTGTTGCTCTCTATGTTACGTCATATATAACCAAATCTGAGAAGAGGGAGTTGAAAGAAATGTGGGAAGAAATTTCACAAGACAAGACTCTTAGTAACAAATTGTACAGCTTTAGTTTTAAGATGCTTTCCCATCGAGAGATTGGATCCTACGAATGTTCGGATCGGTTGACCTCTGCAAGTTTATATTCAAAGTCAAAAGGAATCATTTGGGTAAGTCTAGGTCTTGCTGCAACACGAAATCGAGTATTGAAATCTGTACAAGAAATTGAATACTCAGCATTGAATGAACCAGAAAGTACAGATATTGTTAAAACTAATATGTTGGATACGTACTATCCCAAAAGGAGTCCACATCTGGAAAACATATGTCTCTATGAAGTACTGCAACATTACAGTTTTAAGAGAAATGTTACAGAAAATATAAATGAATAAAAATATGCAGTAATTGGATGTTATGGATGTTTGGTAAAACATGCCAAAGGAAATCCTATTAACCACAGGAAACTCCGTTGTGAAACTCCAGATAAAAGGGAATTTTTCTATTTAGCACTTCTGCAAATCTTCAAGCCTTGGCGTAGTGAAATGGAAGTACTTGGAGATTTTGAGTGCTATGAAGATTCTTTTAATGCATGTAAAGATAGCATTCAATGCACAATTTTTCCAACATATCTACAAATGTTAAAGAAGAGATTGAACAAGAAACTACTATTGCAGCTGAAATAGATAGAGACAGTTCTCAAGATAGACAAAGTTCGGCTCCACTAAGTCAAGATCCACTAGGACAACCAATTCTTGAAAATGAAGCAGCAATAACCATGAATGAAGTAGAAACAGCAATGCAACAAGCACAACAGGATATTATTGAGTTGGGAAACTTGGAAGAGCAACTAAATATTGAACAACAAAAAAATATATCCCCAAGTGAAACAACAGATACAGCATGGTTTACTGCATGAAAAATAGAATGCAAATGCACATCATTTAACCTATTTGAATGTATATCAGTGGTCAAGCTGGAACAGGAAAAAGTTTCTTAATTAAAGTTTTGACCAGCTATCTACACAAAACCACTGAATAACATTTATCTTGTGTTGTAACTGCTCCAACTGGGTTAGCAGCACACAACATTAAAGGGATTACATTACATCGATTACTCATGCTACCAGTTGAACATGAAAATAAGTTGGAATATCACAAGCTATCTGGAGAAGCTTGTTATGAAGTCTCAAGAGTACTAAAGAAAATGAAACTTCTAATCATTGATGAGGTGAGCATGGTCTCAAACTTAATGCTTGCCTTTGTACATTTAAGAATGCAACAGATTTTAAAAACAGATTATGATGTTTTATTTGAAGGAAAACATGTAATTTTATTTGGCGATCTACTACAACTTACTCCTGTGAAAGGGCAACCAGTTTTTAAAACACTTGTCCATGAAGATACTAGGAAATCTTTGGGAAGTATTGGAAATTTAAACATTTGGTCTCATTTTGAATATAAAGAACTTATTAAGAATATGCGACAAGCAAGTGTTGAACATTATGGAAACATTCTTCAAGATATAAGAATTGGTGTTTTGACAAAACATGGTAAAGAAGCTTTACAAAGTCGGCTACTAACAAACTTATTTCCAAATGAAAACATTGCACCTGAAGTAATGTACAAACAAATTGGAGAAAACAAGTCTATAGTTTGCATAATGCCAACACTGCAAGAGTGTTGTACATTTAATAAAGAAACTGGAAAAACAACCAATAGTGAAAATGGAAGCCATTGATAAAATGGAACACAAAGGAGTTACTATTCTTCTCTCAAAGAAATGACAGTCAAAATTGGATTCTTTGGAGAAGTCTGTATCTAAGACTGCTGGTTTAGAAAAGACTTTATATGTATGTGTGAACTGTTGGGTAATTTTACGGCGTAATTTGGATGTAGAAAAAGGTTTAGTAAATGGAGCAATGGGAAAAGTTGTTGATTTTGTTAATTATCAGAACAGAGATGGAAATGAATTTTTAAAGATTAAATTTGATCAGATTGAAGAGGTAAAACAGATTGGACGTTGTACTGTTCATTTTTTGCTTGTAAAAGACTTGTATGTTTGTAGAAAACAGTTTCCTCTTTCTTTAGCATATGCTGTGACCATTCATAAATCTCAAGGTTTAAGTGCAGACAGTGCTTTAGTAAATATTGGAAGTACAGTGTTTAAATACGTTGCATTGATCGAGTAAGAACATTATCTGGTTTGTATTTGATTGATTTTGACAAGAATAAGATTAGTAGTGATGCAAATTGTGTAAGAGAGTATAATCGGTTAAGAAGACTTTATTCTCCTAATTTAGGTGAATATCCCGTATATGAGAAATGTGTACTATATCCAAAACGGAAATATGAGAAACATTCTAGTGTGATTCAAAAAAGAAAACAATTCAACAGAATGATGAAGCTGCAAAGAAAATGAAAATGGACACTGTTGATGATATTGTAGGATACCAATTAGAAAATAGTTCAGGTATCAACTGCTATGCTAATGTAATTGTGAATGTTGTGTTTTATCTAGAAGGTCTTCATCATGAATGTATGAAAAAGCGAGAAAAAAGATTCTGTTCTTTATTACATTATATTTTTGAAAAGTTGGTAACTGATAGAACTAAAATCCATATTGCTTCTGGCATTTGGCATCTTTTGGATATATGTACTGATTCTACGCAATTTACACTCAATATACAACAAGATGCACAAGAATTTCTTATGTTTATGCTTGCAGTATTGGAAGATGAAGGAATAAAAATTGAAAATTTGTTTGGACTAAGATACAGATGGCATCATAAATGTGAAGAATGTTCATTTTCTTCTACGACTGAAATAGACACTAAACGATTCATATATTTGACCATTCCAGATTGCAAATCAGTGTCTTTTAACAAATTAGTAAAAACAGCTAATCAAGATATGAAATGCTCACATTGTAAATCAGAAATGTTGTCAACATTATATATAGAAAGATTTAGAAAATATGTCATTTTAATGCTACAACGTTGTAGAGCAAATGGAAGAAAATTGGAAACCAAAATTAAAAATTTTGTGGCAAGTCAACTATCAATTTCAGGAAGAACTTTAAAGCTGTGGCTATTATTTTCCATGATGGACCTACTACAACATCTGGACACTATACTGTGTATTTAAAGTGAAATAAAGGATGGACACATTGCAATGATGGCCATTTGGAATTCAAATGTAGGTTGCCTTTCGAATTACCAGATTCATATCTGATATTTTTGATGACAAAGTTTTGAAAACATCATTCGGCCTATTGGGAAGATGTAAACACAAATTAATGAGTTTATTTTGGATGTATTCAATGCAAATTGATTTGGAAACATTATTCGGCCTATTGGGAAGATGTGAAGAATTACGGTTTGGATTATTGTTTGTGCTAATTCTTGTTGCAAAATTGCAAAATTGTGTTTGAAAGAAATAGTTTATATATTTGATCTTTATATTATACTCAATGTAAATGAGAATGTATATTTCAGAAATGTATTTCAGAGAAATAAATGATTTATTGTAGTTGAAGAATGTAATTTAGAAACTGTAGATAGGTAAACAAATAGCAAATATTTTCAACGCAGATTTTTTTGTTTTTTTTACAATCTCATTGATTGTATTTTTACCCCGCTGTCATATGATGATCTACATTGAAATCACTGTGTATGGTGAAATTCAGTAGAATCTGAGAACAGCAAAAAAGGGAAACTGAATATGTTATGTAATTCTAAAATCATGTTGTGTTCTTAAAACTATAATATTATATGCAATAACAGTGTTTCTTCTTCTTTTTTACAGAAAGTAATACTAAATCTTGAAAAGATTTTAAATTCAGCTTACAATAACACTACTGTAAAATAGTTTCAATGAGTTTGGTATCTACTTTAATAAAGAAGGTAAGATGAAATAATTAAATAAGCATAATAATATGAAGTAATGTATACAGTCACTTTTATTGCAGTCATCCATTCTTTCAAACACTACCCATGCACTGATCTATACCATTAGGCAATATTCCCAGACTCGTGCCATCACTCATGCACTATCCATGCATTTCTTCAATCACGTAGCCTGTATTCATACAGTTATAAGATCACCCAGACACTACCTATGTACTTTTCCAATCACCCAGGTACTATCTGTACACTCATGCAATTAGCTAGACATTACGTGTGCACTCTTCCAATCACCCAGGTAGTACCTATACACTTCTCCAATACCCTAAACATTATCCCTGCACTGATACAATCACCTAGACACTACCCTTGCACTCTTTCAATAATCCAGGCAGTATCTCTACAATGCTCTATTCATTCAGGCAGTACACATACACTTATAAAATCACCCAAGCTCTATTTATACAGTTCTCCAATCACCCAGGTACTACTCCTGTACTCCTCCAATCACCCAGCCAGAACCCTTCAAGTTTTAAAATCACTCAGGCACTACCTATGCACTCCTCCAATCACACAGGCCCTATCCCGACACTCTTGCAATCAAGAAGACATTACCCCTACACTCATGCAATCACCCAGGCATTACCCATGTACTCCTTCAATCACTCAGGCATTACCCATGCACTCCTCCAATCACTCATGTCATACATGTGCTCAGGCACTTCTGCTGCACTCATGCAATCATCCAAGCACTACCCATGCAGTCTTCCAATCATCCAGGCACTACTCCTGCACTCATGCTATCACCCTAGTACTACTCATGCACTCCTCCAATCACCCAGGAGTACCAATGCAGTCCTACATGCACCCAGTCACTCCCAATAAACTCTTCCATGCACCCAGGCATTACCCATGCACTCCTTCAATCACTCAGGCACTACCCCTGCAGTCATGCAATTACCCAGGCACTACATATGCACTCATGGAGTAACCCAGGCACTACCCTTGCACTCCTCCACTCATCCAGGCACTATTCATGCACTCCTCCAATCGGCCAGCCACTACCCATGCATTTATGGAATCACCCAGGCTCTAACCATGCACTTATGCAATCACCCAGGCAGTACCCATGCACTCTCCCAATTACCCAGTCACTACCCATGCACTTATGGAATCACCCAGGCATTACCCATGCACTCCTTAAATCACTTAGGCAATACCCATGCACTCCTCCAATCACCCAGACATTACTCCTGTGCTCATGCAATCACGCAGGCACTAGCCATGCACTTCTTCAATCACTCAGGCAGTACCCATGCACTCCTCCAATCACCCAGGCACTACCCATGCAGTCTTGCAATCACCCAGGCATTACCCATGTACTTCTTCATTCACTGAGGCATTACGCATGCACTCCTTCAATCATTGAGGTAGTACCCATGCACTCCTCCAATCACCCAGACATTAGCCCTGCACGTATGCAATTACCCAGGCACTCCATCATGCACGTTTTCAATCACTCAGGCAGTACCCTTGCACTCCTCCAATCACCCAAGCACTACCCATGCACTTATGCAATCACCCAGGCATTACCTTGCACTTCTTCAATCAGTCAGGCAGTACCCATGCACTCCTCCAATCACCCAGACATTACCCCTGCATTCATGCAATCACGCAGGCACTGCCCATGCACTTTTTCAATCACTCAGGCAGTACCCATGCAATCCTCCAATCACCCAGGCACTACCCATGCACTCATGCAATCACTCAGGCCCTACCCATGCACTCATACATGCACTCACGCACTTCTGCTGCACCTATACAATCACTCAACCACTACCCATGCAGTCTTCCAATCATCCAGACACTACCCATACTCATGCAATCACCCAGGTACTTCTTATGCACTCCTCCAATCACACAGAAACTACCCATGCACTCCTCCATGCACCAAGGCACTACCCATGCACTCTTCCATGCACCCAGGCATTACCCATGCACTCCTCCAATCACCCAGACATTACTCCTGCATTCATGCAATCACCCAGGCATTACCCATGCACTCCTACAATCACTCAGGCAGTGCCCATGCAGTCATACATGCGCTCAGGCACTTCTGCTACACTCATGCAATCATCCAAGCACTACCCATGCAGTCTTCCAATCATCCAGGCACTACTTCTGCACTCATGCAATCACCCAGGTACTACTCATGCTCTCCTCCAATCACTCAGGAACTACCCATGCAGTCCTACATACACCCAGTCACTACCAATGCACTATTCCATGTACCCAGGCATTACCCATGCAGTCCTTCAATCACTCAGACATTACCACTGCATCATGCAATCACACAGGCATTACCCAAGCACTCCTTCAATCACTCAGGCACTACCCCTGCAGTCATGCAATCATCCAGACACTACCTATGCACTTACAAAATCACCAAGGCATAACCCATGCACTTACAAAATCTCTCAGGCATTATTGATGCACTCCTTCAATCACTGTGGCAGTACCCATGCACTCCTCCAATCACCCAGACATATCTCTTGCACTCATGCAATAACCCAGGCACTAGCCATGCACTCATGCAATCACCCAGGCACTATCTATGCACTCCTCCAATCACCCAGGCACTACTCTTACACTCCTCCAATCACCCAAGCACTATCCATGCACTCCTCCAATCATCCAGGCACTACCCTTGCACTCATCCAATCATTCAGGCACTACCCATGCACTCTTGCAATCACCAAAACATTACCCATGCACTCCTTTAATCACTCAGGCACTATGTATGCACTCCTCTAATCACGGAGGCACTACCCCTGCACTCATGCAATTATGCAGCCACTACCCATGCCCTCTTACAATCACCCAGGTATTAGCCATGTACTCATGGAATCACTCAGGTAGTACACATGCACATCTCCAATCACCCAGGCACTACACATGCACTCGTGCAATCACACATGCACTACCCATACACTTCTCCATATATTACACTTGCCACAATTCATACAACACTTACAAATTTGTCTATTTTTAACCAAATAGGCGGTTCTAAAAAGAACCATTTTTTTTCTTCTATATTTTTTATGTGTTTTTTCAACTCTTTTTTGAATTATTTTTTTTTTTATATGAAAAAATTAACAGAAATAACGGTGAAAAGTTACAAAACATTATGCAATTACAAAGTCATTGCAAAAAATAAAATAAAATTGCCATGGTGGTTTTTAGTGACAACCATGATGGCATCCACTGATTGTTCGCCATAACATAACATTGTTTGGCATTTTACTCAGTGCTGCAAATTCAGGTACGATCTGCAATGTTGATGTTGCAGAGGAACCAGATGAAGTACTTGGTCCTGCAGTGTTGTCCTGACTTGCCTGCTTCTGTAGGTCTCGTCGCTGCTGGTCCCTCGCAAGACGCCGTGGATGCATTGTTTGTAAATGCTTCAGCATTGAAGAGGTGCCACAGGAATACTTCTTGTCAGATCCTCGTGACAAGACATTCTGACATATGGTGCACATAACCTTTCGTGCATTTACCTTCTTCTCCCCAGGTGGAATTGAGAAGAAAGCCCAAATGATACTTTCGTATCTCACCTTCACCGGTTCTTCCAACTCTTCTTCATCTTCAGGTGGAAGCTGCTGTGCTGGATTGGAAGCAGCCATTTTCTGATGAAGAAATAAAACCCCAAAAAAAACCAAAGAAGAAGAGTAAAGCAGAAGAGCTGTGTCTCCTGAGTTGCAGTTGAAACAATGAAAAAATAGGGTGGGGTCCTTCAAGTTCTATAATCAAAAGCTTCTTAACCAATTAAATACTTTCTTTTGAAGTCACATGGGATTCGTGCACCCGGCGCGCAACCGGTGCGCACCCGGCGCGAATTCCGAAAAATATATTTAACAATAATATTTCTTTTTTACAATTACAAATATATGATATTTACAGTTAGATTAAGTAATCTCTTGGTATAATATATATAATAAAGTTATATACATATACTTTTAAAACTTAAAGATTTGCGATGGATTCACGCACCCGGCGCGCCTTCCGGATATACGTACGTGACGTTACGTGGGGCCGGAACCGCGCACTCTTGGCATACCATACACGCATCGTACACGACTTTACCAATATGGCAGCAACATTTTTGGATTCGCACACCCGCGGAGACAGGTACACGATCGGTACGCGAATACACTTTTAAAAAAAATATATATATATTTATATTTTAGAAAAGCGAAAACATTACATTATTTTTATAACAATTAAAAAACTAAGAAAAAGTATTTTTGGGACATTATAGAAATTAGCATTTAAAAACCTTTGAAATTCACTGAAAAAACCATAGGTTTCAGGGACGTTATAGTTAGAAATTAGAATTTAAAAAACCTTTGAAATTCACTGAAAAAAACATAGCTTTCAGGGACTTTATAGTTAGAAACTAGCATTTAAAAACCTTAGAAATTTACTGAAAAAACCATAGGTTTCAGGGGCATTATAGTTAGAAATTAGCATTTAAAAAACCTTAGAAATTCACTGAAAAAACCATAGGTTTCAGGGACGTTATAGGTAGAAATTAGCATTTAAAAAACCTTAGAAATTCACTGAAAAAACCACAGGTTTCAGGGACGTTATAGTTAGTTGGACATTTCACTCGTACAAAACCAGAGAAATTCGGCCGTTATAGTTAGTTGAGGTAACTATAACTCGTGCCCCCGCAATACACTGCTGATGACATCACATATTACACCACTCATGACATGGTCAGTGACATCACTGATGACATCTCAAATGACATCACTGATGACATCATCCACGTGATAATCTGATGCACCTCCTCACACCCTAATATAACCTTTGATACACCCACTCTAAAATACAGACTACCATTTTCGAAACCAAAGACACACCAATACCAGTTACTACATACCCACTCACTGATTCCTAGGTCTACACACACATCTACTCATTCACCCATACAGTCACTCATACATGCAGTCACTCATCAATACAGCACTATCATATACACACATAGACCTATACAGACACTCACACACCGCCACTCACCCATAGAGTTACTTACAGACATAGTCAGTCATGCAAAGAATCAATCACGCTCCCATTTACTCAGATACACAATTATACAAACACCACCTCACTTATTCATACAGATACTAACACATACTTACTCTCTTATACAATCACTGACACAAGCACACACTCATCCATACAGGCACTCTCACAATCACTCACTCTCACATATATTCATTTATATACTCCAACACTCACATATACTGCCTTTCACATATGTAGTTACTCACACATGCACCACTGAGACATCCATTCACTCACCAACACAGCCATACACACACTTACCCACCCATACAGCCCCTCACAGATGTACTTTTGAACCCATACACCCAGTGAATCACCCAATCACACATCCATGCATGGAGTCACACACATCCCCCTCCTGAGGCCTTTATCGGCCCCAGGGACCCCATCCCCCGGGGCATTGCCTCGTTTTTTAATTTTTTTAAAAATAATTAAATATTCCGGAGAGGGCGGTGGGCCCCCCTTCCCTGGGCCACTTCTGGCCCCGGGGACCCCATCCCCCGGGGCCTGGCCAGCCTTTCCTTTTTTTTTATTTTGGAGCGGTGCCGCAAGGCCCCCCTCTTGAGGCCAATTATGGCCCGGGGACCCCATCCCCCGGGGCCGGCCTTCCGTTTTTTTTTTTTTTTTAAATAAATTAAAACGGAGGGGCCGAGTGGCCCCCCTCCCAGGCCACTTCTGGCCCCGGGGATTCCATCCCTGAGGCCGGCCCTCATGTTGGGGAACGCGGGGGAGCCCCAATGCCCCCGCAGTCCCAGCCGGCTCCCAGCCTCCTGCGGGAGCCGGCATTGCTTTTGGACAAGGGGAGCTGCTGACATGCAGCTCCCCTTGTCCAAAAGCAATCTGCTTTGCTTCGTGGAAGCGAGAGCAGGTTTCCTGCTCTCACTTCCACGAAGCAAAGAAGAAGTTTGCAATGACAGGGTGGGAGCAGTGCTCCCGCCCTGCTATTGCAAACTGCAATGTCCCGGGGCTGGGCACCCCGGGACATTGCTGGAGCCGTCCCCGGGGAGTGGCGGTCCCCAGGGCCATCGAAGGCTCCAGGAGGGGGTCCGCGTGGCCCCCCTCCCATCATAATTAAATCCTGAGAGGTGGTGGTCCCCGGGGCAGCGTGGTGGGCAGGGGCCCCCCATGCATAATTTACATGAGCCCCAGGAAGGTGGTGGTCCCCGGGGCTGCGGGGGGGCCGCATGCCCCCTGCGCATAATTAAAGAAAGCCCCGGGTGGTGGTGGTCCCTTGGGCTGCGGGGGGAGCTGCGTGCCCCCGTGTATAATTTTGACAAGCCCCAGGGATGTGGCGGTCCCTGGGACTGCATATTGCCCCGAGACTTGGCTCACCCGGGGGCTCAATAAAACGAAGCGCTTCATTTTCTTTAAGGCAGGATCCACAAACTTCGCTGACATTTTTTTTTAATGCTTTTTTGGGCCCTGGGGGTCAGGGTGTTTCTACCCTGCCCCCTTTTCCTTTTTTTCACCTTTTTTCGTGTGACTCGGTTTTACCAAGTCACAAGATGGCTGCTAACACTTCCTGGTTTGAAGTGTTGGCAGCCAAATTAGAAGTCAGCTCGTGCTCGTGAGGGTTCGCGGATCCTCCGCGGTCACCAGATAGCGATCTTTTTTATTTTTAAATTTCTCAGGAACTACTGAACGGATTTACACCATTTAAAGCAAAGAATGCACTCTGGACGAAGAGCTACCTCTCTGAACAAATTTGGTGTTATTCCGTTCAGCAGTTCAGGCTGTAGCCGCGACCAAATTTCCAATGGAAATTAACATGGAGAAAACGCGTTTTGGGAACCCCCTTTTTTTCTCGGCCCCGCTTGACGAATCACCCTGAAACTTTCCAGACAGGAGTTGACCGGAGCAGGCCATTAGTTTTGAAAAATTCGCGAAGATTCGTCAAACGGTGTAGGAAAGTAGGATCTGCTTCTTATGGTTACCCCCACTTTTTGCTTGATGTCTCACTGTTTTTGACTAGTCTGACTGGTATCCTGCTATTCAGGACCCCAATCTATCTGCTTTCTCCCTTAAATTGACATACATGTACTTTGGTACTCTCCAGATTGGATACTGGGGTACCCTTGCTTACTTTGCCACTGGATTCAAGCTAGCCTGGCTGATGAGGGCTGTTAGCCCAAAACCGGTCCCAGGATGCTTGATTCCGGTCCAGGGAAGACATGGCTTGGCAGTTCGGTCTGGACTGTTCCCATGAGGCACAGGGTCAAGACTGATTTGCATGTAGCTGTGTCTGAACTGGGGTGGCAAAGTGAGCTAAAGAATGATGATGGATTCAACCCAGATCTGTGACTGGGGGTGAGTGTTTCAAAAGTTTCAGCACTCTGTCCATCATCTCCTTGTGTTTGCTTTGTTCGCCCTAAGTTGGCAGGGGTATGCCCAGACGTGGGTCCCTTGCTCACTTTGCCACTGGATTCAAGCTAGCCTGGCTGATGAGGGCTGTTAGCCCGAAACCGGTCCCAGGATGCTTGATTCCGGTCCAGGGAAGACATGGCTTGGCAGTTCGGTCTGGACTGTTCCCATGAGGCACAGGGTCTAAACTGATTTGCATGTAGCTGTGTCTGAACTGGGGTGGCAAAGTGAGCTAAAGAATGATGATGGATTCAACCCAGATCTGTAACTGGGGGTGAGTGTTTGAAAAGTTTCAGCACTCCGTCCATCATCTCCTTGTGTGTACCCTTATAAGTCCCTAGTATATGGTACCTATGTACCCAGGGCATAGGTACCCCAGAGGCCTCCCATGGGCTAAAGCATGTATTATGCCACCCATGAGAGGCCATGCAAAATGGAAATCCAGGTCTGCTACTGCAACCTGTGTAAGCTGGTGCTTGCACCACTTATTTTAGATATAGGTTCACTAAATCTAGTGGTCACTACACTTAAAACTTATAAGTCACCCCTATAGCAGGCCTTAACAATCCTGAAGGCAGGGTGCTGGGTTTTTAGTGAGAGGGTGCCCCTGCATGAGCAGAGCCCCTCTGCAGCCTTCAGAGACCATTCTCCCGGGTTGTCTGTGACTCAGCCGGAGATATAGGTAGATGTGCATTATAACCTCGCGGTAAATGCTATCTCGAAAACGGATGCATAGAAACATATCGTGTTTGGTATCAAACAGCTTGGAATCGTATGATTCCACCCTTCTGAAGCAAGCTTCGTGGGGTCACTGGACTATCCAGTGCCAGCCTTCTCGACCCGATCAGCACAAAATGGATGCTGCCAACCAGAGACACACGTCTGCCCTCCTGCTGCTGAGCCAAGCTCGAGCAGAGAAAGGCAGCACAATAGGCATCCTGTCACAGGGAGGTGTGACCACCTCCCAGACAGGATTTAGTGTATTGGATCTGGGTGGGTGAACTCTGAGAGTGCCTGAAAGTCTGCACCCGGGGCAAATTTGGTGTCCCTGTGCATAGTCCAGCTCAAACCAGTTCTGGGAGCCACTGGCTCCTGCTCTGGCGCAAAACTGGACGAAGGACATGGGTGTAACCACCCCTCTGTCCTGACCCTCCCCTAGGAGGGTCCCCCAAATCTGTCCAACCCTCTCCCGTGGGTACATAAGGGCTTACCTGGCTGTAAGACTTTAGATTTTACGTGGACAAGATTCTACAAGAAGAAACCACTGACCATCGACCGACTGGACACTCTCGACTTCGCAGGACTTTGAGTGGGCCCGACTTCGTCTCCCTCCCTGTCCAAAGCTTTGTCTCTGCCCTTGCTCCATACAGGCTCTGTGTAGGACCTGTGGTGCACTAAGGACAACTGAAGAATCTCCCTTGGAGTGAAGGAGTCACTCCCCTGCATTCACAGGCACCTAACCACAACTAACCGGTCTGGTGCTCCTGAGCTCCTGCAGACTCCGAAGACTTCAGCAACACAGGAGGTGGGTTTTCGAGGGTCCCTGAGGTTGATCTGCCCTCTCTGCAAGTTTGAGGCCAGTATCCCTCGTGGGGACTGCATAACCCAAACCCCTGTGCACCGTGTCTATTTGCAAGTGCATATGCTTGTTGGCGATTCCCGAGCTTGTACATTGGACTCCGTGTAGTCCTGACCCTGAGCAGTTTTTTCACCAAAGAACTCCAGCCTCCTTGCACCGAGTGCTCCGTGGGCTGTTACTTTGAAATCTTGCTTGAGGTCCCCTTGCGACTCCTGGTCATTTGGCCTGTGGGTCCTCCTGAGGGCCATCTTGATTTCTGTTGGGTTTTCCTGGTTTCTCCAGATGTGGCCTGACTCTCCATCGCTTGGGGAGTCCCCAGGACCTTGCTGGTCTACACGGTAACCTGCTTGACCTTCCTGCATGGGTTGCTTTTGCCAAGGCTTGTTGGTGCTCCAGCCGGACACCGACCCCTCAGCACTCGACATCCTTCGTTGGACAGCTCACCTCCGGCTCTTGGTCATCCTCAACATCTCCTGGTCCTCATGGCTGCAGAGTCAAGCATCCCTTTGCACCTGAAGCAACCGACATCGGTGGGCATTCGTCTACTGAGCCCCTGGTCACTCTGAAGTGACCCAGACTCTGTCCCCTCTGCTTTCAGGTTCCTTCTTTCCCGAATCCAGGCTTGGATTCCACCGGACCCTTAAGAATGATGGCAGTTTCCGACGCCACTTCAGTCCTATGTACCCGGCTCCTCTGGGAAAGGTAATGCAGGTACTTCGGTATCTATGGGTGGGGTGGCTCTTCAAACTCTTAAGTTCCAATGGGTTCGCTCGAAGTCCTCCTAGAAAGGTCCTTAAACTTTAAAATTGTAACCGCGACTTCGCCATAGAATTGTACGGAGCCCGCGGTCGCGTTCCCACACTGCACCCGGCCTCCGTGGGGTCCCTGTCTACTCACCTTGGGTGGTTCCTTGGGGTCCCAGCGATTCTATGTGCTCCAGACCTTGTCTTGATCTTAGTCGTGACTGTTATACCACTATTTAAGTATATGGTTTGGTCTCCCCCTGGAGCCCACTGTGTATTGTGCTACTTACAACTGTTCTATTGATCTTGTATTGTGTGCTTTGTGTTCTATCCTCGTGTAGAGGATAGTAGAGAGTGTTATATTAATAAATACATATTTTCCCCTTCATTTAGTCATACAGGAGGTGATATTCTGGTAAAACAAGCTGCTTTACATTCCTTCAGGATTAAGCCTGAAGGCTGCTCTCCACAGCTACCACGAGGATAGCTTTCTAAAGGTTATCTTTGACCTCATACATCATAATGGTCGTTTGGACTGGTGCAAGTTGCCCACTTTAATTAGTGGACGGCATATACCAGGCCAACTTCTCACATTGGTGTGCAGCGGTTGGGATTCAAGCTTGCTATTGTTTTACCAGATAAATCTCATTGAGTGATTAACTGAAAACGACTAAAGTATTAGGCACATATAATATTTCAAGATTAGAATAAGTAAGTTCTACTGAACTTGGGGTTGGGTAAGTCAAGGGTGTAGCACACCCTTTCTCCAACCTAAGAGAGTTTAGTTCCCACTAGGTTAGGTAGGTGCATACACCACACCACACTCAGTATGTCTTTTAAAGGAGAAGCCAGTGGCTCTCTGCCTTCTAGGTACAATGGTCTCACCTTTCAGGATTTGAAAGCCATGTGTGCTTCTAGAAAGCTGAAGACAGGGAGAAATGCCAACACCCAACGTCTGATTGAGGTGTTACTCTTAGATGACCTTAGTAAGACCCCAGGGTCAGATGAGGTAGAAAGAGTGGGTGGGGCAGGGAATGAGGACAGGCCTGGAAGTGAAACCTTCTTTGACCTAGAATCAAACCCTGACCAGGAGGATCAAAATGATTCCCACCTGGACAACTTAGATCTTCCAGGAGGTGGTGGAGAAGGCCCCAGTGGCCCCCTTTTTACTCCTCCAGGAAGAGTGCAGAGTTTACCCAGGAGATCTAGTTCTCCACCTGCTGAATCTCACCATTCAGGAACTTCTATAGGGACCTCCATATCCCATAAGAGAGATAGCTCTTATGACAGAGAGTGCCAATTTCTAGAGCTTGAGAAAATCAAGCTTAGGCTCAGGCAAGAGCAATTGACACTAGATAAGGAATCCTTAGAACTCCAGAAGGCTAGGAAGAGATTGGGACTAGAGTCCCATGGTGGCAGCAACAGTGTCCCTAGGATTAAAGAGTATACTTATGATCATAGGAACCTGGGCAAGATAGTCCCTCCCTACCATGGTGGGGATGACATCCACAAATGGATAACTGCTTTAGAGAGGGCCTGTAAGGTACAGGCGGTCCCTCAAGAGCAGTGGGCAGCTATCTTGTGGCTCTCCTTTGCTGACAAAGGTAGAGATAAGCTCCTCACTGTTAGAGAGGAGGTTGCTGACAACTATTCAGTCCTGAAGAGTGCTCTCATTGATGGGTTTGGCTTAACCACTGAACAGTACAGGATTAAGTTCAGAGACACCCAGAAGGCACAGACTCAGGACTGGGTAGACTTTGTAGATTGTGCTACTAAGGCTCTGCAAGGCTGGTTACTTGGCAGCAAAGTGAATGATTTCAAGGGATTGTACAATTTGATTATGAGGGAGCAGATCCTTAATATTTGCCAACATCAGAAGTTGCATCAGTACCTGGTTGACTCTGATATGACTTCTCCCCAAGAATTGGGAAAGAAGGCAGATAGGTGGGTCAGAACCAGGGTGAAGCAGAAAAACCAGACCACAGGTGGTGACCAAAAGAAGCAAGATGCTAAACCATTAGATAAAGGTGGGGAGAAGGGTAAAGACCAGAAGTCTTCTTCAGGGCCCCAAAAACCTGCATCTGGCGGTGAGTCACAATCTAACAAGGGAAAAGGCAGAAAGAAATCTTGGTGCTTCCTGTGTAAGGAGAAAACACATTGCCCTAGAGATGCCAATTGCCCAAGGGCCAAAGATCCTCCTACCTCCACCACTGCCCCTAACGCAACTGTTTCCCCGAGTTCAGCTCCAAGTGGTGGTACAGGGAACAAGGGTATAGTAGGGTTAATCCTGGGATCTGAGATGGGTTTTGGCCTAGTCAGAACTCCAGCTCAGGCTGTTTTAGTCTGTGATGGAGGCATGGATATTGCCTCCCTATTTGTCAGTCCCAGTAATCATGGCAAATACAGACAACAGCCCTTAATAAATGGTAAGGAGGCCATGGCATACAGGGACACAGGAGCCAGTGTCACCATGGTGACTAAGGATCTTGTGAGCCCTGACCAGATCATACTTGGTGAGATGTACCAAGTGACCAATGCTAGCAATGTCAGGACAGATCATTCCTTGGCAGTTGTTAATTTCAGCTGAGGAGAGGTAACTAGCCCTAAAAAGGTTGTGGTTAGCTCAGACCTCCCTGTGGAATGCTTGTTGGGCAATGATTTGGAAACTTCAGCCTGGGCTGAAGTGGAACTCAGGACACATGCAGCAATGTTGGGCATCTCTGCAGATGTGTTTGCTGTGACTAGGTCACAGACAAAAATGTCTTCCACTGAACAGGCCCTGGATCTGTTAAAATGGAACAGGTGCCTTCCAAGAGAAGGAGCATTAGGGGTAAGGCAGTGTCTTAACCCCAGACTCAGAGTGAGGATCAGTCTCCTGAGGAAGATGATTCCAGTCCCTGTGAAGGAACTGTCCCAGAGGAACTTGAACCTGATCAGGTTGAGTTCTTGGGGACAGGGGGCCCTTCCAGGGCAGAACTGAGTCAGGAGCAGCACAGCTGCCCCTCTCTTGAACCCCTCAGACAGCAAGCTGCTGCTGAGGCTGCTGGGAGTGCCAGTGGGTCCCACAGGATCTACTGGGATAAAGGACTCCTTTACTCAGAGGGTAGAGACCCCAAGCCTGGTGCTACCAGGAGGTTGGTTATACCTCTGAAGTTTAGGGGCTTCCTACTGACACTGGCACATGATATCCCTTTAGCAGGACACCTAGGCCAAAGTGAGACGTGGGACAGGCTTGCCCTTCACTTTCACTGGCCTCACATGTCAGAGGACACAAAGGAGTTTTGTCGCTCCTGTATCACCTGTCAAGCCAGTGGTAAGGCAGGTGGTACCACAAAGGCCCCCCTGATACCACTACCTGTGGTGGGGGTTCCCTTTGAGAGGGTTGGGATTGACATAATTGGTCCCATGGATCCTCAAACTGCATCTGGGCACAGATATATTCCAGTGGTGGTGGACCATGCCACTAGGTACCCAGAAGCCATACCCCTTAGAACCACCACAGCTCCTGTGGTGGCCAGGGCCCTCCTGGGAATTTTTTTCCAGAGTGGGTTTCCCTAAGGAGGTCTTAACTGACAGAGGTGCAAACTTCATGTCTAGTTACATTACTGCTATGTGGAAGGAGTGTGGAGTAAATTACACATTTAACACACCCTATCACCCACAGTGCAATGGGTTAGTTGAGAGATTCAACAAAACCCTAAAGGGTATGATCATGGGCCTCCCAGAAAAGCTTAAACGAAAATGGGTTGTCCTGTTGCCCTGCCTTCTCTTTGCCTACAGAGAGGTTCCTCAGAAGGGGGTTGGCTACAGCCCTTTTGAACTTCTGTTTGGACAACCAGTTAGGGGTCCCTTATGTTTAGTGAAGGAGGGATGGGAGTTATCTCTTAAACCACCTAAACAAGACATAGTGGACTATGTACTTGGTCTCCGCTCCAGGATGGCTGATTATATGAAGAAGGCAAGTAAAAACCGTGAGGCTAGCCAAGAATTACAGAAAGCTTGGCATGACCAAAAGGCTGTGCTGACTGTGTACCAGCCAGGACAGAAGGTATGGGTGTTGGAGGCTGTGGCCCCAGCAGCTCTCCGGGTCAAGTGGAGTGGACCCCATACCATTCTTGAGCAGAAGGGAGAGGTCACCTACCTGGTGCACCTTGGAACTCCCAGGAGCCCCCACAAGGTGCTCCATGTGAAGAGGCTCAAACCATATGTTGACAGGGCAAACATGGGCTTGCTCATGGCTACTGATGAGGGACAGGAGGAAGAGAGTGACCCACTCCCTGACCTCCTCTCACAGAACCCTGATGATGGATCAGTTGATGGTGTAGCCTTGGCAGGCAGCTTCACTGAGCAGCAACAGACTGATTGCAGGAAGGTCCTCAATCAGTACAGACATATGTTCTCTCTGACTCCTAGTCAGACTACTTGGTGTACCCATGAAGTGGACACATGTGAAAGTCTGCCTGTTAAAAATAAGATTTACAGGCAACCTGACCATGTCAGGGACTGCATCAGGACTGAGGTCCAAAAGATGCTGGAATTGGGAGTCATTGAACCCTCAGATAGCCCTTGGGCTAGTCCAGTGGTCCTGGTACCCAAACCTCATACCCAGGGTGGTAAGAGAGAAATGAGGGTTTGTTTGGACTGCAGGGGGCTCAATGCAGTCACTAGGACTGATGCTCACCCTATTCCTAGGGCAGATGAGCTCATTGATACTTTGGCCTCAGCCAAGTTCTTGAGTACATTTGTCCTCACAGCTGGGTATTGGCAAATCAGACTAGTTGAGGATGCCAAACCCAAAACAGCATTTTCAACCCCTAGTGGGCACTATCAATTGTGGTAATGCCCTTTGGCTTGAAAAATGCACCTGCCACATTTCAAAGGTTGGTGAATAAAGTTCTCACAGGCCTGGAAGACTATAGTGCAGCTTATCTTGATGATATTGCTGTCTTTAGTTCCACCTGGGAGGATCACCTGGTCCACCTAAGAAATGTCCTGGAGGCCCTGCAAAAAGCAGTTCTCACTATCAAGGCCACCAAGTGCCAGATAGGGCAGAGTAAGGTTGTGTGCCTGGGCCACCTTGTGGGTGGAGGCCAGGTTCAACCATTGCAGAGCAAAATCCAGACCATCATGGACTGGGTTGCTCCAACTACCCAGACTCAGGTCAGAGCTTTCTTGGGCCTGACTGGGTATTACTGGAGGTTTGTTAAGGGATATGGATCCATAGTGACCCCCTTAAATGCTCTGACCTCTAAAAGAATGCCTAAGAAAGTTCAGTGGACAGTTAGCTGTCAAAAGGCATTTGATGACCTGAAGCAGGCCATGTGCACGGCTCCCATTCTGCAAAGTCCTGACTATTCCTAACAATTCATTGTTCAAACTGATGCATCTGAGTTGGCGGTAGGGGCTGTGTTATCACAACTGAATGAAGAGGGTCAGGATCAGCCAGTAGCTTTTATAAGCAGAAGGCTGACCCCCAGAGAGAAATGTTGGTCAGCTATTGAGAGGGAAGACTTTGCTGTGGTTTGGGCTCTGAAGAAGTTGAGGCCATACTTGTTTGGCACTCACTTCATTGTTCAGACAGACCATAAGCCCCTCTTATGGCTAAAACAGATGAAGGGTGAAAACCCCAAACTTTTGAGGTGGTCCATTTCCCTACAGGGGATGGACTATTCAGTGGAACATCGACCTGGAAGTAACCATGCCAATGCAGATGGACTCTCCAGATATTTCCACTTAGAAAATGAAGACTCAACTGGTCTAGGTTAGTCTCATGTCCTTTCGTTTGGAGGGGGGGTTGTGTAGGAAAGTAGGATCTGCTTCTTATGGTTACCCCCACTTTTTGCTTGATGTCTCACTGTTCTTGACTAGTCTGACTGCTATCCTGCTAATCAGGACCTCAGTCTATCTGCTTTCTCCCTTACATTGACATACATGCACTTTGGTGCACTCCAGATTGGATACTGGGGTACCCTTATAAGTCCCTAGTATATGGTACCCATGTACCCAGGGCATAGGTACCCCAGAGGCCTCCCATGGGCTGAAGCATGTATTATGCCACCCATGAGAGGCCATGCAAAATGGAACTCCAGGTCTGCTACTGCAACCTGTGTAAGCTGGTGCTTGCACCACTTACTTTAGATATAGGTTCACTATATCTAGTGGACACTACACTTAAAACTTATAAGTCACCCCTATAGCAGGCCTTAACAATCCTGAAGGCAGGGTGCTGGGTTTTTAGTGAGAGGGTGCCCCTGCAGGAGAAGAGACCCTCTGCAGCCTTCGGAGACCATTCTTCCGGGTTGTCTGTGACTCAGCCGGACATATAGGTAGAGGTGCATTATAACCTCGCGGTAATACGGATGCATAGAAAAATATCTTGTTTGGTATCAAACACCTTAGAATCATACCGCCACACCGGTAACTGGTGTGGGAGGTATGATTCCACCCTTCTGAAGCGAGCTTCGTGGGGTCACTGGTCTATCCGGTGCCAGCCTTCTCGACCTGGTCAGCACAAAATGGATGCTGCTGACCAGAGACACACTTCTGCCCTCCTGCTGCTGAGCCAAGCTCGAGCAGAGGAAGGCAGCACAATAGGCATCCTGTCACAGGGAGGTGTGACCACCTCCCAGACAGGATTTAGTGTATTGGGGCTGGGTGGGTGCACTCTGAGAGTGCCTGAAAGTCTGCACCCGCGGCACATTTGGTGTCCCTGTGCATAGTCCAGCTCAAACCAGTTCTGGGAACCGTTGGCTCCTGCTCTGGTGCGAAACTGGACAAAGGACATGGGTGTAACAACCCCTCTGTCCTGACCCTCCCCTAGGAGGGTGCCCCAAATCTGTTCAACCCTCTCCCGTGGGTACATAAGACTTTAGATTTTACATGGACAAGAAACCACTGACCTTCGACCGTCTGGCCACTCTGGACTTCGCTGGACTTCGACTGGGCCCCACTTCGTCTCCCTCTCCGTCCAAAGCTTTGTCTGTGCCCTTGCTCCATACAGGCTCCGTGTAGGACCTGTGGTTCACTAAGGACAACTGAAGAATCTCCCTTAGAGTGAAAGAGTCACTCCCCTGCATTCGCAGGCACCTAACTGCATCTGACCGGTCTGCTGCTCCTGAGCTCCTGCGGACTCCAAAGATTTCAGCAACACAGGATGTGGGTTTTCGAGGGTCCCTGAGGTCTATCTGCCCTCTCAGCAAGGTTGAGGCCAGTACATAACTTGAACCCCTGTGCACCGCATCCATTTGCAAGTGCATATGCTTGTTGGCAATTCCTGAGCTTGTGCATTGGATTCCTTGTAGTCCTGACCCTGAGCAGTATTTGTACCAAAGAACTCCGGCCTCCTCACACCGAGTGCTCCGTGGGCTGGTACTTTGCAATCTTTCTTGAGGTCCCCTCACGACTCCTGGTCATCCGGCCTATGGGTCCTCCTGAGGGCCATCTTGATTTCTGTTTGGCTTTCCTGGTTGCTCCAGAAGTGCCCTGACTCTCCATTGCTTGTGGAGTCCCCTGGACCTTGCTGGTCCACACCGTAACCTGCTTGACCTTCCTGCGTGGATTGCTTTTGCCAAGGCTTGTGGGTGTTCCAGCCAGACACCGACCCCTCAGCACTTGACATCCTTCACTGGACAGCTCACCTCTGGCTCCTGGTCATCCTCAACATCTCCTGGGCCTGGTGGCTGCTGAGTCAAGCATCACTTCTTTGCACCTGAAGCAACCAACATTGGTGGGCATTCGTCTACCGAGCCCCTGGTCACTCTGAAGTGACCTGGTTCCTTCTTTCCCGAATCCAGCCTTGGATTCCACCAGACCCTTTTCACCTTCAAGGCAGCAGTACTTCTTTGCAGCTGTCCATTGAGAATGACAGCAGTTTCCGACGCCACTTCAGACCTATGCACCCGGCTCCTCTGGGATAGGTAACGCGGGTACTTCGGTATCCACAGGTGGGGTGGCTCTTCAAACTCTTAAGTTCCAACGGGTTCGCTCGAAGTCCTCCTAGAAAGGTCCTTAAACTTTAAAAGTGTAACCGCGACTTCCCCATAGAATTGTACGGAGCCCGCGGTCATATTCCCACACTGCACCCGGCCTCCGTGGGGTCCCTGTCTACTCACCTTGGGTGGTTCCTTGGGGTCCCAGCGATTCTACGTGCTCCAGACCTTGTCTTGATCTTAGTCGTGACTGTTATACCACTATTTTAGTATATGGTTTGGTCTCCCCCTGGAGCCCACTGTGTATTGTGCTACTTACAACTGTTCTATTGATATTGTATTGTGTGCTTTGTGTTTTATCCTCGTGTAGAGGATAGTAGAGAGTGTTATATTAATAAACACATATTTTTACATAACTACTGTGTGGTTCCCCTTCATTTAGTCATTCAGGAGGTGATATTCTGATAAAACAAGCTGCTTTACATTCCTTCAAGATTAAGCCTGAAGGCTGCTCTCCACAGCTACCACTTGGATAGCTTTCTAAAGGTTATATTTGACCTCATACATCATAAGGGTCGTTTGGACTGGTGCAAGGTGCCCACTTTAATTAGTGGACAGCATATACCAGGCCAACTTCTCGCAAACGGCACAAAAGATATTGGCAAATCAAAAAACGCTTTACCTAGGGAAACTAGGTCCTAACTATAACTACCTACTGTGTGTATATATATATATTCAGGGAAAAAACCATACGTTTTAGGGACAGTTATAGTTAGTTGGACATTTCACTCGTACAAAACCCGTGAAATTCCCCCGTTATAGTTAGTTCAGCTAACTATAACTCGCGCCCCACAATGCACTGCTGATGACGTCACATATTACATCACTCATGACATGGTCAGTGACATCACTGATGACATCACTGATGACATCTCAAATGACATCACTGATGACATCATCCAGTGACTGTGTGTTTCTGTAAAGTTTAAATATTTTTAATATATATAGGAAAAGACGTATTGAAGAATGAGTGGGTGTGTAAGTGTTAGTATGGATGATTTAGTAGGTGCGTGACTGACTCTATAAGTGAGTGATTTAACGTATCTTACTGAATGCATGGGTTAGTGACTAAACTGGGTGAATGTCTGTATCCGTCTGTCTGTTGCTGTGTAAGTGGCTGCATGTGTTTGTGAATAGCTACATGAGTGTCTATATGAGTTATTGAATGGTTGTCTGAGTATCTGTATGGGTGCCTGAGTGTTTGTGTGGGAGGGGTGTGTGCGACTCTGTGCATAGATGTGTGAGTGGGTGATTCACTGGGTGGATGGTTTCAAGAGTGCATCTGTGATAGACTGTATGGGTGGGTAAGTGTGTGTAAGAGTGTGTTAGTGAGTAAATGTATGTCCCAGTGGTACATGTGTGAGTAACTACATATGTGAAAGGCAGTATATATGTGTGTTGGAGTATATAAATAGCTATAAGCGAGAGTGAGTGATTGTGATAGTGGCTGTATGGATGAGTGTGTGCTTGTATCAGTGATTGTATAAGAGCGTAAGAATGTGCTAGTATTTGTATGAGTAAGTGAGCTGGTGTGTGTATAACTGTATAGGTGAGTAAATGGCAGTGTGTTTAATTATTTGCATGACTGACTAGGTGTGTGAGTACCTCTATGGATGAGTGGCGGTGTTTGAGTGTCTATATAGGAGTATGAGTGCATATGATAGTCCTGTACTGAGTGACCGTAAGTATGAGTGACTGTACCGGTGAGTGAGTGGATGTGTGCGTAGACCTATGAATCAGTGAGTGGGTATGTAGTTATTGGTGTTGGAGTGTCTATGGTTTTGCGAATGGCAGTCTGTAATTTAGAGTGGGTGTATCAAAGGTTATATTAGGGTGTGAGGAGGTGCATCAGATTATCACGTGGATGATGTCATCAGTGATGTCATTTGAGATGTCATCAGTGATGTCATCAGTGATGTCACTGACCATGTCATGAGTGATGTAATATGTGACGTCATCAGCAGTGCATTGCGGGGCGCGAGTTATAGTTAGCTGAACTAACTATAACGGGGAATTTCACGGGTTTTGTACGAGTGCAATGTCCAAGTAACTATAACTGTCCCTAAAACCTATGGTTTTTTCAGTGAATTTCAAAGGTTTTTTAAATGCTAATTTCTAACTATAACATATCTGAAACCTATGGTTTTTTCAGTGAATTTCAAAGGTTTTTTAAATGCTAATTCCTAACTATAACATGTCTGAAACCTACGGTTTTTTCAGTGAATTTCAAAGGTTTTGTAAATGACAATTTTTAAATGTATTAATTGTTATATTAATTTTTGTCATACTGATTTACTACCTTTTTAGAAACAATTTTTTTTACATATTTTATTTTTAAATTACATTGTAATTACATTATACATTACATTACAAAAAATACTTTCTGAGAATGAATTACTTTAGTTTAAATACTTTGCACATAGGCAATAGACTTTTAAGTACAGTAGTTACAGTTGTTGCAATGGGCAACACATTTTCAAACACAATGCAACATTCAGCTCAATGTGAATTTCTAGTTAAATGCAATTAGTTACTTTATGGATTACTTTTCTAACCACAGAACTGGATCCTAGATTCAGTCCTGGGACATCTCCTGTAAACAGTTGAGTAAAAGCGTTTTGGTTACAGTAGTGATTTTTAAGGAATATTATTGTATTTTAAAAGTTGACACTTAGAAACTTTTTCACATAGAATCACCAATGTTATCCTATGGAAGGAAATTCACTTAGCAGGTAAAAACTGTTATCGTTACTTTTTCTTACTCAGTGTTGGATCCTGGATCCAGCACTGGTGCATCTCCTGTAAACAGTTGAAAGAATGCGTTTAAGTCATACAGGCGATTTTTAAGGAATATTTGTAGTTTGTGAAAATCGACACTTTGAAACTTTTCTGCTGAAAACCAGACAATGGATTCCTATGGAAGAAAATATAAGTTACTGGTAAGTACGGTTAAAATTACTTTTCAGGGTCAGTGCTGGGCTAAAAGATGCAGCACTGGGTTCTCTCCTGATAACAGGTGAGTAAATTGGAATTCGTACTTTGCTTGATTTTAGAGGAATATTATAAAGTTCCAAAACTCCACACTTAGAAGAATTTCCAAGTGAAACCAGTCAATGTTAGCCTATGAAGGAAATTCAAGTTACCGGTAAGTACGGTTAAAATTACTTTTCAGGACCAGTACTGGGCTGAAAGATGCAGCACTGAGGTCTCTCCTGATAACAGGTGAGTAAATCAGAATTCGGATTTCGGCTGATTTTAGAGGAATATTTGTATGTTTCAAAAATTGACACGGAAACTTTTTCAGCAAAAAGCAGGCAATGATATCCTATGGAAGGAAATTCAAGTTACTGGTAAGTACGGTTAAAATTACTTTTCTGGATCAGTACTGGGCTGAAAGATACAGCACTGAGGTCTCTCCTTATAACAGGTGAGTAAATCGGAATTCGTATTTCGGCTGATTTTAGAGGAATATTTGTATGTTTCAAAAATCAACACTTAGAAACTTTTTCAGCAAAAAGCAGGCAATGATATCCTATGGAAGGAAATTCAAGTTACTGGTAAGTACGGTTAAAATTACTTTTCAGGATTAGTACTGGGCTGAAAGATGCAGCACTGAGGTCTCTCCTGATAACAGGTGAGTAAATCGGAATTCGTAGTTCGGCAGATTTTAGAGGAATATTTGCACAATGGTGAAGGGAGGGGGCGGGGCCTGAGGTGACATCTGTGCAAACGCGCCCGTGGCGTGTTTTAAGTTGGGGGATTAAGTCCCCTTGAATCATGAGGGTCCTTAGGGGCCAACTAGCCCACCAGGAACCTCCAGTATGCGCCAGGGGCTGCGTTGCAGAGACGTGTAGAGAGGCCACACCCCTTTACACCTCTCTGCAACGCAGCTCTGTGGCGCTTTCTGGATGTACCTGTTGGGCTAGTTGGCCCCCAGGGACCCTCAGGATTGAAGGGGATTTAATTCCCCATCTTAAAACGCGCCACGGGGCCTGTTTGCACACATGTCACCTGAAGCCCCGCCCCCTCCCTTCACCACTGTGCAAACGCGCCCGTGGCGCGTTTAAAGTTGGGGGATTAAGTCCCCTTGAGTCCTGAGGGTCCCTGGAGTCCAACTAGGCCACCATATACTTCTAAAAGCGCCACAGAGCTGCGTTGCAGAGAGGTGTAAAGGGGCGTGGCCTCTGTACACCTCTCTGCAACGCAGCCCCTGGCGCATACTGGAGGTTCCTGGTGGGCTAGTTGGCCCCCAGGGACCCCCAGTATTCAAGGGGAATTACTTCCCTTCTTAAACGCACCAGGGGGCGCGTTTGCAGAGTACTGCAGGGAGGGGCGGGGCCTCCGGCACGATGCCGGTCGTTTTTTATTTTTATTTTTTTTTTTAAAGGGAGGGGGCTGCGTGACCCCCTTCCCTTGCCCACTTTGGCCCCGGGGACCCCATCCCCCGGGGCCTGGGCATTTTTTTTTTTTTAAATGAAAAAAAAAAACGGGAAGGGGCCGCGTGGCCCCCTTCCCTGGGCCTGTATTGGCCCCGGGACCCCATCCCCGGGGCATGCCCTCAATTTTTTTATTTGGAGGGGGCTGCGTGTCCCCCTCAGGCCATTTAAGGCCCCGGGGACCCCATCCCCGGGGCCGGCCTTGCACTTTATTTTTTTTTTTTTTTACTAATTTGGGGAGGGGGCTGCGTGCCCTCCTCTGGCCACTTATGGCCCCGGGGACCCCATCCCCCGGGGCCTGGCCTCTGGTTGGGGACTGTGGGGGGTCCCCAATCCCCCACAGTCCCAGCCGGCTCCCCGCCTCCTGCGCGAGCCGGCATTGCTTTCCACATGGGGAGCAGCTAACATGCTGCTCCCCATGTGGAAAGCAATTGTCTTTGGATATTGGAAGCGAGAGCAGGTTTCCCTGCTCTCGCTTCTAATATCCAAAGCAGCTTGCAATGACAGGACGGGAGCCGCGAGGCTCCCGTCCTGTCATTGCAAACTACACTGTCCGGGGGTAGGCACCCCGGGACACTGCAGGAGCCGGCCCTGGGGGTGGCGGTCCCCAGGGCCATCCCTGGCTCCAGGAGGGGGCCGCGCGGCCCCCTCCCTTGAATTGCACAGCCCCGGGGAGGTGGTGGTCCTCGGGGCTCGAGGGTCCGTAACGGACCCCACATTTATTTTCTATGTGCCCCGGGAGGTGGTGGTCCCCGGGCGTGTGGGGTGCTGGAGCCCCCCACACATTATTTTAAATTTAAAAGAAGCCCCGGGGGTGGCGGTCCCCGGGGCTGCGGGAGGGCAGGAGAGCCCTCCCGCACCATTCTTTAATTAAGCCCCGGGGGTGGCGGTCCTCGGGGCTTGGGGCCTTAGAGGCCCCCATATAAACAATTTACACACCCCCTCCCTCCGCATGCCCCCGGGACTTGGGCCACCCGGGGGCAAATTTACATCGAAGCGCGGAGACCGCGCTTGATTTTTTTTTTTCGGCAGGATCCGCGCACCCTGAGCGCATCCTGACGATTTAAAAAAAAAATAGTTTTGCCCAGGGGGTCCTTGTGGGACCCCTGAGCAGACCTAGGGGGTCAGGGTGTTTCTACCCTGCCCCCTTTTTGCGCTTTGCGCACTTGTTTCTGTCCCTCGGTTCTACCGAGGACAAAATGGCTGCCAACACTTCCTGATTTGGAGTGTTGACAGCCAATTAGCATGCAGCTCGTGATCGGGAGGGTGCGCGAATCCGACGCGGCCATAGATATATATGTACTTTTACTTTTGATTTTCTCAGCAACTACTGATCGGATTTACACCATTTAACAAAAAGGGTTCTTTCTGAACCAAGAACTACCTCTTTGCCAAATTTGGTGTAATTCCGTTCAGCAGTTCGAGCTGTAGCCGTGTCTAAAGTTTCCTATGGAAAATTGCATGGGGAAAACGCGTTTTGGGACCCCCTTTTTCTCGGCCCCCGCTTGACGAATCCCCCGAGACTTTCAGGGTAGGAGCGGACCGGAGCGCCCCACAAAGTTTGAAAATTTTGCGAAGATACGTCAACCGGCAAGAGAGTTATTTCAAATAGAATGTCGCGGATTTCCTATGGATAATAGGTTGTAACTATAACTATCTACTGGCGACCGCCAGTAGATAATATATATATATATATATATATATATATATATATATATACATATATAATATAGTTTCATTTTTCACACCATCTCAGAGAAAGTTTACTGTCTGAGAAATTGTAAAGCAGGCATCGATTTACCTGGGTGCATTATGCTCACTTTTCTCAGATACAGTCAAGACAGACACTGTCACAAATAACTGGGTCTCCCCTCTCCTTGTGTTTAATGCATTTTCCTGTCTTAGCCATTTGGTGTCGGCAGCCTGTCTCTGGGTCACCTCACTGGATGTAGTTGGTTGATAGTTGGGCTTTATGTATTCCTCTTAGACAGCCACACACAATAGGGAGCTTAGGTGTTCTTAGATGGGACATCACTTTCAGGATGGGAGGGAGGAACTGGACCCAGCCTTGCTTACACTTGAATAGGCTGTGTCCTACCCCCACACAAAGGGCTGCATGCCCCATGTAGCTAATCTGGAGGCAAGCCAGGAAGGCAGGACACCTGTGCACTTCAAAGGCCTGCCTCTAGAAGCTTCTCCACAACTCATTGGCATAAATACTGGCCTTCATACACCAACTCTTCAGCACAATTTTGGACCTGTGAATACTCTGCCAAGGAGAAGGACTGCTGTGCCTCTGAAAGTACTGCCACTTTGCTGGACTGCTCCTCCGAAGGACTGCTGCCCTGCTGTGCTGACCTGCTGCCCTCTTGCGTGGGTGATAACGACTGGATCTGTATCTCTTAAACCCAGAACCCCAGAGTGACTCCAAGGACTATTTGGCTGTCCTTCTGATCTGAAGCCTCTGGGACACAACAGGCATCCAATAACCTTGCACTTGCACCTGGACGCTGCCATCTGTGAGTCTACCCTTCCAAGTGATGCCAGTCCTGGACCCTTGGAAAAAGGCCTATGGTGGTCTATCAACCTCTGTGATCCAGCAGGGCCAATATATCTCCTCTGCTGTGTGGTGCAAACCCGAGTAGAACTGACACATTGCAGCTGCTGCATGGATAGGACCCGCTGCAAAGACCCACAATGCATCACAGCCATTCGGAACCATTGCTGCACAATGCATCATCGGCACATGCCTTCGCATCCTTCATCAACGACAGCCTCAAAAATGTCACTGGACTCCACATCGCAGCCTTGCAGCTCCTCGGAACTGACGCATCGCCCTGACTATTCAAAGGATCCTCGATGCCAGACTTCAAAATGCAAGCCCTCATCAAGAGTATCTGCGTTGATGGTGCAGGACCTTTCATCACAGCCTCACCGCATCTCGTAACTGATGCATCGCTTTGCTGCGCGACGCATCTTTGACAGTTGCATCGCACACTCTGCAAACCAGGATTTAAGGTACTTTGTTCAGCAGGTCTAACTGGGTGCCTTTTCCCAGCACATGTTCCTTCATGATTGGCCTTAAATAGGGACTTTGCCCCGGTCTGGCGCAATCAGATACCCACCTTTTGCGCTTTGTTCTTTTTGGAACTGTTTTCATTCAAATATTTAAAATGACACATCTCTGGTTCTACTGATTGTATTTTTGTCATTTTTATTTATTAAAGAAAGTTCTATTTTTTATAGCTTGGCTTTGGATCCTATTGTGTGGTGTTTTCACTTAATTACTGTATTACTGTTTGTACTGATGCACAATAACTTTACACATTACCTCTAAGGTAAGCTTGACTGCTCTGTGCCAAGCTACCAGAGGGCTGAGCACAGGTTAAATTAGGCCTGGCTTGCACCTCTCCCCTCATCCCCTCTCCCTGACAAGAATTTTGGTTGTTGCTTAATTACACCCCAGTCAGCCATCAACCCTATTTTCCAATTTCTTAATATATTGAATCGCCCTGATCACGGGTGGGTAGCTGCTGCACCTTACTGGTTTAAAAAAAAAAGGTAATCACCATTTGCTGCAATGTGACACAAAAGAAGTGCTAGCACAATCTGCATAAATCCAGGTAAATAGGGGAGCCATTTTAAGAGGAAGTGTCATGCCAATTTAGTGCATGCACACATTCAAAATACCCCACAGTTTCCTATGACAGTGGCGGTTACAATTGTACACAGTGCGTAAACCATATTACAACAATGTATGTCATTACATTACATTACAATTTTATAGAGCCATGTACAGTGTGTACAAAGTAGTAGAATATGCCTAGATATTGCAGCATAGAAACATTGGTAAACATGGGTGCCATTTTGAGGCAGTTTTAGGTGCCCCTCAGCACATGCATGCATACATAATACACCACATACACTATATGTAGACATAGCAGTCTGCATAGAGTCCCAGTGGGCTGGAACACACCAATAGTGTGTTTCCAATTAGATGTAATCTCCTAACTAAAAGCACAGTGAAACGTAATACAGCATGCATCTGTTGGAAAATGCAATCAAAAGAAGGCCCCTGTAGGCAATGACATGACAGTCTTCCTTTCCCCTACATTTTACATGGCAGCACGACATAGTAAACTACACTCCAATGTCAACTGAGAAAAAGTGGTGTGTACTCCACCCCCAATGTAAAACAACCCAAACGGTAGGTACAATGTGAAATATAAGTGAGGCTGTATAATAAAGGCATGTATACAGGCTGATTATTGTTTTAGATCAACTAATAGGGCCTGTGAGTCACTGGGATCATGGGGGAGGGTCCACCCAAGCCTGGGTAAAAACACAAGGCAAAACTAATACTCTAATTAAAAAAAATACGATCAAAACATGCAACTAAATCAAACTCATCCCCAACCCAGAGGAAGGTAGTCTAACTTCTGCCTTATATAAAGTTCAAACTTGGTTTCGAGAGACATCAAGGGTCCAGCCCTAGTGGGCAAAGTGGTCCATACCAGGTACTAATTTTAATGGTAAGTGGGCGTAGAGATCTTAATCCAACTCCAAGGGCCAATGTGTTACTTCACAGAATTTATCCTGGCGGATTCAATTAAGCCAGATACTCCTAGTCTTTCATCTCATTTATCCTCTACATGAGATGCTCCTTCCCCGATATATACCATGTACGATCTAGCCCTGTAGATAATGTGTTGCAGCACAAAGTGGAAACAAGAGGGAAACAAAAGATAGAGAAGAAACAACAGAATGTGCACATTAAAATCATATAAAAATCAAGCATTTCCAGACAATTCTCATATTCATGAATCACCCTTAGCTAGACAGTGAGGAGAAATGGTACCAGTACAGCTCCACTGAACCTGTGCAACACCCTCAGGCATTTGGCCCAGATGTACATTCATCTCCTTTTCTGTATTGAGACCCATCAATATCTTGGTGTCCAGTTATAGGATATAGCTAGACTCTAGTTGTCTCAGAGCTGTTTCCCTGTCACCTGCTTTAACTGTGGGGTCTATTCTATCAATGGCAAAAAAGCTCAATTGACTGGTGTCACTAACATGAAACTGGGCAAAGTGTCTAGCAACAGGGTAGTGTCTGTCTTCATAGGTGAGCTCTTTCAGATGTTCTAGTACCCTCTTTTTCACTGGGTGAATAGTTCTCCCAATTTACCATTTCCCACACGGAAAAGTGAGTATATACATGTAAAGTCGGAATTACATGTCAAGTATTTCTCAATTTTCCTCACCTACAAAGGGAGAGTAGAGTTTGTTGGCATCCTGGCAATTTCTACAGGCTTTGTATTTTTTACATATGAAGAAACCTCTTTTGTTGCTGGTTAACCAACATGATTTACTGTGAATGCCACTCTTACTCAGTCTGTCCTTCAGACTGAATCCCCTTTCTATATTTAATCATGGGGTGATCAGTAAGTATATCACTGAGGCATTCTTTGCACTGAAGACTCTGCCAGTTCTTGCCCAGAATCTGTCTCACATCTCTAGACCTATTGTTGAAAGTTGTGATAAATCTAATTTTCCCATTATCGTTCTCATTCTCACTCGGCTTTTTTGGGATATGAAGTTCCTGTCTAGGTACTTTCCTTGCCTTAATAATTGCTGTTTGTAGTGTTGATTCTGTGTACCCTCCCTGTCTGAGCCTCTTCAACATAATCTACCTTTCCTGTTTGAATCCATCCTCAGTGCTGCAGTTGCACCGGGCACGCAATAATTCCCTGTGGGGAATGCTTTGAATGAGGGGTCTGGGGTGACCTCTCTGGGCATGTAACAATGTGTTCCCTGCTGTAGTTTGTCTGTGTAAATGTGCTGTTATTTTCTCCTCTACCCTTCTTACGTTTATATCAAGAAAGTAATTGGAGGTGTTGCTCATCTCACTCTTAAAGTTTCAGATTTAACTCATTATTGTTAATTTGGCTCACAAAGTTCTTAGCCTCATCCATTTCCCCTTTCCAAATCATTAAGTGGTCATCTTTGAAACAAATCCATAGAACTATGGGTAAGTTGAAGGTCTCAAGGGAACCTACTATCTGTTCCTCCCACCATCCTAGGAATAGATTGGCAAAACTGGGGGCAAGGCATGTCCCTTTAGTTGTCGCCTCTTTTTGTCTGAAATACTTGTCATCAAAGGCATAATAGTTGTTCCTTAAGCATAGCTCTATCATTTCAAGAATCAACTCAGTGTGACAGAGATGGTACAGGTACCCTGCTTTCAGGAAATACCTGCAAGCTGCTATTCCAGCCTCATGGTCAATTCTTGTGTACAAGCTTTCCACATCTAAGGTGATTAACAGGAAATTGGGTTTCCAGTGTATGCCATCTATGCGGGTCAAAAAGTCCTTGGTATCTTGTATGTATGAGGGTAAAGATAGCACAAATGGGTGAAGAAAAAAATCTACATACTTGGAAGTATTCTCTAATAAGGAGCCCATTGAGGACACAATCGGTCTGCCTGGGGGATTGGTTTCACTTTTGTGAATTTTCGGGAGTAAGTATGGGATGGGGATGTTAGGGTGTTTTATATATACTTCCTCACACAGTCTCCTCTTCAACTCATGACCCGGCGGCCCAGGTACAGACTCGTCCACAACCAGAAACGGTGCAAAAATAATAATTATTTTATTGGTGAACACCAATAATTTAGCAATAGAGTGCAAACATAAAATACAAAAACTAAAACTGCTGTTGCGTTTTGGCTCAATGCCTTCAACTGTGAACTATATATATATCTATATATATATACATATATCTCCAATTACCACTCCAACGTGAATTCACGCACTGACAGAGATACGGACAACTTCGATAGCTTTGTGCCCAGTGAAGCGATTTATTTTCAGTTAGATGCAAAGTCCATCATGACGCATTTTGGCCAACGCTGTGGCCTTGGTCACATGATCGTGTTACGTTGTTACATGACATTTATTGGATACCTTTCGGTCACATGACACCTTTATTGCAGCACAATGGAAATAGACGACATACTGTGGTTTAGGTGGTTGATTATACAGTGTTTAAATGGTTTTGACGTCAGTTGAAAACATTACTAATACCGCTTGGTCAATATTATTTGCTGTATGCCACATTGGTCAACATATAAAATAATTATTAATAAATATTGATTAATTACATTTCCACAGAAAGTAAAAAGCACAAATGCACTTACTTTATATGCTAAAATGATCATAAAAGAGATTATAGTATGAGTTGTAAAGAACCATAATAGATATTTTAAAAGCATAACAACCACATTACCTGATAAAAAGTCAATAAATATGTCCATAAATAATCAGTGCAAATACGGCAATGTAAACATGATTGGTAAACATTTTATATTAGCCTCATTGGCTTCATGTATTATGCTCGTTTGTATTATGAGCTAATATATCTATATATATATATTCTGCCTTAAGAAATAAATACTCTGCAACCTACCGGAGTGGCTCGTGTATCCTCATTCCAAGTGTGGGGATCCTTCGTGGGAAATATATATAGATATATATATATATCTATATATATTCACTGAAAAAATCATAGGTTTCAGGGACATTATAGTTAGTTGGACATTTCACTCGTACAAAACCAGAGAAATTCGGCCGTTATAGTTAGTTCAGCTAATTATAACTCGCGCCCCCGCAAGGCACTGCTGATGACGTCACATATTACATCACTCATGACATGGTCAGTGACATCACTGATGACATCACTAATGACATCTCAAATGACATCACTCATGACATCACTGATGACATCATCCACGTGATATTCTGATACACCTCCTCACACCCTAATAAAACCTTTGATACACCCGCTCTAAAATACAGACTACCATTTTCAAAACATTAGACACACCAATACCAGTTACTACATACCCACTCACTGATTCCTAGGTCTACACACATTCACTCATTCACCCATACAGTCACTCATACATGCAGTCACTCATCAATACAGCACTATCATTTGCACTCTTACACCTATACAGACACTCACACACCCCCACTCATCCATAGATTTTTTATTTTAAATTAAAGGGAGGGGACCGCGTAGCCCCCCCTCCTGGGCCACTTCTGGCCCCGGGGACCCCATCCCCCGGGGCCGGCCCTTAGCGTTGGGGACCGTGGGGGGAGCCCCAATGCCCCCATGGTCCTTGCTGGCTCCCCGCCTCCTGCGGGAGCCAGCATTGCTTTTGGGCAAAGGGAGCTGCAAACATGCAGCTCCCCTTGCCCAAAAGCAATCTGCTTCGCTTCATGGAAGCGAGGGCAGGTTTCCTGCTCCCACTTCCATGAAGCGAAGCAGAGTTTGCTATGACAGGGTGGGAGCCGTGCTCCCGCCCTGTCATAGCAAACAGCGATGTCATGGGGGTGGGCACCCCGGGACAATGCAGGAGCTGGCCCTGGGGGGTGGCGGTCCCCAGGGCCCCCTCCCATCATTTCCATAGCCCCGGGGAGGTGGTGGTCCCCGGGGCCGGGGGGCCGTAACGGACCCCCGTATTTAAATGAAGTTTGCCCTGGGGAGGTGGTGGTCCCCGGGGCAGTGTGGGGAGGGGCAGGAGCCCCCCCACACTTTTTTTTATTTTATTTAAGCCCCGGGGAGGTGGCGGTCCCCAGGGCAGTGTGGGGGGGGAAAGGAGCCCCCCCACTCATTTGCAAATAAAGCCCCAGGGAGGGCCGGTCCCCGGGGCTGTGGGGGGGTGCGTGCCCCCGCACATAAATAATAAAGCCCAGGGAAGGTGGCAGTCCCTGGGGCTGCAGGGGCCCCCGTGGGCCCCTGCTACATAAATAAGCAATGCCCCTGGGACCTGGCCCACCCAGGGCCTTTAAAAAACAAAGCGCGGGAACCCAGCGCTTCGTTTTTTTTTCGGCCAGAGTTGCGCCGGGTTCGCGAATCTGTCTGAAAATTTAAAAAAAATGCTTTTTTTGTCCCTGGGGGTCTCTGTGGGACCCCCTGACCAGGCCTAGGGGGTCAGGGTGTTTTTACTCTGCCCCCTTTTCTTCTTTTTTAATGTTTCACTCACCTTTTTCCTTCTCCTCATACCGAGTCACAAGATGGCTGCCAACACTTCCTGGTTTTAAGTGTTGGCAGCCAATCAGAGGCAACCTCGTGCTCGGGAGGGCTCAGCCAATCAGATCTCACAATTTTTAAATATCAATATCTGTAAATCTTTAAATATCTCAAAAACTACTGAACTGATTTACACCATTTAAAAAAATGCGTGCTTTCTGGACCAAGAACTATCCCTCTGCCAAATTTGGTGTAATTCCGTTGAGCAGTTCAGGCTGTAGCCGTGTCTAAAGTTTCCTATGGAAATTAACATGGAGAAAACACATTTTTTCTCGGCCCCCCCTTTACGAATCATCCCGAAACTTTCAAGACAGGAGCTGACCTGAGTGAACAATTAGTTTTGAAAATTTCGTGAAGATTCGTCAAACGGCACCAAAGTTATTGGCAAATCAAAAAATGCTTTTCCTATGGAAACAAGGTTCTAACTATAACTACCTACTGGCTACCGCCAGTAAGTGATATATATATATATAGATATATATATATATATATATATATCACGCAGTGGCAGTCACCACTGGGAAGTTATAGTTAGTCAGTGTTTTCATAGACAGAGTGTTTTTTTGTGTTAATAATAACTTTGGCGCCGTTTGACGATTCTCAACAAAACTTTCAAGAAAAGTGCTCTTCCGTGACTAGTTTGTGCATGGAAAGTTTTGGTGTGATCCGTCAAGCGGGGGCTGAGGAAAAACAGGGGGTCCAAAACACAAAATCACAATGCATTTTTCGTAGACTACTTTAGGCAGGGCCACAGCAAAAAATACTGAACGGAATTACACCAAATTTGGGAGGAACCTAGATCTTGATATGCAGATTGCGCTTTTTGTAATTTGGTGTAAATTAGTTTAGTAGGTTTTGAGAAATTAAGGCTTACAAATATTTGCATTGCTGGACTGTTGGGTTTGAGGGACCATTTTTGAAAAATAGAGCATTTTGATTGGCCCAGGGGGCTTTTTTTCCTTGGGCCAATTCTCTCCCATCGGAATCAGACTCCAGTGGGAGCGAGGGCTCTGATTGGCTTCCAGTAGCATAAGAAAAATGTAGCTGGCAGCCATTACAGGACCCCTGTCCTGAAGTAAATAAGAAAAAATATAAGCAAGCAGGGTAGGAATAGCCTCCATGGAGGGGGACCCATAGGGACCCCCGAGACCAAAACAAAAAAATAAAACAAGCAATTTTTGCCACGATTCTGGAGACGCCAGTGGGGTAAAAAATGGTGGCCCGGGCCACGTTTTTTAATTAAGGGGCGGGGACATGCGTCCCCCCTCTCCAAGCAATTATAGGCCCCATGTACTCCACCCCCGGGCCACATTACACAAGGGGAGGGGGCTCACAGCCCCCTCCCCATCCTGTGATAGGCCCGGGGAGCCCACCCCCAGGGCTGAAATGCCAAAAAATGGGATTCAGCCCACAGTCCACCTCACCAAGCCTTCAAAAGGACCCCGGGAACCCCATTCGCTGGGGACCGATATATTTAATTGAGGGGACTGTTGAGACCACCTCAGGGGGCCGATTAAGAAAATAAATGGGGAAGGGCCAAGTGGTCCCCCTCCTTGAGCCTCTAAACACCTCAGGGACTACATCCCCTGTGGCCACTAAACCTTTTATAATGGAGGGGGGTAACACAGCCCTCCTCCTTGAGCCTTCTGTGGCCTATTCCCTGGACCAGCTATCATACTGTGTGCTGGGCAGCACACCCCAGGCACACAATAGTTTCCCTGCCAACCGGCAAGGGCAAGAAATCTTGTGTTTGCTTGTGATAGCTCTGCTATCTATAACTGGTGAATTTCTGCTCTTTTTTTTACTTCAAAACGTTAATGTTGTCACTGACATATTCACCTACCTATAATGTTATGTAGAAAGCTCTTTTCTTTATGTGTTTAATAACGCATGGTTCAATGTGGCTTTTGGACTACCGCTGTTTCATGAAACAACGTCCATGGTGGAAGACAAACATTCCTGGCAGAACATATGACATTACAATGCGTTCTTAATACCATGCATGCCATTACAACGTGGGTATTACTACGCCAATGCCATTAAGACGAACTACCATTACAGCACGAACTTTTACCACGAAAATGCCTTTACCACGCATGCCATTACAACGCAAAGGCATGCATGGTAAAGGCATACACTTGGTAAAAGTGGTGAAGATGGGTAAATAACTATATATTTATACATCTCAGGTGTCCCTTTAACACCAGGCCAAACAAAGATCTTGAATTTGGGCTTAAGTTTCTGCCCATCAATAGGCCCTCACTTTGTAAATTTGAGAATTGAAGCTTAGAAATTTACGAAATAATTGAAGCTGCACAAATTTACGAAAAAATTGAAGCTGCACAAACATTTTGCTATGAGAAACATGAGATCTTCAAGTAATGTCATTTGCATGGATCAAACAAGTGCCCAATTTACTATTGGTGATATCCCTGAAATCATGGACATTGATAGTTTGGACAGAACAGGAAATATGAGTGGCTCTACTCAGACAGAAACTCATACGGATATTCCAAAACTAGAACAGATGGGGTTTTCAACAAATAAAACTATTGAAAGTGGTTTAAGACTTGCAAGTAGGTTCATGCGGCAATTACCAACAGGCAATCTGGTGGATGTATTCCATGAGCTCTTAATAGAGGACATTAACAAAATGAGTGCTTCAGCACGCCGGAAACAAAATAAAAACTTTACTACAACTGACTGGCCGGAATTGAATGCTCTAAGAAACAACAAGTCCATCATTTTGACATCCTTGAATAAAGGTGGAAACATAGTAGTATTGAGTGTTGATCAATACACCAGAGAAATGACCAGACAACTAAAAGTCAAGGATCACTGGAAGCCATCAAAAAGAATATCATGTTATGTTAAAAAACTGGACTGATGATGGCCTACTATCCAGGGAGGAATACCACTATTTAAAAGTTGATTTCCTGAGGATACCTGTTATATATTGTCTTCCAAAGATTCATAAAAATGTAATACAACCCTCCTGGAAGACCTATCGTGAGTATGATTGGGTCACTATTAGAGAACAGCTCTAGATTTCTGGATTTGTTTTTATCCAACTATGTCACCAGCTTACCATCTTACATACAAGACACAAATGATTTTTTGCGGAAGATCAATGATATCCCCTGGTGGAACAGTTATCTCAAGGTAACTATGGATGTCTGCTCTCTTTACACCTCCATCTCCCATGAATATGGCATTGAAGCTTGCCGTTACTTCTTAAGGTCGCGATCTCTGAATTTTGTACAACACACAACAATGCTTCTCAAGATGCTCTCGTTCTGTCTCAATAGTCTTCTTTTTGATAAGAATATGTACCTACAAAAACAGGGTGTGGCGATGGGGCAGCCTTCGCCCCCACTTATGCCAATATTTACATGGGTAGGTGGGAAAAAGAATTTGCATGGGCTGACCATAATGTACATCACACAGAGAGGATTGCGATGTGCATGCGCTTTATAGATGGCATTTTCATCCTGTGGGATGGAAATGAGACATCACTGAATGAGTATGTGACCATCTTAAATAAGAACCCATTCAACTTACACCTAACTGTAAAGTGCTGCCCATCTGAGATAGATTTTCTTGATGTGAAGCTACAAATCAGAGATGGATCAATACGAACAACTATTTTTCGTAAGAAGACAGCATGCAATGCAATATTGCATGGCAATAGTGGACATCCACGATCTCTCAAATGGAGCATACCATACAGCCAGCTTTTGAGAGCATGCAGGATATGCTCCACTGATGAATTGTTTGAGATTGAAGCCAGATCTATGATTTTAAGATTTATAGAGAGGGGATATCCAGAACAAGTTCTTATTGAAGCAAGGTCCAGCATTTTAATGAAAGACAGAGAGCAATTACTTTTTAAGAAAACAGGAACAGAGACCACAGCAGAAAGTACAACTGAACAGGACCATGAGATAAGGTTCTTTATGGGGTACAATATGGAACATAGTACGATCTGTTTCCTTATCAAATGGAACTGGCACATACTACAAATGAAAACCTTAAGGAAGTAATGGGCCAATATCCAAGCATCACATATCGCAAAGCTCAATTGTTGGGTGATATGTTAACCAGAGCCATGTTTTATCAGGAAACAAATTGGCTTACCAACAGAAGCATGGGCTTCAGGAAATGTGCCACATGCAAAGCTTGCAAGTTTGGATCAAACAGAACCTCTTACACAAACTATGAGGGGAGGACTTGTGAAATTAAGGAAAAGATTACCTGTGAAATCGAATTCGTGGTCTATGTATTGGAATGTGGCTGTGGGAAGCGATATGTAGGTAGCACAATCAACAAAGTCAAACTCAGGATTCTGCAGCATATCAGGGCCATCAAGCAGCAAGATAGAGCATACCCAATGGCCAAACATTTTTGGTAAGCACATAAGGGCAATTTAGCATCCTTGCAATGTTATGGCATACAGCATGTGAGAATTCATCTACGCAGAGGGAATAGAGAACTTGAACTACAGTGCTGCGAATCAAGAATGATTGTTCTATTAGGGACTGAGAAATCACGGGGCCATAATCTTGATGCAGAAATGTATGTCCATCTTTGAGGCACCCTATGATCTATAATTGACCATGGCCATGACTTGAAGAACTGACCTGAACTTGTTCTGGTTTTTAATTATTTTTAAGAACTTTGATTGCACTCTGAATGAAATTGAATATTGTTGTGCTCTTGAGATATGAATCCGATGACTATGAAATGCACTGAAACTTTTACTAAAGGGATTTCTTCTGTATATGTTTTGCACATGAAAACTGCACCAGCACTTTATATTAATTATAAAATCTTGTAGTAATAGGAAATTGGATCTAGACTAAGCAAGTGGCATATTGCATTAGGATTTGTTACACTGTGGCGTTGTGTGAGTACTCTATATTGACTTTACCAAGGAATAATAGGAAATATTTATTCTGCAATTGCACTTTATTATTGATTAGAGAGATTTATTAGGAACAACATACACAGAGCGGGTCACACATGATTACTATGGAATTGTATGTAACCATATGAACAAGGATTGTACCTATGCATTTCCACTTTATATTTATTATAGGTTACATACACTACATTTGAATTGAACATGTAGTGTTCTGATATGGAGTCAAGCAATTTGTATATTTATAATTAGGTACTTGAACTTTTTGTATCTCTATGTTCTCTGTTGATAATTGGATGTGGAACAGATTGCAGTTGGATAATGAGACAGATGCCATTCTTGGTAATGTGCACATATATCTATATATGGCATTATAATAATTTTGTCAGACAAAAGGAAAAAAGTTTCTATGCATCAGCACTTTATAAGCATATTGTTTAAGAAATCTTGGTTGCGAACACGGTTGTTCCAGCATATGCCGACTTAGTGTGTTAGTCTACACCTATGCACTTGCACTTTATAAAGTACATCTAGTGAGTGCTTAAAAATTAATATAATGGCTTACATACAACATACGATATATAGGATTCAGCATTTGCACTTTAAAGAGTATAGTGATCTGTTATAGACACAGTCAGATGCAATTGGGTAGACGTTATTCTTTATAGCGTGTGCATTAATTTGCACGTGGCATGGTTGCCACTTGGTTAGATAAGAAAGAATAACTTTATTTGTATCAGCACTTTATGAGTATGTTAGGATAATTTCGCTGCAAACATTGTTGTCCTAGCATATGTTGATCTGTTGATCTGTTGAAATTAGCATTTGCACTTTATAAGGCATTTATTTGCATCTTGTGAGTATTTTAAGAAAACTGTTAAAAAAACGTGTAAACTGGTACAAAACTGGAATAATGGCTCTCATACAACACACAATATACTGGATTTAGCATTTGCACTTTAACAAGCACAGTGAATTTTATAGATATTGTCAGATGCACATAAAGAAATTGGGTATTATCTTCTTAAAAAGAATGTTTTTGAAACAATATGAGTTGGAACTTCGTCACAGTACACTGTTACAACTCAATATGGCGGAGAAAGTTGACCAAGTGAAAATACTCGATGCAGTCTAAAAGCTGTAAACAGAAAATGATAGAGGGTCATGCGATGTATACTTGTTGTTTTAAAATTCACGTAGGTTGTGGGAATGGGGTTGCCCAGTTGAAGGCGGAAGCCGAAACGCGTAGGTGTCCTGTGTTGGGTGTTGCGGCACATGAATTTAGCAATAAAATAAAAAATGCACGTCTGAAGAGAACAGAATCACCAGAGTTTTCTTGGTTGTTTTCTCGGAGCGAGTGCGGCTGGGTTGCTTCAGATGAGCGGTCACTTTGGAAGAATATATATATATATATATATATATATATATATATATATATATATATATATATATATATATATATCCAACATCAAGAACGCCCCGGTGAAAAAGCCACACACTAGAGAGCTTTACTCCGTACTTATTGCAGGCTGCAAGCAGAACCAGCTCCCTCCTTAAGTACATTCTAACTGGCCAAACGCGTTTCGGGCAACACTCTGCCCTTGGTCACTGGCTGATGCAAAGTCTCGGCTGCCATGAGGAACTCTTAATATAATTACCAAGTCCCGCCCCAGTGGGAGTGTGCAGGATGCCTCATGGTCCTTGTAGTTCCTCATTGTCGTCCTCAGTGGATGCTGCCAGGTTATTGCAAAATAAACAATTCTTACCCATGTGGGTTTACTTGAAGGTGGGAAAACATAGTTTCTGCTGCCATAGTCCCATTCCGCAATTAAGGACTCTCTGTCCTCTCGGCGTCACGGTAGTCTGGCGCCGCAGGTCTGCTCATGGAGCAGCGGGGCTTTTTCGCGGCTGGGCGTTCTTGATGTTGGATATATATATATAGGGGTGTATATATATATATATATTCACTGAAAAAACCACAGGCTTCAGGGACGTTATAGTTAGTTGGACATTTCAGTCATACAAAACCAGAGAAATTCGGCTGTTATAGTTAGGTGAGGTAACTATGATTAGCGCCCCCGCAATGCACTGCTGATGACATCACATATTACATCACTCATGACATGGTCAGTGACATCACTAATGATATCACTAATGACATCACTGATGACATCAATGATGACATCATCCAGTGACTGAGTGTTTCTAAAAAGTTTAAATATGTTTTATATATATATATGCCAAGGTGTATTGAAGAATGAGTGGGTGTATGAGTATCTCTATGGATGATTTAGTAGGTGCGTGACTGACTGTATAAGTGAATGATTAAACGTGTCTTACTGAATGCATGGGTTAGTGACTAAACTGTGTGAATGTCTGTATCAGTCTGTCAGTTTGTGTGTAAGCGGCTGCATGGGTTGGTGAGTAGCTACATGAGTGTCTATATGGGTTATTGATTGATTGTCTGAGTATCTGTATGGGTGCCTGAGTATCTGTTTGGGTGGGTGGGGGGTATGTGACTTTGTGCATAGATGTGTGAGTGGGTGAGTCACTGGGTGTATGGGTTCAAGAGTGCGTCTGTGAAGGGCTGTATGGGTGAGTGTGTGTATGGGTGTGTTGGTGAGTGTTTAGATGTCTCAGTGGTACATGTGTGAGTAACTACATATGTGAAAGGCAGTATATATGAGTGTTGGCCCATATAAATGACTATATGTGAGAGTGAGTGATTGTGAGAGTGGCTGTATGGATGAGTGTGTGCTTGTGTCAGTGATTGTATAAGAGAGTAAGTATGTGTTAGTATCTGTATGAATAAGTGAGGTGGTGTGTGAATAATTGTGTATGTGAGTAAATGGGAGTGTGATTGATTCTTTGCATGACTGACGATGTGTGTGATTAACTCTATGGGTGAGTGGCGGTGTGTGAGTGTCTGTATAGGTGTATGAGTGCATATGATAGTGCTGTATTGATGAGTGACTGCATGTATGAGTGACTGTATGGGTGAATGAGTAGATGTGTGTGTAGACCTAGGAATCAGTGAGTGGGTATGTAGTAACTGGTATTGGTGTATCTCTGGTTTCGAAAATGGTAGTCTGTATTTTAGAGTTGGTGTATCAAAGTTTATATTAGGGTGTGAGGAGGTGCATCAGATTATCACATGGATGATGTCATCAGTGATGTGATCAATGATGTCATTTGAGATGTTATCAGTGATGTCACTGACCATGTCATGAGTGATGTAATATGTGACGTCATCAGCAGTGGATTGCGGGGGCGCGAGTTATAATTACCTTAACTATCTATAACGGCCAAATTTCTCTGGTTTTGTACGAGTGAAATGTCCAACTAACTATAACGTCCCTGAAACCTATGTTTTTTTCAGTGAATTTCAAAGGTTTTTTAGATGCTAATTTCTAACTATAACGTCCCTGAAACCTATGTTTTTTTCAGTGAATTTCAAAGGTTTTTTAGATGCTAATTTCTAACTATAACGTCCCTGAAACCTATGTTTTTTTCAGTGAATTTCTAAGGTATTTTAAATGCTAATTAATAAGTATAACATCCCTGAAACTTATGGTTTTTTCAGTGAATTTCTAAGGTTTTTTAACTGCTAATTTCTAACTATGCCTACATAGGTAGGACATATGCAGAAAGACGAAGAAAGGCGCAGAAAGAAGCAAGAGAAATGCAGAAAGAGGCAACAAAAGTCCAGAAGACGAAGAAAGGTGCAGAAAGAAGCAAGAGATATGCAGAAAGAACCAACATAGGTGCACAAAGAGGCCTTGTTGCAAAGTCATCCTGTGCCCCCAACTTTTTGCTGACTGGTGGTAACTGACTCTGACTAACAAGGCCCGGAGCCAGTGCTATGCTAAAAGACACTTAGAATACAGTGAAAACACCTACATACACTAGGGTACACTATGGGTTGGGGTACCCCTGTGATTGTCATGACCTCCCCTGTATGGCCCTAGTACATAATAGTGCAGGGGGATTAAAACTACCTCTAAGTCAGAGGTGCAGAAAGAAGCAAGAACAGTGCAGAAAGAACCAACAGAGGTGCAGAAAGAGGCAAGAGGGGTACAGAAAGAAGCAAAAAATGTGCAGAAAGAAGCAAAAAAGGTGCAGAAAGAGGCAAGAGAACTGCAGAAGAAGGCAAGAAAGGTGCAGGAAGAGGCAGGAGAGGTATACAAAGAGGCAAAAGGGATACAGAAAGAGGCAAGAGGGGTGCAGATAGAGGCAAGTGAAGTGCAGAAAGAAGCAACAGAGGTGCTTAAAGAGGCAAGAGGGGTACTGAAAGAGGCAAGAGAAGTACAGAAAGAAGCAACAGAGGTGCCGAAAGAGGCAAGAGAGGTGCAGAAACAGGCAAGAAAGGTACAGAAAGAGGGAAAGGGGTGCAGAAAGAGGTAAGAGGGATACAGAAATTTGCAAGAGAGGTGCAGAAAGAAGCAAGAGCAGTGCAGAAAGAAGCAGGAGAAGTGCAGAAAGAAGCAAGAGAGGTGGAGAAATAGGGAAGAGGGTGCAGAAAGAGGCATGAGGGAAGCAGAAATTTGCAAAAGAGGTGCAGAAAGAAGCAAAAGCAGTGCAAAAAGAAGTAACAGAGGTGCAAAAAGAGGCAAGAGTGGTTCAGAAAGAGGTAGGAAAGATGCACAAATTGGCAAGAGAGGTACAGAAAGATACAAGAGGGGTGCAGAAAGAAGGAAGAGAAGTGCAGAAAGAAGCAAGAGAGGTGCAGAAAGAGGAAAGACGAGTGCAGAAAGAGACAACAGGGGTGCAGAAAGAGACAACAGTGGTGCAGAAAGAAGCAAGAGAGGTGCAGAAATCGGCAATAGAAGTGCAGAAAGAGGCAAGTGAGGTGCAGAAGGAGGCAAGAGAGGTGCAGAAAATGGCAAGAAAACAGCAGAAAGAGGCAAGAGGGATGCAAAAAAGGGAAGAAGGGTACAGAAAGAAGCAAGAGAGGTGCAGAAAGAATCAAGAGAAGTGCAGAAAGAAGCAAGAGAGGTGCAGAAAGAGGAAAGACGAGTGCAGAAAGAGACAACAGGGGTGCAGAAAGAGACAACAGTGGTGCAGAAAGAAGCAAGAGAGGTGCAGAAATCGGCAATAGAAGTGCAGAAAGAGGCAAGTGAGGTGCAGAAGGAGGCAAGAGAACTGTAGAAAGAGGCAAGAGAGTTGCAGAAACAGGCAAAAGGGGTACAGAAAGAGGGAACAGGTGTGCAGACAGAGGCAAGAGAGGTGCAGAAAGAAGAAAGAGGGATACAGAAAGAGGCAAGAGGGATGCAGAAATTTGCAAAAGAGGTGCATAAAGAAGCAAGAGCAGTGCAGAAAGAACCAACAGAGGTGCAAAAAAAGGCAAGAGAGGTGCAGAAATAAGTAAGAGAGGTGCACAAAGAGGCAAGACAAGTACAGAAAGAGGCAGGAGGGGTGCAGAAAGAAGGAAGAGAAGTGCAGAAAGAAGCAACAGAGGAGCTGAAAGAGGCATAAAGGGTGCAGAAAGAGCAAGAGAAGTACAGAAAGAAGCAACAGAGGTACAGAAAGAGGCAAGAGAGGTGCAGAAACAGGTAGGAAAGGTGCAGAAAGGGAACAAGGGTGCAAAAAGAGGCAAGAGAGGTGCATAAAGAGGGAAGAGGGATGCAGAAAAAGGCAAGACGTGTGCAGAAAGAAGCAAGTGAGCTGCAGAAAGAGGCAACAGAGGTGCGGAAAGATGCAAGAGAAGTGCAGAAAGAAGCAAGAGAGTTGCAGAAAGAGGGAAGTCGAGTGCAGAAAGAGACAACAGGGGTGCAGAAAGAGACAACAGGGGTGCAGAAAGAAGCAAGAGAGGTGCAGAAAGAGGCAATAGAAGTGCAGAAAGAGGCAAGTGAGGTGCAGAAGTAAGCAAGAGAACTGCATAAAGAGGCAAGAGAGTTGCAGAAACAGGCAAAAGGGGTGCAGAAAGAGGGAACAGGTGTGCAGACAGAGGCAAGAGAGGTGCAGAAAGAGAGAGGAGGGGTACAGAAAGAGGCAAGAGGGATGCAGAAATTTGCAAAAGAGTTGCAGAAAGAAGCAAGAGCAGTGCAGACAGAACCAACAGACGTGCAGAAAGAGGCAAGAGGGGTGCAGAAAGAGGTAGGAGAGGTGCACAAAGAGGCAAGAGGGGTACAGAAAGAGGCAAGAGGGGTGCAGAAAGAAGGAAGAGAAGTGCAGAAAGAAGCAACAGAGGTGCTGAAAGGAGCGCGAAGGGTGCAGAAAGAGGTGGTAGAAGTGCAAAAAGAAGCAACAGAGGTACAGAAAGAGTCAAGAGAGGTGCAGAAACAGGCAGGAAAGGTGCAGAAAGAGGGAACAGGGGTGCAGAAAGATGCAAGAGAGGTGCAGAAAGAGATAAAAGGGGTGCAAAAAGAGGCAAGAGGGGTGCAGAAAGAAGCAAGTGACGTGCAGAAAGAGGCAACAGAGGTGCAGAAAGACACAAGAGAGGTGCAGAAACAAGCAAGAGAAATGCAGAAAGAGGCAAGAGAATTGCTGAAAGAAGCAACAGACGTGTTGAAAGAAGCAAGAGAAGTGCAGAACGAGGCAAGTGAGGTGCAGAAAGAGGCAAGAGAGGTGCAGAAAATGGCAAGAAAACAGCAGAAAGAGGCAAGAGGGATGCAAAAAAGGGAAGAAGGGTACAGAAAGAAGCAAGAGAGGTGCAGAAAGAATCAAGAGAAGTGCAGAAAGAAGCAAGAGAGGTGCAGAAAGAGGAAAGACGAGTGCAGAAAGAGACAACAGGGGTGCAGAAAGAGACAACAGTGGTGCAGAAAGAAGCAAGAGAGGTGCAGAAATCAGCAATAGAAGTGCAGAAAGAGGCAAGTGAGGTGCAGAAGGAGGCAAGAGAACTGTAGAAAGAGGCAAGAGAGTTGCAGAAACAGGCAAAAGGGGTACAGAAAGAGGGAACAGGTGTGCAGACAGAGGCAAGAGAGGTGCAGAAAGAGGAAAGAGGGATACAGAAAGAGGCAAGAGGGATGCAGAAATTTGCAAAAGAGGTGCATAAAGAAGCAAGATCAGTGCAGAAAGAACCAACAGAGGTGCAAAAAAAGGCAAGAGAGGTGCAGAAATAAGTAAGAGAGGTGCACAAAGAGGCAAGACAAGTACAGAAAGAGGCAGGAGGGGTGCAGAAAGAAGGAAGAGAAGTGCAGAAAGAAGCAACAGAGGAGCTGAAAGAGGCATACAAAGTGCAGAAAGAGCAAGAGAAGTACAGAAAGAAGCAACAGAGGTACAGAAAGAGGCAAGAGAGGTGCAGAAACAGGTAGGAAAGGTGCAGAAAGGGAACAAGGGTGCAAAAAGAGGCAAGAGAGGTGCAAAAAGAGAGAAGAGGGGTGCAGAAAGAGGCAAGACGTGTGCAGAAAGAAGCAAGTGAGCTGCAGAAAGAGGCAACAGAGGTGCGGAAAGATGCAAGAGAAGTGCAGAAAGAAGCAAGAGAGTTGCAGAAAGAGGGAAGTCGAGTGCAGAAAGAGACAACAGGGGTGCAGAAAGAGACAACAGGGGTGCAGAAAGAAGCAAGAGAGGTGCAGAAAGAGGCAATAGAAGTGCAGAAAGAGGCAAGTGAGGTGCAGAAGTAAGCAAGAGAACTGCATAAAGAGGCAAGAGAGTTGCAGAGACAGGCAAAAGGGGTGCAGAAAGAGGGAACAGGTGTGCAGACAGAGGCAAGAGAGGTGCAGAAAGAGAGAGGAGGGGTACAGAAAGAGGCAAGAGGGATGCAGAAATTTGCAAAAGAGGTGCAGAAAGAAGCAAGAGCAGTGCAGACAGAACCAACAGACGTGCAGAAAGAGGCAAGAGGGGTGCAGAAAGAGGTAGGAGAGGTGCACAAAGAGGCAAGAGGGGTACAGAAAGAGGCAAGAGGGGTGCAGAAAGAAGGAATAGAAGTGCAGAAAGAAGCAACAGAGGTGCTGAAAGAGACAAGAAGGGTGCAGAAAGAAGCAAGAGAAGTGCAGAAAGAGGCAAGAGAGATGCAGAAAGAAGCAAGTGAGGTGCAGAAAGAGGCAAGAGAGGTGCAGAAAGAAGAGAGTGAGGTTCAGAAAGAGGCAAGAGAAGAGCAGAAAGTGGCAAGTGAGGTGCAGAAAGAGGCAAGAAAGGTATAGAAAGAGGCAAGATAAGTGTAGATGGAGGCAAGAGAAGTGCAGAAAGAGGCACTTGAGGTGCAGAAAGAGGCAATAGAGGTACAGAAAGAGGCTCGAGAAGTGCAGAAAGAGGCAAGAGAAGTACAGAAAGAGGCAAGAGAGGTGCAGAAGGAAGAGAGTGAGGTGCAGAAAGAGGCACGTGAGATGCAGAAAGAGGCAAGAGAGGTACAGAAAGAGGCAAGGGAACTCCTGAAACAGGCAAGAGAAATGCACAAAGAGGCAAGAGAGGAGCAGAAAGAAGCAAGAGAGGTGTAGAAAGAAGCAAGAGAAGTGCAGAAAGAGGCAAGTGAGGTGCAGAAAGAGGCAAGAGAGGTGCAGAGAGAGGCAAGAGAGGTGCAGATAGAGGCAAGAGATCTACAGGAAAAAGCAACAGTGGTGCTGAAAGAGGCAAGTGAGGTGCAGAAACGGGCAAGAGAAGTGCAGAAAGAGACAAGTGAAGTACAGAAAGAAGAAAGTGAGATGCAGAAAGAAGACAGTGAGGTGCAGAAAGAGGAAGAAAGGTGCAGAAAGAAGCAACAGAAATGCAGAAAGAGGCAAGAGAGGCACACAAAGAATAGAGGTTTTTGCACCATTAGTACCAGTTTAACACCCACATTTTGCAATAAGTAACACATGACCATTACAGCTTTGCAAAGGGCCTTCCACCACGCTGTAACAGGTGACCCTGCATTTTTGGGAACATTTGATCCGTTTGAGCTAGAAACAAGGCTTTTTTTGTTCAAACCTGCAGATTAGGCAGCAGATGATGGAATATTTGGCAAATGTGGAAAATGTTTAACCTAAGAAGTGCCATGGGCCGATCTAATCGGCCCTGTGTTAAAAGCGAAAGTGCTCAGGCCGATCAGATCGGCCCAGGAGCTGACACTCATTTGGGAGCAGTTCCTCTCCTGCTGTGTCACTTGAAAATGAAAACTGGCCTCAAATGACAATCTAGAACACCTCCCTTGTTCGTTCCAAAGCAGTATTAGGCCATATTGTGACCCACTCACGGAGATTTCCTCACTTAAAACTAGTGGAAAAATCTTGTTCTCGGAATGAAAAGCAGCGTCAGCTGAAAGCTGCACTGGCCCTTGTTTACCATTAGAGGGCGCAGACAGCTCGGAGACATTGCTGAAATCTGCCGTAAGCCCCAGAGACAGTGCAGCAAGCATGCGTGCTCGACGTGACCACCGCTTCTGGCCTTGATCGGAAAACACCAAGAAACCAGTGCAGGTATGGCTCACTAAATAGCACCATTCAATTAGGTACTTTGACAAGTTTATTTCAAATTTCTCAATCACTTCGAACGTAAAATTAGAAGTGCCACGATCCGATCTATTCAGCTCCATGCAGACACTCGGCTCTGAGCTCCTCCCTCAATTGTAGTCATGTCTGTCCCAAGCCACAAAACTATTCCTTGGTACAGTACACAATTGTAGAGTTTTAGAAAAAAAGAAAGGCGTTTTAAATGGACATAATCTGTGTTATGTTCCAGGCCGATGAGGTGCATTCCCTGAGAAAGTTAGAGAGACGATACAGGATCGGCTGCAAAGGAGGCAAGGTTACACCATAATAAATTAAAAAAACTTTCCTCATTTTGCTGAACTACAATATCTGCAAGCTGTTGTCCATCGTCATGTTACAATCCTTTGCAAAAGCTTTGACGGTTATAACTGGGCCTGTAACAGGCATTTGCACACTCGAGGGAGCAATGAAAGAGGCTGGTTGGCTTTGAGCACGTGTTTTTACATATCTGAAGATCTTCGCTTTCAAAAGCTTCCCTTTTAAAAATTACACACGGCAGCATGCACTTTGTAAAATAACTACAAACAACTAATTTTACAATAGATTTGGCAGGCAAACTGCCCAAAACCCTTTCTCCTTTGTTTTTTCCACTGGCCTCATTATAACAGTTCAGTAACACATAACGAGCCTCATAAGTTGTGTTTGGCGAATGGTGAAGATGAGTTGTTCAGGAAGTAAGTAAAATATCTGTTTTTCCTTCAGGCTTTTCATCGCTTTTTTGGCTGGGTATTATTGCAAAGTCTCTGTTTACCTAATGCGCAATGTAATTGAAATCCCTCAGGTCTGCAGCGCAGCCCCAAACTCAGCACTTTCTCTAATAACCCTCAAACTGAGCTCCTCTGCATGTACAAGCCAGTGGACTATTGTCCCCGACCCCTAGAACCATGCTTGAAAGTAGGGTGCTGGTCTCTACCGACAGAACCTGGTTTCACATATTCTAAACAACACACACGAGGAGACAGCAGCTCTTTCACGTTTTCTAGGTCCATGCATGATATACTGCTGGTGTTTCCTTTGCATTTTGGGGCTTGTAGTGTAATTTACCCCATTATAAAACAGGACTACAAGCCCCAGAATAATGAAACAAGCATGTACTGGAGTTGCACATTACACATGGTCCTAGGAAACATGGCAGGTGGGATGAGAGCATGCCTTGCAATGAGAAGCGTGGTCCCATGGTTAAATGCCTGGCCTGCGCCTCCAAGTAACAGTCACAGATGCCTGGAATCTATCTGTATTTCTTGTGCTGTTTGTGTGAATTTGTGAGTCTAGCCTATGTTAGTTGGGCCTGTGTCAATCTGCGCTGATTTATGAGTTTACTGGAGTAGGGTGGACGGTGAGAAAATGAAAACCATGTGCACTTGTACAAAGGACGTTCAGTCCGAACTGTGTGAGTACAATGCTTTGAACCAGGATAAAGCCTCAAATGGTAAGTCTGGCCATGGAAACAAAACATATTTCAGCTTTGCAAAAAGAATTACACAAACTTTGCACTTTGCACATTTACACATTTTGAGCATGTGTGGCAAGAGTAGAGTAAAATCACTTTACTGCATGGTTGCACATATGTTTTCATAATACCTTCTAATTCTGAACTAATTTTTGAAGGTACACCTTGCATTGTTTTGTCTTTTGTAGGCAAATGTTTCCAATCTGCTATGGACTAGAACTCTGCGTGCCTCTGCATCTCCCGGAGATTGAATAATGAATAATTTTGGAAGGGGGCGGTACCATGCTAGAAATGTGTTTAGCTGAGAGCCCCCATCTCGTATTTGGAGATGGTGAAGGGATATCATCAACAAATTCCAAAAGTAAACTTGCTCCCTAGTGTACTAAAAAGCTAAGTACTCAGGAAGAGTCTCGAAGCACACGCAGACTGATTAATTACTGGAGCGTGGTTGGCAGCATTTAGTGCCCCCTGCATACAGTTATGCGAGGGGCACAAGATATCTCAAGAGATTTAGACAAGGAAGCAGCAATGTGCAAGGGGTTTTAAAGTCTTTGGGCCAGATGTATAACGCTTTTTAGTGTGCGCAAACGGGTCTTAGACCTGTTTGCGGACGCTAAAAAGCATGGGCCCATGTACAAACAGTATTTTACGAGTCGCAAATAAATTGCGACTCGCAAAATACTGGTTTGCGACTTCGCTATTAGGAAGGGGCGTTCCCTTCCTAATAGCGACCGCAAAGCTATGTACCAATGTTTTGCGACTGCAATTGCGGTCACAAAACACTTGCAAATTACCACCTACTTCAAGTAGGTGGTAATGCATTCACAAATTCACAAATGGGAAGGGGTCCCCAGGGGACCCCTTACCCTTTTCAAATGCATGCAATATTATTTTTAAGGGCAGGCATTGCTCCCAGGGACCACTGCCTGCCCGTAAAAAATTAAACGAAAACGTTTCATTTTTTCTTTTTTAAATGCATCCCATTTTCCTTTAAGGAAAACGGGCTGCATTAAAAAAAAAGCTGCTTTATTTAAAAGCAGTCCCAGACATGGTGGTCTGTTGAGCCCAGCAGGCCACCATCCCTGGGAGGGCCTGTCATTCCTAATGGGCTCGCAAATTGCGAGAGGCTCATTAATATTCAACACACTGTTGAACATGCCAAATAGCGCCTCGCAAATTGCGAGTCGCAAATGCGATGCAATTTGCGAGGCGCTATTTGGCAGGTCGTACATCTGGCCCATAGAAGTTAAATGAGTAGCTGCTGTAAGACAGGTGTCATAAGGAGAGTAGGGTAAACAGGCTCTAGTCGGCTTCTGACGGAGACCCCTGAAAGAAGGGGTAGAGGTGGAGCTACAGGCAGGATGATAAATGACAGTGTAGCTAGGTGAGATTAGTGAGAGCTCTAGGTGAAGAAGGACGGAGCTCAGGACAGAGAAGTGAGATGATGGATAGAGAGGTCCCAGAGCAGATAGAAAGAGAAAGTAAGGAGAAAGTGGAGAGTTACTGAGAGATTTATTGACTCCGGGGCATGTGAGTTCGAGGAGGGGTTTGGTACAGGGCAGAGGGGAAAGCTGGATTTGAGTTGTAGAGAAGTTATGAGGGAGCAGCAGGATAGGAGGACAGTGAGCTGTCCTCAGCTGCAAGTAAACTGAGAGGGGCATGGAAAGCTGGCCAGCCTCTGGCAAGAATTGAAGTATGAAGTCTGCTCTGCGCTACTGCGAGCCCCAGAGACAGTGCACCATGTGACCTGACCTGATCGTGACCCTAGCTCATGCCCCTGCACTCCACTCAGCTCAGCAGCTCCAGTGATGACCAGGCATTGGATTTTTGATTATGTAGATCTGTGAATGGGTGATAACACCTTAGGTTAGTATAGAATGGCGTAAAATGGTAATAGCCATTCAACAGGCTTGAGGGAAGATTGTGACATGTCAGACAGTGGGAGGAGGAGGGCTCAACTGGTATTTTTATGGGTATGATTTTAGATCTTGCACCAACTGCTCCCTGCACAACTTTAATTTGCACAGGTTACTGAAACTGGACCTGTCCAAATTCCATAGGTAACTTCTGTGAAAATGTTGGAGTGCATTTATATCTTTATATCGTAATATGCATGCTCGTTGTGTATTTGTATGAATCAGCCCTAAAAGTCTTTGAACAGTGTCATATGTTCCACTGTGTTGCACGTGTAATTTTTGGTGTTTTATTTTCACAGGCATTGAGAAAGTAAAAAATGAGAGTCATAGACACATATTTTGTTAAAATATAGTGGATTTCCCCTCCCAAACAGATGTCTAATTTTATGTTGCACAGGAGAAGCCAAACTGATCCGTTTCAACATTTGACTTAGTGGTGATGATTTTCTTGTTGATTTAATTACACTTACATATCTCTATCTTTAGGCCACACCAAAGCGACATGTACTGGGACTGCTCCAAGCTGTTATGGTGGGTGTTTTTTCTGCTCTCATAGATATGTAATGATGTTGTTAGTAGTCTCTGAAAATGTAAGAGTTTGGGAGTGGTCACTTTGCAATGTTCAGCGTTCCGAGCCCCTGCAGCTCAGATTTTCATGAGAATCAGAAGTGTTAGCTTTGTGTGCAGCTCTTGTGGGCTGGAACAGGATTCTTTTTCTTAGGGTGCTGCAAACTGTGGGTTCACCCTCTTGTTAGCCTGTCACCTATTTTCTTGGCAGGGACATTTTCACTGCTTTGCAGTTCCTCGGCTCAGATTTTGATGCGGGGCATGAGAACTACTCATGTCCTCTATGGACTAATAACTTTATCTTATACCCACGGATTTTGATGTGCGACGCTCAAGGTTTTTCAGGCTGTCTCGTAACTTTAGGATTCTAGCTGTGAAACTCTCACTTTTCAGCATGTAATGCAGGACTATGCACTAAATTCAACATTTTGCCAAGCCCAGCCCCTTGGACCTTTATACAACCCTTTCAATTGCGACCAAAGTGTAAATACTGGAGTAAAACTTAATTTTCCTGAGTTACATCTCATCACTTAGACAGTGTTGCCTAACAAATGCAATCTGTGATAAAGTTAGGATTCACCTTGTTCACATGAAAGGAGTTTTCCTTTAGCTGTTTTTGGTGCATCATACTGTGTGAGAGGTGCACCCCCAATCTTTATCTCTCCAGACTATCCTTTTTAGGTCTCGCATATATAGAAAGGAATATGGCATTATGCACTTGTTAGTGCTATGCAGAGGGGAAAGCAGTGGCGCATGCAAATATTAGTGAATAGAGAGGATGGGCAAAGGCTGTATGCAAGTGATAATTTACACACAGCAGACAGAAGGGCTTCCAGTATGTTAGTGTCATACAGCAGAGCAAGAAAGGCCTTATGTCTTATGCAGTGATTGAAGAAGGGTGTGTTCACATGTTAGTGCACACAATGGATGGGAAAATAGCCTAAAGAAATTGTTTGTGCACACAGAGGAAAAGGAAGCGCTCATGTGGCTAGTACTACCATACAGAGGAAGTAAAAGGGGTGACACACAAATAACTGCACACCTAAATCCTAATTATGAGATAGCCACTGTCTAATGCAATAATTATTACATCTGATAAAACCTGAGTTCTTTGATATTTATCTGGTGCCATCATGAGCTTCTGGCATTAACATGAAGATTTTGGTACTTACTGCAACAAAATCCTCATCTTCCATTAAATACTGGGCTCTTTTCTCCCAGTACATACTGCCATATTTGGCCTGTTGATATTTATCACAGATCTCATAATTGTGATATGTGCAGTAATAGGAGTTACCACATAGGACCGCTTGTAATGAGGGCCCTGGGAGAAATAAGTGAGAAAGTGAAGTGCCACATACGTGCACACACTATATAACACAATCCATCTCTGGGCGCAGTTTGTAAAGATGCATGTCTGGGGAAGAACCACAAGGAACAGGGATCCTTTGAGACACTCATAAAATACAAAAGGCTTTTAGAGCAGAAATCTATTTGGAAGGGGCTAGTAAATACACACATGTGCATAGGTTAGCTAAGCTCCTCCAAGCCATGGTTAATGATTGGAAGGCACCACAACACTGGATTGCATGACAAAATATCAATCACTAAAATATTATGCTTCAAAAATATCATAGCCAGAATATCAACTAATAACAGGGTGATGTTGAATCTGTCTGAATCTGTCTGTGGTTAACTTGTCACATTTGCAGGTGCTTCAAAGACAGAGGTCAAATGTCTAACTATGTCTTCTGACAAATTGCTGCAGGATTGGTGTTTACTTTTCTTTCTCTGACTGCACAGTGAGAGGAGTTTTTAAAGTGCCTGCATTTCTGTGGCTGGAGTGTGGCAACCCATACATAGTAGTGATGGAGGCTAGAGACAGGTCTATTCTTAACATTTCAATTGTAAGTGTAATTATAATTGCACTTATTTAGCGCTTACTACCCCTGACCAGGCCTCAAATCGCTTTTTCGGTGAGTAGCACGCTACTCCGGAACCCAAAAAGGATTAGTGGTGAATTAGCATAGTGAAATATGAAAGTAATTTAAGTGGTGGATATGTTAGTCAGTTATTTGGATTCAGGAGGATAGCGAAGGGATAGAAGAGGAAAAAAGGTTTAAATTTATATAACACTTGGTACCCCATATGGGGTGTTGAAGCTCTTTTTTGGCGAGTAGCACGCTACTCCAGAACCCATAAAGGATTAGTGGATAATTGGTGTAGTGAAATATGAAAGTAATTTAAGTGGTGGATATTAGTCAGTTATTTTGATTGAGGAGAATAGCGGAGGGATAGAAGAGGGAAAAAGGTTTGCATTTATATAGTCCTTGCTACCCCTGATGGAGGTTTGAACCATTTTTTCCATGAGTATAGGTTGAAATTGTGTGGAGGGAGCCTAGAGGCATTTTAGAGTTCTTGGAGTGCTGGTACAGTGCTGTTCTTGGGCCACCTGTGAAAGGGGTTGGCGTTGTTAGGGTATCTGATGGCATATTGGCAGGTAAAGACAGTCTCAAGGTAAGTCATGCACCACACTAATTAACCAGCTAATTCCCCCAACTCTCATCTCCCTATAGTGGCCTAAACAGCCTTACTGCTCTCTCTGAGTCTTTTACTCACTATTGGGGCATATTATCAAGGGCCTTATCTCCGCTTTTTTGGCTTTAAAAGCCAAAAAAGCGGAGATAATGTTTTCGCCCTATTAACAAGAGGGTGATAACATGCATTAGCGCATGTTAGCACCCTTTTACCCCACGCTCCCTCTGCATCTCTAATGAGATGCAAAGTGGGCGTCACTGGGCAGAACAACCTTGTAAATATCGCTGATGTGCACATCGCGATATTTACAAGGAGGCTCAGGCATTTTGCAGACGTTAGTTTTGGCGAAAACCGCGGTTTTCGCTAAAAACTAACGTCTGCAAAAATGCTGACTTACCTATACTTAATATTGGAGATGGATTATGCTGATACGACCACAGGGTCGTATCAGCAAGGTTATCGCCGTTTTACATGGAACATCGCTGGAAAACCAGCGATGTTCCATGGAAAACAAGCTATCGCAGGAATAATTATCGCCATTGCGCTATGCGTTGTTAATCCAGCGCTAGCATGGCGATAATTATCAGCGATAGCCGGCGATGACAATTCTCACGCTGAGAACGGCCAGCGATAATTATCGCTGGCCGTTGATAATATGCCCCTATTATCTTTTTCAATTCTCCACTCTTAGTCTCTCATTAGAAATTCAGTTTTTGGCCCGACTCCTTATTATGTGTTTGTGAACCTTGGTATTAGACTCGCACACACCCCTGCGTATACAGAAGCAGATCAGTAATGCTCTTTCCTGGAATGATCTGGCCCTGCACATCAGAGCCACCGCCTCAGTTCTTGAATTCCACTAGAAAGTGAAGACCTGACTCTTGATCTAGCACCTACTCTGGCCTAAATATTTCCTGCTTTAGCACCAGGATACCCTTCTGGGATAACATGACATAACATGGATATCTGATATCGTGCATAGGCCTCTTGCTACATGACTTGTTTGGTGAACCTGTAGCAAGCATTGGTCTCTTGGTATCTTGTTGTAAGGGGGATGGTCAAGTGGGTTGTTAGTCTAGAAGGAAGGGTCCTGTTCTGTGACTATCTTTTGATCTCAGCTTGGATAAACAATGAGCTTAGCCTTGCATGACCTTGCGGACAGTGCAGAGTAATTAGAACTGCTATACCCTGCATAATAAATAGCAGTCTAACTTATCAGAAAAGGGTACCGAGAAGCATACTGTGTTGACTGACAAGTGGGTGGATATAAACCAGTGGAAAGTCAGTCACGTTTGATGTGGGGGTGAGAGAGGGTGACCAATGTCTTTTTGGAAGTGATTTGATTGCCCTTGGTTTAGCACTACATGGTTTCACTAATACCAACCGTGTTCTGCATGAGAGTTTCTGATGGGATGCTCTGCCTCTGAAAATGCTACTTACAATCCAACTCTGCATAGTAAGAGGGCGAGTATCAAATAAATGGATGGGTGCGATTTGGGGATGTGTGACTAGTAATATTTAATCATTAAATTATGTTTTTTCTTCACATGGTGGAAACCGTACTCATGAGAACACTTTGATGGTGTCTGTGATGAAGGTGAAGAAGATGAACAATCACGTCACGCTGGAAAGACTGTTGGATGTTGCCAAAGAAACATCATTCAGGTAAGTCGGTGACTAGAAGGTATACCAAATCTGTGGACCTCCTGGGAAGCAGCTTGGTATACGCTCTAGGAATCCGGATCTAGTTTTTACTCTTTCAACAAGAGGAGCATAGGGTCAGGTTATAGACATACTCTTCTTTCCCTCCTAGGTGGACCAGGAACTTCAACAATAGTCAACTACACGTTTAGCTTAGGGACAGCTTGTAGGTTTATGGCAGCTTGCCTTGAGCTAATGCCCTCACTGAGGTGTTTTTGCTGCCAGCAGAGCCACAGCACCACTTTGTACAGTTGGTTCAAGGCAACCTGCCTCTCGTTTTGTATGTCCTCGCTCTGCCATGAATGTTTAGTACAGGGACAGGTTGTAGGCACACTCTCTCTCTTTTTCCCCGTCTAGGTGGACCAGAACTTTAACAACCGTCAACTACACATGTTTAGCCTAGGGACAGCTTGTAGGTACATGCTTTGCAGTTTGCCTTGAGCTAATGCCATCACTAAGGTGCGTTTGCTGCCAGCAGCAGAGCTACAGCATCACTTTGTACAGTTGGTTCAAGGCAACCTGCCTCTCGTTTTGTATCTCATCGCTCTGCCATGAATGTTTAGAACAGGGTCAGGTTGTAGGCACACTCTCTCTCTTTTTCCCCTTCTAGGTGGACCAGCACTTCGACAACTGTCAACTACACATGTTTAGCCTAGGGACAGCTTGTAGGTACATGCTTTGCAGCTTGCCTTGAGCTAATGCCCTCACTGAGGTGCGTTTGCTGCCAGCAGAGCCACAGCACCACTTTGTACAGTTGGTTCAAGGCAACCTGCCTCTCGTTTTGTATCTCCTCGCTTTGCCATGAATGTTTAGAACAGGGACAGGTAGTAGGCACACTCTCTCTCTTTTTCCCTTCTAGGTGGACCAGGCACTTCTACAACCATCAACAACACATGTTTAGAATAGGGAAAGTTTGTAGGTTCATGCTTTGCAGCTTGCCTTGAGCTAATGCCCTCACTGAGGTGCGTTTGCTGCAGCAGAGCCACAGCACCACTTTGTACAGTTGGTTCAAGGCAACCTCGCTCCTGTTTTGTGTCTCCTTGCTCTGCCATGAATGTTTAGAACAGGGACAGGTTGTAGGCACACTCTCTCTCTTTTTCCCCTTCTAGGTGGACCAGAACTTCAACAACCATCAACTACACATGTTTAGCCTAGGTACAGCTTGTAGGTACATGCTTTGCAGTTTGCCTTGAGCTAATGCCCTCACTGAGGTGCGTTTGCTGCCAGCAGCAGAGCTACAGCACCACTTTGTACAGTTGGTTCAAGGCAACCTGCCTCTCGTTTTGTATCTCCTCGCTCTGCCATGAATGTTTAGAACAGGGTCAGGTTGTAGGCACACTCTCTCTCTCTTTCCCCTTCTAGGTGGACCAGAACTTCAACAACCATCAACTTCACATGTTTAGCCTAGGGACAGCTTGTAGGTACATGCTTTGCAGCTTTCCTTGAGCTAATGCCCTTACTGAGGTGTGTTTACTGCCAGCAGAGCCACAGCACCACTTTGTACAGTTGGTTCAAGGCAACCTTGCTCTTGTTTTGTGTCTCCTGGCTCTGCCAAGAATGTTATTTTTTTAACATATCTTTATTGCCATTTTACAACATACATTCCAATCATATATTCATAGCACTTTACAAGGATTTAATCAATCACCTTACAGTTATCCCCAGTATGAGATATGACCGCACATGCATCCCCGGCTGGTGGTACCACAGGGTTTCAACATGTGTCCATGGGTTACTGATTCTGCCTGTCTGACGTATTCATCCAGATACCTTATAGTTAGTCATTTATTCTCCCTGTGCGTAAAATACCTCTAAGGGAGTTTCCAGGATACCAGGAAAGTGTATAAGATGTTTTGCCATTTTGCAGTGCTCCACATGTGGCTAAGATAGGAACTATTGCAGTGGCCATTCAACAAAACAAAGGGTAAACTTATAACAACAAACAATCCTAACAGTGTTAATTCTGGGCCGTATAGTGGGTTCCCAGCTGTTTGTCGTATAAATCGCTTCCAACACTCCAGGACCACAGACAACGGAATCCCTTGCCATGGGAGGTCAGCCTTTCAAGCCAGAAGCTTCTCTAGTAATGCTTCTTGAGGAGTAAATCTACCCGTCAGGCCCGTTTCCTCCCGGCAGGAACCAGCTGGCCACTGTGCCACCCACTGTAGTTGGGCGGACAAATAATAACATTCGAAGTCCGGGGCTCCCAAGCCTCCGTCAATGGGAGAGCATCGAAGAGTCTCCATTGGCAACCTGTGTTGACCACCATCACACACCGGCTCTCAAGAAATGCTGCCAGACCATGCTGGTCTAACAAGTCTGGTCATCTATATAAGGATTCATAGTATACTTGGAAAGGTCAGCTAGGGTAAAGGGTAAGGAGAGTACCAAAACTGCACCACCAGTGGCACAGGGGCGGCTGGGTGCAGAGGTCAAAGTCGGAGGTTGGCCCAATGCTTTCCAATGGAGATTGGGAGTGCCTAGAGCCACACTGCTTGCAGATAAGTAGATCGGTTGCAGGTGCCAAGCTTTGGGGGTAATCACAAGCACAGGGGGGCTTCAAAGCAGAACCAAACATACACCACCAGGGGCACAGGGGTGGCCAAGTGCAGGGTGCCAATTAAACGCCAGGCGCCCAATGCTTCTCAATGGAGTTTCTTCTTTTGACAAAAAGTCTCCAGGCGTGGCACCGGATGTTGCAGGCGAGAGACCAATGATAGCAGAGGTAAGTAGAGGTGTAGGGGTCATAGGGGCAGGAAGGATCCAGCCATAATGCATTAATGACATTGAAAGACTTAGAAAAGTGTAATTAGAGGTCAAAGGTCAACAGACATGATACCCCAACACCAATTAAACCAATGAAAACGCAAGTATTTATCAAGACAATTACAATAATGCAACACTAGTAACAAATGATACAAGGGTAGTGCAATAACAACCTTGATACACCTAAACAAGTATAATTAGAGGTCAAAGGTCAAAAAGCATAACCTCCTCCAACACAGTAACTAAGGAGGATGTAGGTACTCATCATTACAATACAATAATGCCTCACTTGTAACAGATATTCTAACAGTAATGGGTTAATGACAATGAAACACTTAGAACAGTGTAAATAGAGGTCAAAGGTCAAACCACATGACCCCCTCCCACCAATTTAATGTACAAAAATAATGGTGGTGGGGATAGCCTAGTACAAGTTACAAACTGTAGTTGACTCGACATATGACGTGGACAAGCGTAACCTTTAGTGCTGTAAGGATGATGAACCGATGCTGGCAATTAATTATGATGGATTATGTTCCTCTGGAAGAAAAATTGACTTGCAAATACTGAGCATGGGTGGGCAAGCAGAAGAAGATCCTCGCCCTACCTTGAGTTAGTGTTGCTTTCACCACATCCGCCCCAGAAAGTGTGTGATCAATTATTGGTGTAAATTAATTTAGTCATACCTCAATACAAATCACACAGCCCGGGGGAAGAGGGTTAGGGTTTGATGAATGGTTGGGAAGGGGTATTTGAGGGAAAGGTTTGACAAAGACAAACACTACACATGGACAACACACAATCTTGGCAGACGACCATCATATTCATTTATTTATGTTGAAACTTGTATAGCGCACAGCTATCCCCAACGGGGTGTCCCGGCGCTACGGATGGTTAACAGTTGTAAGTATCACTGAGCGGCTAAGGGTTGGTAAACAGCCAGGTCTTTAAATTGCGTCGAAATAAACCTTCAGATTCTGTCATACGGAGGGACAATGGTAAGCTGCTCCAAGATTTCGTAGTAATAACTGCAAAAGCTCTGCCTCCCATTCTAGATCGACTGAAACCGGGGAGTCCACAAGAGGTGCAGATGATTTGATCTGAGTGATCGGATGGACTGAGCATGCTTAAGTCTAGCTCTGAGATAGGCAGGACCCTGCATTGATCTATAAGCCAGGACCAGAGATTTAAACTGAATGCGTCTAGTCACGGGCAGCCAGTGTAACTTTTTTAAGTGTGGTGAGATTGGGTGACGATATGGAATGTTACAGATCATTCTTGCCGCTGCATTCTGCACAATCTGCAGGCGTTTGACCAAGTAGGCTGGCGCTCCAACATACAGGCTGTTCGCATAATCCTGGTGTTATGTAATAAGGGCATGAATAATGGTCCGGCGATCATCCAAAGGAAGAAAAGGGAGAATTTTGTGTGGACCATGACAATTTTATACAAGAAACTGGGGCTCCCAATACCTTGTACGTTATGCATGCTGCGCTACTACATTATATCAAAAAGCAGTGGTCCCCCGACCGGGTGGAACCCCAGACACACAAACTAGTTAAAGCGCTTTACCTTATGGGGCGGGGAAGCCACCTCATTAAATGGCTGTATTTGAGTATTCGCGCACACGCGAGGCCTCCTCTTGAAGTGCTCCGAGCGCAATGGGTGACGGATATGGGACGGGAGTTCACGGACAGAGAATGGGCACATATCTTAGATTACCCTAGGAAGATTCAGCGAAATGCACGGTTTAAATTCAAACAATACATGATTATGCATAGAGCTTATCTAACACCACACAGGCTACAGAGGATGTACCCGTCCACTGCCCATCACTGCCCTAGATGTCAGTTGCTAGAGGCCGATCTACTCCATATGCTATGGGCCTGCCCGGGGCTGAGTGTCTTTTGGTGTACGCAACCTGGGGTTCATCCTCGACGCATCGCTATCCATGACCAAGCAAGTCAACGCCATCTCATCCTCCTGCTTCAACACCCTCCGCATGCTCCACAAGATCTACAGATGGATCCCCACCGAAATCAGAAGGACGGTCACCCAGGCCCTCGTCAGCAGCAGATTGGACTACAGCAACGCCCTCTACGCAGTAGCATCGACCAAACTCCTGAAACGACTACAACGAATACAGAACGCCTCTGCACGTCTCATCCTCGACATCCCCCGCCGCAGCCACATCACACCCCACCTAAGAGACCTGCACTGGCTCCCCGTCAGCAAGAGGATCACCTTCAAGCTCCTCACCCACGCTCACAAGGCACTCCACAACACCGGACCAACATACCTCAACAGACGTCCCACCTTCTACACCCCGAACCGCCAGCTCCGCTCCGCCGACCTCGCCCTCACCACCATCCCCCGCATCCGAAGAGCAATCACCGGCAGCAGATCGTTCTCCCACCTCGCCGCCAAGACCTGGAACACCCTCCCCATCCCCCTGCGACAGACCCAGGATCTGCTGAACTTCAGGAGACTCCTCAAGACCTGGCTATTCGAGCAGTAGCAGCACCAACCCCCCCAGCGCCTTGAGATCCTCACGGGTAAGTAGTGCGCTTTATAAATGTACTGATTGATTGATGATTGATTGATTGAGTAGTGCGAACACTTGAGACAGTTACCCATCTTACTGCAGGAAACTCGGCGTTGGAGTGCTTACTTGGTCTTCGTAGACGCAGACCAACACAAAAAAGTACAGTTGCATTTTCTAGATTTGGCGTTATTGTTGGCCAAAAGATCTATCACAATGTGTTGGAAATCGGCAAAAGCTCCTTCATTATATACCTAGCATAATGAAGTGGTCAGATGGGCGGGGGCGGAAAGCGCATCCTTGCATAGGGAGGAGGCCAGGGGACTCTGGAAAAATCCAATATCACTAGAGTGGGATATAGCACTGGAGGCCTTCAAAGGAAGTAGCCCAGACGGTATTTCGATGTTCCGCAATCGCAATGAGGGGACGCACATCACACACAACCAGGAATATAGTGTATAGATCGGGGACACCTCTAAATGCGGAACAAGGCTTGCCGCACTCAGGATGATGACAGAGACGTAAATACGACTCAGAAGATATATAACCAGAGCCCAGGGAGGGGGAGCGGGTGGGTATGGAGGGCAGGGAGGGGGAAGTGATGGGTTGCAATCAGAGCATTGTCATTTATGTTACTAATATAAGTTCATGTAATAATATGCATAATATTGGAGATTTTGTTCTGTACCACACTATTGGAACGATATTGTAATTGGTCTGCGGGGAACATAGCAGATGTTTCTTGCATGATAACTGAAAAAGATGTAGAGGTTTGTAATGTGGAAAAACCCAATAAAGTTTGTTCTAAAAAAAAAATGGTGCCTGGAGCCACACTGCTTACAGATAAGTAGATCGGTTGCAGGAGCCTGACTTTGGGGGTTAGCACAGGGGGGGAACAAAGCAGCACCAAACATACACACCCAGCAGCACAGGGGGCCGGGTGCAGGGTACCACTTCAGCGTCGGGAGCCTAATGCTTCTCAATGGAGTTTCTTCTTTTGACAAACCGGCTGCAGGCATCGTTCTGAGGTTGCAGGAGGGAGACCAATGACAGCAGAGGTAAGTAGAGGTGTAGGGGTCGTAGGGGCAGGAAAGATCCAACCGTAATAGATTAATGACCTACAAAGACTTAGAATAGTGAAATTAGAGGTCAAAGGTCAACAGACATGATCCCCCCAACACCAATTAAACCAATGAAAATGCAAGTATTTTTCAAGACAATTACAATGCAACACTAGTAATAAATGATCCAAGGGTAGTGCAATAATGACCTTGAAACACCTAAACAAGTATAATTAGAGGTCAAAGGTCAAAAAGCATAACCTCCTCCATCACAGTAAATAAATAGGAATTAATTCCAATAATGACTCACTTGTAACAAATGATCTAACAATATTGGATTAATGACCATGAAACACTTAGAACAGTGAAAATAGAGGTCAACGGTCAAACCACATGACCCCCCATACGAATTTAACCAAGAAAAATGTAAGTCCTTATCATTACAATTCAAACACTGCAATACATATAAAAAATTATCTAGCCATAATGGAATAAACACCTTGAAACACTTACAATAAGTGCAAATAGAGGTCAAAGGTCAAATATTATGAGCTCTTCAACAATTCAAACAAAGATTTTTTTTTACTTTTCTTGCCAAGTCCGATAATACCACACTTGCTGAAATTGATCCAAGGGTAACAGAATAAAAACTAAAAAAGGTTAAATAATGTGTATTTAGGGGTCAAAGGTCACGGTTTTTTAACCTCATAAAAAATTTGACTAGTTGACCTTTGAGATCAGACAATGACTTTTCAAATGATACCTCACTTTGCATAAACAATTTCACTGTTATAAAGATACATCCTTTGCAAACTTCCAGGAGCTACAATTTGGGGTCAAAGGTCAAGGACTGTGACCTTCAAGAGACTATGTATGAAATCATATGCCACCTATTCACAAAATATGCATCACTGCTTTGCATAAAAGTCAAAAAATAAATTTTGAGATGTTGGTCACATCGCCAATAACAAGATTGAGACCATTATATGAAAAACAACAACAGACGAAACAGCATGTTGGCCATTTTGTAGTATGTAAAGTGCTGTCCAAAACAGAAAAAATATGAATTTTCATGTCTTTACTAACAGGCGTCTCTGAAACATCCATTTTACTACTGTGAACCTATTCTGCTAGGCTTATAACTTTAGATTCTGCACAACAATAGAAACATGTGAAAAATGTATGTGCCTTATATCTATGTCATAGTATGATAGATAGCCATAAAAAACACAAAAAACTAAAAAATAATCAAAACCTGCCTTTTTACCTGGTGAGCTAACAGAATAATAAATATTTCTGTGTATCTGCATTTGGAAAACACTATTTTTTTTATTACCCTACTAACGCGGTCATTTACACTTATCATTTTCACTGTCACCTGTCGGCCATCTTGAATTGTGTCATGTGACTTCAGGTTGTTTTATAAATGTATGTTTTATATATAAATTGATAGTACAAGAAGTACTGAAACCAAAAATATATAGTTTCCCAACACTATAATCATAATTACACAAACTACAGCATGTTAAAGCAAAGCACTCCAAAAAGTCATGAAATGGCTTGGCACTGAAGGATTTTCAATGGGCACTAATAGGGTTAATTATGTGAAAATTGGTGAAGCCGAACAGTCACATAATTCCAGTGACCCTGCTCATACCTCCGACTAGGTCCAGAAGTGCTCCTCAGTGGCTCCTTCTTTTTTTGTGTCTCATTGAGTTTATAGTTTAGCTTCTATGGAAACGAGGAAGACTAAACCTGAGGTTATCATTCCACAACACAGACTACAATACCAAATATTTACTCTCCACAACACATAATCCCACTCCACATAATTCCTATACACTAAATACCACATACTTTCTATTCACATAATTTCACTGCACAACATACCACATAATTCCACTACACATAATGTACATCCACTCTACACCAAAAAACATTAGTAAAAAACTTTTACATTTACAATGCCAATAGCTCTAACTCTCGCAAATGCGAAACCTATTACATTGCAAATGCTTCTTTAACTAGTAGTCGCGTTTGCAGAGTGGTGGAAAAAAGGGTGCTGGGCCTCCGAACAGTGCTCAGGAATTCCGCTGCATAGGACTTACAGGAGGTACCAGGAGGGCTTCTTGGCCCCCAAAGTCCCTCAGGAGTAAAGTGGACTTCATCCCCCATCCCGTAGTCTGCCAGGAGGCGCGTTTGCAGAGTGGTGGAGAAAGGGGGCGTGGCCTCCGAAGACGTTTTAGCAATCCCACTGTGTGGGACTTACTGAAGGTGACAAGAGGGGTAGTTGGCCCCCAAGGACATCCTTGGGGGCTAACTATCCCTCCTATTACCTCCAGTAAGTCCCACATAGCAGGATTGCTAAGTTCTCATAGCAGGCCACGCCCCCTTTTCCCACCACTCTGCAAACGCGCTCCCTGGAGCGTTCTTGGATGGGGATTGAAGTCACCTTCGCTGCTGGGGGTCCTTTGGGGCCAACTAGCCTACCTCTTACCTCCAGTAAGCCCCACACAGTGGGATTGCTGAGAGGTGGACACAGGCCACGCCCACTTTCTCCACCACTCTGCAAACATGCCTCCTGGCACGCTCTTGGTTGGGGGATGAAGTCCCCTTGCCTCCTGAGGGTCCTTGGGGGCACACTAGCCCACCAGATACCTCCAGTAAGCCCCACACAGCTGGATTGCTGAGAGTGGTCCGAGGCCATGCCCCCTTTTTACACCACTCTGCAAACGCGCCTCCTGGCACACTGCTGCTCAGGGGATGAAGTCCACTTGTGTCCTGAGGTCCTCAGGACACAAGAGGTCCTCATCGCCCCACCATCAGTGCACCAAGAGGCACATTTTCAGAGTGGTGTAAAAAGGGTACCTGGTGAGCTAGTTGGCCCCCGGGGCCCTTCAGGAATGAAGGGGACTTGATCCCCCAACTTAGAACACGCCAGGGGGTGTGTTTGCAGAGTGGTGCAGGGAGGGGGCGGGGCCTCCGGCGATATGCCAGCTTTTTCTAAATTTGGTTTTTGGAAGTGGGCTGCACGGCCCCCCTCCCATGGCCGATTTCAGCCCCGGGGACCCCATCCAATGGGGCATGGCCACATATTTAATATTTTTTTAATTATTATTTTTAAGGAGGAGGGCTGCGCTGCCCCCCTCCTGAGACCATTATTGGCCCCGGGGACCCCGTCCCCCAGGGCTGTGCCTCGATCTTTTGTTTAAAAAAAATATTTAATTATTTTTTTTAAATTAGGGGAGGGGGAAGCGTGGCCCCCATCCCTTGGCTACTTCTGGCCCCGGGGACCCCATCCCCTAGGGCCTGGACTCATGTTGGGGACCATGGGGGTAGCCCCAATGCCCCCATGGTCCCTGCCGGCTCCCCGCCTCCTGCGGGAGCCGACATTGCTTTTGGGCAAGGGGAGCTGCTAACATGCAGCTCCCCTTGCCCAAAATCAATTCTGCTTTGCTTCGTGTTTGCTATGGCAGGGTGGGAGCCGTGCTCCCGCCCTGCCATAGCAAACAGCAATGTCCCGGGATGGGCACTCCGGGACATTGCGGGAGCCGGCCCTGGGGGGTGGTGGTCCCTAGGGCCATAAAGGGCTCCAACGTATGCAAAGCCCCGGGGAGGTGGTGGTACCTGGGGCCCGGGGGTCCGCATCGGACCCCCGCATTAAAATAATTAGTGCCCCGGGGAGGTGGTGGTCCTCGGGGCAGTATGGGGGGGCAGGAGCCCACCCCATACTTCATTTTTGTAATTTAAGCCCTGGGGAGGTGGCAGTCCCTGGGGCTTGCGGGGCCCGCAAGGCCCCCCGCATATAATTAACAATGCCCCGGGAAGGTGGCAGTCCCCGGGGCAGTGTGGGGGGGACATGAGCCCCCCCATGCATTTCTTCACAAGCCCCAGGGACGTGGCAGTCCCCGTGGCTGCAAGGGGGCTGCGTGTCCCCCCGCATATAATTAGCATAGCCCCGGGGAGGTGGCGGTCCCTGGGGCTGCGAGGGCCCCCGTGGGCCCCGCTATATATTTACTCATTGCCCCTGGGACCTGGCCCACCCGGGGGATTATAGAAAACAAAGCGCGGGAGCCTCGTTTTTTTTTATTATCTCAGCTGGATTCATGCACCCAGAGTGAATTCGGCCAATTTTTGTTTCTTCCCTGCCCCCTTTTCTTGTTTTTCATCTCTTTTTTACTGTTTTCTAGTGAATCGGTTACCGAGTCACAAGATGGCTGCCAACACATTCTGGTTTGGAGTGTTGGCAGCCAATCAGAAGTCAGCTCGTGCTCGGGAGGAGTCGCGACTCCTCCTCGGTGCTCAGATATATACATTTTTATTTTTTTAATTTCTTAGCAACTACTGAACGGATTTACACCATTTCAAAAAAGGTTTCTTTCTGGACCAAGAACTACCTTTTTGCCAAATTTGGGTAATTCCGTTCAGCAGTTCGGGCTGTAGCCGTGTCTAAAGTTCCTATGGAAATTAACATGGGGAAAACGCGTTTTGGGACCCCCTTTTTTCTCGGCCCTCGCTTGACGAATCACTTCGAAACTTTCAAGACAGGAGCTGACCTGTGTGAACCATTAGTTTTGAAAATTTCGCGAAGATTCGTCAAACGGCACTAAAGATATTGGCTAAAGAAAAAACGCTTTTTGAATAGAAACAAGGTACTAACTATAACTACCTACTGGCGACCGCCAGTAGGTAATATATATATACACACACTCAAATTTGTATATGTATATATATGTGTACATAGATGTATTTATTTGAAAGATATTTTTTTAAAACCCCCATCCCACTCAAAAACCCCAAACCACCCTAAACCCTAAAATTACCCTTCCCACGCCAAAACCCAAACCCACCCTAAAATTACCCTGTCCATCCCAAAACCCAAATCCATCCTAAACCCTAAAATTACCCTTCCCACCCAAACCCCAAACCCACCCTAAAATAACCCTTCCCACCCAAAAACCCACCATAAAACCTAAAATTACCCTTCCCACCCAAAAACCCAAACCCATCTTAAACCCTAAAACTACCCTTCCCATCCAAAAACCCAAACCCACCTTAAACCCTAAAAGGACCCTTCCCACCCAAAAACCAAAACCTACTCTAAAACCAAAGATAACCCTTCCCATCCAAAAACCCAAACCCACCCTAAAATTACCCTTCCCACCCAAAAACACACCCCCACCCTAAACACTAAAATTACCCTTCCCACCCAAAAACCCAGACCCACCCTAAACCCTAAAATTACCCTTCCCACCCAAAAACCCAAACCCACCATAAAACCTAAAATTACCCTTCCCACCCAAAAGCCGAAACCCATAAATTACCCTTTCCACCCAAATACCCAAACCCACCCTAAACCGTAAAAGTACCCTTCCCACCCAAAAACCCAAACCCACCATAAAACCTAAAATTACCCTTCCTACCCAAAAATCCAAACCCATTTTAAACCCTAAAATTACCATTTCCACCCAAAAACCCAAACCCACCCTAAACCCTAAAATTACCCTTCCCATCCAAAAACCCAAACCCACCTTAAACCCTAAAAGGACTCTTCCCACCCAAAAACCCAAACCCACCCTAAAACCAAAAATAACCCTTCTCACCCAAAAACCCAAAGCCACCCTAAAATTACCCTTCCCACCCAAAAACCCAAACCCACCCTAAACACTAAAAATACCCTTCCCACTCAAAAACCCAAGCCCACCCTAAACCATAAAAATATCCTTCCCACCCAAAACCCAAAACCCACCCTAAAAATACCATATATATATTCAGTGAAAAAAAACAAAGGTTACAGGGACGTTATAGTATGTATATATATATATATATATGGCAAATGTCACATATCCAGACAATAGGTATATGGGCAACTTACTCTCAATTACACTTTTTACATGACACTCTGGCATACAGTAAACAAGGATTTGAAAAGTCCAATTAAAGAGGAAACAAGACATAACAACACTTTCTATATGCATCTACGTACCATCTTGACTAAGGAGGCTTCAGCTGAGCATGGGGGTCTGACAGAGCTGTTACCCATTCCATTCTGTACCATGTGCTGAACTGAAGATAGAAAGTATGTGGCTGGCCGGATTCCCCCAGCACATCCTGTGTCATGCAAGGAAACAGAGGGACAATGTAAAGGCATTCACAGCACACATGGAAAGAGGAAAATGCCTCTAAGGATTGTTTTTGTGCAGGAAGGTGTGCCTTCCTGCACAAAAACAATACTGCCTGTAACACAGATGCCCTGGCACTATGGTGCATTGGCAGTGCAGCAACTTTGCTTTTTGACCTGCATTGCTTGAAAGTAGAGTAAATGTGCCCCCTCAAACCTTAGCCATCAGAGGGCTTCTTGGTTCAAAAAAGCAGCAGTCTGGAGCAGGATTCTGCTTTTGTCCAAGTAGGATTCAGGACTGGAATAACATTGTCCTGTTGTATGTAAGTTCCTGTTCGTCATGGTTTGAGGAAAACTCTGCCTGCATAGGATTTTGGATTGCACCCTAGTAGTAGAACACAACACTTTCCGATGTAATAAAACATGGAAAAATGTGAGGGTATAAGATGTATTCTAAGGATTGTGTATGTAACCCTACATGTGCCTATCTCCGTACACTACATATGGGGTTTACTGATTTGAGGGAAAATTAGTGTGATTGAGACACCTATGCTGACTCTATCCGTCTGTCAGTGGACGGCGGCTCATAGGCCATGTTGGTGCTGCTCGACCTTTCAGCAGCATTTGATACTGTGTCTCACGCAATCCTGCTAGAAAGGCTGAGGCAGATAGGTGTTCAGGGGACGGCACTGGAGTGGATTGCCTCCTATCTCCGTGGCCTCCTATCTCCAACCGTGGCCTCCTATCTCCAACCATGGCCAACAAGTCCTTCTCCACCCATACATCTCCTCTATGAAACAGCTCAGATGCGGAGTGCCCCAAGGCTCATCCTTAAGTCTGCTGCTTTTTAATATCTACATGACTCCTTTGGCAGCCCTCATTGCTAGGAGAGGGGTTAAGGAGATCTCCTACGCGGATGACACCCAGCTGGTGTTCTCCTTTAAGGACCACTCTGCTGCAGCTTTTGATTCTTTTAAAGACTGTCTCAAAGATATAGCAGGCTGGATGAACGGAAACTTCTTAAAACTTAATGCCGATAAAACGGAGGTCTTATTTTTTAATCTAACTTCCCCCCCGCCTGCAAGCCTATGGTGGCCTGGGGAACTCGGCGCCCCACCTGTGCCTAAGGACTTGGTCAAAAACCTGGTAGTCAGGTGGGACAAAAACCTGGCCCTTTCTAGCAAGTCTCGGCTGCCTGTTTTGAGAAGATGAGAACCATCCGAAAATTTCTGGACTTCCTACCAGAAGAAAGCCGAAGGACCACAGTTCATGCTCTTGTGACCTCTCACCTCAACTACGCCAACGGCCTTTACCTGGGCTCGCCTGGGTTTCTGATCGAAAGGCTGCAAATGGTGAAAAAAGCAGCAGCTAGGCTTATCCACAAGGCCCCACTATGACAGCACATCTCCCCACAACTCAGACAGCTCCATTGGCTCTCAGTTGCCAGGAGGATTTAATACAAGGCCCTGACGATTGCATTTTGTGCCTACCATGGCAGGGGCCCCGGCTACCTGAGGAAGAGACTTCACCCATACCGCCAAGAGTGGTCCTTAGGATCCAACCTCTGACACTACCTTACCGTCCCCTGTTTTTCCAAAGCCAGGCAGGGGGGTAGGTCTTTTTTGGTAGGGACTGCCAAACTGTGGAATGACCTGCCTACCCGCTTACGCATGCTGAACTTGGAACAGGATTTCAGAGAGACGCTGAAAACTTGGCTCTTTAAGCAGTGGGATTAACTGCTCGGCTCTTCTACTCTGCTGTCTTCTGCGTTAGCGCCTGGACACCTCTTCTGAGGTAGCTGTGCGCTCTATAAATGCCCTTTATTATTATCCACATGTAAGATTGAATATGTAGGTCTGTTTATGGTGTCAAGCAGAGCAACAATGATGCCTCACAACGCTATGTGTGGGTGGTGAAAGTCACCCTCATTGGCCAAGTGTCTTCAACAGACAAAAGAGTAGTAGTATCCAATGTGGACAATGGAGAATGGACTAAATTACTTAACCTAAAGAAAAAGGCAAAAAGAATGAAATCACCTGCACCCTTCATGCTAGAATATCTTAGAGCAGGGGTGATTCCCTCCGGCCTAAGAGTGAAAAATGTCCCTGCTCTGTTTGTAGAGATATGCAAATTCTTGGAAAAGTGGTCTCATATAGCAAATCGATGTACAAGAGATTGGATGATCCTGATTGTGGAGACTGCTAGGGAGTTGGTGGTTATCCTCAATCAGGAGATTCTAGAGCTAGAAGACAAACTTAAAAACATGACCGCTATAGAGAAAGCAAAAGCTAAATTGGGGAGCATCTCCAGTGAGTTAAATGATTTTGAAGAATATCTCATTAAGAAAAAAACTGACAAATTGAAGAAAGACATCAGATGGTATACTCAGTAAAAGGCATACCCATACATCAAGACAAACTATTATCAGGAATGGAATCAGGAGACAGGATATTGATATCAGAAGAGTGGACCTAGAAGGAAAGTCATCACATTCTCAGACATATATTCGACTGACTCGGAGGGAGAAAGTTCTGGCACATCAGATGGGGTAAACTCTGATTTCAGGTCTCACAGAGGCAGACAGGTAGAACATTTTCATTATTCCCCACAGCTCTCTTTTTTACAGAGAGGCCAGAACAGGGGAATGAACAGATATCCGATACAGAACAGGAGCAGATACCATCCAATAGACCCTCAACATCAACATCAACAACATTATTTGAAAACCAGGAACCAGCAATACTGGAGACCATGATGGGAGAACAAGGTACTAAAGATGCTACCATTACCATTTTCAATTTATCTTCCCAAACATTGAGTAAGGAAGAATGCTCTCTGCTAGGCAGGGGTTTGTCCTTTGTGCATTAGCAGCAATTTGTATAAGCTGAAGCAGGATGTTTTTGCATTTTTTAGGAAAATCAGGTTGAAAAAATATTTTATGCAAAACATCGTGGAAGATCAAGAGATAAACCTCTCAGGTTTTAAACCGAAATCAAAATTTACTCCAACATTAGACATGGTGGGCCCGGAGGTTGCCATCTTTAAAAGAGTTGTGCTAAATCACCTTCAATGTGTCACAAAATACATCCCCCCTGTTAACAAAATCTAACGTAAGATGAAATGACTGCCCTCAAAAAACTGCAAGGAAACACAGATCTTGCCATCAAACCTTGTGACAAGAGTGGGGGAATAGTTGTAATGGACACATATGAGTATATAGCTAAGATACAAACTATGCTAGCAGTCCCTGAACATTACAAACAAGTTAACCCAGGAGTGTTTGATAGAGTATAAACTCAGATTCACAAACTTACAAAAAGAGCCCTGCTAGATGGACATATCTGTAAAAAAGAATATGAGTTCTTGAACAAATTCCATCCTGTCACCCCAGCTTTATACAGAGCACCAAAAACTCATAAAAATGTAAAGGACCCTTCCATGCATCCGATAATTTCCTCTATTAATGCCATTACTGAACCTCTATCAAAGTATGTGGATGCATACCTGTGCCTCATGACAAGGAACTATCAGTCATATATCAGAGACACTGGCGACATAATAGCTAGGATTGAGAACATGCCTTTTAACTCAGAGCAGGAAATGTAAGTAACACTAGACATAGAAGCGCTATAAACAAATATTCCCCAGGAGGAAGTAATAGAATCAGTAGAAGCCCTTCTGATTCGAACCCCAGGGGATCGACCAGACATTTTTATTTTGGAATGTTTAAAAATAATGCTTCTGAATAACTTCTTTGAATTTATCTGCAATACCTACCAACAAATTAAGGGTACCAGTATGGGAGCATCTTGCGCCCCAAGTATAGCGAATATCTATATGGAAAGTAAGAATGCAAACATATTTTTAATGAGGTTGCCCCCTTTTTTGAAAATGTAAGGCACTGACATTGCTTCATAGATTACATCTTTTTGTTTGGATAGGAGAAGAGAAAGCCCTACAATAGTTTATCTCATGGCTCAACCTCAGCCTGGCTCCTCCATTTGATTCTGGGCCCATTGCCGTTGAGTCTGGCCCTGCTGCCTGGCTCACGAGAATGTCGGACAATTTTAGACTGTGAATTTTTCGCTTTGTTGATTCTGTTGTATTTGCATGTACCCTTCGTGCCGCATAATCTGTAAAGCGCTCTGATACCCTCGGTGGTCATGTTCGCGCTATATAAAACTTTCTACATAAATAAATAAAATTAGTGACAAGAACTTAAAATTTACAGTCAAATATAGTAATAAAAGTGGAATTTCTAGATATTTGGATCTCTGGTACAAAGCATATATGACAAGTCAGTTTTTATAGAAAACCGACAGCAAAACATACAATATTACAACACAATAGCTGTCACCTCAATTGCCAAAAAGACTCTTTTCCCTTTGGCGAATTTCTAAGAATCAGGAGGAACTGTTCCACCATGAAAGAGTATGATGTACATGGTGAACAATTAAAAAGGAGACTCTGAGAGAGGATACCTGAAATGTCTTGTCAGGCAAGCGTTCAAAAGAGCAAAATACTACAATTGTGATGCCCTCATACAGGGACAGAATCATAGGAAAAAAGACAATCTAGTTTGTATCATCAATCATTCCAATATTAATTTCAAAATCAAAACTTTTTTGATAAAAGTTGGAACATTTTAAACATCTGTGAAGAGGATGAAAAACTACAAAACCAATTTTGGCATATAGAAGGAATGCCAACCTAAAATATAAATTGGTCCATACAAGGTTAAACAGAAAAAAGAACATCTACAAAGATCTATTTTAGGGACATTCCCAATAACAGGCAATCACTGGTGTGGCACATGCCACGCATGTGAATCAGCTCTGACGAGGAGCGATGGGAATATAGAGGTCGCACTGGTATTTTAAAAGATAGGACCAATTGCAGGTGTAAAACTATAGTGTACCTCATAATATGCCCATGTGGCCTAAGATACAATGGGGAAACAGGTAGAGAGTTCAGAATGCGGTTTTGTGAGCACAAGTGAGCTATTAGGACAAACAAACTTTGGGCACTGATGGTCAAGCACTGTTATAACAAGGAAAACACAGAAAATTATTTGAAATGGCTTATCTTGGAGAAGGTAAGACAGAAACAAGGATGTTCTATCTCTGAAACATGCAAGGAAAGAGAAACATATTGGATCTTTTCCCTGAACACTGTAAAGGAAGGTCTAAATGAAAAAAATAATGTGGATAATTACTTGATTCACTTTAGAGTGCGCACAACATGTTAACAGCCCCTAACAGCTGGATGGGGGACAATACTACAGAGAAGCATAATCAATCAATCAATCACAGAATTTGTAAAGCGCACTACTTACCCGCGAGGGTCTCAAGGCGCTGGGGAAAAAAGGGGGGGGTGCTGCTACTGGTCGAACAACCAGGTCTTGAGTAGCCTCCTGAAGGTCAGCAGGTCTTGGGTCTGTCGTAGGCTTAGTGGAAGGGTGTTCCAGGTCTTGGCGGCGAGGTGGGAGAAGGATCTGCCGCCGGTGGTGGTTCTTCGAATGCGAGGGACGGTGGCGAGGGAGAGGTCGGCGGAGCGGAGTTGGCGGTTGGGGACGTAGAAGAGGAGTCGTCTGTTGAGGTAGGCTGGGCCAGTCTTGTGGAGTGCCTTGTGTGCGTGGATGAGGAGTTTGAAGGAGATTCTCCTGTCGACGGGGAGCCAGTGCAGGTTCCTCAGGTGGGGGGTGATGTGGCTGTGGCGTGGTACATCGAGGATCAGGCGTGCGGAGGCGTTTTGTATGCGTTGCAGTCGCTTGATGAGCTTGGCCGGGGCTCCCGCGTAAAGGGCGTTCCCATAGTCAAGTCTGCTGCTTACGAGGGCCTGGGTGACTGTTCTTCTTGTGTCTGTCGGGATCCACCTGTAGATCTTGTGAAGCATGCGGATGGTCTTGAAGCAGGAGGATGAGACTGCGTTGACTTGCTTGGCCATGGAGAGCGTTGAGTCGAGGATGACTCCCAGGTTGCGTGCGTGGTCGGTGGGTGTCGGGGCTGCTCCCAGCATCGTTGGCCACCAGGAGTCGTCCCAGGCTGAGGGGTTGGAGCCGAGGATGAGGACCTCTGTCTTCTCCGTGTTCAGTTTTAGTCGGCTGATCTTCATCCAATCGGCGGCGGCCTTCATTCCTTCATGGAGGTTGGATTTGGCGGCGAGGGGTCCTTGGTGAGGGAGAGGATCAGTTGAGTGTCGTCGGCGTAGGAGATTATGTTGAGGGTCGTGCTGTCTGGCGATGCGTGCGAGCGGGGCCATGTAGATGTTGAACAGTGTTGGGCTGAGGGACGATCCCTGGGAGTGCGCCGCAGATGATCTCGGAGGCTTCGGATCGGAATGGTGGGAGGCGGACTCTCTGGGTTCTGCCGGCGAGGAAGGAGGTGGCCCATTCCAGGGCCTTGTCTCGGATCCCTGCGTCGTGGAGGCGTGTGCGTAGAGTGCGGTGGCAGACAGTGTCGAAGGCGGCGGAGAGGTCCAGCAGGATGAGGGCTGCGGTCTCACCGTTGTCCAGCAGGGTCCTGATGTCGTCGGTGGCGGCGATGAGGGCAGTCTCAGTGCTGTGGTTGCTGCGGAACCCCGATTGGGATGGGTCCAGGATGCTGTTTTCTTCGAGGTATCGGGTTAGCTGTTGGTTGACGATCTTCTCGATTACCTTGGCTGGGAGCGGAAGCAGGGAGATGTGCCGGAAGTTCTTGAGGTCTCTCGGGTCCGCCTTGGGTTTTTTGAGCAGGGCGTTGATCTCTGCGTGTTTCCAGCTCTCTGGGAAGGTCGCGGTCTCGAAGGAGAGATTGATGATGTTGCACAGGTGGGGTGCAATGGAGCTGCTGGCTTTGTTGAAGATGTGGTGCGGGAAAGGGTCTGACGGGGAGCCAGAGTGTATTGTGCTCATGGTCTTGATGGTGTCCTCGATGTTCACGCTGGCCCAGGCTGGCAGGAGGTCGTGGTCGATGGTGTGCGGCGGGTCTGGTGCATCGATCATAGTTGGGGCTGTCTGGGTGTTGAAGCTGTCGTGGATGTCGGCGATCTTGCGGTGGAAGAAGGTGGCGAGGTAATCGCACAGGTGTTGCGACGGTGGGATGTCGTTGGTGTTGGAGCTGGGGTTGGAGAGTTCCTTCACGATGTTGAAAAGCTCCTTGCTGTTGTGTGCGTTGTTGTCGAGGCGGTCTTTGAAGGAGATTCTCTTGGCGGACTTGATGAGGTGGTGGTGGTTACGGATGGCGTCTTGTGGGCTGCGTGGCTGTCCGGTGTCTTATCACTGTGCCATTTCTTCTCTAGTTTCCGGCAGGTACGCTTGGAAGCTAGGAGTTCCGAGGTGAACCAGCAGGCTCTTTTGGTGGTGTCACTGTAGGTGAGTTTTTTCAGCGGGGCGAGGGTGTTGGCACATCATCTGAGGTTGCAGGCAGCGTCGTCGGTGTTGGATGGGTCGGAGGGAGGGCTGAGAGCGAGGGTTGCCCGTAGTTGGTCTTCGGTGACTTTGCTCCAGCAGCGGCGTGGGATCTGTTGGGTGCGGTGGTGTGTGGTGGGTTTCTGGAAGGTGAAATGGATGCAGCGGTGGTCGGTCCAGAGGAGTTCCGTGGTGTGGCTGAAGGAGACGTGGGAGCTTGAGGAGAAGATGGGGTCAAGCGTGTGGCCGGCGGAATGGGTCGGTGTTGTGACGAGCTGGCTCAGACCGAGGTTGGCGAGGTTGTCGATCAGGGTGGTGGGAGGCATAGAACTCTAGTCCCTTGTATTATGTCAAATGGTCCCTTAAAGCCTCCCTGTCTCCTCTATGAACAATGTTGAGGAAGGTTTAAATGAAGATAGAATGTGGAGAATTATGTGGTTTAACTCTTATTGATTTTGATCAGCATTTCAGTGGTCCTTAATAATAAGATGGAGTGCTGCACTGCAGAGAGGCATGGTCTTATAATATCTATGTAAACAGGTTTTATGCTGGGCCAGTTCGTGTTGTTGCCTGACTTGTGTTGGATGTTCTATATTGTGAGAGCGACATTCTAAGATCGCGCCCACAGGGCTTCGTACAATGCCTGTCCACTTAATTAGAGAGGGTCGAGTATCATGAGTACAGTTGTTCTGTGTTATCTGCAATACCTTTATCAAAGGGGAAAATATAGCGAGTCGCCATTTCCTTCCTTTGAAGACACGCCCGCCCTGAGATGCGGTGACAGACAGGGGAGAACTATCATGGAGACAAGTAAGAAACTGGGCTAGATCGTGTTGTCGCTTGACTCGTGTTGTATGTTCCCTTTGAAGGTTCACTTTAAGATAGTGTGTGCGGTTGCATGCATCCGAGAATAAAACGTGTGCACTACCTTTGAGCATTTTGAGTCATACATGCTTGTTGATGTGTGCTCAAATGTCTTTGCCACACACATGCATGTAGACATTAAGTTACATATATACATATTCTGTATTCTGAAATGCCAGGTGCCCGCTTTGGTGGGTGATTTAAAATGTTATATAATTTTCCAACTAGCAATAGAGGTTGCTGATAGTGTGTTTTTATGTTTTTGAATTGTAATAGTTCTACAAAGCTAAACATTCCTTGTTCTGTGGACATGTGGACTTGGCTATAAACCTGTATTGACTGAATCAATGCCGTTGGCATGATCTAAGGTATTCACTATATACCACCTCTTAATTGAAAAGCTATGCATGACTTGTTTGAACCCATTTTTTGAGATTCTACTGACTCCTTCAAGCATTTTTTCCCCCATTTTTTTCTCTTCAAAACCTCACATTTAAGTCTTGGATTACTGCTTGACCTTTTGCCTCTGGTTGGTTGCTGGGGGTACACTTTAAGATATTTACTAAACATGTCTCTAAAATAAATGTACAGTTTCTAATCTGTTTTATTCTAGAAAGACAAACATTTGATGCACTGTAATGTGGAAGAATTGTGTAATTTGAATTAATTATTAATATGTGGATGTACAAAAATGTTTTTAACTTTATATAAATGAGAAGAAATTCTAATTGAGAAACATAAAAAATCAGATAAAGATTATTATGTTTATGACTTTGATTTATGTGTAAGAAGTTCAGTGGTGGTCAGCCCATAGAGCTTTTATAAGCCTACAAAGAAGTAATACAGGTCGCGGGGGAGTTATTTCTGCTTTCAAAAGTTACCCTTTATGCATGTGACACTGTCCAACCACTGAGACGCAGCAACCAAAAAGCAGCACTAGTTAGATGCGAGAGGACTATCCTTTTACACCCTTAAAGATCCTGACCTCTGATGGAGTGCTACTGATGTCTATTGCAGAAATTATTTTCCGTGTGGTGGGATGAGCAAAGAACCACATGAGTGCGATCAACGGCACCTAAAACCCAAAGGAAGTAGGCCACGCAATAAAATTCACTTGTCAACCATTAGTTTTCTACTTGTGACTATGGCATGGTGGTACACTTGTGCACGCCACCCATATTATCATCAAAGACATATACCTACTCACAAGGATTTCTCCATACTTGTGGAATAAAACTCAGCTAATAAGAGATAAAATAGGAATAAGTGACGATCTCCACCCCACAGTGAATACAATTTGTGAGCATATGAAGTTGTACTAAAGGAGTTTGACTTTATGTATTCAAAATTGCTTTACTTAATAGGCCCCATGAAAACTCATAACTTTGGAGGTCATTCAGAGTTTGGTGTAAACTAGATGTTTTCCTGTCTCAGTCAACTCACTGTTTCCAAGCCCCACGTAGAGCAGCACGGCTGATTATTGGTAGAGTTACCACTGGTGGTAAATCAAAGACTACAACTGATCAGCCACAAAGTTACTTTCTTTCATGCATTAATAAGGTCTGCCCTACTACAGTTGGAATTCCAAATTCCATATATTTGTCTGTCCAGGGCTGCCACGCAAAGATGCAATGTTTCCAATTAGAAAAAAGAAACAATAGCCCCCAAACGGTAGAGACATTGATTATTTAGCTTTTTGGGAGTAAACTCGAGATTGGGATTTCGTATTCTGAAAAACAAACAAGAATGCCCATTTTGCAAAAAAAACATTAGCATCAGCAATCAGTTTGCATCTTGCTTGTTTTTTTTTTTTTAAGTCATTATCATGTTAATACAAATGGCAGAGCAGACATTTTGGGTAATTTCTCCAGAAGCTTTAGGTTGATGGAGCAAGTGTGCATTAATGACCACCAAGCTTTAAGCTGGTTACTCCTCGAATTATCACCCAACATTTAATAATAATAATAATTCCACTTATAGAGTGCCTGGTTACACCCAACGGTGTGTCCCCGCGCTGGAAACCATTCTCCTGAAGGGGGCCAAATGAAGAGAAACCTAGATACTAAACAGGACAGAGTACAGAAGGAAGACTCAAGGATGGAAGAGCCAGGTTTTTAATTTTTTACAGAAGGTATTTTCCGAGGACTCGGCTCGTAGGGAGAAAGGTAAGGAGTTCCAATTTCTGGCTGCCAGGTAGCCAAAAGAGCGTGCACCCATTCTGGCTCTTTGAATTTTAGGGCTCTTAACCAAATGAGCTCCAATCGATCTCAAATTACGGGCAGGGTGATGAGGAGTTAGTGTATGATGGAGATAACTGGGACCTTTTCCCTGCAAACTACGATGACAATAGCACATGGCTTTATAGAGTATTCTCTTTTCTACTGGCAACCTGTGGAGAGTGTCGTGAGCTCTAACAGAAGAGGCTCTTCTGGTCAAATTGAGAACGAGATGTGCAGCCGCATTTTGGATGAGTTGCAACTTGTTGAGATATTTATTTGCTACTCCTAGATAGAGAATATTTCCATAGTCCAGCTGAGATATCACAAGGGTATAAACTAGGGGTTTTCTCACAGATAAAGGGAGTGTGTCTAAGATGTTTCTGAGAACTTTGAGGGTTTTAAAGCATTTTCCAGCAACCTTCTTAATATGTGTCTCGAAGTAGAGTTTGGGGTCGATTCAGACTCCGAGATTTTTTGTTTCCTCCTTCGGGATCGGGGTAGGGCCCATGGTCTGGGGCCACCATGCTGAGGACCAGATGGAGGGGGCCTTTCCCACGATCAGTACCTCAGTTTTACTGCTATACAATTTAAGGCAGTTATTAGTCATCCAGGTGGCAAGTTCGCTCAAACAGGAGGAAAACTGATTAACTGCTTCCTCCGAGTATTGAGATAAGGTGACAATTAGTTGCGTGTCAAACCACGTAAGAAATAATGGTGACTTTATAATTTCAACAATCCCTGCCAATGGTCCCATATAAAGATTAAAAAGAGTTGGACTCAATATTGAGCCCTATGGAACCCCTTGTGAAAGTGGGATGTTTTTGGAAATATGCAGGTGCTGCGCGCAACTTGTGGGTGCGGGTGCTGCTGCGCAACTTGGAAACTGCGATCATGAAGAAAGGAAGTCAGCCATCTTGAGGCTGAGCCCTCGATCCCACAGGTCCTTATTCTCTGAAGGAGCACATTGTGGGAGACAGTATCAAAGGCTGCGCTAAGGTCCAATAGGACCAAAACAGCGGTCTGACCATCATCTGCGCACTTACGCAAGGTCTCAGTTGCGAAAAGCAACGCTGACTCCGTGGAGTGGGTGTCTCGAAAACCTGATTGCAAAGGGTGAAATAGCTTGTATCGATTGATGTGGGCGACCAGTTGAGAATTTGCCACTTTCTCTGCAATAAGGTGCGGATAGCCCCTGGTAATGTCATTGCCAGCTAAATAGTTTCCACTCATTTTAAAGCCCCACTTCTTAGTCAGGGACAAATCATTGTACATTCCATTGCTTGTCTGGTGTTTTGTAAATAATGTATACCTCCTTCTCAAACACGTGTATCAATTTTATAACCTGACATTAAAATGGCTAACTACATAGGATTTAATGGATTTCAACGTCAACTTGCAAACAATTTTTTCTTTTCCCTTTTGCAGAACAAACACTTTGCTCACATGGACATGCTCAATAGATTTCCAATTGGAAGAGCAATGCTTTGTTATTTTAAAATTAAATAAACAATGGGGCATATTACTAAGGTCCGGCGATAATTATCGCTCAGCGCGCTTAGCGCGAGGATAATTATCACCTGACTAACGCTGAATTTTATCACTGAGATAGCGTGCTATCAGCAACGCTCATCTCAACAGTGATAAAATTGCAAGCGTAACTGCCAAATGTGCGATTATCGCTGGAAATCCAGCGATAATCACCTAACTTTGGCGACACGTTGCTGATAGGACAGGACAGACTCAGCCATGATATCCACCTTCCGTTGGATATCATGGCTAGAGATCATACTGAGAGCAGACGTTAGAAAAGTAGCGCTAACCGCGGTTAGCGCTACTTTCTAATCGCTCTGCATGTTCGCTTGCAGCTTGATAATAGGAGAAATGTCGGTTAGCGACATTTCTCCTGTTATCCTGGGAAGGAACGCCCACTTTGCATCTCATTAGAGATGCAGAGCGAGGCGTGGGGAAAACGGGTGCTAACATGCGTTAATGCATGTTAGCACCCGCCTTGGTAATAGGGCGGTAATATTATCTCCGCTTTTTTGGCTCTTAAAGCCAAAAAGCGGAGATAATGGCCCTTGCTAATATGCCCCATTGTTATTTGGGTACTACATTGAATGAGACAAGATAATCGATATATCAGCACATTTAATGCTTGCTCGCATTGACACACCATAATTAAAGAGCTAGTAAATTGCATTTGTAGGACTATACAATCTCTTGGAAAGGGCGAGGTCTACAGCTTTTGCATACTTTTTGCAGGTGAATTGTAATATCTAATTAAAGACCAAAGATTACTGCGCTTGAAATCTTGCATAGGGGTTTGAGTGTCAGAAGCAACTATCTATTTCACCTGGTCTACAAGTGACTTTGCACAGCACATTTTAGGCATTTTCCAGTACGATAAAGAAACTATCCCAGTTAGTCAGTCAGTCAAACACTTTTATTCGGCTAAAAGCCATAAAAAGACAAAGCATCGATAGACCATTAATACATGCATACAAATAAAAGATATAAAATCACAAGATATAAAACAATTGCAAGTTGGAATTCATAATACAAACATTAAGCACTAAAAAGGGTGGCCATGCTATACCTGTCAAAACAAGGATCTGTTTAAATCGGGGTTATAAACATGAATTACAGAAAGAAAGGCATAAGATCAGGCCTAGAATTAGGATTAAATGGTTCAAGTTTTTCTGAGGTTGCTATGATTCTGAGACTTTCTGCTACTAAGAGCTTGGCTTATGACACAAAGAACATAAAATGTGCAAGTGTTTGCTTGGAAGTATTGTCACAGGAGCTAAATGGTAGGGTTTGAAATCAAGTGCCCTGATGAGGACAGGCCACCATAAAGCGCAAGGTGCTTAATCTAAATTGGGTTAAATAAAATCTATGTTCAGAATTTGAAATCCACGATAGATATGATTCTGACCCTTCTGCATGCTTTATATCTAGGTAGCGGGAAACAGAGCTCAAAGATAGTTTTTTTTTTAAATATGGCTTGGTTTCTTCTTTGGAAACAAGAGGAGAGGGATAGAGATGCATCAAACCAGGGTCAGAAAAAGCCCTTTTGACATAAGCTAACCACAGTAAGGAAGCCACACCGTCTTGTTTAAGCAATCTTCAACGACTGTTCGTGTGATTAAGGTATGCTGTGATTGCCGGATCTTAAACTAGATTAATAGCGGTGCGGCCTGGGCTATGTCCACAAGAAAGGGAAGTCCAAGTTCCGAATGGACAATGAGGCTGACCGTACTCCTTGGGGTAGATAGTAGCTTACACAAACATTTATTTTCAATCGTTTGCAGGCTTCTATGGGGAGTGTAACACCAGACACCAGCCCTGTAGATCCAAAGAGAGATATTTACTTTTATACAGGGTAATTAGTTCCTTAAAGGGCTTATGTGCGAGTGTTTTTTTAGAGAATTTAAATATTGCAGCAATGGCCCCGGCAACTTTGCAGACTCTCTGGGTCAGGAGCGTATCCCATCTAAAATTGACTGCCAACAGAACCCCAAGATACTTAAAACTCTGCACTTTAGTAATAGGGATTCCACCTACATAGGGGCATATTCTCAAGGAGCTACCGCCGAGTTATCGGCACTTTAACGCATCCAAAGTCGCGCTAAATTCATCGCCCCATTCACAAGCTGGTGCTAACAGCCCATAACACCAGTTTCCCTGCGAAAGCAATCGCAAAAAACATCGCCACAGATGACCCCGGCAACTAACGCTAATGAGATGCAGAGTAGGCGTTCCCGAGCAAAAAGCAGCGACAACACCACAATGCAACATTCTCAACCACCAGCCACATCTGCGATAGGAACACAAAACAGGCGATACGGCGCGTTACGAGCAGGAAATTAACACCTGCTCTGACCTGGTGCAAAGTCAGACGTCAACCTGCACAAGAAAAGGGAGCCCAGCCCACAGCCACACCTGAAGAACAACAGATGCCATGGAGCCACTCACCATGCACCCAGGAGCCCCCAGAGGGCAACAACACCCACCGCCACCACCACCAGGACCGCCACCCCCCCAACGGCCCACCCCCCCGGACCACCACAGAGGCAGCGCAGACAAAGACAGCGGACCTTCAGGGAATGCACCAGACCCACAGACCTAACACCAGACAATGTCAATGCCCACAAGGACAACCATCCTCCGCATCCTGAACATCATTGCCCACAGGCTGATGGTACCAACACAGCGGACAACCAACATCCCTCCGCAGTCAAAGCTGCTGGCTTTGCTGCACCTGTTGGCCTCTGGTACCCTCCCAAACAACAACCGCCTGAGTCGGAGGAGTCTCACAGTCAGCCCCATCCAAGTTCCTCACACCTGTCCCGGATGCCCTCACCAGCTCGGGACCCCAGCACCCATACGTCCCCCACAATGCGCAGGAACAGCTGGAGACCAAGCAAGGACTATACGCCATAGCTGGAGCCCCGCACGTGTCAGGGGCAATCCACTGCACACTTGTCCCACTTGTGCCCCCTGCCAACACCGCACACAATACCCCAACAGAAAGCACATGCATCCTCACCAATGTCATGGCCAACTACCCAGGCAGTTTGCATGTTCCCTTCATCTTCCGACAGTCCAACATCAACCAGCGCTTCCAGGATGGCACCCATGGGAATGCACTGCCCGTTGGCAAGTACCAAATGAACACACCACACACCTCAACCCCACAATCATGCAACCCGCAACTCTGGCACTGCACACGTCACAAAACCACATACAACATGCCAAACAACATGCCCCCCCACCAGACACGACAGCACAACTTACTGTGGCAACCTTGGTCAGCCATGTACATGAGCCAACGACGGCATGGCACCTCAGCCACACAATACCGGAATGTGGGGAGAGGTGGGAACCAGCAGGCATGTGCGGAGGAGGCAAGTGACCCATGAATGAGTATATGTACACAATGCCAAGTGTGGCGGAGATGTGCTGGACAGACTGCAGGATGCAGACCACAGGCACAGCCATGTCTACATGCACTGCTGGTGTTTGGAGTGTCGTGGACAGTGGACGCAACCATGTCACCCCAGCCAGTGGGGAAGATCGCGGAAATGTAGCTTGTGACGTCCCCCCGTAAGCGTGTGCGGAGTGGGCTGGCCCGGCGTACACCAGGCCAGTGCAGGGGTGTGAATAAAAAGCACATAGCACTGGGCGTGGTTCTCTTCTGGAATGCCCAATGCGTCTGCCAGGGAGGCGCCTCCCATCCCGCCAAGAGGCCGACGCCGTGAGAGGTGTGGCCTGCGATCCTGTGCGCCTGCTGCACCCCGGGCCGCTGGTCCCCGGAGCCGTCATGCCCGCCCCTGCGCAGCCAGGCCTCACTGCTCACCTGCTGACACCGGCGTGTGTCAAAGAGAGCCCACCACGTGCCGGCGCAAGCTCCAAGCCCGAGGCCTGCGACCTTCGCAGCCTCCTCAGACCATCACGGCCTCCGTGACACAGGCACGCTTTACTCCTTTTTCGTTGCCTCCGGCCTACACTATGCTCAAGTAGGTCACACATTTGGAACTGAGTCTTGATTATGCTATGGCAGAGTACACACTTTATGGTGGAGTTTATATCACTATACTCCCTTCGATGTGGTGACACAAAGTATGTGCATGGCATCCCAACTACACGTGTCTGTGGGCCCCTGATGACTACGCCTTCGGCCTACACTGCGGACGTGTAGGTCACACATGTTGAACTGATCCGTGATTTCTGCATGGCGGAGCACATATCACTGTACGCAGGGAGATGAGTAAGAGGAAGACGCGGTTCAGTCCGGAGGAGAAAAGGACTATCGTTACGGAGGTGTCCGAACACTGCCGACAACTGCCCTGGTGTCACCAACCCTGTGCATCGCGGGCCAACGACTCGTGGCTGTGGGCCCCTGCTGACCCGTGCCTCGGGCCTACACTGCGGGTGAGTAGGTCACACATTTGGAACTGAGTCTTGATTACACAATGGCCGAGTACACACTTTATGGTGGAGTTTATATCACTATACTCCCTTTGATGTAGTGACACAAAGTATGTGCATGGCATCCCAACCACACGTGTCTGTGGGCCCTTGATGGCTACGCCTTTGGACTACACTGTGGTCCTGCAGGCCCCACACAAATCCATGCCAGTCCGTACCAGGCAGGACACGGCATCGTCGCTGGCCAAACACCCGCTCAGCTCTGTCGCTACTGCCTCGGTCAACCACGAGTCATCCCCACATGCCATTTCAACGCCGTGTGTCAGTGTTCCAGGAGGAGCTTGCTGAACAGCGGTTGGCCCGCGCTGGCCGCTGCCTCCGGACTACACATCAGGCGAGTAGTGCACACATTGGGAACTCAGTCATGATTCATTTATGGCACACCTGATATCATTGTACTGGCCTCGTCGCAGGCTGCATGCCCTGTCAGCTCCGGTGCCACTAAGTCTGTTCCCCGACAACCATGGACACTTTCTTCTTGAGATTTGTTGGCGACTGAGTCCATGGACTGGGGGTTGTCTTCATCATCATGTCGGTGATACTGACTATGTGGCCAAAACAGGGCTGTAGCATTCTACTCCTCCATTTGCCGCTTCCGGCCGGCTCCTGCCCTCTGCATCATGCCCTGGAGGACACCTTCCACTGTCCCCCGCAAACCTCCGCTACATTCACCTTTGACATCGACGAGGACCCGCTCACCTCACGTGGCCCTATCTCACTGCACCGCAAGTCACCGTCCCGTGGCGGTGTGCCTGTGCCGGCCGCAGTGCATCCGGGGCCACTGACTCTGTGCAGCTCAAACCATGGCCCCAGTCTGATGGCATGTTGAATGGCCTCTGGGTCGATGGTCTGGGGGTCATTAACGCCATGTGTCTGTGGCCCTGTGCTGTCCGCTGCCTCTGGCCTCAACTGCGGTCCACCTTGGCTCACACATCACATCGAGTCCTGACCTGCCCGGACGTCGTATCACCGCAGGATGCACACGCCACCACCGCCAGGACCGACTCCAAACGACAGGTGCCAGAGTCGGAGGTGTCCTACTGCCAGACTGTCAGAGTTGCTCACACCTGTCATGGGGGCCATCATCAGCTTGATACCCTGCTCAGCTCTTTAGGTGCCACTAACTCAGTGCACCACAAATCAAGGAACATTCTGCTTGCATGTTGGGTGAACACTGTACTCCCTCCGGCTACCACCATGATGCTTCACAGTTGTTTCTGTTGTGCTGGTGTTTTATGTTTCAGCTTCAATTGTGATCACTGTTCAAGTTGTTGCCAGCACCAACGACTCCATGAGGGCTGGCTTACACTCACCCCACACACATCCAGCACATGCGTCACTGTACATGTGACCATGCCAATAAAGGTGTCAAGCGCACGTGCCCGTGGCCAGTTCAACGAACTATCTGTGTGTGTCCGTGTGCTCATGATGTATGCATTTGTGCCCCGGGCACTACAACATTACATTGTGCTGTGTACAGAGGGCGCAGCCATGTCACCGCAGGCAGCGAGTGGGACATTGCACATGTAGCTTTGTCGTCCCCCACTCAATACGTAAAAGGAGAAAGGAGTGAACTGGGCCGGCGTACGCCAGTCCGGCGTGGGGGTGTGGATGATGATCCCTTGGCTCTGGGTGTGGTTCAGTGCTGGAAATGTGCAAAGGCATGTGTCTTTGTCGCAGTGTGGGTCTCCGTTGGGGAGTGTTGGTGGGCCCTGATGGGACTTGGACACCCACGTATGTGATCTGGTTTGGCTTCCATGAGGTAGTGGCCCACCCGCACATGTTCGGCCACCCCCTTCTGGCAGTCTGACACCTGGCCTTGGAATGCAATGTGTGCTTGGGTGGGCTGCTGGGAGCCAGCCGGGGTGGTGGGTGCATCCAGCTGTGTTGTCTGTGCAGGGGGTGGGGTGTCCTCGATGCAGCAGTGCTGCCCTGTTCCTGGAGGTCGATTGCCTTTGATGTCCATGGACTGTTGTGGGGCGTAGGTGTCAGAAGTGTGGTGGTCCTCTTCAGCATTACTGTAGAGTTGTCTGGTCTGTTCTGCTGGGGGTGTTGTTTGTCCCTCTGCAATGTGGGGGGAGATGCTTGTTGACAATGTGTTGGCATGCATGTTGCCGCATTGTTCACCTTTACATTCAGACTTCATGACAATGTACATTGTGACTGTTTGGGAGGGGCGGACTATTTGATGCAGGACAGTGGACATTTGGACTACATGACGTAGGTGAGGTTGTACACGTACCTTTGCATCTCACAGTTTCCTGCTATGTCAGATGTGATTGGCCATTTTCTATGCACAGGCGGACCCAGTTGTGTCCTCTGTTCTGCAGTGTAGGTGTTGGGCTGTGTACCACATTGTCGTCCATGTGGGTGTGCTGTAATTGCTATGTGTGTGTGCTGCTTTGTGTGGGAGTCGCACCTGCAGCTGTGATTTTGCTGCCCCTTATCCCTTGGAGGCGGTGTGCCTTTGGCTTTTGTGCTTTTGCGGTGCTGTGATTTTTGCGACTTGGGTCATTTTTGCTATTGGTTGGTTTTTGTACTCTTGTGAATTGTTTGTCTGCAGATGTGTTGTTGACGTCAGTGGTTGTTTGTGCAGGTGGATGTGTCAGAGTGTGACCTGCTCCTTTCTGGATGTGGTCCACACTCAGCCACCTCAGTCTCGTGGAGTGCACAGTGTCATGGTGATTGTACTCCAGCCATGCTGCTGGTCATGTGGTGTCACTTGCATTGTCAGTGTGGCTCTCACATACGCATCTTTGCTGTGTTTCGCATGGGTGCATGTGTGTGTTGTGTAATTGGTGTTGTGTGGGGTGGGGCCCCTTTGGGCACATGGTGAACGGGGGCCTACTTGATGTTTGTATGTGTGCTGTAGTGTGCCACGGGGATCAGGGACATGACCCAGGGTTATTGTGGGTGTGCGGTGTGCTGCACGTCATTGTGCATGTGTGCCATTGTGCCCGTCCCCCTCGTCCCCACAGTCCCTGTTCGTTACTCACCCTGTTGCTGTTGTGTCAGGTCATGTCGAGCAGTGTCCGGACACCCGACTCCTTGCACCGTCTCCACACTGATGACTGTGGGCGCCATTTGCTCCAGCTCCTCCTGTGGCGCAGGACTCCCACTTCCATTCGCCATTGCTGCCTTTCTGTTGGCAGCGGGTTTCTGCTTGGTTTGGCTTTTGATATCGTGCCAGCGCATCTTGGCCTCCTGGGCACTCCGACTGCATTCACGATGCGATGCCATTTTTCCGTCTGTATTGCCAATGACACGGTGGTGGTGACGGACAGTTGTTGGTGGTGCTCTGTCACCTCCGTGACGACGATTGGGTTTTCCTGTGGACTGTACCCCGTCTTCCTCTTCCTCTTCTCCTTGGCCTTCCCCGCCCCCGAGGTTCATTGCTGGTGGTCTGTGGGGCTTGTGGGGTTCGCGTTGACCTGGGCACTCGTTCCGGGTGCATCCATGTTGCTGCGCAGTTTGATTTGTTCATGGTGTGTTATTCTTGTTCAGCTTTTATAGTGCATTTTCCCGCCAGACGCGTGGGGATTGCAGGCCTATCGCTGGTTGTTGCTGTTTTTTTTTTCGTGGTTGGCCTCATCGCAACTTTATTCGCGTTTCGCATTTTTTCAGTGTTGCGTTGTTTTTAACGCGGTCATTTGACGCGTTATCGTGGGACTATCGCATGGTGACGCCAGGTTGAGAATGCTACGTTAACACGGCGTTGTTTTCGCACGATGGACTGCGATGTGAGAAGTTGCGTTAAGCTAAACTTGCATGGGTTATCACACGTTCTTGTGAATATGGCCCATAGTGTGGTAGAGAGCAAGTCTTTTTGCGACCACATATCATTTTGTGTGACTTCTAGTGGTTTATTTCCAGGTTTAATCCCCCATAAAATCATAAAAAATATCAAGAAGCAACTGATGGCCGTTTGCAGTGCGAGCAATTAAAACCGCGCCATCCACGTAAAGAAAAACAGGGACAGGGTGGTTCCCAACTCTTGCCTTTTGTCACAAGCTCCAACTCGAGAGCGTTTATGTAAAAAATAAATATAAAGGGGGCTAAAATGCAACCTCGTCTCATACCCTTGCTAGACTAAAAGGAAGGATTACAATCTCCATTTGTATTGAAGCAGCCCTGAGTCTTTGTACCACAATGCAGATGTTTTAAGAGGTCAATCAAGGAAGGATCAATCCCTGCTTTGCCTAGCATAGACAAGAGTTTGCCCCTATCCGCCAGGTCGAACACACTGGCGAGGTTCATAAAGGCCATATGAAGGGCCCTTCCGCTAGCTTGAACATATATCCCAGCTCTAAGGAGAAGATTGAATGTTCGCTTGACTGTATGGACCGCCGGGTGGAAGCCATATTGCACCTCAGAAAAGAATTTATTATCGGCAGCCTCATCTTCCAATATTTGTAGAACTACCCACTCAAGGATTTTTACAGAAGAGTCCAAAAGAGAGATAGGTCAGTAACATGAGGGTTAACTTTCTGTTTTCTTTTATTGTAAATGGGACGATTATAGGCTCCTTCCAGAAGTTGGGGATGTGACCTCTTACCATCCCTCGGAAAATGTTTGTTAGCAAGGGAGCCCAAAAGGTGGGATTCTGTCTATAGACTTCAATGGGGGCCTTGTCTGGGTCTGGTGCCTTTCATGCAGGTGATTTTAATATTGCTCTTGATTCTGTATATACTTCAGTAGAGTTACTTAAGGCTTGGATTTCGGCAGGGGAGTGAGTCGGTGGCATTTGATGGCACATCCGGGCAAAATATTTTTGAAAAGTGACAGACACACTCCTCGGCAGGAATGTGACAATCTGCTCTAGGCTGTTTGTCATCTGTAAAGTAGGGTCTATTTATTACTTCCCAAAAAGTCCTGGAATTCCTAAGCACAGGAGCAGCTTGCAGATCATCCCAAGCCTGTTTTCTTACCACTTCTTTTGCATTATCTAAAATGAATATTTATCTGACAACCTCAACATTGCAAGTGGATGCTTTAAAGGCCTATTTTAACCGTTTTAAGGTGGAGCATGCCTCTCCTTCCCAGGACCGTTTTGGGCCCCGGGGCTGCCCCTTTTTAAAAAAAAGTTTAAAAAAAAAAAAACAAGGGCGGGTAGCCGCTCGGTCAACCTCCCCAGGCCGTTTTTGGCCCCGGGGAACCTATCACCCAGATCCAGGCCTTTTCTTTTTTTTTTTACAAATATTTTCCTTCAAGGAAGGGTGGCCTAATGGCGCCCCTCCTGGGCCATTTTTGGCCCCGGGGACCCCGTCCCGCGGGCCTATTTACTATGTTGGGGACCATGGGGGGAGCCTGAAGGCATCCGTGGTCCCTGCTGGCTCCCCGCCTCCTGCAGGAGCCAGCATTGCTTTTACACGCAGGGAGCTGCTGACATGCAGCTCCCTGTGTGTGAAAGCAAAGTGTGCTCTGCTTTGAGCAAGCAAGAGCAAAATGCTCATGCTTGCCCAAAGTGGAGCACTGTTTGCTATGGCATAGCAAACTGCAATGTGGGCACTCCAGTACATTGCTGGAGCCGGCCCTAGAGGGTGGCGGTTCCCAGGGCCATCTTGGGCTCCAGAAGGGGGCCGTGTGGCCTCCCTCCTTTCTTCAAATTTGCCCCAGGGAGGTGGTGGTCCCCGGGGCTGGGGTTCCGCAAGAACCCCCTTCATTAATGTATTTGTGTCTGGGGAGGTGGCAGGCCCCGGAGATGCATGGGGCGGCCAGAGCCCCCCCACGCATCATTATTTATTTTATCCAAGGGGAGGTGGCAGTCCCGTGCCATTGGGCCTCCCCCGCTTTTTTTTCTAATATGTATGCACCCCGGGGAGGAAGCAGTCCCCGGGGCTGCAAGAGGGCTACGTGTGGCCTCCGCATTGCTGTTATGAGTAGCCCTGGGGAGGTGGCGGTTCCTGGGGTTGTGAGGGGGGCCATGCGGCAGCCCACATCATTATAAAATAATTCATTTGCCCTGGGGAGGTGGCAGTACCCACAGCTTTAGGTATTCTAGGAGGAGGCCACGTGCATCCCGCTTCTACATATTTAAACATCCCTATGGGACCTGGCCTACCCAGGGGGCCTATAGTAAACTGCACTTCATTTTTTTATTTTTTTCATCGGGAGTCACAGATCCAGGGCAACTCCCACCAATTTTTTTTTTTTTAATACTTTCCTGGCCCTGGGGTTGGGGGGTCCCTGTGGGACCCCCCAGGAGGCCTAGGGAGTCAGGGTGTTTCTACCCTGCCCCCTTTTCTTGACTTTTTACGTTTTTCTTGTGACTTGGTTCAACCAAGCCACAAGATGGCTGCCAACACTCCCTGGTTTGAAGTGTTGGCAGCCAATCAGATCTCAGCACAAGATCGGGAGGGGTCGTAGATCCACCGCATCCCTATATATACAACTGGGAATTTCTTGGAATTTCTCAGCAACTACTGAACAGATTTACATCATTCAACAAAAAGGTTGCTTTCTGGACCAAGAATTACCTTTCTGGGAAATTTGGTGTAATTCCGTTCAGCAGTTTGGGCTGTAGCCGTGTCTAAATTTATGGAAATTAACATGGAGAAAAAGCGTTTTGGGACCTCCCTTTGTCTCGTCCCACGCTCGAAGGATCACCCTGAAATTTTCAAGACAGCAGCTGAAGTGAGTGTCTAGTTTTGAAAATTTCATGAAGATACGTCAAACGACGCCAAAGTTATTGGCAAATGAAAAAACGTTATTCCTATGGAAACTACATCCTAACTATACCTACCTACTGGTGAATGCCAGTAGGAAATCTATCTATCTATCTATCTATCTATCTATCTATCTATCTATCTATCTATCTATCTATCTATCTATCTATCTATCTATCTATCTAGATAGATAGATAGATAGATAGATAGATAGATACATCTAAAGATATCAAACTATATATCATAAATCAAATATAAAACCAAAATCAGAGTTTACCATAGAGGGACTCAATTGATAAAAAATTCAAGCTAAACTAAACCAACCAATAAAATAAAAGTATAAACAACTTCAAACAATAAAACCAAACAAACACTTGGATAAACAATATAAAAAGCATACTAATATAAACAAGTTAATACTTCAAAAATGACATACGCTGCAAGTCGAGAAAACTCTGCCGGATTCTCTCACCTGACCATTAAAGAAAAAATATATACAACTCAACAATTACCTAACCAGGTAAATAAAACTTATATTTAAACTAAAACATAACTGTTATTAAACGTCAAAAGGTAAATTTGCAAATAAATATTAACACATTCTGCAACTTCTATCTTTTTACATAGACTTCCTAAAAGAAACAAACTAAGGCTTGAAAACCGATAAACTGCCCAAAAATAACAACTATAATAAACCAGAACAAATATATAAAAAAGTAAGTATGCAAAAAAAATGTATAAACTCACCCAAATAATGAGCAAAAATAAACCTTACAACCTCAACCTCCACAATCTACCAACAAATTAACATTTCAAACGAAAGTTACGCTTTTGTTTCATTCAACAGTAAATAACACCTAGCTTTCATTAGAACACCCTAATTGAAAATCTGCAAAACTGTGTGAAACATCTAAACAGATCATACATGTAAGTATACTAAATAGAAATAGAATATTAAATAGAAGTAGTTGCATTCTTTTGCATGTTAATAACAAACATGCAAAAGTTAAAATAGAATATATATTTATACTATTACAGTACTCTCAGATACAATGGCAGAGGCTGCCAAATGTATCACTTCACAGATAAATGACTTCTTTTCTTTCTTGCATTCTTTATATGATTTCTCAGTGTAGGGTCGCCGCCAGAGCCCTCCAAAAAAAGAAATATGAATAATGCGGTGAGTCTGGCATTTTATTGTCTTATTCGTCCTTCCCGTCACCAGATCATCCGATGTGTGGAATATCATACTCTCTATTTTGATCTTTTCTTGGCAGGATCATTGAGGAAAAGCAGAGGGAATGCCCACATTTCTATAGTATGTTCGCAGGTAAGTAAACGGAAAAGAGGAATGAATGGAACCAAAAGAAAATGTAAAATTACATTTCTTTAGCACTTAAGTAGAGAGGGTAAATCCCAGTGTACTTCCCATAGTGACCCCTGTTTCACCCTATACATCCGGCTCAAACATCTCCCCTTTTATAATAGGAAGTCCCCGTTTTGTATGAGGCTTCCCCCACCCCATTCTGCTCACTCACCGCACTAGCCACAGCTCTCCTGAGCTGTTGTGGAATGTAGCAGCATGTCTGGTGCTGTCCACCATTCAGCATCAAAACATGCCTTGGCAGACTCCTCCTGCTCCGTGGTGTCAGTGTGTCTCTCTCCTTCCTCCTCCCGCTCCATGTTGTTGACATCAGTGTTCCTCTCTCCTTTCTCCTCCTGTTCCTTGATGTCAGTGCCGGCATTCCTCTCTTGTTCTACCTCCTGCTCCATGGAGATGGGTCGGGAGGAGGTTATCTCACATATGTCCTCCCCTACATTCTTCCTTGGAAGAAATGAGTCCCCTGGGTATCGAGACAAAAAATCTGCATTGCCTTGTTCTTGTCCCTCACAGTGCTGAGTTTTGAAACGGTAAGGCTGAAGGGCCTGGATCCATCTTAGTATGCAGGGGTTTCTACCCTTGTTAGGAGCCCTCCATTCAAGAGGAGCGTGGTCTGTGTAAAGGGTAAATTCACGTCCCTCCAAATAATATCATAGGGCTTCTACAGCCCATTTAATAGCTAAGGCCTCTTTTTCCACAGTTGCATAGTTCTTTTCTCGGGGAAATAGTTTACAACTCATATACAGGATAGGCTTTTCATCCCCCCTCTTGACTCTTTGGGACAGCACTGCACCCAAACCGACCCTAGAACCATCTGTTTGGAGAATGAAAGTTTTTTTTAAATCTTGGCTACGGAGGATGGGCTCTGAATTGAGAATGGTTTGCAATGTATGAATAGCCTCTAGGACCACTTGAGAGGGATGACGTAACCCTAAGTCAGCTTCTTTACCTTTTTTCAAGAGATCAGTTAGAGGGGTAGATATTTGAGAGAATCTGGGTATGAATCTCCTGCAGTAACCCACCAATCCCAAGAAAGCACTTTTGTTTTGGGGAAGGGTATCCTGAGATTGGCTGCGATTTTTAGTTTCTGAAGTTGAACGAGGCCTTCCCCTAACAAATACACTAGGTATTTTACCTTTTTTGTGGCTAAGTGACATTTTGCTGGATTAACCTTGAGACTCATGGACCTTAAGGAATCCAAAACACTACCTAAGTGTTGTAGGTGGGTTTCACATTAGGGACTGCATTTGACAATATCTTCAATATATACTACCTTATAGGGGTTGTGTGGTTTTAATTTTAATATGACGTTCATCATGTGTTGAAAAGTGGCAGGGGCCCTGTGTAGTCCAAAGGGAAGGACAGTAAACTGAAACAATCACCTTGGGTTAGAGAAGGTGGATTTTTCCTTATCGTGGGGTTTAAGTGGGACCTGCCAATATCCTTTACATAGGTCAAGGGTGCTGATCTATTGAGCAACTCTCAGTGTTTCTATCATCTCATCAATTCTTGGGATGGGATATGTGTCAAATTCGGAAATCTGATTCACTTCCCTAAAGTCAAAACAAAAACAAACCGACCCATTGGGTTTCTGGACCAAAACAATAGGGGAATTCCATTCACTTGCAGAAGGTTTAATGATACCCATATGCAGCATGGATTGTACCTCCTCCTTGATGGCCTTTCGCCGAGCCTCGGGCAAATGTTAAGGTCTCAATCGTGTCTTCTCTCCTGATTTGGTGTGGACATAATGTGTGATATGATGTGTGTTCTCTCTGTTGTGGTGGAGAATACCTCTGGATAAGTTTTTGCTTTTCTACCTGCTCTTGCTTTTGGATAAGGTTTAATTCAGGGTCAAGACATGTTGAAGGCTGTATGATTTGTTCTTGTGATGTACCGAACAACAAAGGGAGGGGTCCTTCCCATTTTTTAAGATGTTAGCATGATAGATTTGTGACTACTTTCTGTCTTTATCTCTACTCTATAGATAATAGAGGTAACCTGTTCCAGGATAGTGAAGGGTCCTTGCCACCGATATAACATTTTATTCTCAGAGGATGGTAGTGTAAAAAGGACTAGATCTCCTGCTACGAATTTCACCCGCTTATCATATTGAACCTTATCGCTGTTGGGCATGTTCGAGATTCATTCTGGTTATCTCTCTTATCTGGCCTAGACAGGTTTTTAATCCTGTTACATATTCTAATAGGGGTTTAGAGCTCTATTTCTCCTGTACCTATGACTCTTCGGCCATGTCTAACAGCGTGGAGGGTTTTCAAACAAATAATAGCTTAAATAGAGAGGGCCCAGTACTGCTTTCAGACGCGGTTCATGCAGGTAGCAGCGGTGGGGCGGTGAGGCCGGGTTAGGGGGGATTTCGAGGGACGATGCAGAGGGAAAATTAATGCTTTATTTAATTCTCTCTTTGCATTGTCCCTCGAAATCCCCCCTCACCCGGCCCCACCGCCCCACTGCTGCTACCTGCACGGACCGCGGCTGACTGCTTTCTTCCTTACATCTGATAGGGAACAAAGCCAAGGGTAGAATGTGTTCCCAGTTTTGGGCCTTGAGATCCAATAACTTTTTTAGAGTGGTTTTTAAAGTACCGTTGTATAGCTACACCAAGTTGTCGGTTTGGGGATGATATGCTGCTGTACTAATTTGCTTTCCCTCAGTTGTTCACAAATCTATTGAAATAATTTGGAGGTAAATGGGGTCCCTTGATCAGTGATTATGAATCGGGGAAATCCTACCCGGGAAAATAGTTCAATTATTGCTTTAGCAATGTAAGTAGTGTTTGGGTGTCAGAGGGGAAAGTCTTTAGGTACCGCGTGCGTAATCCAATATAACAAGTATATATTGATATCCACTCCACGAAGGTATTAGCGGGCCGATAACATTCATTCCAACCCGAGAAAACAGTTTATCGATTATAGGCAGGGGACACAAGGGAGGTCTTTGCTGTAGGGAATGGCTATGTAGCTGGCAGACTGAGCATTCCTTACAGTATTTTTTATGTGACTGTAAACACCTGGCCAATAGAATCTTTCTAATATTGCTTTCTCTGTTTTTTCTAGACCAAAGTGATCCCCCAGCAAGTGACTATGTGCTAAAACAAAACCTTGTCTCTAAAGAGAGGGGATTGAGCAACTGCTTGGACTGTGACATCCCCCTTTCAGTACAACAACCCATGTTGTGTGAAAAATTGAGGTCCTACCACTTGTTGGTCTTCATCCTCTTTTGCATTCTTCCACAGATCTTAGAATTGGGGTTCTTCTCTTTTGGTGGATCGAAAATTCCTATCTGACTCCCAAATAAATTCTTCCTGATATAAATGGGCAGCCCCTTTGAGACCTTTTTCTTATCAGGCCTTCTCTCACTGTTTCTCTGCTTGGGAAGGGCCACTCAATATCTTCTTTCTTGGGAAAAGGGAGCATTCTTCTACCAGGCTTCTCCTTCTCTCCAGGTTTCATTTACTAACGACTCTAGGTTGGAAAAACCAGTACCCACAATGAGTGGTTCAGGGAGTTGTGGTACTAGCCCTACTTGTAAAGGTACCACTGGGTCTTGCTTGCGTTGTACATTGATAGTAGTGCGAAGATACTTCTTCTTATCGCATGTACACTCTGGATATTGACCTTACCCTTTGGATCGGGAACCTCTCCAGGAATAACTCGAGGACTAATAATGCTTTGATAGCATCCAGTGTCTAAGAGGGCCGCAACGGGGTCCCTATTCACTTTAATGGTACAACTATAGGTCGGTTTGGCTCCTGTAGCGGGATAATATGATCATCGCACCAGGCTGACACCCATGGGTTCTTCTTTTTGTGTGCATACTCGGGCAATATGTCCCCATTCACCACAATGAAAGCACTGAGGTCCCGGTAAGAGGTCTTGGACTGGCTCCAATAACTATAGGTGTAGTTTCTGGTTTTCGGGGACCTCGGGGTTTAGCCGGTCTTACAGGTCCTGATGTTTTCCCCTTCCAACAGCTTTCTTCTTTTCCTTTGGTGAGTTCTTGAGCGTATAGGCACTTGTTATTTCCACAGCTGTTTCAAGGGTAACACTGCTCTAACCCACTTCTGTCTGGGTGGATGCAGAGATGCCAAGAACTGCTCCCACTTGTCTGTAGGCTGGCAGCCACTTGAGCCAACAGTTCAAAATAAATCAGGGTCCTCCCCTTCCACGTACTTTTGCAACACAACCAAAGGGAGAGCAGTATTCCCTCACTGTTGGACCAACACATTAGCCAGCTTCCCAATTGCTTCATCTTCTGCCTGAGCCACCTTGTCCATCTTTTCAGCCTTTCAAGTCATGGCTGTCTGGAAGGTCTTTCTGTCCCACTTCTGACACCATTTGTGAGAGGGAAGGGCAGAAATATGGCTTTGGAGACTTACTTGTTTGGCTAATCTTGCCTTTTTATTGAATATTTAGGTAAATAAGAGTCAAAATGTATACAATCAGATACAGTCCTCGGAGGGGAAGATAAGGATGGCATTTTCCTCATCTTGACTAGCGCAGAAATTACTTTTCTTTCTTTCTTTCCTTCCTTACAGGGTTTCAAAGTGTAGGGTCATCGAGAGAGCCCTCTGAAAAAAACCAGAAGTAATGCAGTGAGTCTGGTATTTTACTCTCTTATTAGTCCTTCCCAACACCAGATCACCCAATGTGAAAAATATTATACTCTCAATGTTGTTCTTTTCTTGGCAAGATCATCGGGGGGAAAAGCAGAAGGAGCGCCCAAATTTCTATAATAAGACCTCAGGTAAGTAAAAGAGGAATGAATGGAACCAAAATAAAACTGAAAATTGTTTCTTCAGCACTTAAATGGAGAGGGGCGATACCAGGGTACTCCCCAGAGTGACCCTGTTTCACCCATACATGCAGCATAAAAACTTCTCCCCGTTTACTATAGGAAGTCCCTGTTTGGCATGAGGCTTCCCCACCCACCCCGTTCTGCTCACTCACCGCACTAGCCACAGCTCTCCTGAGCTGTGGCGTGCCATAGCAGCATCACTGGTGGCATCTACTATTCAGCATCAAACCATGCATTGGCTGCCTCCTCCTGCTCAGCTTGTATTTCTCCTTCTTCCTCCTGCTCTGTTATGTTGGCATTCCTCTCTCCTTCCTCCTCCTGTTCCTCGATGTTGGTGTTCCTTTCTTGTTCCTACTCCTGCTCCGTGATGTCGGTGTTGGCGTTCTTCTCTCCTTCCACCTCCCAGTCTGTGTCAGTTCCTGCCTCTCCCCTCACTGTCCAATCGCCATCTTTTTAGGTCTGCTGGCCTCGCCCCTCCTTCCCTGCTCAGAGAAGTCCATCATCAATGTTGCTGTTTCTGCCGTTCCTGCCCACCACTTTTCTATTGACTGTCTGCTTTCTACTTCCAGGTACCACTGCCTTTCCTGACAGTATGAAGAAGGCGGACATCGAGCGCCCGCAACAAGTAAGGAGATTGTTCGGGAGGGGGTTATCTGCATCATCAGAAAATATAAACTGAAAATGTATTAAATATTATTCTAATGCACAGAATGAGGAATCTTTCCTTTTACATGACAACCTAAATATTTAAAAATGAATCCTAATATTCTCTACAGCAGACAACATAATAAAACTTACCCCATGCCAAACCATTCACTCAGATATACAGCATACATGGTGAATATCAAATCACACATATCCCTTTGAGATATGCCCTACTACCTAATAAACAAAGCTGCACTCACTACACCTCTTACACCATATAAAACATTAAACAAATAACTACTACCCCCAAAACATAATCATAGACTTTGAACAAGCCATGATTCAAACCATTCTGGAAATTTAGTCCCACACACCCATGCAAGGCTGTTACTATCATTTCAATCAAAATATATGGAGACACCTCCAAAAATATTCAGAATATGCTACAAAGAGCCTATATCCCGGTCACAGAAGTAGCCAACAACAACAATTTACGAATAGAAACCCTTTCTACCAACAAAATGAAGATAAATGTAGCACCCTCATGGACTATTTCAAAGACACTTTGGTTAGCAGACTGCATCACTCCGGACACAGACACTAACCCAAATTCGAAATACCCTGGTGGAATGTCTATGACAGCACTTTGGCATGGAAACAAAAATCAAACCACGCAGTGTAAGAATGGCACAATGCCTTTCAATCCACAATAGGCAGAACTCAAATTACACTTTACAAATTTCTAGAAGCATGACAAAAAGAGCAAAGCTACCAAGATCTATGAATGGAGCAATCTGTTAGCTAAATTGCCCTTATACTTAGCAAACAAACCAAAAGAATGTATGGCATGCTACAATTTAAAGTCAAACTCTTCATTAATAACAAAGGAGTCGACTACTAAGAAATCATAGCCAAAAGCATATTATAAAATAAACAGTAACCTACTAAAATCTATGACAAATTATAAATATCAATCATCTTATTAGATCAGTCAAACAATTATTTAAAATTCCAATGGTGATAAAGACTGATATAATAAAATTATATATAAATTATTTTTGAAAAATGTAATACAAATATTAATCAATCAAAAAAGAGGTAAATAATATATAAAATCCCCCCAAAAGATGCAAAAATATAACAAGTCCAATAGAAATCCCTCAACGCAATCCAAAGTGTCTAGTATCCATAAAAAATCTGAAAACGTATTTTTTTTAAAGAAACGCTCCAGGTAGCACAAAAGAAAAGGAAATCCAAGTAAAAACCAAAACTGATTTCCTTAAAACAAAGTTAAACTCCAAATAGGAAACGTTTGTAGATAAAAACCTGTAAAGTAAATAAAAAAACCTGCAAAACACATTACATTACCAAAGATACAAATACATAAAAGGTAATGATCAAAATATAACTAACACAATTTAACATAACATAGTAATACATTACTAAAATAGTCTACAAAAATGCAAAACTACAGACTAGTGAAAAACACTAACAATAATACATCTAAATATAGAAAAACCCCACAAACAATACTATAAAGATCTTCTAACCTCCCTCCTAAGTCCCACCTAACCTCAAAACATTTTCAAAATCCTTAAAAAAAGACTTATCTGTTCTCATTAACAATAGCACCGTACTGTGACTTGATTCTGAAAATATAGACTGAAAATAACACAAATAGATTATAAAATAGAAAGTAGGGGTAAAAAATAAAATGGCTGCGAAATGAAAAAAAAAACATTCTCTCCCCTTAGAAATGAATAATACATATGCAAAAGTAATGTTGAAAATATGTATATAAAAAAATTACAAAATGTAAAAATTCTGTTAAAAAAAGAAAAAGAAGTTGCAAATGTACAACTTACAAATATATATGAATATAATGTAAATATTTTTTATTACAAAAATAATGAAATAATGTGGCATTTACTTAATTACAAATAATTGTCTATTTTTACTTGAAGTACATATGATTAAAAATGCAAAAGTATTCAATAAAACAAAAATTGAAAACAAATAAAAATAGAAAAATGTGTGGCTTGTCTTTATTTTACAAAAAAATTTAATGAATATATTATTGGTTACAAACATACAACCTGATTTAGATCTAGGCGGGACTACTGTCATTACGCCGCAGCAACGATTCCAAGTACTCCGTTGAGCTGACAGAGATCTGCCCGCTGTATATAGATGTTACAGCAATAGACAGGTTCCCGCAGCGGCAGCAGTCTTGTATGCTGGCTAACAGTACTCTGTCGCCATCATGCCGTCTGGTTTGCACCGAGCCAATTTAGATGTTCCCGTTGTGCTGGCAGCAACCTGGTGGCAGAGTCCTGATGGAGTGAGGTTCTGCTTGTGTGGGGACAGGTAAGTACTATTTATCCTTGTTAGACCTGGCATCCTTGGCGTGGGTCTCCCTTCCATTTTTCCGTAATGCCTCCACTGTTGCCGATATGTTTTTGCTGGACTAGATGCTCATGGGCACTTTGCCGCTGCTAATCAGTGCCAAAGTGCAAGTGCTCCCTATCGTTAATTGATATATGTATTAGTGACTCCATGATTGGATGATTGGTTTACTTGTCAGTCCCTAGTACCGTGCACTGAGTGTGCCCAGGGCTTGTAAATCCAATGCCGCTGGTGGGCTCGCAGCACTGGTTGTGCCACCCACAGAAGCGGCTTGTAAAACCTGTGTGCAGCCTAGGGCTGCCATGTCGACTTGGTGAAGTACACCCACTTACCAGTCCCTAAACCTTCCCTTTACTGCATGTTGGTCACCCCTAAAGTAGGCCCTAGGGCAGGGTGCATTGTAAGTATGAGGTAGGACATGCCCTGGTGTGTGTGGCATGTCCTAATAGTGAATTACAGCCATTTTCGTTTTTCACTATTGCAAGGCTACCTGCTCCCCATAGGCCAGAATGGGCAGACTGACTATTACACCTTATAGTCAGAACTGACCCAGGGAACATGGTAGAAAAACGAATTTAGTATGCCTGAACTCAGGATGATAAAATACATCTTTTAGTGAAGTTGGTTTTAACATTCTGTGTTTGAAAATACCACTTTTAGAAAGTGGGTATTTTCTTGCCTAACTATCCAAGCCTGCCTCTGCTAGGTTGTGTATTCCTTGTCTGGAGATTGAGTGACAGGGGCTGGGGGTGGCTACAGGAGACAGGGTGAGTCAGCGCAGGGCTGAATAGAAAGATCTGCATCCAGAGTGGAGGGAGGAGTTGCACCTGGGTCTGAATAGGGCTGTGCCTGCCTTCCACAATGCTGGCTCCACCTCCTGCCGGGCGGCTGAGCACTCTGCCCCACATTCTGAAAGGAAAGAAGGAGTCAGAAAAACAAAGTGCTCCAGGACTGACCAGAACTGGTTTTGGACTAGGCAGAGGCCTCTCTGCCTCCAGAGAACAAAGAGAATCAGGGTATAAAAAGGGGACCCCGACCCCTAGGAAATTAGATCACTTTTGGGAACAAGAAGAAACCTTTGCTGAGGAGCGGAACCAAGAAGAAACTGAGGAGAGACTATCCCTAAGCTGAAGTGCTGCTTGGGGGATTGGCCTGCAGTGGTTTGCCTGACTGCCAAAGAAAGGAGAAAGGAACTTTTGCTTTGCTGTGACTTTCATCAACTTGTGAAGGATCTCCAAGGGCTTGGAAGAGAGCTTGCCCCCTGACCGAAGTCCCAGGACCATTGGACTTCACCCCCTTTGTGAACTGCTGCTGGAAACTCTGTTTCAGTGGCTGCAGAGGTAGGGAGCTGTGACCGACTCTCACGACCGACTCGGTGTCCTGTAAGCACTGCATCGAAGCACCGTCTCGCCCTGCAACGCATGGCCCTGGTCTCACCGACTCCGTCAACGAGCCGCTGCCTGCACCGCATCGAGGGACAACGCGTCCTGCAACGCTTCGCTACGCCGAATCGAACTGGTCCGACCGACACGGTCACTGCTGCTGAGTTCGAGTCCTGTGACCGCACCGGAGTTGGGCACCGCTCGCACGCTTTGCGACGCACCGCCCGACTCGCACCGCTGTCCGGACTGATCGACGCCAGCTCCTGAATCCGGCTCCGTTGCCGCACCGCAACCTGCCAGCACCGCATCGAAGCACCGTCTCGCCCTGCAACGCACGGCCCTGGTCTCACCGACTCCGTCTCGACGACGTCAACGAGCCGCTGCCTGCACCGCATCGAGGGACCACGCGTCCTGCAACGCTTCCATTTTTGCATCGCGACCGCGACGAACAGCCATCCGGCTCGCATGCCTATGCCTGCCGCTTCAAGTAAAAGGTACTGTGACCGAGTCTGTCTACGCTGTGTTGGCCCGTCTCGACGCGGTCAGCTGGATTTGTTAGACTCTGTTTGTTCTCGACATCGCCGTAGCCGGAGGAGGCTACCGACTCGCACAGAACCTTGAATTAATCCTTTTTGATCAGAACTAAGTATTCTTAACAGTATTGTGGATTATTTTTGTCGTTTATGGTCTTGTGATAAATCTATATAAAGTATACCTATTTTTATAAATATATAACCTGTGTGGTGTCCATTTGTAGTGTTGTCACTTGATTACTGTATGTGTTCACAAATGCTTTACACACTGCCTCTGAACTAAGCCTGTCTGCTCGTGCCAAGCTACCAAGAGGGTGAGCAGGGGTTATTTCGGGAGTGTACCTACTTTCCCTGACTAGACGCAAGGGTCCCTATTTGGACAAAGGTACCAACCTCTGCCAACTAGAGACCCCCAAATCTAACATTGGTGGCAGCGGTGGGATTCTGGACTTGCATTTGTGACTCATGTACAGTGATTGGTGAACACTACTTAGTGAGTGCAGACCAAAACGCAACCACATACTTTTATAGCATTTTTTCTGGGATTTCCTATTTTTGCAAATGCCAAGTTCAGTCACTATGGAGAAACCAGCATTAGTAGCCTCTGTTGAGTGTGATTGGGAAGAAGAGAGGCTAGAATGCTACACCCTTAAGCAGCTCAGGCAATTCTGCAAAAAGTTTAAAGTGTCCATGACCGGGCTCTCCAGGAAGGAGGACCTCCAAAAGGCGCTGAGGGCCTGGGTCGAATCAAGGAGTGCCCCTGTGGAGGGGGCTGAGAATGCAGAAGGGCAGCTGGAGGGGCTATTGGGTCTAGGGGCTAGAAGACCACCTTCCCCAGTAGGTAGCAGTGTTTCTGCCAGAGGACTGTCTCCAGAGGAGTTGGAGGACAGGAAGGAGAGTAGGATGCACGAAATGCAGCTGACCAAGCTCAAGCTGAATGGGCAGTTAGAATTCGAAATGCAAACTAGGAAATTAGCCCTAGAGGAAAAGAAAATGCAGTTTGAACATGAGAACGTTTTGAGGGAGTTGGAATTGAAGGCCAAGAGCTTAGAGATTACTCCCTCTGGTGGCAGTGTACCGCCTGTGCCTGTTGAAGCTAGGGTGTATATTCCAAAAGATGTGGTTAAGGAATTTTAAAAAAATGATGACATAGGGCAGTGGTTCAAAGCCTATGAGGTAGCCATGTCTTCCCACCGGGTCCCTGAGAAGGATTGGGGAGCGGGGTTGTGGGGACGGTTCCTCACTGAAGGGCGGGATACCTTGTTGGATTTGCCCTCTGAAGTCTATAATTCGTACAGCCACATGAAGGATGCCTTAATGACTAGGTATGGTTTGACCCCTGAGCTTTATAGGCAAAGGTTCAGGAACTGTAGTAAGATTGAAAGCAGTACCTGGGTTGAATATGTGACCTTCTTTTGCAGAGCCTTGGATGGTTGGGTAAAGGGTAGCAAAGCGAGTGATTTTCAGGCGCTCTTTGATTTGATTGCCTGGGAGCACTTGTCCGGTAATTGTTTTCCTGAGCTACGCCAGCACCTGATTGATAGTAAGCTGACTAACCCTAGGCAGCTTGCTGAGGAGGCGGACCGCTGGGTGAGTACCCGGGTCCACAAGGGTCACGTGGGAGACTCCGCCAAGGGTGGGCAGGGTCCCCAGCAGAAGAGTGGGGGGACAAGGGTAAACAGAAGGAGTTCCATAAAGGGCCCCAAAGTAAACCCCAAGGGAACCAAGGGAAAGGTTCCCAGCCTCCCCCTGAGAAGAAGCCAGTGGCCCCGACAGGCCCCCTGTTCACCAGGGACCACTGGTATGTTACAAGTGTGGCGCCCCTGGCCACAAGGCAAACGATCCTCGTTGCCCTTTGCATGGAAAACCAGCACCCACGAGTGCAGTCCCCCGGCAGTTGGCTAGTGTAGCCCTGGGGGAGGAGTTGGGTGCCCAAGGTGGGGGGGATCCCACAGTGGTTTCCCTTGTCTCATTAGGAGACTTTGAGATGGTCCCTAGGACCCCGCTGCCTGAGAACACTAAGAAATACAGGCAGTGGGTGACCATCAATGGCCATAGGGTGGAGGCTCTGAGAGACACAGGAGCCAGTGTGACAGCTGTCAAGTGTCACCTGGTGTCTAAAGAGCAGGTTATCCCTGATGCATTCTATCCGGTTGTTGCCGCTGACAACACAGAGAGTCACTGCAAGGTGGCTCAGGTTCCCTTTGAGTGGGGGGTCTCGGGTACTCTTCAAGTAGCTGTGAGGCCAGCCATGCCTGTTGACTGTTTGTTAGGGAACGATTTGGAGAGCTCACCTTGGGCTAAGGTGGAGCGGAGTGCGCATTTAGAAATGTTGGGCTTGCCTGATTGGGCATGTGTGACCACCCGGTCAATGGCAGCTAAAGGTGTTCAAGAGGACCTGGAGCCTGAGAGGGAGGCCCAGGTGCCTGCCGGAGAGAGAGGAGGCAGGGGGCGCGGGAAACCGGCCCCCGAAGTTCCCACGGTCCAGGAGGAGGCAGACCCTGAGGGGGATGCCCTGGAGCCTACAGGGGAACAGGTAGCTGAACTGGGGGACCTACCTGAGCTGACCCATTGGCAGCAAGAAGGAGGACCCTCCAGGGAAGAGTTCTGCGAGGAGCAGAACGCATGCCCCTCTCTCGTGGGTCTGAGGCAACAGGCCACAGACCAGGCAGCAGGTGATCAGTCTGGATCACATTGGGTTTACTGGGAGAATGGTCTCCTGTATTCAGAGCCTAAGGTTGCTGAGCCTGGGTCAGCCCGTGTGCTGGTGGTACCCCAGCGCTTCAGAGCCTTCCTACTGGGGTTGGCTCATGATGTACCGTTAGCGGGACATCTGGGGCAGGACAAGACCTTTGACAGGCTTGTTACCCATTTCTATTGGCCCCAGATGCGCAGGAGTGCCGCCACTCACTGCAGGACATGCCAGACTTGCCAGGCAAGTGGAAAGAGTGGGAGGAAGCACAAGGCTCCTCTCCAGCCATTCCCTGTGGTCAGCACCCCTTTGAACGGGTGGGTATTGATATTGTGGGGCCACTGGACCCCAAGACAGCCATGGGCAACAGGTTTATCCTGGTCTTGGTGGACCATGCCACCCGGTACCCTGAAGCCATCCCTCTGAGGACAGTGACGGCCCCCGTGGTGGGACGGGCACTGATGGGAATTTTCTCACGTGTGGGATTCCCTCAAGAGGTGGTGTCTGACAGAGGTACCAACTTTGTGTCCAAGTACATGAAGTCCCTATGGCAGGAGTGCGGTGTAACTTACAAGTTCACCACTCCTTACCACCCTCAAGGAAATGGGCTGGTTGAGAGATTCAACTGGACCCTCAAGGGCATGATTATGGGTCTGGAAGAACCCATGAGGCGTAAATGGGACGTCCTCTTACCATGCCTGTTGTTTGCGTACCGGGAGGTGCCACAGAAGTCTCTAGGGTTCAGTCCTTTTGAGCTCCTCTATGGACACCCGGTGCGAGGACCTCTGAGTTTGGTCAAGGAAGGCTGGGAGCAATCTCCCCGGAAACCTCCCCAGGATGTATACAGTTACATGCTGGCCTTCAGGAACCAGACTAGGCGTTTCAGAGAACTTGCTGAGGCAAACCTGGAAGCCAGCCAGGAGGAGATGAAGCGGTGGTACGACCAGAATGCCACTCTGGTAGAGCTTCAGCCTGGTCAGAAAGTGTGGGTCATGGCCCCGGTGGAGCCTTGTGCGCTCCAGGACAGGTGGACCGGCCCTTTTACGGTGGTGGAGCGCAAGAGTCCAGTTACCTATTTGGTGGACTTGCAGTCTCCCAGGAACCCCTTGCGGGTCCTGCATGTGAACCGCCTGAAGCCCCACTTGGAGAGGTCCCAAGTGGGCATGCTCTAGCTACAGATGATGGAATGGAGGAGGAGACCGAGCCTCTTCCTGACCTCCTGTCAGCCCGAGAGCAAGATGGATCAGTGGAGGGAGTAAACCTCTCTACCTCCCTGACACCTGAGCAGCAGGGTGAATGTCGCCAACTGTTGGGACAGTTCCCTGACCTGTTCTCCCTGGTTCCCAGTGTCACTAATTGGTGCGTCCATGAGGTGGACACTGGGGACAGTCTTCCTGTGAAGCACAAGGCTTACAGGGTGACTGACAGGGTCAGAGCCTGCATCAAGGAGGAGGTCTCCAAGATGTTTGCGCTGGGGGTGATTGAGTCCTCTAACAGCCCTTGGGCCAGCCCCGTGGTCTTGGTTCCAAAGGCTGCAGCGCCTGGTGCCACACCAGAACTCCGGTTCTGTGTGGACTACAGCGGACTCAATTCCGTCACCAGGACTGACGCCCACCCCATCCCCAGAGCTGATGAGCTCATAGATCGGTTAGGGGCTGCGCGGTACCTCAGCACGTTTGACTTAACGTCTGGGTACTGGCAGATCGCCTTGACTGATGGGGCAAAAGAGAGGTCAGCATTCTCCACACCAGATGGGCACTACCAGTTCCGGGTGATGCCCTTTGGGATGAAGAATGCCTCTGCCACCTTTCAGAGGTTGGTCAACCAGGTGTTGGTTGGACTGGAGGATTTCAGTGCCGCCTACCTGGATGACATCGCAGTGTTCAGTTCCCGTTGGGAAGAACATCTGCGTCACCTCTGGGAAGTGTTGATGACGCTGCGGAGGGCAGGCCTCACAATCAAGGCGAGTAAGTGCCAGATTGGGCAGGGTTCTGTGGTGTACTTGGGACACCAGGTTGGGAGCGGCCAGGTGGCGCCCCTCCAACCGAAAATTGATACCATTCTGGCTTGGGAGCCCCCAAGACCCAGACAGAGGTGAGAGCCTTCCTAGGACTCACCGGGTATTACCGGAGATTCGTCAAGGGGTATGGCAGCATTGTTGCCCCCTTGACAGAGCTGACTTCCAAGAAGCAGCCCAGGAAAGTGATTTGGACTGACGCCTGTCAAAAAGCTTTTGACACCTTGAAGACTGCCATGTGCACGGCGCCTGTGCTCCAGGCACCCAACTTCTCCAATGAGTTCATTGTTCAAACCGACGCTTCAGAGCATGGTGTAGGGGCTGTTCTATCACAGATCAATGAGGAGGGCCTAGACCAACCTGTAGCCTTCCTCAGTAGGCGGTTACTTCCCCGGGAACAGAGATGGAGTGCTATTGAGCGTGAGGCATTTGCTGTGGTCTGGGCACTGAAGAAGCTGAGACCATACCTGTTTGGGACTCACTTCCGGGTTCAGACAGACCACAGGCCCCTCAGATGGTTGATGCAGATGAGGGTGAGAATCCAAAGCTGTTGAGGTGGTCCATTTCCCTACAGGGGATGGACTTTACGGTGGAACACCGCCCTGGGACAGAACACGCCAATGCTGATGGTCTGTCCAGATTTTTCCGCCTTAGCGATGAGAACTCCCTAGGGGTAGGATAGTTCTCCCCACATTTCAGCTGGAGGGGACACGTGTTAGACCTGGCATCCTTGGCGTGGGTCTCCCTTCCATTTTTCCGTAATGCCTCCACTGTTGCCGATATGTTTTTGCTGGACTAGATGCTCATGGGCACTTTGCCGCTGCTAATCAGTGCCAAAGTGCAAGTGCTCCCTATCGTTAATTGATATATGTATTAGTGACTCCATGATTGGATGATTGGTTTACTTGTCAGACCCTAGTACCGTGCACTGAGTGTGCCCAGGGCTTGTAAATCCAATGCCGCTGGTGGGCTCGCAGCACTGGTTGTGCCACCCACAGAAGCGGCTTGTAAAATGTGTCTCAGGCCTGCCATCGCAGAACCTGTGTGCAGCCTAGGGCTGCCATGTCGACTTGGTGAAGTACACCCACTTACCAGTCCCTAAACCTTCCCTTTACTGCATGTTGGTCACCCCTAAAGTAGGCCCTAGGGCAGGGTGCATTGTAAGTATGAGGTAGGACATGCCCTGGTGTGTGTGGCATGTCCTAATAGTGAATTACAGCCATTTTCGTTTTTCACTATTGCAAGGCTACCTGCTCCCCATAGGCCAGAATGGGCAGACTGACTATTACACCTTATAGTCAGAACTGACCCAGGGAACATGGTAGAAAAACGAATTTAGTATGCCTGAACTCAGGATGATAAAATACATCTTTTAGTGAAGTTGGTTTTAACATTCTGTGTTTGAAAATACCACTTTTAGAAAGTGGGTATTTTCTTGCCTAACTATCCAAGCCTGCCTCTGCTAGGTTGTGTATTCCTTGTCTGGAGATTGAGTGACAGGGGCTGGGGTGGCTACAGGAGACAGGGTGAGTCAGCGCAGGGCTGAATAGAAAGATCTGCATCCAGAGTGGAGGGAGGAGTTGCACCTGGGTCTGAATAGGGCTGTGCCTGCCTTCCACAATGCTGGCTCCACCTCCTGCCGGGCGGCTGAGCACTCTGCCCCACATTCTGAAAGGAAAGAAGGAGTCAGAAAAACAAAGTGCTCCAGGACTGACCAGAACTGGTTTTGGACTAGGCAGAGGCCTCTCTGCCTCCAGAGAACAAAGAGAATCAGGGTATAAAAAGGGGACCCCGACCCCTAGGAAATTAGATCACTTTTGGGAACAAGAAGAAACCTTTGCTGAGGAGCGGAACCAAGAAGAAACTGAGGAGAGACTATCCCTAAGCTGAAGTGCTGCTTGGGGGATTGGCCTGCAGTGGTTTGCCTGACTGCCAAAGAAAGGAGAAAGGAACTTTTGCTTTGCTGTGACTTTCATCAACTTGTGAAGGATCTCCAAGGGCTTGGAAGAGAGCTTGCCCCCTGACCGAAGTCCCAGGACCATTGGACTTCACCCCCTTTGTGAACTGCTGCTGGAAACTCTGTTTTAGTGGCTGCAGAGGTAGGGAGCTGTGACCGACTCTCACGACCGACTCGGTGTCCTGTAAGCACCGCATCGAAGCACCGTCTCGCCCTGCAACGCACGGCCCTGGTCTCACCGACTCCGTCAACGAGCCGCTGCCTGCACCGCATTGAGGGACAACGCGTCCTGCAACGCTTCGCTACGCCGAATCGAACTGGTCCGACCGACACGGTCACTGCTGCTGAGTTCGAGTCCTGTGACCGCACCGGGAGTTGGGCACCGCTCGCACGCTTTGCGACGCACCGCCCGACTCGCACCGCTGTCCGGACTGATCGATGCCAGCTCCTGAATCCGGCTCCGTCGCCGCACCGCAACCTGCCAGCACCGCATCGAAGCACCGTCTCGCCCTGCAACGCACGGCCCTGGTCTCACCGACTCCGTCTCGACGACGTCAACGAGCCGCTGCCTGCACCGCATCGAGGGACCACGCGTCCTGCAACGCTTCCATTTTTGCATCGCGACCGCGACGAACAGCCATCCGGCTCGCATGCCCGTGCCTGCCTCTTCAAGTAAAAGGTACTGTGACCGAGTCTGTCTACGCTGTGTTGGCCCGTCTCGACGCGGTCAGCTGGATTTGTTAGACTCTGTTTGTTCTCGACATCGCCGTAGCCGGAGGAGGCTACCGACTCGCACAGAACCTTGAATTAAGCCTTTTTGATCAGAACTAAGTATTCTTAACAGTATTGTGGATTATTTTTGTCGTTTATGGTCTTGTGATAAATCTATATAAAGTATACCTATTTTTATAAATATATAACCTGTGTGGTGTCCATTTGTAGTGTTGTCACTTGATTACTGTATGTGTTCACAAATGCTTTACACACTGCCTCTGAACTAAGCCTGTCTGCTCGTGCCAAGCTACCAAGAGGGTGAGCAGGGGTTATTTCGGGAGTGTACCTACTTTCCCTGACTAGACGCAAGGGTCCCTATTTGGACAAAGGTACCTACCTCTGCCAACTAGAGACCCCCAAATCTAACAATCCTTATCCTACTACACATATATATTTTGTGAATGTGTCATAATGTAGGCAATGTGTAATGCCCATTTCCTACATTTAACACACCACCAACATACGCCCACACCCATCACCACCAGAAATATCTTTATTTATATGTCAATACAAGTGTGTGCATTTTACCACGATTAGTCATAAGATGTACACTCATGCCTGACACACAAACAATTTGCATGTAAGAGCAATGTTAAAATACGTGAGGCGAAAGCTAATGTTAACACATGATTCCCACGACAATTGGGTCGTTGAGCGTCATGGTCAAGTGGTAGCAGCACAGGATGGACGTGGACAATGGGTTTCTAGATGGAAATGGAAGTGGGAACCCAGCAAAAGGTATGTTTTCACCTCTTTTTTATTGTTTCGGCAACCCGAACTGGAGGCTTTTCTGCCACAGTTGCCTAGATGGGAAGGTGCATTGTAATCGGAATCGCAGGAATCTTGGCGGGACTACCTCCGACAGCTGCTTCTACCTCTGATGCCATCTAAGTGAGAGAAACATTCTTGCAGAGGTTGCGGGACTGCCACCATCTTCCTTCCAAGTACACACCAAAATCTAAATCGTACAGGCAGACCGTCAAACCGGCAGGCTGGAAGAACACCAAAAAATCAATGGCGGGAGCAGTTCTTCCAACATCTAAGTCACACCCTAACTATTTTTTATATATTGCTAATCACCAACAATAATAATTAAATAGCACAAAGCATTTTTACAACGGACAAATACATGTAAAATAAATGTTTTTTGAATAAAGTTATAAAATTAAATTATCACACTCCAACTTAAATAATAAAAAAAAAAATGTTAGACACTAAAGGGGTGATATTTACTATTCCCACTCCAGTCTAACCATTTTGGGGGAAAGTGTTGGACACTTGCTATTCCCACTCTATTCTAAACCAATTTGGGGAAGGTGTTAGATACTAAATGGGTGACAGTTGCTATACCAACTTCAATCTAAACAAATTTGGGAAAGGCGTTGGACACTGAAGGGGTGAAATGTACTATTTCCACTCCAATCTAACCCTATTGGAGGAAGGTGTTGGACACTAAGGGCCTAATTACGATGTCGGTCGGAAAGCCTCTGACCGCTGGCTGAAGGCTTTTCGACTGACACAGTAGGTTTAAACTCCAACCGCTGCATTAGGATGATGGTGTCACAGTTTAAACCAGCGGGGAATCTGATGCAGTTCCGACGGGCTCAAGGAGCCCGTCGGTCAGTTGGAAATGCACCATGATCCCTTAAGGACGGCGTTTCCGCCATCGGGAATATGATGTCAGTTTCCGACAGCCAATGCATGTCCATGGATTGGTTGTCAGAAACTGACTTTAGGGGACTCTAGCAGGGCCCCCCTTCTCCCCTGGCCCTCCGCATCGCATTTGGGCCTGGGTGGCACCTATGGTGCCCCACTAAACATCCTTGCACCGTCTGACAGGCACTGTGAGGTACCTGCCACATGGTGCTGGGGTGTTTACAAACTTCCATTTTTCAATGGGAGCTTGTGCTGCGGGCATTTTCAGCCAGCCGCACAAGCTGCCATTGAAAAATGGAAGTTTCTGACAGCATTATGTATGGTTGCATCCTAATTGAGCAGTCGCAACCGTCGACCTATTGTCAGGCGGTTCCTTCCACGAAACAGTTGCGTCCGACCGACATCGTAATAAGGGCCATAATGGGTGACGTTTACTATTCCCAATCCAATCTAAACAAATTTGGGGAAGTTGTTGGAACCTAAAGGGGTGCCATTTACTATTCACCCTCCAATCTAAATCAATTGTGAGGAAGGTGGTGGACGGTAAGGGTGACATTTACTATTGCCCCTCCAATTTAACCATATTGAAGGAATGTGTTGTACAAGAAAGGGATGATATTTGCTATTCCCACTCCAATTTAAACCAATTTGGGGAAGGTGTAAAACTATAAAGGGGTGACATTTACTATTTCCACTACAAGCAAAACCAATTTGGGGAAGTTGTTGGACCCTAAAGGGGTTCCATTTACTATTCCCATACCAATCTAGACCAATGTGGGGAAAGTGTTGGATGCTAAAGTGGTGAAATGTACTATTCTTACTCTCATCTAACCATATTCTAGGAAGGTGTTGGATACTTAAGGGGTAAAACTTGCTTTTCCCACTCCTAACTTACCATATTGGAGGAAGGGGTGGGCCACTAAATGGGTGACATTTACTATTCCCACTACAATTTGAGGCTATTTGAAGAAGTTGTTGGACGTTAGAGAGATGAGATTTACAATATCCACTTCAAAATAAGTATTTTTACACAAGGAAATACAATTTAAAAATTGCACATACACAATCAACACTCCATTATCACACATATTTTCTTTTGTATAAAATTAAATAAAATGTTTTCTAAAAACTCACTAATCTAAACTACAAACATTTAAATAAATATATAAATGTTAATATATAAAAGTAACACTTTAATGACTATTAAAAATTAATATATCATTGAAAATGTTTACTACCATGCAAAAACATTAAAGAATGGTAGTAAAGAAAAAACTGAAAATTAAATCATAATCCAAAATTAAGTTGCACATTAAAAAATATATTTAGATACATTTGTATAATAAAAATTAATCAAAATTTAAATGTTATATCTAAAAAACTGTAAAAGAGTTATGAAATTTTAAATATTTAGTATTTTGAGAAAGCCATCAACCGCCAACTCACAGAACACCTGGAGAACAACAATCTTCTGGACACTTCCCAATCCAGATACTGCACCAACCACAGCACCACAACCACCTTGACTGCAGCCACAGATGACATCAGATCCCTCTTTGAGCAAGGAAAAATGGTTGCCCTTATCCTCCTTGACCTCTCAGCAGCATTTGACACAGTACTTCACCACACCCTAATTACAAGGCTTAACAACATTGAATTCCAAGAAGATGCCCCCAAGTGGATCGCCCCCTACCTCACCGGAAGAACTCAGACAACCTGCCTTCCTCCCTTGTGGTGTGGTATACCATATACCCAATGCCTGCTAATAAAATGCTGCCAGTGGGGCTGTGGCACTTGTTCTACCACCCACTTAAATAGCACCTCAAAGCATGGCCTAGGCCTGCCATTCCAACCTGAATGCTGTGTCAATCTGCCATGTCAACTAGGCATTTAAACCCCCTTGCAAAGCCTTAAAGTCCCCTTTTATGACATATAACTCAGTCCTAAGGTATGCCCTGGGTAGCCCATAGGGCAGGGCACTTTGTAATTAAAAGGCTGGACATGTACTTTTAAGTTTTACATGTCCTGGTAGTGAAACACTCCTAAATTCATTTTTCAATACTGTGATGCCTACCCCTCCCATAACATTGTGGATTCCTTATTACATTTAAAGATTAAGAGGAGGTAGATAAGGCATATTTTCCACCTATGAAATTGTAATGATAAACTCTCTTTGAATGTGAAGTCGGATTTTTCATTTCAATTTTGAAAAAGCCACATTTTAGAAATATGCAAAAAGAACAATTGATGGACATTTAGAAATATAGCATGTTCCTTCCCTTAGGCCTCTGTGCCTGCAGCCTGTCTTTGGTCACATGACTTGGTGTTACTGACATTCAGACTTTGTGAATTTCTCCCAGACAGTCACACAGTACAGGGATTAAGTGCACCTCAATGGGTCATCAACTGGCAGGATGGGGGAGGTGAGCACAGCCCCACTTGCACTTGAATAGCCTGTGTTGTGTCTCCACACAATAGGCCTAATGGTCCTGCATTGTCACTTCAGCCAGCTTGGAACCAGGGCAGGGGAGTCGGGAAATTCCATGCACTTCAAGTAACCTTTCCAGAGACATTTCCCACCTTCCAGAAGAAGGGCACCAGGGTATAAACGTAGGAACTACAGATCCACTCTTCAGTTCACTTCTGGACCTGTGGAAGGACTCTCAAAGGACAGCCTGCTGTTGTAACCTGCTGTGCACTCTGCCAGACTGCTGCTGCACCCGGAAGGACTGTTTTGCTGTCTGGAGCCTGCAATGAACCCTCAGAGACCAGCCCTGTTATTGAGCCCTGCCTCTTCATCTGCACACAGGACTAATTTGCTGACCTCCTGTTCAGAGCCACAGAGTCATACAAGCTCCCCCATCTTGAACCCACACCTGGACCTAGCCCAAGTGAATCCTGAACCCCAAGAGGTGTCCTAACAGTCCTAGACCCTTCGTTGTGGTGCTAAAGGTGCCCAGATGGCCAGTTTCCAAAGCTGAGAAATAGGAGGAGACCAAGACCAACCTGATCTCCTTACCACCCGAGGTGCATCGCCAGTCAGATTTACTTTGCACCTCATCCCACTACATTCTTCTCTGCAGCAGCAAATCCTTTTCATCCATCCTTCGCCAAAGATGTGTCCGAACTCATGGAACTGCCTCAGCTACAGCCCTCTGTGTCATTCAGCTGGAGGTTTTCCACTTCCATTTTTGCTACTAAGTCCAAAGGAATAAATCCATGGTTTCACTACATGGCCATACGAAGTACGACGCTCTCTCCTCAGACATTCCTGCAGGGCTGCTCTGCTGAAATTCTTAGACAATTTTCTTCAAAGATTTCTCTAAGTCAGAAGGTAAGCGCTGACCGGGCCCAATCCACTTCTTGTATTCGAACCGCGCTCCATTGCGGTCAGCCTTATCGTTCAACTTTAACCCGGTCTCGCGTAACCAGATGCCCGCGGTTGGCACTTTGATCTTTTAGGCACTAGATTTCAGTAAAAACATTAACACATCATAACTCTGGTTCTACTGAATAGATTTTTTTTTGTTTTGGTGCCAGATAATTTACTAAAATGTACTCTATTTTTCTAAATTGATTTGGGGTTTTTCTTTACATCCACACTCGGGGCAGAGGCCAGCCCCGAGTGCAGACATTATGATACTACTCATAAATGCCCTTTGTGAATTCCTAAAGTCGCAAACTTAGATGTTTGGTCTAAGTTTACCTCCGTGAATCAGACCCTTTATGTTTAAAACCTAAAATGATATTGTTGCTTTAGAAATTATAGTAATTTTGGAATTGTATATTTTTATGCAGGTCTTTTAAACGTTTAATTACTTTGTCTATGGTTACATTTTAATCTTTAGTTAAATATCTTCATTTATTTGTACAAATGTTTTACTTGTTATACTTTTATGGCTGTTTCAGACAAAATAAAGTTTGTTGACTGTAATTGCATTGACAGCAAATGACAATCCATGTGCCCCACAGTTGATTTGAAGCTACAATTGAAGGAACCCCCTCAAACATATGTCGTGTATCAAGGTGGGAGAATATCTTAATTCCCTTGATAGAAATATTTTGTAGACACATTTTCACATCCCACGTATCTGTTTCACACATGGCAGCATATCTGTTGGCTGATGAATTTCTTAGGACCATAAATATGAAAGGACTATCAAATATCAATGAATGTCATGCCCTGAAAGTGTTGGATCAAATCATGTAACAAATGTGTACTGTAGGTACATACGGCACACTAAAAAAGCAAATGGTAGGTATACACCAGTCATTACAAAATTCAAAGTCAAATAATACACATTCATAATAAGGCACATTGACATTCTACGTCAATGTATTAGATGATTACATACCTGCCACAAGTTGCCTACATTTGTTGCATATCACTTAATCAAAGTAATTGTCACACGATGATTAAATAGGCCAGTACAGAAGTAATATACTAGGAACAAACCAAGGTCACACACTGATGAAGGAAAGGTATCACAGTGTTATTGTCAATTAACGGAGTATGCAGCTCATATCAAGAGAAGTGAAAAATGCAACAGAGATAAGGTCGGTGGTGAAGTGAGAAATCAGATCCCCAGATCTGATTGCTCATGAGCAATGGCCCTCACACACTAAAATGTGTGTGATGCTTCATCACAGGGCAGCTCCTCCTTGGGCCAGTGTTGCACTGCCCAACAGGTCCCCTGAGGGGGCTCTTTGCCAGAGATTTTTTGATTCAGATGCCGTTTGTGAAGTATAAGTGGTGGTGCTCTGAGTGCAAATAGGTTTAGATTGGTGTGTTATGAATTAAAATTAACTAAGAGGTACCCTGACAAATTTAATGCATGGGTCCTCTTGCTATAGTTAACAGCAGCGGGTGGCTGGATGAGGAGTTAATGGTCTGATCCATCTCACAGAGTTGCGTATAAAAAGGTCAACATGATTCCTGCCAATTAAAGTTGTTATCGATCTGGGCACTTCATCAGGACTGAAGACCTAATTTATTAAGGAATGGGTTAAATAAAGATGTGTGTGTACAAAAATTCCCTATCACATCAATATAATGCTAAGTGTATATATATATACCCAGGTATTAATAAAAACAGACCCTATAGTGGTAAGGATTTGGCCCCATTGGGGGACGGCAGAGGCCACACTACTTTGCAGGCTATAAGGAATCCAGCACATGATTAGCACAACGACCTACCCCACTCTCTATCACCACGGGGTAATTACCACAAACAGATCTACATACTTATGATCAAGAAATGGTGTAGGAATCAAGGCCCATAAGTATTAATTAATGAACACTGAAATTTCACATACATGCATTTTCTGACAGAAACTTGACTGTACAGGTCTATTGGACCAAGTCAGTCTTTCAAACATAATTAGGACTCATACAGACAAGGACCCAGTTTCCATTCCTCTGTGTCAGCTTAAGTTCATCCAGACAACTTGCCATGGCAAAAACAATACTTGAAGTATGATTATTCCAAAGCGAAAAATCCATCTTATATGTCAAATAATGGAAATTTTGAATAAGCAACTAGACATGCAAATTCATATGTAACTATGTAAGACTGTGGCATACCATGTAGACAACTAAGCACATCAGTTGAAAATGTGTCAAATTTATTTGTGAATATAAAGCTTTCTGTAACTGTTCCAGCCCATAGATCTCAATATGCCTGCAAGAGGGACTTATCAAACGTTGGTGAGATTGTACACACGTAATCCCCAATTTACATTTAGCTGATAGAAATAGACAAACGTGCTTATCTTGTCAATCCTCTGTCTAAACACGTTAACCCTCATGTTGATGTGTTGTATTCCTTACATGCTGTACAATATGTACAAATAATCTAAAATTTAAAAACAATCATGTGTATAGCAATGTTTAACAATAACTAAGACATATCAGTATAAATTAAAAGGAAATGTGTTTGATAATGCATGCATGCAAATGATACATAAGTAGTATTGTTGAAGTCACAAAGAATACAATAATTGACTTGTGATGTTGTCTGTTTGCTGGTGAACAGTAATATGGATAATAGCCATGGTTGATTACCCCGTTCACAAATCCTCAGACAGATTGACAGAAGAAATTCAATGCAGCTCTGTACAAAACCTGCAATGCGGTGGAGCGTATGTTTGGGGTACTAAACTCCTGCTTCAGGTGCCTGAACAAATCAGGTGGTAGACTACAGTATTCATCTGCCATAAACTACAATATCACATTAGTCTCTGTAATATTGCATATTATCTGTGTAAGGACAATTGTCCCATGGGACACTGAGGTGGCAATCCCACCTGACAAGGAAGAGGATGAAGACTCTGAGGTAGAGGTTTTCCACACTATGGCTGGTTGTTAGAGATGTGTTGGAATTGCACACATTTTGTTTTACCTACAGTAGAGAGAAAGAATGTACACTAATACATGAATTGTAACTCCTAAAAATAAATCATCATTGACACCACAAATGGTCTTGTTTTTTTCATTCGATCTATTTTGCAAATGTTTAGTTAATCACTGTGACACTCATCTGAAATATGTGAATACATATCTGACAGACATGTGGTACACCAGGTTATCTTGCACAACAATCATTTGTAAGTGATGGCATCGGTATGTTTGACATCTGATACACAATACTCAAATGTTTGTTAGAACAGCCATATATAAGGGCAAAAATTAAAACATTACCCTCAATGTATGGCACACACCCAATATAATTCCCTCACATCACCATGCTGTTTCAGCCAACAATGCTGCAACATACAAGTACCATTTGCTTCATTTAAATGCAAACGGTAAGTGACTGCGTAATGCGTGACTTCACCATATGGGGACACGGCCCATCTACACTTTCAAACATATGACACTCATACAAATCTAGTCTCACAAAGATTGAGATATGCAACAATCAGCTGTGTACTGTAGTGATTGTCACAAACATGGCAGATGTGAGACACTATCACCCAATGAATAATGTAGGTGTGTGTGCATCCATCATAGTGATCTTCTCTCTAAACTGAAAGTGACCATGTTGATATGTTGTATATTTCACACCATGGACAATATGTGCAATGGCACATATAAGTTGTACATACATGTGTAAAGCACTGGTCAACAGTACCTAACGTATCAGATAAAAATTAAAGAAATCTGTGTGAGTTTGCCTGCATACAGAACATGCATAATTAGTTATGTTCAAGTAACAATGTGCCAAATCATTGACTAGAAGTATTTTCAATTTTTCAGGTGACCAATGAAATAGATTGCAGCCTTGGCTCATGATCCCATTCCAAAATCCACAGAAAGAGGGCCTAAATAAGTTGAACACTGTTCTGACCAAAGTGAGGAATTTCGTTGACCAAATGTTTGGGGTCCTCAAGTCTTGTCTCTGCTGCCTGGACAAATCGGGGGTAGATTACTGCACTCGCCTCCTATGGTCTGCAAGATAATCCTAGTCTGTGCAATATTGCCTATTAGCTGTTAAAAAACAAATGTGCTGTGGGACAATGAGACTGAAATCTCACATGAACTGGAGGAGGCTGATAATAATGATGCTGAAATAGAGCCTGATATGCCAGGTCGGCAGAGAACGGAACAAATAGTGGCAAATCTTTTTACATATTTACATTAAAACATGGTAATGAAGACTGAAAATAATACAAATTATCATCCAATAAATATTTTGTCATGTTATCATCCATTGTGTTGTGTTTATGTGAATGTCAAGGTACATATATTGCCACTCACATCTTCTCAACTAGATGTAGGCCTCAACATGTATGAATCTTGATTTCTAAGATGTTGATAAACATGGGGGTATCACTCCAACAAACAGCAAATAAATGCAGTAAGCAAATGTGATGCAGTGTACTGAATGAAATGGAGATGGCAGGATTGCCTCATATCTAAATAGATATGGGACATTCCTGTTCTCCCTCTCTTAATCAGTGCAGTGCACCACAGCAAGATGTTTTGCTGTGCTCTGCTGTATCAAAGTGTGTTCAATGTGGCATTCAGTGTATGATGGACCACAATTCTCCCAATAAGTCAATCTATGAGACAAGCTTCAAACTGATGTGTGTTTCACATTTGGACTATCATGCAGTGTGTCAACTTTGCTGGAACACATTTTGCAGCAGATACCATCACAGATCATGGGAGACATTTGTCATTGCCAAAGGCATAGCCTCAGGTGTAGATGTCAAAATGCCATTTGTAAAGAGTCCATTCATATATGTGTGGATCAAAACAGCACACATGTAATACCTTTATAGCGCTGCTTGATCTGAGGTCTACATTTGCCCACGTTGATACAATGCACATTTACCATGCTTTGCAGAACAATGCAAGGAGGCTCCAAGGCCCATACCAAAACATACTAAACAGCCAAAGTAGCAATACATGGCATGTATCTAGCAAGTATGCAAGGGAGATGTTCCCCAACTATTACATCACTTCAGAAATACAGAGATGGGTAATGTGTATGTCAAATGCAAGCACAAATGGGTGTGGTCATTCACAAATATTTTACATATGGTGCAATAGTGGTGTATGGTAGGAAATTGCCCCTGCATGGTACGAGTTGTTTACCCCTGCCCTGAATGCCCACCTTTATTGTTGTCTGGATCATAAATGCTGGTATATTCCCATAGGGAAACATGACATATGCGTGTGTGCTATGACATAGACCTGTGTCATGTACTGCGGTCTTATTGGACCAGGAGGACCACCCAAATAACTACCCTCATAGATGTGGTATGCTAATGCCTTCCCCACGAGTAAAACAGAGCAAGCATGGGGGTGGCAGCATACTGTATAGTGATCATTAGTAGTGAATATTACCATTCGACCCTGGGTCACTGGAGTGAGGTCTACTGGTTCACTCACCTCTTCTAAAGTTCTGCTGCTGTGTGTTTCACTCACTCCTGCCCAACATCAGGATGATCTGGGAGTGGGTGCATGAAAAAAAGCATGTGCTGAATGCATGTGCCTGTGCAAGACATACACTACACATAGGTTGAAATGTGAACAGAGAGCATATGGTTAATATGTGAGTGCAGGTAGTGTGTGTTCAAAGTGACACTCTAGTACTGAACAAAGGGGCTGTAGTACTGAACAGTGTGCACAGACTGAGTGTGGGTGCTGCATGTCAGTATGCTGGTGGTAGCATAGTACATGTGGACCGTACACTGAGTGCAGAAGTGCCTGCACTGCTACATTACATGGAGTAATTGTGGGTTACATTTTGGGTAAGGTCATGGTTGCTTGGGGAAAGCATGACAAGCAAAGGATTTCCACCAGACTGAGTTTGATAGTCCAGAGGTGGGACAAACACTGGAGTATGGGAGAGCCACCCTGTCTCTGTGCTTACCTAAGTGTATGTTGAATCAGTGATACATTAAAAGCAAGGGGCCTCTACACATCTCAGGAAGCAAGAGTTTGGGCTGATTAGGGAACCTAAAGGAGTGGGCAGAAGGCCCATGAGTAACTTTTAATGCACATGTAACTGTGGCAGACATCCAGGTGTGTACCCTGGTAGCTCAAATGAATCTCCATGTGGAAGCAGTCAGCTTTGGAGTCCTGCATTGCTATGCTGCCCTGCTATCTGCTGTTCTCCTGGCTGGGTGTTAAGGATTGCACATGAATCCCTTAAACCCAGAGTGACTCAAAGGGCAATCTGGCTGGCCTCCACCTATTAAGTCTCAGGGACATTAAAGATTTTCAACCACCCTGCTTCAGCACCTGGAATCTGCCATCTGTCAGTCTGCCCAGCCAAGTGGTGCCACCCCAGTCCTGGACTCATTGAAGTGGGTCTAAGATGTGTTCTCCAGCAGAAGCCAAGCATCTTCTGTCAAACCGGTGCATCGCCTTTGGTGCACGGGTCGGAACCGGCGCATCACCTCTGCTGCGCTCGTCGAAAACGGTGCATCACCGCCATTGTGTGGCCCTTACCATTGCTGAATGAGTGCAACTGCACATTGCATCATGCAATGTACATTTGCTTAGGAATGCATCAGAAAAATCTGCACTAATGTCGAGAACATGCTGGTTACACCCAGGAAATGATGAAATGGGTGTGGCTGGCTGCATACCCGGAAGTGTAAATGTTACTTTCATTTTCTGTTAGTGTCTGTTGGTTAGTGCTGGTGGTGTTTGGAGTGCTTGGAGAGTTTGGAAGATTTTTTTGACTGTTTGTGGAGTAGTCTGTGTCTGATCTATCCATGTCAAATATAAATTGTGCATTTGTTGTGCTGCCATTTTTTTGTCTTTGTGATAGTATTTGAATCTTTGGGTATGTTTGCAGTTTGGAGTAATAGTTAATTAGGTATAGTTTGGGGTTTAAGGGTCTTTTTTGCTGAGAGGGGTAGATTAGGTAGGGCGTGTGCCATTGTGGCCATGTGAGGGAGAGGAAAAACTTAATTGCCAGAGAGGTTGCGTGTCTCATCTGGCTGGTGAAGCATTTCCTGCCATTGATGCTGGCTGCATGGGGAAGGGTCAGCCAGGGGTAACGACAAAGAGTCCGGAAGGATGAGCGCTAAGGTGGAGGGCAACAACTCCAGAACAAGCATCTTTGGGCGGACGTCACAACCCAGGAAGCAGATGTTGTGGACCATCTGGGATTGGAGACTGGAGGGCCCATAGGTATGTAGTAATGTACCATCTGCATGTGGTAACCTAGACTACTTTGCTAAGGTAAACATCGATGTCAAATTTTATTTACAATGTGTCGATGTCTTATGACACACAAGGCAAAACTGGCTGACTCCAAGTGGCATATGTGTCACACAAAGCAGCATACCTGGCATAAATGCAGTTTTGTCTTCCAGGGATCCACCAATCATGACGCTAAGCAATGCTAAGCAGCCCTTTGTCCAAATGATGGTTGCAATTTAGCAATATCCAGTACTGAAGAAGGGTTGGGCTTGTAAATGTATCAGGATTAAACATTTATTGCTGCTTTTCCTCACTCATCTGATGCTAACACTGCGCAATATGTGGCTATATCTGCCCCTATGGCTAGATCCTCAATGCAGATCATTATCTACATGGCACAAGTTTTTGGGTATGTCTGTGTGGCAAGGCTAGTATGTATGTAACAATGGACTCATCTACCAAATCTTCATGCAGAACAGCACAGCAAGTCAACTTGCTGTGCTGTGCTGCACTGCATGAAAGTGAAAGGGCAGGAATACATTGTATGCAACAATTGATGGTTCATACCTGTCCTTGCCTAGCAATGGCACACTTTGCTCTGCCTAGTGCCAATGCTTGCACCCTTGCGTTATGGTGCAAGGGGGCCTGTGATGAAGCTGACCAGCAGTTCTGTCAACATCACATGCATGGGACATGATTTTGACATATGATGTGAGACATTTTTAACCTTTCAGCTCCAGGCAGATCAGCCCTGTGAGGGTACTAGCTGCATTCCATATGACAATGTATACATATGTGTGTAAGGCTTTCTAAATATGTCATGACACTGGTATGTTATAGTGCTTAGCTAAGAATTGGAAGTGTGTGCAGTTGCTCTACATTTAATGCAATGTCTCCATTGTTGTATTGCAGGTAAACATCTCCCATTCACCCAGGGCAAAGTTGACATCTTTGAGAATACTGATGTGGCAAGTAAGAGTCATAACTACATGGTTGTAGCTGTGTGATATGTGTGTGTGACCCTTGATAGTTGTAACAGTATGATGTTTTTGGGGATATATACTTAACCTGCCAATAAATCACTCAGAATCATTGAGCAAACACATCATGTGTCAACAGATGCTATGAAAAACAAGTAGGCATGTTCATATGGATGCAGTGTTAACATAGGTGTAGGTAAGTGTTTACTGCAGTACCCCACTTTAAATATGGAGATGGTATACCTGTGACAGGACCTGTGTGTCATGCCTAACAACACTTTGCATAAACATTCATTACAATGTTACAAGGGTAGTCAACACATTGGAATCATTGCACAACAGACAGATGCTGGAAATGTGCCAGTAACATCCCAATTTTGGTTGTATCTTAGAACAACCTATGAACAGGTACAAATGACATCTCACCATGTGTTGTCACAGCGGTGTGAGTCATTTGTATGACATCTCAACATTGCATCAGTATTACCACTTACCTGAGGTATAGTTGATGTTACCCTGTCTCAAGGGTGACTTAACCTCTATCAGAGGTGTCCATGTCAGACCCATGTATGGCAGCAGACGGTAACAAAGCCTAGCAAAAGGATGCGCAAGACAACTGTCAAAATAAACACTAAAGAAAGTAAAAGTGAACAGATGAGAAATGAGGAAGACTGCTCCCTGATCTCGCCACTCCTCTCCAGCCCACAAGCTCCCACTCCCACAATCACGACAACATCTAGCGGGACCACCTCGACCAAACCTAGTCGCCAACCAAAAATATACACCAAATTCTCTTTCATAAAAGATGCTGGGGCAGTGCTGTATTCGAGAAATGACAGAATAAGCAGTCTCCCCACCCCCTCCAACCAATGATAGTACAGCAACAACAGAAGATGGAATGCGGAGAGCCCGCAACTACCAATAACGGTCCAAGTACAAGAGAACTAGAAGAAGTAAGGGAGGTAGAGAAGTTGAAAGGAATTGAGGAAAGGGACCAAACAAGTCAAGAATCCTTGCACCTGCAAGAGTCGGTAAGGCCCAAAACCTACGTAAAAAGCACAGGGAGTGAGAATGATGCTCTAGGACAGGCTATGAGCCACGAACTAGCTATGAAAGAGAAGGGAAAAGAAAAAAATCACGACTCCAAAGGGCACTCTCAGGATGAAAGCCCGGATAAATGGCTTGCACAACTCAAGAAAAAGGAGGAGGAGGAAGTACAACTGAGCATACACCCTCATAACATCATCACCTCAAAGGGAAAGGTAGGAATCCTTGAGATCCTCCAACAACATGGGTCAATTGGGACACAGGTAGAATTTAAACAGGAGAGGCAACAGGTCCCCGCAGCCACACCAGAGGTCACTGAGGGTAACAATGACCCCCACAAATCAGCGGTCCGCAAAGAAGGAATACAACCATCTGATGTGCACCAAACAACAACAGTAGAGCCACCGGATCGATTATCCCAGGAACAGCTGCACCAACAACTCTCGCAAAGTACCATTCAAACTCAATTCAATAAAGGGCTACACACATCAAAAACTCAGGATTTGGACCTAGAGACATCTTATCTTACACCGGAAGAATGGGAGGACCTGGTAGCCTCGTACACCCAGGCCACTCGAGAAGAACCAACAGGAAAGATCAGTATCTCACCAGAATGTAACATTAAACAAGGCAAACTGCAGGAAAGAGAAGACATCTGGACCTCCCTGTTGCATACTATGCAAAGGTCGGTGAACGCCATGCAATACGAATCTGACAAGATGGATATCCAACTGTCAGTCCTAAATTCACTCTCTATTTTTGTGGCAAATATTGATACTAAACTGGCAGACCTTAACAACTTGATCAGGAGGGCCCAATCAGAGTCGCAGTTTACTCAGGCCAGCTGTACCTGTGTAACAATTGTAGACAAATTGTCAACATTACCAACAGCAATGGGCAATCTCTTAGCTGACATAAGAGAGGCTATGACAAGTCAATCAGCGAAAATAACAGTCCCAGCCATGAATAATGACCCACCAGTGACGAACCCAATTAACTGAGATCGGGGCAAGCTCAGTTATAGTTTAAAACCAGAAGCAGGGCAGCCCCATGAGGATTTGAGGCTAAAATAAAAAGATTCCAACACATCATTGTTCAAAGGGTCTTAACACCCCAAAGGGGGATTTTGCCATGACTAGTAAATCTCCGCAGGAAACTGATTTATCAGTAATCATACAAACCTCCAAACAGCGGAGGAAGCAGAAGAGGAAGGGTCGGAAAAGGAAAATGACCCAACCAGTATCTTCCACCCGTGATCAGAGTCAAAGTCCTGGTAATCAACCAAAGGTAGATTCACGAGACATCTCAACCTTGGAGAGGGAACAGCATGATCATAATCATGAGACAGTAGAGAACACCATCCAGGAAGGGCGTAAAGACTCTAACAGAAGTGCCACCGTAAATAAAACAACAAGCAACAGCATAGACGCTAATGACAACCCTCAAGACGGAAGAGGAAACATACATGGGGTCTTAACCACAATTCCAGGTCCTTGCACAGATTCAGCATGGGTGGGCGAAACGAGCTCCCAAAGGCCAGTATTAAAAAATCAACTCACAGAGTCACTCAGCGAACAAGCAGCTCAACAGGACTCAACAACTATTGTGTTTCTTCCTGAATACAAATCAAAGGACCGGGCTGACATATTAAATAGGGAAAACCTCTTACGTCTCCTAAAGTCCATCAGTGGCATAAAGAATCTAAAATCCAATGACTTGGAGTCAATAGAATTTGTGGAAGCAATAGATCAACCAGGAACTGAAGCAGTTTGGGCCTCGCTAGACTTAGCCAAGAAAGTCTTGAATGAGTATGCCAACTCAATGCCTGGCGCATTAAATTGCAGCCCTTTATTAAACCAAGATACCCGGAACCCCTACTAGTTGAACTAAAGAACCAACCAGAACTCCGCCAGGACCAATTCAGCACTCAATCATACTCAGTATTGCAAGGAGCCTGCAGCAAATCTCCCAGGAGTACAGAATCCGCGGAGCAGCCGAATTGTAGGATAAACAAAACCGGAATTATAGCCCCACAAGAGTGGGGATGGCTGTCCAGGACTATAAACACCAAAAGTCATAATCTCTGACATAATCCGTCAATTACATCAAATACAAAAAATACTCTAAAACTGTGCTCCTGGAACATTATTGGTATGGGAGATAAGACTTCGGACCCAGAGCTGCACTTATATCTTCAAAAATGTTACATTATTTCATTGCATGAAATGTGGTGCGAATCACCAATTGGACTGCAAGGATTTAATCTACATCATTTAGCAGCCACGAAGAGTGCTAAATAAGGCCATCGGAAGGGGGGTCTTGCCACTTCTAGCTCTATAAGGAGCATCTATGCAGTGGAATCACTGTCCTACAATTTTTTACCCGCAATGCAAGTACTTACAATAATGACACAGGGGGCGAACAAAAACCAATATGTGCTACTAATATACGTGTACCTACACCCGGGTGATAAAACCAAGGGCACCAATCAGTTGGGGGAAGATTTGATGAGAATATTAACGGAGGAGAAAACGACCAACATGATTATTAGTGGGGGCTTTAATCTACACATGCTGAGCTCAACAGTCAATGATAATTACATGGAAGATGATCCATTCACATGGAACTGACTGCCACAAGAAAGCAATACTTATGGAAGACAAACTAAGTTAGCGCAGAAGTTCCTTCCGACCCTAGAGCAGCTGGGCTTCCATGCACTAAATGGCAGATTCCCAGGAGATCGTCCACTGCAGCAACATTCCATAACGCAGTAGCAAGCACGACAATTGATTATACTTTTATCTCTCTCCCCATGTTTGCAAAAGTAGAGGACTACCACATTAGAATCTTGGACCATAGCGATCACTTGCTGCAAGAAACTACAATAAAAATGTTGGCAACAACTCGATCACTGCCAGGAAAAGCACAATGCCCAGCATATGCAACTAACAATGAAATTTAAATTCGTACTTGTAAAGCGCACTGCTACCCCAGCTGGGGTGTCCTGGCGCTATACGCATACCGCTGTGGAACCCTTCCTGGCTATTCCCTGTGAAATGTCCACTCCTGGGCACCCCCAAGGTGAAGCCAGGCATCCCAGCGCTGGTGGGGCCGTTGTGGAGATTAAGCAAGCTATTGCCCAGAGTTGCAGAGTGGGACCCATGATTAGAATAGGCACCGAGGCGAGAATTATCAGGTCCGAGGAAATTGAGCCCAAGACCCACCGAGGCGGGAATTGAACCCTGGTCCCGGGCCAGATCTCTGCATCAGGGTCTGCCGCTCTAACCATTGAGCCACACTTCTCCACTGAATACAATAAAAGAGTAAAATGCAAAACCAATGACCCTTGCAAAACAACTTCTCGGCGAAGCTCAAGCTGCAGAGCCTGACACAATAAAAATCTGGGAGACATTCACAAAACATTTAGGCAACATACATGGAGATGAAAAGGAACAACAACAAAACAGGAGAGCAGTTTGTCCTCAAAGCAGATCCCTCACTTTGGCTATTGGAAAAACGCACAAGTAAAACATCTTAAGGCATCCATAAAACTGGCACTTTGGAAATTAAAAAAATGTGGTCAAGACCTTTCCTCTTTGAACGAACTGAGGCAAAATAAAGCTACATGAAAAAAACTAATTAATACGAACAACAACTCGCATTTCTGGCAATTAATTAACACTTTGACCAATCCATCAATCCAAGGCATCAATTCACATTTGACAGAAGATGCCTGGTCAACTTTTCTCCAACTTCATTTTAACAGAGCTCTAGGGACCCAAACCAGCCCAAACACATCTCAGATTAATTTAGAATTATCGTCCCAAACCGATATTATTCTCACACCGGAACAGATATTAACCATCATAGACAATCAAATTTGTAAAAGAATTTCTAAGGGCAAGCGAGAGTGAGCACCAGGCCCTAAGGGGATCCCACCAATTCTGTTCAAACTTGACCAAGAATATTGGGCCAAAAGCATTAAAACCGATCTTCGTAGCAATCTTGCAAACATCGACGATTCCACCATCATGGAGGGGTTCTATTATCTCCCCAATCCACAAAAAAGGTACTAGGAATGATCCAAAAAATTACGGCTAGTAGCCTTACTGGACAATGAAGCCAAATACTACGAAGGGCTAATACTACAAGAACTAACGACTTGGACCACAGAAAATGCAGCAATTCCACCATATCAAACAGGCTTCTGTAAGAACATGGGGACCACTACTAATATCTTAATCCTCTCACTGATGATAGACGCCACAGTTGCACACAAACAACCCTTGTACATATGTTTTATTCACTACAGTTCAGCATTTGACCACATTAACAGAAATATACTATGGCAAAATCTGCAAAAACTGAAAATTCCACCACTACTTTTAAAACAGTTAATCCTCCTACACTCCAATACATGGGTGCAAGTAAAATTAGGCGCAGGAGATTACTTAAAAGATCCCTACGACCTCAGTACTGAAGCAGGGCTGCGTACTAGCACCAATACTCTTCAATCTTTTTATTGCAGAATTATCGGCCAGGCTGCATGCATGCAACTCACATGCCCTGAAGCTGGGAAGCTTGGCCTTATCAAATCTTTTTTACGCAGAAGATAATGGACTGAGCATTACCTTAGAAAAAACAAAGGACATGTACATGAATACACGCCGAGCAAAGTAATTCTATCCCTGGTACCTGGCAACACACCAGCTGGAAATAGTACAAGAGTATAAATACCTGGGAGTCATTATCGATAGCAAAGGGAATTTTTCCGCCCAATGGGAAGCCATAAAAATGAGGGGGAAAGTGACAGCCGTGGCACTAATAAATCTGAAACATAAGATCTCTGGCACAAGTTTCTCCTCGCTGACTCGGGTGATACAGACAAAACTTACACCGTCTATCACCTACAGAAGTGAGGCCTTGAAAGGGAGAGACGCAGAAACACTGGACGGCACTATAGCAAAAGCACTACTAATGATTTATGGTTTGCCGAGATATACGCCCCCTGCACAATTGAGATTAGAGTTTGGGATCCAAAAACAAGAACTGGCCCGCAAAGGAGCATATATCAAAAGCTGGTATAAAATTAGAAATAATAATAATAATAATAATAATGCATTTTATAGAGCGCGCGTCTACCTCCAACGGAAGTGTCCCGGCGCTAGTGGTAGATACAGATTGCGTGCAAGGGCTGAGGAATTGAGCAGTGTTCTAAGTTAGCCTGAAGAGCCAGGTTTTTAAGGCCTTTCTAAACAGGGGCTCTGACTTCGCCTTTCGAAGGTGTGCTGGCATAGAGTTCCACAGAGAGGCGGTTTTCACAGCGAAAGCGCGACCCCCCGTCCTGGCTTTTTTGAAGCGCGGAGTCACCATTAGGTCCTGATGGTTTGACCTCAGAGATCTTGATTGGTGATATCTCTGGAGTCTGTGCTTCAGATATTGGGGGCCAGCATCTCTGGTGGATCTGAAGGCCAGTGTCAGTGCCTTAAACTCGATCCGTCTCTTGACCAGGAGCCAGTGAAGGCTCCGCAGGTGGGGAGAGATGTGGTGGCGAAGAGGCACGTTTCTGATCAGCCTGGCTGCAGCATTTTGTATGATCTGTAGTTTTCTCAACAGGTAATCTGGGAGCCCCAGGTAGAGACTGTTTGCGTAGTCCAGTTGGGAAGTGACAAGTGCATGGACCACATTTTTCCTGCAGTCCATTGGCAGAAAGGGGGACCCAGAAACCCTAAATGCATACTTATGGAAAGAACTGCAAGCTAAGGCCTACGTGGCCTTTGGGAGACATCAGGGACCTACGTGAGCTACAAAAACCTAGTCAACAAAACTGGTACACTATTCAGAGTTACACCAAAATTATACCGCAAATGTACCTTCACATCGGCTTCTCCAAGGCCATTAAAGAGAAGCTCCTGAAATTTTGCCTCGGTATACTACCATCTGCATTTTACTTGTCGCCATGGCTACGCCATGGCTACGCCCGACTCTGCAGGGAAGGGAAGGAGGATATGCTGCACCTCCTAACTATTTGCACGGAACTACTATGGGAGTGCCGAGAATTACTTAGACCACTGTTCAACAGGAAAAACATACGGTCCTGCAGACAAGCAGTGATAGAAAGCTTCTCTGGAGAGGACGTCTGGCTGAGTTGCCGTCTGGTAAAATTTCTGACCATAGTGGACACAAACATAAAAGATAAACAACCAATAAACGAAAATACAATGGCATGACCACATAAACTTAAAGACGACCTAGGGTGGACAAGCCTCTTATAGTAGATGAGCCGTCCGAATTACAAATTAAATGTTGCTGCTACCATTGCTTTTTTATTGTTTAAGATTGCTCTTGAAATCCAGTGAATGACAATTTTTGCACACAATACACACCCATTTTGGCCTCTCAAGCATGTGACTTGGAACAAAAATACCCCAGTGACGCTTATCTTTAAATTTTAACCTCATTTTATTGATTTCACATGTGAAACTATGTTAATGCAAAATTGCACAATTTGACTTTTTTGCTTATTTATTCAACTTTTTAGGTAAATTATTGCAACGGTTTTAATTAATCACGCAAATAACAAACATTCATTCATTCGTTCACTCAGCTAGAAGAGTCTGTGGAATTCAGGAACGCTGCGGTCTATGTGTAACATAGACTTTCTGCTGAATTCCGCCATCCAGCACTTGCTTTGGTATGCGCTGGCAAGCGCCATGAGACTTGCTGGCCTCTAGCAAATGCCTACAAGATTTGCTGGCCACTAGTGCAGCTTCTGGCTGTGACTGAGTCCTGTTTTGTGACATTGGCACAAGTGACTGTACCTGTACCTCGAGCAGATTCTCTACTCAAGAAGCAGCTAAATGTCCTCAAAAATACATTTCCGAGTTGATATTCTACTCAAACAGACTGTTCAAGTTGTTTTTTATTGTGAGAAGCCTTTTTTGAATTTTACTGTTTTTTTTCAACAAGAGGGAGAGGCCCCAGAGAGTCCAGCTTCATGTTTCTGTCCAACAGGCCTGCATGTGTTCTTTGTTGCGGCCATTCCTCCTTGTTGTTGTTTGACTATGTGGCTGGTGGCCATTTCATGTAGCCAGCCAGTGTGCTTTTGCCATAGACCTGCTTGTGTTCTTCTTTGTTGTACATACCTCCTTGTTTGTTGTTTGACCATGCGACCAGTAGCTATTTTGTGTAGTCAGCCAGTGTGATTTTTCCATAGGCCTGCATGTGTTATTTCTTGCGGCCACCTTCCTTGCGGTTGTTGGTTGACCATGTGACTGTTGCTCATTTTGTGCAGCCACTTTTTTTCCAGTTTTCATTTAAAGCCATTTTCTAGGGAGATTGATAGCAGAGGACAAAGACGTTTTGTTTTTGTCCAATTTTGTACTTTTCCCTATCAGTTTGATAATGTTTGATGATCATTGAATTATTTGTATATTATGATTATTATAAACAGTGTTTTATATTATATGCGGTTTTTTGCATATTTTACTTGCACTTTCTTGCCTCCCAATGGGTTTCTCATAGTCTTCTAGTACACCAGGAATTAATTTTTTTAATTTTTTTTTTTTCATTTCAATTTATTTTTATTTTTATTTGTTTTTTTAATTTTAATTGTTATTGTTTAAAAACAAAATTAGAAAAAGGTTTTAATTTTTTTTAATTTGTGAAAATATTTTTTTATTACATTTTAGAACCATCCATCCACCATATGCCTGCCATAGGCGCACAGGCACACAACAGCATTCATTTTTTAAGCATTATTCCATTTTCACTCCAAACCCCTGCCTGCCATAGGAGCACACACACCAACATTTAGTTTTTTAAGGATTAATCCATTTCTCCCTGGATCCACTTGCCTGCAATAGGCGCACACCATTATTCATTTTATAAGGATTATTCCAGTTCCCTGCACGCCCCTGACTGCCCTGACTTAAATGCACACAAAACAAACATTTACATCTGTATGTTGTTATGCTGATTGGAAATGAAATATTTATGCTATGGTACTATGATTTGACTTTAGAATGGATACACTAATGTTGATAATTTTTTAGGATAACAACTTACTAAATTATATTGTCTTTGTCTGTGCTGAATTCAAACTGCAACATTGCCACATTTCACTAAATGTTTATCTTGTTTGTTTACTTTTGGGTCAACAAGAGACTGAATGCTGCCAGACAGAAGGCCCGTACGAAGTGACATGACCACACAATACATGATTTTAGTCCTCCAATCTCTTCCTCGGCTAAGTGCCATTGCCAACAGACTGCTTTAGGATGGCCCCAAAGAAAGATGCTGCCAAGAAAGTTGCCAGTGAGAAGAAGCAGCTTTCCACCACTGGTGTGCCAACCAGAACCTTTGTCCTCAAACTTGTGTCTGCCGCACCAGCCTCCAGGAAGCAAGCTGGGAGAAGTACTCCCGCATTAACAACACCAACCCAACCTAAGCCCAAGCCCAAGCCCATGTTTCTCACTGAGGCAGCCACTGCAATCATGGTGACGCAAACGAGCAGTGACATTGAATTGGATTTGTCTCTTTTGCAAAGTAGTACCCAATCGATGCAGGAAACTGTGCACAGTGTACAACAGATGCAGTTAGGAGTAGTAGATCATCCTGAAGTAGGAGCAGAACAGGATGTTGAGCATTCTCCTGTGAAAGAACCTTCTCTTTTAGAACCATGGGCTTCCAGATCTCCAGCAAGAAAAAGGAAGGGTGCTCCTCTATCTTCTTCAAGCTGCCCTTTTGATGATCTGGACACAGATTGGACCCCGGCTGAGTCTGAGACATGCCAGGAGAGGCTCAGTAAGAAAATAGTTTCTGAAAACCTTACATTTATGGAAGGGGATTAGGATGACAAGAGAGTCATTGTGGAAGCTGGCCCAGAGGAGACCAACATTGCCCCTCCTATTGAACCTGCTCCGAGGGATGTGGCACCACCACCATGCCAGCACCAGCTCCCATATTTGTAAGGCCCCTGCTGAGGCCTGCATTCACCACTAGCTCAGTAACATACGCACTGCAGAGAGCCAATCATCAACACACCTGTCAACCTCCAGTTCTATGGTCATTGACAGCAGTGACCCACTGAAAAAATTCTCCTCCCCAGTTTGGGACTTTTTTACGATTAGTAAGCAGGAGGATAATATTGCAATATGGTCCATTTGCCACGTTGAGGGAAGCATGATTCACACTATGGTACTGAGGCCAAATGACCCATATAAAAATACATCATGCAATCCGGTGGGAGTCTCACCTTAAAAAACATAGCTTCAGGTGGTGGTGATGAGAGAGGGAAAACAGCTCTGATCATGGTGGGAGGTGATGAAGAAGAGGGTGAAATGATCTTTGGGCAAAGCAGCCTTGTACCCAGCACTGCACCAGTATCAACCACCTCAGCAGCCTCTCAATGGCACAAGAGTCAGATGGAGACACCACAGCCACAGCAACAGCAACAGCATACAGTGACTGCCCCAAGACTCACATTGAGTCTACCACTTTCTGGTTCTCTCCAGAAGTCGCCTGCGTCATTGCCATCACAAAAAAAAATCCAGGCTACTATTACGGGCATGTTTAAGCAGGAGAGGAGCTACAAAAACAACCACCCAATGGCACGTTTGTACAACCGGAAGCTGGCTAAAATGCTAGCGTTGAACCTCCCCCTTTTTCTTTTGTGGTAGGAGTGTTTTTTTTACAATTTGTGGCGGCCATGTGCATGAAATTGAAGGTTCCCAGCGGAACATATTTGACCAGAGTTGCTATTCCAGCACTCCATCACGATGTGCTGTAATTGGTTGGACAAGTTGTGCAGCAGAGTGCTATTCACACTATCCACCTGACGAGAGACATTTGGACCAGTAGTCAAGCCATTGATTACAAGTGTATCACTGCACATTGGATCTCTTTTGTGGGGGTTAGGTAACAGGTATCTTTAGGTCTTAGCACTGAAGAAAGTTTTAAGGGCATTGGGCGGCATGCAACAGTAGGGTTTGAATGGCTGCGACCCAGAATTGAATTTGTTGCCCCGGACAATGGCAGTAATATAGTTAAGGCCATGGCAGATGGCAAATATTTCAGAGTCCTGTGTTTGGTGCATTGCATTAACCTCATTGTGCAGGCCTTTCTCTCAAAAGAAGACATAGTCAGCAACTTACTGACTAGCTGCGGAAGAATCTGCACTCATTACAGCCATTCTTTTAAAGTCCTGAAGCAGTTGAGGATCATTTAGTGTGATAATAGAGTACCAGTTAAAGCCCTCATACAGGTGGTGTCAACACGTTGGAACACAACATATTACATGTTGCAATGTCTCTTTGAGGAGAGCAAATCGATCAATGAGTATGTCATTTAAAGAGAAGGGGATGTGACTGTGAAAAACATGTCCATTGTAATGGAGAAATGGTGCCTAGTCAGATGCCTGATCGAGATGTAACTTCCTTTTGAGGTTTTCAAACAAAAAGTCAGCAAGGAGAACAGTATGATGACCCAAGCTATCCCGTTGTTGCATCTGCTACAGGACCAGTTAAAAAACAGTGACTGAAAGCTTTGCAAGTGTAAACAAAGATGCGCATAATTAGGTTCAGAGCTTATTTCTTTGCTTGTCAGATAATACAAGGCTGCAAAGAGACATGGGGTCATCCAAAGAGTACATTTGTGCCATAATAGTCCATAGTACAAAAAATACTGCCCACTTTCATTCTTTTTTTTAGAAGGGGATGTTTCAGGATATAAGACGTGGATTGTTCAGCGTGCCAGAGACCAGGCAAAAGAATGGCTGGAATTTAGAGTGTCACCCCCTGGGCACAAGTTTTGGCGTGCCACCTTCAACTTCCATAGAGGGCAGTCCTGTTGTCTCACAGCAACCAGCACCAGCAACAATACCACCAGTGGCAACAACAATAACAGGAATACAACAATCACTCAGAGCTTCTGAATTGGGCTGGTTTCAATTTGCAAATCTTAAGTTCAGTGCAGAGGCAAAGGCAAAAGAGATCGAGCAAGTGGCAGCACCAATGACTATTCAGAGGATGCTCCAGCACTATTTGAGTACGTTTACTACTTCTCAGTATTCACAAAGGTAAACTTTGACCAAAAGTCTAACTTTACTATTTTTCAATAATCACAAAGGTAAACTTAGGCCAAAAGTCTAACTTTGTGAATCCGAAAAGTAGTAAAGTTAGACTTTAGTCTAAGTTTACCTTTGTGATTACAAAAAGTAGTAAAGCTAGACATTTGATCTAAGTTTACCTTTGTGAATACCGAAAAGTAGTAAACCTAAACAAAAGTGTAAGCTTATCTTTGCGAATCGGGCCCAATATTCATAACGTAAACTAAACTTACCTCTGAGTGTGAGCAGCTAGCTATTTGAAAAAAAAATTGCATTGTAGAACACATCAAATAAATAATTACTCACCAAGCCCTGAAACCTGGACGTCCAGCAGGTCAAGCAAGTCCTGCTCCCAGTTCAGTATGTCCACCCAGCAGTGCATCAACTGCTCCTGGGTGAACTGGACTTCAGTGTGCTGGCGCACACACTGGCGCAACCACCCCACAGCAGCCGACGCTCCAGCAGGGCGTACCCACTATCAGGACCGCCTGCTGCCACCATAGAGGGGAGGTGACTCTGCATGTAAAAAACTAGTGCAGCTACCTCTGCCTTAAACAAAATAGCACTGGGCTGCACTCCTTGGCAACGCAGGTGACCGGAAGGTGTGCGACTAGCAAACTAGCTGGCACCAATGCTTCCTATCTCACCCTGCTCTGCCATGGTGCTGGGTGGGGGAAAAAAGAAGAAATATGAAAAGGAAGAAATTAATAAGAGAAGAAAAGGAAGAACTAAAGAAGTAAAGGGAAACCAAAAAAAGTACAAAAAATCAAGGATAAAGAAAGAAAAACCAAAAACGTAAAATACACAAAGACACACACTAATAAAAAAAATAAAGATAAATCACTGGTGGATGAGTGGGTTTAGGGGGAGGATTGCAAAGATTTAAGTAGGAAGGAAAAATCAGGCCCAGCTCATGCACAGAACAGGAAAGCAGATAACACAAAATGATCACACCCATGAAGACCGCTTGGTGCTGTTTGTGCAGCTTTTGCAGCCCGAAAGCGTGCATCAGCTTACTGCATGTAAAACAGCAGAGGGAATGGGCAGACTGAGGATCACTTCCGCCCACTTTCAGAGTTCCGTGGAATCTTGCAGAGTTTTTTTTTACATAGCAGAACTCCGCGATTTCCGCCCAGGCCTAGTAGGAATATGTTGCATTGTCAGAGTCCTCTGGACAACTGCAAGGCTTCCTCACATTTGAGTTATGTATGGAACCATTTCCATAGTTTAAACACTGTATGTTGGGCTCAGTATTTGATTTTACACACAGCACAACACAGGTAGTCTCCATTCTGTAGGGCCATATATGAAAGGGAGAGGGCAGATAAGTGTAGGATTTGACATTTGACTACAGAATTCTAGTCCCTGGCTGCACTGGCACACAGATTGCTGCCTAACACTAAGGCAGACACCCTTCCACCACTGTGCAAGGAGGTCTGTCTGTTTGGCTGGTTGATACATGTGCATGAATTCACACCTACCTGGACAACATTCTTAATCATTAGCTTGTACTACTTGCTAAGTGTGGTACATCATGCAGCTCACTTAGAAGATAACTATCAACAAGGCTTTTTGTCCATGTACCTCCCATTTTCCCCTCCCCTGGGGAGGTGTACCATTGTTATGTGTTCCATTGTCTGCGACGTATGCAAAATAGAACCTACAAATTATGTCATGTGTTAATTTACTCACACTCAAGCCATGTAAGACTTCTCCGAGGCAGAATTACATAATTTGGCAATATTTGCCAGTGTGCATCACTCAACATTTATCATTATAGCATACACAGGACCAGGCAGCCGGGCTCTTGCATGTCTTGGTTACTGTCATTCAAGGAATTGGATTGCCCTTGTGCATCCTTGTGTGTCACAAGTACAATGCAAATCCATGAGGAATATGGGCATGAGTATGTGGCTAGTATTGGTACAACCATCCAGATTTATGCACTGTTGATAATGTTTTGTGTAAGCAGTGACGTTTTCACATTAGGTAATGATGTTGTCATATTTACTTTGCTACAGAAATGTGGATGATTGGAACAATGTTTTGGCCAGCATGCCTCGTACATACAGTTTTTGGGTATTAAGTATTTGTATCCTTTAAAAAAAAACTCACTGTGTGTCTGTCAAGAAAATGCAGCTTGTTGAGGCACTCTGACATTACATTGGCACACCAGGCATTGCTCATCATACCTGGCCATGCCTCCTTCCCAGGGATATGGAAAAGACATCTATAGAACAGATTTTGGGGGCGGGAGGGTGCACACAACTGGCCCCAGACATAACTGGGGTGGCCAACTATAATAGGCAATTGTGAAAGTCTGTGCATGTGCATACATGTGTCTATCTATATATATATATATATATATATATATATATGTATATATATATATATATATATATATATATATATATAAAAACATATATATATATATATAAATATACGCTGATAGATTTAGCTATACTTACCTATACCGTCATTATTCAACATTTTAAGCATTACCATACATGTAGACTTGTGTTGCCTCAAACAGTCTTGGTTTGGAATGAAAGGTACTTGAACATATTAATGTATGTGGCACGGGTCAGTGTCTGTTTCTTCAACAGCCATGGTGATGGGTTCCTATGGAGCTCAGGACTAATAGACCTGCACTCAGGCCCATCTGCCCCCTAGAGAAGCTGGGGATCAGGCCCACCAGCAAATGAGCATTCATAATTTAAACACTCATTCCTTGCTTTAGCCCATAACGCATAGTCAGGCATACTCATTCCTTATTCAGTAACTTCTTTTCATTTTTATTTCTACTGTATTTTGTCTCTAGTCATAGGTTGAAGAAATGTACATTATTTAATGAATTTACGAAACCTTTTCTCACGACTCCAAAATTTGTGATATGCACTTTAATTCCATGAATATCTCATTCTAAGAAATCTATTTTTATGGAGGTATAATCTGCTGGTACCGTGAGTCAATTTTCCCTATTCGTGCTACAAATTAATTTCCTAGTAACTTTCTAAGTTTCTAATGTGCTCCATACACACGTCACATCCTTTAACAATTCATGTATGATTATTAATGTGCATGCATTGGTATGTGTACATCCGTACGCCAGCTGTCAAAAATCTCATCCTGGCAGCTAATCAAACTCCTGATTACTTATAGCTCGTCTATTTTGTTGACATTTATCCCTTCATCTGCCTGGGACACTAAATTCACAATAAATCAGTAAGCCGAGAAAACCAAGTGCACACCTCAGTCATTTGTTCGTAAATCAATCAGCCCAAATATCTAACTAGGTGCAGAGTGCAAACGTCGATACTTAGTTGCCCAAAACATCCAACTGATAAATACAATGGGGTATATTCACAAGAACGTGTGCTAAACATCTCCAAAAAATGTTAACGCAACTTTACACATCGAAGTCTATCGCGGGAAAATAACCCCGTGTTAACGTGGAATTCACAACACGGCGGTACCATGCGATAGTCTCCCGAAACCGCGCCCAATGTCCGCGATACAACCACCTCGACGGAGATAAAAACACAAACCCCAACACCAAAAAACATCCGATGAGCCCATTCGCGAGGAGGAAAGCAGCGATAAGCAGCGCAAGGCCCGCGACACACATACGGCATGCGGGAATAAGCACAACAAAAGCAGGAAAAAGAAAGACAAACCAAACAGAAAACAGCCAAGCACAATGGAGGCAGTCGGAGCTAGCACACAACCCCACAAGCACCATTGGCAACAAAACATTAGACATGGCAGGCCATCGTGGACAAGGTGAATGCAGCCGGAGAGCGGAGGAGGACAATGGCAGAAAAACCAGAACAGCTGGAATGATGCGAAACGCACAAACAAGCACAAACACGCCAACAACCAGAAGGCAGCAATGCACACCGGAGGTGGGAGTCCAGCGCCACATCAGGAGCTGGATAACATGGAGGAAATGGTGTCCACCACATCAGTCTGGAGATGGTGGCAGGAGTCGGGGACCGGAAACTGCTCAAAATCAACAGACACAACAGCAACAGGGAGAGGAAAGACCAGGGACTGGGGGGACGGGGGGAGATGGGCACAATGGCACACATGCACAATTAAGCACAGCACAACTGCAGATAAACCATGCCCAAGAGGAACCACATCAACCAAGAGCACAAGTCACACAACTCGGCAATATCACACCACTGAACAAGCACAGAAGTAAAAACCACACTGCCTGAAAGGGAGAAGGGTGAGCCAAATCAGAGCTGAAGGGCCATCTCACACACAATGCAGCACACACACATAGGAAGCAGAGCACCCCAACATCCAACACAATGTGGTACAAACACCAACATCTGCACAACCGAACACAGGACACAAGTGCACCCACTTGTGGCCGGTAAATGGCCATACGCATCTGGCAAAGCACGAAACAGAGACATGATAATGCACAAGTACCAACCCACAGCCCTGATGGGGCAGCAATGCATGTAAGGCAGGGACCCAGATAGGCCGTGACACACACATTGGCATACAAATAAACACTCAACACAGTTGGAGACAAGTGAACGTGCGGAAACTTTATCAACAATTGCATGTCAGTACAGCCAAGGGAAGTGCCACGACATGCAGACCAATGCAGCAGCATGTCTGAATGAGGAACATTGGAAAGCGCACATGTCCACCCCGGGGGAGTCCATCACCAACAGAAGTCATTGCCAAACCGCGTATGTTGTCCGCGCATGGATCAGGAGTCCAGGCCAATGCAGCCATGTCCACCGTCTCCTAGGGACATGTGACCAGATCCCCAACATGCAACCAGGCGTCGGGACACGTTCAATGGGTCACATGCAGTCCTGGCTGCAGGTACCTTGTCACTCGTCCATGAACGCGAGTGCAGCAGCATAGGCCAACATTTCCAATGCGAGATCGTTGTCCAAAACATCTGACATGTCGGCGACGTAACCCATCAGCTGTCTCGGACAGATGTGCTCACTCCAACCCCTGGCCCCAATATGCACGAAAGCCCAATCAGGGAGCGGCTCAATGTGGTCACTGCACTCGGCGACTCCTGCAATCTCGCAGGTCCAGTTCCCAGCATGCATGCCAAACATCCAGGCATGCCATAAACGGGCATCACGGTGACACTCCTGGTCGTGGTCCAACAGGGGGCGCACACACACATCGAAATCCAGGTCAGCTACTGTAACGTTGGAGAGGCAGACATCCATGGACCACTTGAAAGTGCACGAGCGACAGTGCAACACAGGCTGAACGCAGGTGACATTGGCAATGCGGAAGCTCAGCCTGTAACTGATCAGCAGCACTGCCAATGGCAGTGCCCCCAGTACATGCAGCAGACGTGCACGGTACAGATCCACGTGACTGGAGTAGAGCATGTGTCCGGGATGGTCTGCCATTGCGTCAGTGGCACTGCATGAAGCAGCACTGTGAAGACCTGCGCCAGTCCTGTGGATGAAACGCCAAAGCTCGGAGCAATGAGCAGTGTCTGTGTGCAACGGGTGCAGGCCTGGGGTGTGGTGGGAGAACGAGTGAAGGCCATTTCACGCACGCAAACTACGACCAAGGACTTCTGCATGTGGGATGTGTACACGTTGGCCTCACGTCTGGCAGTGCATAGTGTGGGAGTCGCCTGGAAATGCTATCTGTCAGGGGGTGCTGGGCACATGCAAGTCACATCTAGGAGCTGCAGATATGCTACCGCCCGATAGTGCAGACAAAGGACCATTCATCCCTACAGTAACTTCACCATCTGCATGCATTCAGGAGACGTACAGAGGCCTGCCGTGGGTGTGGTGGGATGTCTGCGACCCTGGGAATCATGGATGATATGCCCAGCACGTGGCACATGTGCGGCCTCACTGTGTGTTGCGTTGCCTCACAGCTGCTCCACCCTCCCACGAGCCCCCACACTTGTGTGCCCTGCGCAGTTGTATCACGTGCACTCCAACATCGTCTACTGTGGCCCAGGTGGCGACAACACCCCAACACAAGGACACACTTACCTCACTTCCTGTTCAAGGACAGACCAGAGCCATGCCCTGATCCCCCTGCTGAATCAGCACACCCCTGTGCTGACCTGATGTACGCCGGACCAGCACACGCCGCTTGTGCATGCATGGGGGGGCGGGCGAAGCTACATGTCCAAGGTCTCAGCCACTGCTGAGGTGACATGGTATCCTCCGCTGAAGACAGCACACTGATGTTGCAGTGCTCCGGCCCATCATGCTGACATAATGACCACACGAACACACTTGCTTAGATGTTGGGAATGGTCATGGGCATGTGCGCCCGGCCACTTTTATTAGCAGGCTCACATGTCGAGTGACACCTGTGTTGGATGGGTGTGGGGTGTGTGTACACCAGCCGTCATGGAGTGCCTGGTGCAGTCAAAAAACAACAACAGTGTACATCGTAAAGGACACAACCATTCAACCGTAAAGGACCCATGACCTGAGCTGCACAGAGTTAGTGGCCCCGGATGCCCAGCGTCCTGCACAGGCCTACCGCCACGGGCCGCTGACTTGCGGTGCACTGGGGCAGGGTCACGAGAGCAGAGCAGGTTCCCGCAGATGACATGGGGGGTTGTCACGGAGTGTCTCGGTGGACAGTGGAAGTTGTACCCCCAGGGCATGATGCCGAGGGCAGAACCACGCTGAAACAGTCACCATGGTGGAGATGAGTGGAGCAAACACATGTCGGACACCAAGTCCGTCCCAGCCAGATGATGATGCAGACAACCCCCAGGCCATGGACTCAGACGCCACCAAAGTTCAACCAGAGAGTGCCCATGAGTCATTGCGAACAGAGTTAGTGGCACAGGTGCTGATAGGGGATGCCGCCTGCGATGAGGCATGTCCAATGGTGTGGACTCCTCCATATCTTACCCAGGACACAGTTCCACATGTGTGGTCCACTAGACCGGAGTGTAGGCCTGAGGCAGCGACCAGCAGGGGACATTCACCATTCACCGAGTGTCACCGGCTTAGGTTGGATGGTCCCACCGGCCTGCGTAGTTCAGGTTCAGTGGCACCACGGGACGCGGACTTGCGTTGAACAGGGTTAGTGGCACCACGTGTCGCCGGCTTGCGTTGAACAGGGTTAGTGGCACCACGTGTCGCCGTCCTGCGATATGGAATTATGCCTCACTGATCGAAGAGAGTCTGGTGCTGTGGCCGCTGCCACGGACTTGGGGTCACTGCCATTCAAGACTCAGGACACAGTTCCACATGTGGGACCCACTGGGCCGAGGAGGACGCCGGTGGAGTATGTAAATATAAAAGGAGTACTGTGGGCCTGCGCCGTGGAGGCCAGCAATGGTCTGCGGAGGCTGCAAAGGTCGCGGGCCTGGGGCCTGGAGCTTGCACCGGCACGTGGTGGGCCCTCTTTGACACACGCCGGTGTCGGCAGGTGAGCGGAGCCTCGTTGGTGCGCTGGGGCAGGCATGACGGGTCTTGGGCCCAGCGGCCCAGGGTGCAGCAGGCGCACAGGGACGCAGGCCCTGCTGCGCTCGGCGCAGGACTCGTGGCGGGCTGAGAGGTGCCACCCTGGCAGACGCGTTGTCCATTCCGAATGAGAACCACGCCCAGTGCGACAGGCTTTTTGTTCACACCCCTACGCAGGCCTGTCATACGCAGGTCCAACCCACTCCGCCCGCGCATGCAGGGGGTGACGGAACGTGCAACATTTCCGCATTCTGCCCCACAGCCTGTGGGGACATGGTAGCGTCCACTGGCCACTACACTCCATGCACCAGCAGTTGATCTCCACATGGCCATTTCCATGATTTGCACGCTGTGGTCTGTCCGGCATCTCCATGCCACATCTGGCATTGGGTACGTTCACATTCCTTAGTCACTTGCAGCTCTCGCACATGCCTGCTCCATGCCTCTCCTCACATCCTGCTATTGTGTGTCTGTGGTGCCATGCCATGGCTGGGTTGTGGGCATGGCAAAGCCAAGTTCCTAATGGAGTTGTGTTGTCGTGTCTGGTCGGTTGGCATGTTGTGTGGCATGTTGAATGTAGTTGTGCTGCATGCCCATTGCCAGTGTTGTGAGTTACATGACTGTGGGCTGGAGGTATGTGGTGTGTTCATTTGGTACTTACCAATGAGCACTGCATTGCTATGGGTGCCATCCTGGGAGCGCTAGGTGATGATGGACTGTCGGGAGATGTGAGAATCAGGCACTCTGCCTGGGGAGTTGGCCACGACATTGTTGAGGGGTCCTGGGCGGTCCACTATTGCCTGCACATTCATGGGATGCATGTGCTTTCTGTTGTGGTAGTTGTGTGCAGTGTAGGCAGGGGGCATGAGGGGTACATGTGTGCAGTTGGCCCTGACACGTGAGGGAATCCAGCTATGGCATAGGGGCCTTGCTTGGTCTCCAGCTGCTCCTGCGCAGTGTGGGCGAAGTGGAGGGGCTGGGGTACCAGGCTGATGTTGGCATCCAGGACAGGTGTGATGACCTTGGATGGGGCTGGCTGTGTGACTCCTCCGACTCTGGCAGTTGTGGGTTGGATGGTACCAGAGGCCGACATGTGCTGCGCAGCCGGCAGCTTTGTCTGTGGAGGGATGTTGGTAGTCCGCTGGGTTGGTACCGTCAGCAGGTGGGGGATGTGGGTCAGGATGCGGGAGATGGTTGTCCTTTTGGGCCTGTAGTGGGCAATGTCCTCCTCTGGCGTTGGGTCTGGGTGGCAGGTGCGTTTCTGGTGGGTCCGCTGTCTTTGTGTACGCTGCCTCTGTGGTGTTCCCGGGGGCGGGACGGGTCCTGGGGGTGGTGGCGGGCCTGGGGTGGGCGGGGGTGGGTGTTGTGTCCCTCATGGGTATCTGAGCTGCATGATCATTGTCTCCATGGCATCTGTGGGTCTTCGGGTGTGGCTCTTGGCTGGGCTCCCTTTCATGCTGCAGGTAGTCATCCTGCTTAACACCAGCAAAAGGCAGGTGTTAAATCACTGGTGCTACCGCGGCTTATCGCCTGTTTTTGGTTCGCTTCGCAGATTTGGCAGTTCATTGTGAAAGTGGTGTTGTGGTTTTTTCGTGTGTTTTTGCACAGGAACGCCTACTCTGCATCTCATTAGGGTTAGTTGGTGGTGTCCACCGTGGAGCTACATTTTGGGGCAGTTATCGCAGGAATACTGGCGATGTCTGCAGCTTGCACCCGCTAGTGAATGGGGTGTTAAATCTATCTCCACTTTTGATGAGTTAAGGTGGAGATAAATAGGAGATAAGTCCTTGTGAATATGCCCCTAAATTGTTCTAAATTCACTAATTTTCAAAATCTGCGCAACACTGAAATGCCCAGTATTTATCAGCAAGAAAAGTGAAAACCCATCAAGTTTACAGTTTTTGCTATGTAGATCCAAGTTTACTTTCCTGTGCTATGCCTTCCAAATTCAGATCCACTTGATTGTGAAGAAATGCCGTTTAAAAATAGCAGTCTTCCGCTAATAGTCCTGTCTCTAGCTACTTACACTACATCACCGGTTAGTGTTCCTGTGGTAAGTAATGATGCCTAAGTAAGTATAAAGTAGTATCTGTTATATTGGAGCATCAACTCACAGATAATACCAGATACAACTTAAGTAGAATAGAATGCATATGCGAACTTGGAATGCTAAGCAAGAATATACAACAAAGGACCAATGATAACAAATGTAAGTATCAAGCAGGTTAAGGGAGCTTACGAGCATACAGAAATAGAAAGGAACCTTAACTATTAACTTTCCACAGCTGCGTATTAAAAACAATACTCTTTCTTTGTATGTAGACGATATATTACTTTAGATTCAGGCTACCGAGCTTGACCACTTAACCCAGAAGCACTGTTGTTATTTTATTTTAGTTTGTACTGTTCTGTTTTGTTTTGTTTAAATAACGGAATTAAAATACTATATACTAATCAAACCAAAGTACATCTTTCGAAGTGACATACAGATTATTAACATTCTTGACCTGCACTATGATTGGAACTTATTGAAATACATATAAAACCGGTAAGGGAAGTAAAACGAAAAACTTAAGCCTCTTAATGGGACTTGTTTGAGGATAATTTAAGCAAGCATAACTGCTTAGATAAAAGCAAGTGTAAGATGCTACATGCATTTGTGAGGCACACCGTCACTCGCGAGGGTGATGAAAATGATGTTTGGTATCAACATGCTGAGAAAAAGCGCTACAAATATATATGTGTGTATATATATATATATATATATATATATATTTTGTGTTGGGGTTGAGTCACTTTCATGGCGCTGCCTCACACAAAATCTGTTGTTATTTACCAAGCAACGACAAGTCACTTTGCATGAGTTTGTAAATACAAAGGAACACAACACAGCACATTGAGCTCCCTTTGGTTTCCTTGAGTTGGGAAAGCGTTCCATGGATGGAGCATGGGCATTACCATGCATCCCCCACATGTATTTTGGTGCATTGCAGATTTACTAAAGCTAGTAAACCTGGGAATGTGTCAAAATGCTACACATTCCCAAGTGAGGTGAAAAGTTGCCCCTTTCAGCACAAAAATAATAATTCCTGTAACACAGGCACCTTTGCACCATAGCCGAATGTATACAGAAAATGCATTTAATAACAATCACTTCCCAATCACCTCCACCATTCTTGAGATCTTGCAGCAATGCTGTAAAATCAAATGCAGGTTAAATGTTGGGAAAAATACTCTGCTCCATGGCTCTATAATTTCTTATTCATATTATCCAGTGTTACTATAAGGCTATGATGACTGTGATGGATCAGTCTTGAAGTAGCAGCGGTGGCACTGGGAGAACAAAGCCACAATATTTAGACAGAGCATTTGTGGCTGAGTCTACAAGAGGTCTCATATAAAAAGGCCCAGAATGACAAAAAGGAACGCAAGAACAGGATATGAAAATTAGAACTTTTTAAGTTGTAAAACAATGAGTGGTGGTGCCTAAAGCTCTAATCAGAAGCCATGGTAGTGCAATTAAATGTCAGCGTGACAAATAGTATAGCTAACATTCCTAAATTCACCTCTTGACACTTTAATCCTTACAATACACTCCCTCCCCCTTTGTCTTACTCTTGTAGATTGCTGAGTTCTCCCTTTGTGACTTTTTCCAGTCTTTCTAATGCTCCATCTTTCTCTTTTGTGCATTTTCTCCTCTATCATACTAAATAGATGTCTGATGCAGAAAAGTAAGTGCTGGTCCCCCAAAATAAGCGCCGTGGCCCCCAGGGGCAACCACCAGATCAAATTAAGCACTAGAAATTAAGCATGAATGTGTTGTTTGTACAAAAGCTATCTATAGGATAGTTCAAATTGTATTTCACATACTAGACCCATGCACAAATCGATCTTTTGCCTACACATTGTCTCTCATCCTTATTCGTGGCCCCACACACACACACACACACACACCCTCACACTCACACACACACAAACCCACACACACACACACACACACACACGCACACACACTCTCTCTCTCTCTCTGACTGTTTTTTGGGAAGGGAGAACTGGTATGTGCATATGCAGTGATACACACACACACACGTATAGCCCTTTGTAAATCAAGAAAAACGGTGTCAATCCACACATCCAGCAATTGCTTTGTGCTCGCGTATGTGTCTGTTTGTGTTCAGGGTTCCTGTAAATAGATGAGTGCGTCCTGCTATGCCTATTGAATTATGGGTAAAAATAACACATGAACAAAAAACAAATTTCATTTGTTTGCTAAAACATATAATTATGTTCCCTATGATAGTTACTCTTGGAGGACTAAAATAGCAGGGGTCAGAGTTATCAAGATTTGATGTAGCACTAAGGAGAAAAACTTGCTGCGCTGCATCATATATATGGTGCATTATTGCTCTCTCATTGCGCTGGCGCACTATGTGCTGCCTAGCGCCAACACAAGCATGGCAGGAAGGGAACCTTCCTGCACAAAAACAATCCTTAGAGGAGTTTTCCTCTTTTTAAGTGTGCTGCATTCTGCAGCACACTTAGAATGAGGAAAGCACAAGGAGAAATAAATATATTTCTCTTTGTTGCACCTATATCCGGACGGCGCATAATTCTGATGCACCCCAAGGTTTACTTGACTTGTTAAATCTGGGAATGTGCCAAAATATATGGGTGGGTGCATGGGAACACCCACTCTCCACCCTTGTAACCCCTTTCCAGTGCACAGTAACGCAAAACAGTTACTTGCACTGTCTTGCATTACAACAGATTTACCAAGCCACTCGGGGCCTAAGGATTGCATTTCTCTTGTGACACCCTGCGTGACACAAGTGCAATGCAATCCTTTCATAATTCTGGGTCTGGATTTGCAATAGACAGACAAAAATCTTCACACAGCCCAACCCACAAAACAAACGTCAACACACAAGCACATTCATTGAAGTCTGTGAATGTCTGTGGTGCCTCCATCTGCACCTGTCTTGTTATGGGTCACATGTTTATGAGCTGGGTTCAGACACACTCAGAGACACATGCTCAAGCATACATATACAGTCAACACCGCCATACTCTTAAAAACATGATCTATAGAACTCGAATATTACTGCTAATTGTATTCATCAATATCGATCCTATAAAGCACTGTCCGAAATTACATCTTTTAACTAATTGAGTATGATTTGGTTTACGTTTTTTCACTGTAAAACAAAATTAAATACACATCATTACTTAATGTTCTATTTTGCAACAAAACTTTATGGGACAATAATATTTAAATCTTATGTCCTTTGCTTTCTTACATGTAAGGAGTACATGTAAATCTATTGTCTACATTGTGACTATTACAAGGAAAAAACGCCGTTCTGTGGCATTTCCACAAAATTCTAAGATTCTCTAAACTGAAGCAAGAATGTTTACCCTATTACAGTCAGTTAGCCCCAATTTGGAAATCACCTGGGACTCCTCCATGTTTACAAGACTCATTGTCTACACCTCTTATGGATGCCAAAATCGCAAAATGGGGCCAACTAATGGATGAACAGAATCAAATTACTTGGGACTATTTATCGAAGAAAACTAACAACCAACTGTCTAGATTCTAATATCTGCAATTAGCAAGCTGGGCTCAACGTCAAACATCTGTAGGAGTCTCGAATAAGTGGGAGACAGCACTATGTGGTAACCCCTCACAGAAAAAAGAGACTACTAAATGGTATTGGATGTTAGTCCAGGAGGAAGATTCTCACAATACGCCACTGGAGGAAAAATGGAAAGATGCTCTACCAGATGTTGACTTAACAACTCTGTGGCAAGTATCTATGAATGAAATGAAATGAAATGAAATTAAATGAGTGTTTTTATATAGCGCGTGTCTGCCGTGGCGTCTTAGCGCTTACTGCCCTTAATTTTCACAGTGGGAGAATAGGAGTGACTATGGTTTAGGGACAAATAGCCATGTCTTCAATTCCTTCCTGAACGATAGTAGATTGGTTTGGTTTCTGAGGTGGGTAGGCAATGAGTTCCATAATTTAGGGGCCAAGTGACGAAAACTTCTGCCACCCCATTTCAAGGTTTTGACCCTAGGAACTACAAGTAGTGAGGTGGATGATGATCTGAGGCTTCTCTGTGGAGTGTAGCGCTTAATATGTTGACTAAGTTGGGCAGGTCCCACCCCGTACAGAGTCTTATGCACGATACACATAGCTTTGAATTGGATCCTTGCCTGGACAGGTAGCCAGTGCAGATCGCGAATGGCTTGACTTATTGGGCTAAATTTGGGAATCTTAAGTAGTATCCGGGCGGCCGCATTCTGTAAAGTCTGTAATTTACGTATCACACACTTTTTTGCACCCAGGTAGAGTGAGTTGCAATAGTCGATCTTGGGCAGTATCAAGGCAGTTACAACAGTTTTTCTGAGGGCAATAGGAATGAAAGGTAAAATCTTTCTTAGGGTTTTTAAAGTGTGAAAACAGGAGGAAGTAACGCCATTTACCTGATCTGATAGTGAAAGATGGTCATCTATGATAATTCCAAGGTTTTTAACCTTTTTTACCGGCTGAGGGCAAAGCCCAGCTATATCCGGCCACCAAGTGGAATTCCAGAGGGAGGTATCTCTTCCAAACGTAACCACTTCCGTTTTACCGGTGTTCAACTTCAGGCAGTTGTCATGCATCCATCTGATAATGTGACTCATACAGGCGTTAAAGCTTACAGCCACAGTATCTGGTTTGGAGGATAAAGAAACGACTATTTGCGTGTCGTCGGCGTAACAGATGGCCGAGAAGCCATGGGATCGTATGAGTTTTGCCAATGGTGTGACGTACACGTTAAACAGGGTTGGGGAAAGTGACGATCCCGGGGGGACCCCGCATGGTAACGCGTAAGGGTGCGATTTGTGCTCGTTCATCATTGTGGATTGTTCTCTATCGGTTAAGTACGACCGAAGAATGTCTGAGGCTTTGTCTACGATTCCTATTTCGGCCAGTCGTTGGATAAGTATGTGGTGGTCGACCGTATCAAAAGCGGCCGACAAATCCAGTAGAATCAGTATGGCTTTCCCCCCCCGGTCAAGTTGGACACGTATGTCCTCTGTAGCAACGATCAATGCGGATTCAGTGCTGTGCCTTGGTCGAAAACCGTGTTGCGCTGGATCAAGTATATTGTTGATTTCTATAAATGATAGCAGTTCTTCATTTAAGGCTTTTTCTAATATGCACTTTGTACATTTGTCAAATATGCTCCATTAAGGAGGAATCATCTATTTACTTTACATAGGGTATACTGGTCCCCCAAGAAGCTGTCCAGATTAGGAGGGGAAATAAGGTGCTGCCTGAAATGTGGACTGGCAAAAGCAGATGATATACACATGTTCTGGCAATGCTCTGGAGTATACGCATACTGGCTAGATGTGGGTAAGATATTAACAGCTATCCTGAAAAAGAAAATAGAGGTAAACCTAGCTCTTATTATATTTGGGATCTTGGATAATGTTGGCTTTATTGGGAAGAACAGGAAATTATTTGAGCAGCTGTTATTAATTCTGATTATTATTGCCCGCAGGGAAATATGTATCAATTGGACCTCAAGCTCTCCGCCCTCTAGTGCAGCTTGGTTAATGACAGCTAGAAGATTTGGCAGGCTAGATTGTATAAATGGCTCTGAGAGGAGAATCAGCACATGGGAACCTCTTGTACTTTATAAAACAAACCCAAGTAGGTAATGGAGGAACAAATGGTCCTAGGATTAAGACACTCTAATCCATGGGGAGATAAGCAGGGGTAACCCTGCTGCCTCGAAACAAAGGTAGAAGGTAGGTGCACCAGGGACAAAGAATCATCCGGCAGGATGTGGGTCATGCCTCGTTTCCAGACCCTGAACGCACCATTAACCTTTCTTGGATTGTCACTTATGAGGAACAAAAAAACAAAAAAAAACAAATGTTTAGTTAAGTGACCTGAAAAAAATCAGAAATCTTATTCCTTACCTAAAAAAGTAAGATCATTTTATATTAATGTATGTTAAATTATTGGCAGAAAATGAAACTCTTAGTGTACCATAATGCTAAAATGACACTAAAGTTGTTGCAATAATTTATGTTGTATTTTAGGTAATCGTTCCAAATCATATTTAATTGCATACATATATATTTCATTCACAAAGCCACTCTTTTATGTGGTAGTATGGACTATGTAAAAGCAAATGAAGTAACTAAGTTTAGAGGTAATTTTGTCGAAGTACTGATAAGTAGAGGTGATCCTGCAATCATGGTATATCTGCAGTACTTCGCAATGCAGATATAGCAGATCTAAACTCTAAACGTCAAATAAATGCAATATTCATCATAGATCACCCTCACCTACAATGCACCTTTGAAAACCTTGCCCAGACATGCATACTGCATATTAACCACAGGCACAAAAATAACAGATGTATCACTGTAATCCACATGTCTTTCAGGTCCTAAATAACTAAAATACTTACCATTTCACTTCCATGGAGTACTTCATCAGCCAATTGACCATCTCATCTTCTTAGGATATAACCTTCAACCTAACCCACAGACCCACCAGAACCATCAAAATGTCCATATTTGAATTCCTGGCCATCATCATCCTAACACCAATCAGGTGTTGCAATAAATTCTTCATGACCTCAACTTTTGAGGAGTTATCATTTACATGATCATGTACAGTGAACCTTTGAATCTGTGGGACTTTGCAATCATCAAAGAAAACATCACAGAAGAAACTTACTCTACCTACTTTTAACCACAATGCCAACCATCAATGACTGATTTTCATTATCAATGGAATGGGCAGACTATAACACATTTATCCATCCTCATACAAGTGGGCTTCATTCACTTTTATGACTTTCCTGAAGCACTCTTACCTAACCAGGAAACGTGACTTATTAAAATGTATACAACCCTCAAACCTATCCAAAAGTCTCCTCAAAAACAAATTAGGGACTGCCTTGCCAGGGATGTCATTCCTGGACGTCCACCTGAACGCCACCAATAGATCCATATTACTTACGGACTTGATCTAGCCTAGGTCTGGATCTCCAAAATAAAGGATGATGAAGTTGCTCCTCAAGTCACCTTGATCATGGGCAGCAACATCTTCAAATTCCACATCACCACTAAGTCATAAACTGACTTTTATTAATCTCCCCTGTGAAATATCAAGTTGCAGAGCACAAAATCAACATAACAAACACTGCCCTCCCCTGGTTCTCATACAGCTGGACAGCAACAACATTCTGATTACTGGGTCCCAGATTCACAACCAGCTCCCTTGAAGTGTTTTCAGTATGCCCCTCCACAATCCTGCTTCATTTGCAAAATAGCTGCTGACTCTTGCATAGTGTTAACAATTAACATGCCACCCTAACACACAATACCATGACACAGCCAAATTGAAAATTAAGACCAACCTGAGTGCCCAGGAAATACCCAATATGAAGTTAGTGGTGAAGGCTGACTTGCTCCTCTTTCCTCCACTTCATAAAAGAGCTAAAAATTATGAAAAATAACTTTTGCTTCCCCGCTATGCTGTCTATAATGAGTTTCCACTCATCTTGTTGTTTGTTGACCAACAACTAAAAATACACTGCATAAACCACAACATATGTATACTTGCATATTTATGAAAATATTTTAAATTACATGGATTAACAGTGAACTATTTGCTGGTAAGTTTTACTTTCTCTTCTCTAATGCAGATTTAAAAAAAGGAAAACTATAAGCACCATGCTTAATATATTAAACATCTTGATCCTATCCCAAAACTTTTTTTAGTTTGAGTATGCACAGCTCAGCAATTATGGGTCCTAAAATAGCATGAGGTGGATTAGAGGCAAAAAACACTCTCTGAACAATTTCCACTGCAGGAGAGCAACACTCCATATGTAGGTAGTTTATAATGTAATCTAAATGAATCCAACTATAATATACATTTCATTTTATTCTAAAACACCAATAATCAGAACATTTCTACATTATAGAAGGTCAATAGCCATCTTGATCAAGTATGATCAATTCAAGTGCTGTGTACACATTGGATTGCATGTGCATATTCGCTAATGATACCGCCATGCTCTGAGGCTTGTTGATTGCTTACATACTTCAACTTGGGAGTAGACACTTACATGATCTGTCATGATTATGGCACTCTACCATTAACATTAAAAGTGCTACTATTCACTGTTTCCTATTTTATTTACACGCATAATACTTCTGTCTGGGGGAAAGCACCTAAGCATAATGTGACTTTTTACTTACCTGATATTAGCGCGTACATATACAGATGCCAGTTTACAACTTCTACACTCTTGATTTGGACTACTTATTTAGATTGAAATTAAAGGCCTTGTTTTAAATAAGTGCCCAACACCAATTTTAATGAAGCACATGTTTGCTTTTTTAGATACATACCAATATTAAACAATTGTTTTATGATGTGAATACTGTAAGAAACATAATTATTTATTTGGGTGGAAGAAGTCCACCAGAAGTAATAAAACTAACCCTGGGCGTAGTTTACGTAGTCGCGCTACGCAAAGCTATGCGAAGACGTCGGAGCGCTACGCGAGCTACGCGTAGCTACGCGAGCGTGCGTAGCTGCTTGTCGCGCCCGTTCGCGATGCGTTTTTCTTGCTCGGGAACGCGTTGTGTGTGTTCGGGACGCTGTTTGCATGCTAGGGGGCACGAACTTACCCATGCGGTCGCCTATGGGCGCGGACATTTTGTTTTTCACTTGTCCCGCCCGTTCGCGATCCCTTATTTCCTGTTCCGGGTCGCGTATAGCGTGCTCGCGATGCGCATTCCATGTTCGGGAACGCGTTGTACGTGTTCGCGATGTTTTTTGCGTGCTCGGGGAGAAATATCGCGCAAACTTACCGACGCGGTCGCGATGGGCACGGCAATCTTGTTTTTCCACTCTATGCTATGGTTCTGGGCCTGCTTTTCTATCCTCCCTCAATCTTTGCAATCCTTAGTTTTTTACACTGTTTTTCAATTTTTCTTTATTTCTTATCTATCTCTCTCTCTGCCTAAGTCTATATTTTGCATTTTTTTCTACTTTTTACTGTGTTTTTTAACTTTTCGACTGTTTTATATAACTTTTTTCTTTAAGCTCCTATTTCTTCCCCTAACTTTATTTTTCCCTTCTAACTTTTCTTTTCCGCCTCCTCCCACCCCAGAACCATGGCAAAGGGTAGCAGCAGCGGCTCGAAGGGCAAGGCGCGTGCGCCCAAGAGCCGCCTGCCTTGCAGCAGACTGCGCCCTGCAGGGGTGCAAGCCCGCCAGGTTTTTACTGAGGCGGAGGTGGCCGCCCTTGTTTCTTTTGTTCAGCGCCACCTCCCCTTGACCTTGGCAGCAGGCGGCAGGCCAGGCTCCGGGTACCCGACCCAGGAGCTTCACTGCCGGTGGGCGAAGGTGCGCCGGGCAGTGTTTCGCTGCTCAGGGGTCCGGCGCACCCATAACCAGCTGGCCCACCGGTGGTCAGACATCCTCGACCGGGAGCAGGACCTGTTGGACCTGCTAGGTGTCGAGGTCGTGGGGCTTGGTGAGTAGCTAATATATATAGTAGTATAAGTATTGTGATTTGTGTATACATTTTTTACAAATAACAAGAATACTGCTGCTTACATTGCAGGTAAATTACGTTTCAAAATCTTCTGTGATTGTAGGACACAGGTGCTGGGCGCTACTCTTACTTGTTTGCAACTTTGCGCTCGCTTGTCCTTATTATTATGTAAGAGTTTACTTTAGAGAACTTCAGTTAGGTAATGCTATTGCTAGAGAGACTGTAGTCCTTCCTTTGTCCTCCTGTCAAATAGTGGTGGATGGATTGATACTAGGTTTAGTTACTATTAGTTGATAATTTTTGAGCGGTCTGCGTGACGCATCCTCTGTCACTGAGTGCTGCTTACCCCAGTCCTTAGTAGAACCTTTTGTAGTTTGTTTAGTGAGTGGTACTGGTAAGCTTAGCAGTGTCAGTCAGCTGCAGAACATCAGACGCAACCAACCAACAATTTGGTGTATGCATTATGCACTTTATGCATGTGTCCTCCTTCTCATCTATGCATTTTTGATGGCTAAAAAAAATGGAAATGCAGACTTAATGAACAATTGGCCCGCCTGGAATAGGTGGGCTAGGTCAGGTGGTACTTAGGCTTAGTTAGTGTTCTGGATTTTATTTGAATCAATCAGAATGGAACACTGAATTAGTGTTCCCAAATAAGTAGACTGTCCGTGAATCCCGCAAGCCAGTAGTCGATCGGATTAGATAGGTCAATTTTATTGCAATTTTTGTTTCCTAAAACGTTTTTTGAGCGTTTTTTTAGATAATTTATTTGTTTCACAGCAATCATTAATGTTTGTGTCTTTCTTTATTATATCTTACATGATCACTGATCTGCAGCACCCAGGGGCAAGAAGACGGGGTCCGAGTCGGCGGGACAACCACCAGAGGACCGCTCCTCTACCGAGGGCCCTGCTGCTGGTCCCAGTAAGTCCTCCAGTGGTTAATATTAACAATTATATTGCCCTAACTTTTACTGCACCTTATTTTTTCAGAACTATTAATTCTGGTTCCACTCCCTAATTCTATTTTTTACAAAAGATTCTTTGATCTTGACTTGACTATCTGTTTCTAAATTCTGGTTATCCCTGCCTCTAAGTTCTAACTGCCTCTGCTATGAATGTCTGTACTACTACTATTAGTCTGTCGCTAAGCTTGCCCAGTTTGCATTGCCACTCTTTATTGTACGGTTTTGAATAAAACTCAGATTGACCAATAGCTCTAGCCACTGAGTCCAGTCCTTTCGGTTGTCCTCTTCTAGGCTTCTTAATCTTGAGGCTTTGACAATTACCACAAACAAAATGCCCAACCAGATATTTGACTATTTTTGATAGGATATAGTACATACTACTACTGATGTGTGGATTCTGCACAGCCCCATGCAGAACTATGCACAAGGAAATAGGATGTTGGTGATGGGAGTTTGGAACTTGGACGTTCCTCACACCTCAGTCAGAAGTGAACCCACAATCCCCTGAACGACTAGCTATAGTGTCTCATTAGGTCCCCGAACCCCCACCCGAAGATACCCAATGATTATGATTACACAACCCAGAACATAACACCCTTTCGCTCACTCACTCGTGTAAGTCCACCACCACCACCACACCAAATACCACAGAGTCTATGTGTAAGTTCAAAAGGTTTATTTTCAACTAACAAGCTCTGTATGTTGTTCTATAAAATTCAGTGTACTCCAGCCAGCTCCAACAGCAAAATGCATAAGATTAAAACAATAAACATTGTTACAACAAGTGCATGATGATAGAAGACAAAAGATCAGTGCGAATTCTGGGAGACTCCTCACCGTAGAACGTAGAATTACTGGTTACATCTCATGCATCATTCATAAGCTCTGCAAATCTCTGGTTCGTAGAAGGAAATCTTCTGCCTGAGAAAAATGGTGCGCGTTAGATAGTATAATGCAAGCATTTCTCAGTCCTGCCAAAAAAGTGTAACATGTTACTTATGGCTAAGCAATACGGACTAACCGAACTCCATAACAAAGTGGCTTGTTTTTCGACCTCTTGTACGCAACGCTCAGACAGTAGCTGTATGTGCTCATGTGGGCTCAAAAAGGCGTCTTACTGTTACTTACTGCACAACAAGCTGCGAGGTAACATGCGCAAAAGACATGAAGCGAAAAATGGTTGCATGGCTCAGGCTAACTTTGCAAAGAGTAGAGTATAGTATAATAAATAATGACCCTAGGGACCATAACACTACTAGTGTCTACTGACTCTAGTACCCGATTTTGACTAGTGAATGTGATGTATAATATGTATGTATTAACTTTTTTTTTCAATCTTGCTAGTGAAAAAGAATAAATAGGGGGAGGTGTACACAGGCATCTAAAAATGTGTCATGTTTTTATCTAGGCGTAGTAGCGACCACCAGTGCCGGCGGGGCCAGCGGGGATTCCACCATTCCGGAGGGGGCAGGAGATGCGGCACCTGCAGGAGCTACAGGGGGTGAGCCAGCAGCAGTGGCGGGCGGTGGTAAGTTATATTCATTACTTATTGACATTGCACTAGCTGGAAGGGTGTTGACTTCACTCACTGTACTGTTGTTGAGACTTATTAGGTATGAAGTTGTAGTGAACATTATACAACGGTTGAAGAAGAGAAGACACCCTTTACTTAGCATTAGCAATGCAGTAGCAATAGCATTACCAGCGTGACTTGATTAACCAATGGCCTCTTCTATCTGACTCCAACTCAGCTGTGAAAGTTTTATGGAGGAGACTAAAAGTCAGATCAGATGACCTTGATGGATGTGTTGAACAAAAAGGGAAAGAAGGGTGGAAGGAGGAAGGACGGGCGAGATTTAATATGATGACTGGCAGAGAAGGATACGTTGGAAGCATGGATAGGTGGCTGATAGGAATCAGATGCATGTGTTGTTGAAGGATGGGTGGAAGGTGAAAGAAGAATGGATGCCTGCCTGGGTGGGCGACACAGTATGGGTGGATACTGTGGATAGCAAGAATCATCAGCGGTGTTTGGGTGAAACTCTAAGCCAAGGCAAGCAACGGAGTGAGTGGACGCATGGGTTGTTGTTGGTGAAACAAAGTAAGGTTTGTGGAGAGATTAAGAAGAATGATTGACATTTACTTAGAATGGATGGATGCCTGTATGTATTCATCAAGACAGCATAGGTGGAGACTGTCACGGGATGCACAGTTTTAGTTTTAAGGGAACGTAAAAGAAACTGCGCCACAGTAGCACAGCCGATGTGGGGAGGGTCAGGGTGGGGGGTAGCAGTAAACAATGTATTACGCGGCCAAATACAGGTAACTTTACTGTAAACATAAAAATAAATAAAGCGAATTTAATTGTGCGCACTGCACCGCCAAAAGCGATGCAGTGGGCGCAACAAAATTAGTTTTATTTATTTATATGTTTACTTACCTGTAATTGGCCGTAATCCATAGTTTACTACCCCCCACCCTGCCCCTTCCTACGTCACCGCCCGGCAGCACTCCCCAAGTCCCACCACCGGCCGCTACTGACCTTATGTCGTCGTACCATGTAAAAGCAATGATCATTGGATCAGATATATAATCTGCCTTTTTGTAGTAGCCAGGGCACTGTCAAAGTGAAATTGACCAATTGCCCTTCATGTAACAGAGAGAGTATGGCCAGTGCCACCCGTAATAGAAAAATACGAGCTTCCCCACCTGCAGACAGTAGTAAATCAAACTAACGTGAGTCTGCGTCATGAGTCAGACTCGTATGTTTGTCTTGGGTGCAAGCATAGTTGACCGAGCTGGCATGCCGGCTACTACAACCAGGTTATGTCATTTCGCTAAACTAGTAGAGATAAGAAGAAGACTGGTGTACTGTGTACTGGAGTCCATAGTGCTAGTATAATGCCTGAAACTCCCACAAATGTTACAGGCCGAGGAAGTGGGAGGATAGATAGATTATTACCAGAAATGTTATGTACTGTGCTTCTTGCTAGTGCTACTGTGCCATTATGTGTTGAATTAATTTTGTGTTACTGTTTTGCTAAGAGTACTGGTTACAACAATATTCTTTTTCTTTCTTGATATAGATACTCCTTCCCAAGAAAAACCATCCCGGAAGGAGTTGGCAGCCAGGGCCCGGCGCCGGAAACTGGAGGCCATCTGTGAGGAGTACCGGCGGCTGGTGGCTCAGGCGGAGGAGGAGGAGGTGGCAGCAGCTGCAGCCTCGTCCGATGCCCCGGGCCCCAGCCAGGCCGGACCTCCAGTGGTCCGGCGCCGCGGTCTGGCAGCCGCCCGCCGCCGCAATTCTCTTTCAGCCAGCACTGCTGTCCCCCACCCTGGATGCCACTGCAGGGCATTTTGACGCAAGATTCTCCTCCAGGTGGCACGGCTAGAGGAGCAACTAGAGGAGCGTGTAAAAATTCTGGTGGACAAACACCTTAAAGCCCGCCGAATCTAATAGGACCCTGTTGCATTGCCCCTTTTTTATTCCTTTTGTTGGTGGGTGGGAATTGGGGTTTCTGGACATTCTTTGAACTTTTTTTCGTTTTGGACATTGGTTGGGGTTAGGGAGAGGGGTGGGTCAGGTGTGCGATAGTTTATTTTTGTTAGGGTAATAAATTATATTTATACTTAAACATACAATGTCAATGTTTTGTGGGGGGTTACTGTTTTACGAATTAACGCCACATGGTTTCCTTGCTGCTGCAGGGCCGCAGCCAGTGTTTGATTTAAATAATCTGCCAATGATGTAACACAAACAGATAGATGCGGTACCCCTCACTGAGTTATTTGTCCTACTAGTACTGTCAGTCTCTCCTCCTAGTCCATTATACCTCCCACCAAACTTATCTTACCTGTGATTGATGATGATTACGTTCGGCACAGCGATGGCTGCATGGTTTCCCAAAAGAATGGAGAAGATGCCATGGTTGTGGTGGTAGTAGTAGAGTAGACACTGGCAGCAGCATTTGCTAAAAAAATAAAAAAGAGACAGTCACTTGCCTGAAAGCGACTGTGGGAGGAGTAGTAGAACGAAGTAAAATACAGTACAGAAGAAGACTGCCAAACAAACAATATTGCATTTGCAACTGCTAAAGTCAAATAAAACATAATGGTGGCGGGGAGTGGGACAGCCTAGTACAAGAAGTTACAAACTGTAGTTGTGTCGAGTGAGTCACTTAACTTAACACAATCGTAATTCGTAACCTTTACTGCTGTGTGGTAGGAGTTTGATGATGAATCCAATCAATGCTGGCAATTAATTATGATGTACTATTAGCCGGTGACGGCTTGCACATAGACTGAGCATGGGTGGGCAAGCAGAAGAAGCTCCTCGCCCTGCCTTGAAATTTAATTAGTGTTGCTTTCACCACATCTGCCCCAGCAAGCGTGTGATCAATTGGTGTACATTTTATGTAGTCACATCACACCTCAATATAAATCACAGCCCGGGGGAAGAGGGTTAGGGTTTGATGAATGGATGGGAAGGGGGGTTTGGGGAAAGGGTGGAGAAAGAAAAACAGTACGCATGGACAACAAAAGCAAAGCGAAATCTTTGCAGACGACCATGATCTTATCCCAAAAATCTATAAAGGGAGAAAAAGGAAATGCATGCATGATGATGAAGATAACTTGATGGTTAATGAGTAGTACTTACTAACTCCTACTAGACAATTAGACAGTACAGGGCAGCAGTATATTCTACGCAATTTGCCTTTCCTGTAATATGCCCTCAGAGATTGAGACCCAAATTCCATGTTGTACTGGGCTTACTTTTAAAGATAGCAAAGAAAATTAAAAAATAGTTGTAGGGATCAATTAGCAAACGAACAACAACACACAACACACAGTTGTAATGATTGAAGAGAAAAAAGGATTCCAATTAATTAAAAGATGAATGATGAATGATACTAAAGTTACTATTATCCTGGTCAAATTGTGGAGTTGAATCTCGTCCTTCCTCTTGGTCCTATCTTCCATGGACGCTCCGCACATCAATCTTGGTGGCCTTCCTGATGCGGATTGGTAAGGTAAATGTGAGTTGTGTCTCCCAGTATAGCACAGGGTAAAGGCCGGCCTGTAACGTCTAGATGGAAAAACAAAAGGGGTATTGAAAAATCAATGAATAAAAAAAAACATCAATTACGGTGGAGTCCAAGAAGAGAAGAGAGAAAACTTTCAGACTGAGGCGGCTTGGATATATCGTGTATATTCTGTTTACAGCATTAAGCTACAACAACAACAGGACAGAACAGGCCCACCACAGCACCAGCCAGTCCGTGACCCAACCTCCATTTACCTTAATTTTTGACAGAGCCAGACAAAACAAGGCATATATACACAGCAACTTAGCATTTTCAAAATTAAGTGACAAAATCTATGCGCCGCTGTCAGTCATGACTTGACTCGACTCCACCACTACATGGACATGTAGGTCTGCTGTGTTTACTTTCTTGTTGAATTGTTGTGTTTATGTTTACCTTATGCCACTTCATGAAACGCAGTTATTCCTTCAATCATCTCCGATCCAACTGACTGACTGCAAAGATAGTATGGTCATCATCATGGTGTGGTACGTGTTGTCCAACTCCAACTCAGTCTGTAGTGACTCCGATTAAGTCCATATTCCATATTAAAAAATTGCAACAGATATTGGCCTGCACCTGCAGTAGTAGGAGTATAATTTGGTTATTAAACAACAAGAAGGGAAACATTGACTGTCACTGACTTGACTTCAGTCACTTTGTAGATTAACTAGTAGAGTAGAGTTCGACTTCATGCACAACATCAACAACAAACAACAGCAATCGCTCAGAGTCTGCAAGCATCCAATGCATTCCATCATTACCTGTCTTGCTCTTCTCTTTGGCTGTCAGATCATCAGATGCCTAGTTCTGACAGGTGTGTGTTTTTTTTTTTTACTGGGCAGTGGCCTCATCATTACTCCAGTCCACATTCATTTTGAGTGTTAGTCGCTGTTTCGGTTTTCGTCTTATTCATCTGTGGCACTTTGTCACAGTTTAAGTTGCTTCACCTGGTCAGCAGTGCACTGTGATGATGGGCCGCAGCCTGGGTAGTGCTCAGTGCTGGTCATTTGAGTTTGCACAAATGTCAGCAAGTTTCTTCGAAGAGTCTTGTCTTTCTCTGCCAAGTACCTTCTGTCCTGACAGTGAGGAGCTTTGGATGCCTGCCGAGGCTGTAGCCTTCGGACAGTGATGAGTTCACTTGTGGATGCCTGCCCAAGTTCTGACAGTGAAGAGTTGTGGACGCCTGCATAGGCGGTAGCCTTCGGACACTGATGAGTTTCGGCTCGGAAACAAAACGGAGGATAGCTATAGTCACGTTTCACTTCTTATGGAGGGACTGTTAAAGGCAACATGTCTTGTACTCCAATGTCTGGCTTGATGGAAATGTACTAGGGCGAGACAGGAAGATGAAGCAGGACTCTGAAGAGTGGACAGTTAAATGCACAGACGTGCAACTCCAATAGGGAAATAAAAAGAGAAGACGGTGGTGATGGATTTGTTGTGATTTGATTTGAACCAGAAAGACAGATACACAGACACATAAAGGAAGGAAGAAAGTATCAATTTGAAAGCCTAGTTGTCAGGGAAGAGGAGCTCATCCTCAAACTCTGGTGGTTCGGACAGAAGTAGGTCCTGTAACGCACTATTTACGTCATCCAAGTCGCTCTCCTCTTCCTGCTGTGATTCACGCATTTTGTAATCCGGTGGTATAAAGTGCTGATTCATTTTGATCATGGTTAACCTCTCCACGCTTTTGGGCGAGTGACTGGTCCTTTTCGAAGTTACAATGGCACCAGCAGCACTGAAAACACGTTCAGAAGAGACACTTGCGACAGGGGAAGCCAGATACTTTATCGCCAGCCTGCTGAGCACTGTCCATTGGCTTCTTTTCCCATACCAATACACCAATGGGTTTCGATCCATGAAGACCTCTGTTGGGTCATCCAGATAGGCCTGGACCGTCCGCTCAATGTTCAGGGGTGCTCCGATGTGCTCGGCCTCTTTTGCCTTTGCATCAGCACTGGACTTACCATACCCCTGCCGTAGAAACCAATCAGTTGCAGATTGTACTGTGGATGATCCTGTTCTTGCTGTAGTTGATGTTATTGTTGGTGTAGGTGACTGCTGGGAGGCAAACGCACTGCCCTCAGGCTCCGAAGTAGAACTTGACTCTGGATGCCCTGTAGTACTTGTTATGGCCTGGGGTGGGGGGCCTGTAATTAACAGCCGTTCATTTTCGAAAATAGTGGCTTCCTTAGCTATCAAAATTTTGTAGTTGGCAACATCCACTTCCGAAAAAGGAATTACTGCCTTGCTGTTCAGAAATACTTTGTACCGTGGATCCAAAATTGTGGCACTAATGTAATGTGGTTGTGACAAAATTTTATTTTGAATCCTTGTATTTTCAGATAAGCGTACGTTTCAGACACCTCCTTCAGCTGTTGCTCTAGCATGTGCAACAATGGGATAGCTTGGCCCATAATACAGTCCTCCCTGCTGACTTCACGTGTGAAGATCTCAAAAGGAAGTAGCATCTCAGTCAGGCATTTAATGAGGTCCCATTGACCCATCTCAACGGTCATGCCTCTCACACTAGGTTCCCCTAATCTTTGCATGACATAAGCATTGAGTGGTATGTACAGTTCAAACAGACGATCAAGCATGTAATAAGTTGAGTTCCAACGTGTTGGCACCTCCTGGATGAGCGCTTTGACTGGCATTTTATGCTCACGTTGAATGACCCTCAGCTGCTTCCGGGCTTTAAAAGAATGGCTGAAATGAGTGCATATTCTTCTGCAGGTGGCCAGTAAGTTGCTGACTTTGGATTCATTTTTCAAAAAGTCTTGAACAACAATGTTAATGCAGTGTGCCAAACACGGGACCCTGAAATAGCCACCATTGCGCATGGCCTTAACTACATTACTGCCGTTGTCCGTGGCAACAAAACCAATCGTAAGCCCTCTTGGGCGCAGCCACTCAAAGCCCTTGGTGTTAAACTCTTCCAAAATGTTTGCAGCAGTATGAGATTTCTCCATGGCAAACATGGCTTCAGTTGCATGTTTGCGAGTGGCATGAAAAATCTCAGCAGCGTCAATACCAGCAGATATCTGTTCTCTAACCCCCGCAAAAGAGATCCAGTGTGCAGTGATGCACATGTTATCTGTGGCTTGGCAACTGGTCCACATGTCTGTTGTCAGGTGGATACTGTGAACAGCACTCTGCTTCAAGGCTTTTCCAAGCAATTCCAGCACGTCGTGATGTAGTGCCAGAACAGCAACTATGGCAAAATAGTAGCGGCTGGGAACATGCCATTTTGGGCAGATGGTTGACACAAATTCCAGAAAACCCACCCCTTCAACAAAAGAAAAAGGGAGAAGGTCCAGTGCTAACATTTTAGCCAGCTTCGCATTGTACAAACGTGCTATTGGGTGGTTGCGTTCGTACTGCCCCTCCCCCCAAACATGCTGATAATGGTAGGCTGCATGGTTTTCCTTTCTCTTAGGCTCAACAACGCACTTTTTGGGGTTGCGGACCTGGTACTCCTTGGTGTCTCAGGCTGACTCTTACTCTTGTGCCACTGAGATGTTGCTGAAGATGTGGGCGACGTTAACACTGCACTGCTGGGGTCAGGGACACCTTGTGTACCACTACCAGAGAGAATGTCTCCCTGTCCTTCCTCTTCCACCGTGATCGGATCTTCTACTCCTTTATCCCCACCAACACCAATGGTTGCAGTTTTTATGCCGCGAAGGTGGTCCTCCCAGCTGATCAAGTGGTGTTTTTTCAGATGGGTCATTTGGCCTCCGGTACCATAGTTTGTACCAAGCCTACCACGACTAACAGAGCTATTACAAATGGAGCATATAGCAATGTTCTCCTCCTTTTCGCTAACCGTAAAGAAGTCCCAAACTGGGGAGCTTAACTTTGGCCTCCTGCTGGAGGTGCCACTTCCAATGCCGGATGAACTGGAGGGTGTGTTTTGAATTTGACTCTGTGCTGCTGTACCACTACCTACTCCTACTGAGGTGGTGGTTGTGCTGGATGTAGGTGGCTGCCGGGCCTTTGCTAATGCAAATATGGAAGCTGTAGGTCGTGTTGGTGTTACCTGTGGAGGTATGCGTGCTACATCCCTCGCAGCGATTTTGGATAGGGTAATAATGTTGGTCTCCATCTCCTCGGGGCCGGGAGTGATGTTCGTGATGACTGGCTCATCATCATCATCCTGCTGTTCTACATCGACCTCCATAAGTGTAAGGCTTTCTGGAACCTTCCTTTTCCCTAGCTTGGTCTTGGAACGTGGCTCCCTCTCAGACTCAGTTTGTGGCTTCCAAGTGGCATCTAGATCATCAGAAGGGGGCTTGGCGAAGAACTTGATGGGCTACCCCTCCTTTTCCTTGCTGGAGATTTGGAAGACAATGGATCTTCTGAATGAGTGGCTTCTTCTTCTACCTCTGCATGAGGCTCAATTTCCTGAACTGCCCCTACTTCAGGAGGAACAACAACTACTATTGCGGGCGGTGGTTGCGGCTGTTGTTGTTGACCACTTATCTGCTGTGTTTCCTCCTGCGTTGATTGGGTACTACTTTGAGATAGCGATATGTTTATCTCAGGCTCAGCATCACTGCTTTCCACCATTAGGCTGGCTACCTCTTCCACACTCATGTGCTTGGGCCTGGGTTGGTGGGTTGTGCCCACTGATGCGGAGGTGCTGCCCCCAGCTTGCCCCCGGACACCGCTGCTGCAGGCGTAATTTTTTTTGCCCAAAAAGGTATTGGCCGGCACACCAGACTTAAGTGTCACTTCCTTCTTCTGTTCCTTCTTCTCAATAGCAACTTTCTTGGTACTGGAGGACCTGGTACCTGCTTTCTTTGGGCCCATCTTCTTCAGATGTCAGCAGCACTCAGTTGCAGAGATGTCTGGTCAGGTCACACGTCACGTTGTGTTGTGTGTACAGCAGCAGGATGTCTGTCTGGCAGTGCAACGGGCAATGATGAGAGACACACCTCCTCCTCAGTCTTTGTGCACCTAAAAGCAAAAAAGCCAGAACATCAGTCAAACATAGCACAAATCAAACAAATATAATATAGAACTTAGTGTGTGGTGGCCTCATTTATTAAATTTTAGAAACTCAGTGAACAACAACACACAGTGTAGCCATTTATGAGACGTTGACAACAAGGCCAGGGCTTTCCTGGCTACTGTGTAGTGCTAGTGTGTACACTCTGGAAGAATAAGAATAGTAAAGAACAAAAACTAAAATGTAGTGGAGCATGTTTGGCCTAAATTATTGCATCACGTGGGATGTATGTAGCAGCATCAGGGAGCTGCAGCTGGCAATGGGGATGGATTTGGAAGAAGTAAGACAAGAGGAACAATGGAAAGACACGCAGGCCTATGTGGCAAAAACAGCACACTACTAACTACCACCACAAAATGGCCCCCAGCAACATGGTGACTCACAGGCACAAGGCACGGTAAACAATGAACTCAAGCAGGCCTATATATGGGCAGACAAAGGATGCCTTATAAAACACACACAGCTTTAATGCAAAAACTAAAATCCACATGGCTAAAAACACTTTTGAAAGTTAGACAACCACTACAACAACACATAATTATAATTACACACGCAAAAAAGGCATTTATTTAACACACCCAAAAAATGAAATAGACCCTCCAAAAAAAACACATTTTGCAATTCAATTCAATGCCATCCATGGCCTAAATGATGTCAAAATTCCACAGACAACACAGAAACAGTTTTTATGCACCCATGATGACTACCTCTGGGCCTACTGGCAGACTAGGCCGCAAGCTTGGAGGCCTATGGCAAAAGCACAGTGGCTGGTCCCACAAAATGGCCGCCACCACATGGCCAGGCCACCCAACAACTTCCTTCCTGTTGAAAAAAATTGTAAAACAAAAAAAAAGTGACTCCTTGCTCATCAAACTACATCTAAATGACAACCTGAGGAGTTTTTTGTGCAAAATGAACTAAATCATCATTTTCGAGAAGGTTTTATGCTGCTCGAGAGATATTCTTCGCCAGATTGTAAATTCTGCGTGTTCGGCATCGCGATCGTCACAAAAAGTCGTTATCACGTGCGCGAAAACGTATATTGAGCGCGCAAAGAAGATAAAAAGTGTAGGTCCGCGTTATCGCGCAGTGCGGAGTTGCCCAAAGTCCGCGAGCTGAATGCCCAGGGTTACCTACTGGCTGAAAAGGCCTATTTATTTAACAAACACCCAAAAACTGAAATACCACCCCAAACCCCACATTTTGCAAATCAATCCAATGCCATCCATGGCCTAAATTATGTTACAATTCAACAGACAACAAAGAAACAGTTTTATGCACCCATGAGGATGACTACCTCCGGGCCTACTGGCAGACTAGGCCACAAGCTTGGAGGCCTATGAAAAAAGCACAGTGGCTGGTCCCACAAAATGGCCGCCACCACATGGCCAGGCCACCCACAACAACAAGAAAAGGAACACAAGACAGACAATGCAGGCCTATGGCAAAAGCACAATGCCTGGCTTTACAAAATGGCCGCCACCCACATGGCCAGGCCACCCAAAATAACAAGAAAGTGAAGACAAAGGACAGGAGTCAGACCAGGCAGTTGGAGACTCTGGGCAACTTCCTTCCTGTTGAAAAAAATTGTAAAACAAAAAAAAGTGACTCCTTGCTCACCAAACTACATCTAAATGACAACCTGAGGAGTTTTTTGTGCAAAATGAACTAAATCATCATTTCCGAGAAGGTTTTATGCTGCTCGAGAGATATTCTTCGCCAGATTGTAAATTCTGCGTGTTCGGCATCGCGATCGTCACAAAAAGTCGTTATCGCGCGCGCGAAAACGTATATTGAGGTCGCGAAGAAGATAAAAAGTGTAAGTCCGCGTTGTCGCGCAGTGCGGAGTTGCCCAAAGTCCGCGAGCTGAACGCCCAGGGTTACCTACTGGCTGAAAAGGCCTATTTATTTAACAAACACCCAAAAACTGAAATACCACCCCAAAACCCACATTTTGCAAATCAATCCAATGCCATCCATGGCCTAAATTATGTTACAATTCAACAGACAACACAGAAACAGTTTTTATGCACCCATGAGGATGACTACCTCTGGGCCTACTGGCAGACTAGGCCACAAGCTTGGAGGCCTATGGCAAAAGCACAGTGGCTGGTCCCACAAAATGGCCGCCACCACATGGCCAGGCCACCCACAAGTTCACAACAAGCATAAGCCAAGGGGAACAAAGAAAAGACATGCAGGCCTATATGGAAAAAGCAGCACACTACTAAAGTACCCCCACAAAATGGCCCCAAGCCACATGGTCACTCACAGTCACAACAGGCCATGGAAAATCAATGAACTCAAGCAGGCCTATAATAATAAATATGACCAGACACAGGAGGCCTGCAGTGCTAAACAACACAGCTTTAATACAAAAATGTAAAAACGAAAATCCACAGGGCTACAAAAGGTTGGAAAGTTACACAACAAGCACACACACACATCCAACAAAGGTATATATTACACCCAAAAAGTGAAATACACCCCAAAAACCACATTTACCAATTCAATCCAATGCCATCCATGCATGCCCTACATGATGTTTAAATTCAACAGACACCACAGAAACATGCACCCATGGGTACCTCTGGCTCTAGTCTGGGCATACTGGCTGAAATTCCAATCAAAGAAAAACAACTAGGCCCCTGCCGAAACTACAGGCCACAACAATACATTTTAAAAACTATGGAAATCCCCAAAAAAATGTAGGTACAAACAAGCCCCAATCAAACAAACAAGTACACCAGTTCTCCAACTTACTTGTAAAATCTCAAATCCAAGAGTCCTCAAATCCAATCCAATGATATGATGCAGCAGACAGACACAAAAAGTGATCCTTCCAGCTCCAAATCCAAATGAAAGTGAACAGCAGATGGGCAAAGCACTGGGAGGAGCCTGCTGGACAGGAACAGGAAGTTTGAGAATCAGGGGCACTTCCTTCCTCTTGGAAAAAAAGTAAAAAAAGAAAAAGGACTCCTTGCACAAAAAACTACAGCCAAATCACAATCTGAGGAGTTTTTTGGAGCAAAACCATCATTTTCGAGAAGGTTTTATGATGCTCGAGAGATATTCTTCGCCAGACTGTAGTTTCTTCATGTTCGGGATCGCGATCTTACCAACACTGCCGCCGGAAGTCAGATCGCGCGTCCGAATGACGTGTTCGCGTTCGCACACTCTCGCGGGATCGTGCGGCCGGATTCCAAATCTTGTGGCGCCCGTGAACGGATAGGAAGTTGCGTCGGCGAATGCAGAATCACGGTAGGTCGTTACCGCGCGCGCGAGAACGTATATTGAGCGCGCGAAGAAGAAAAACAGCTACGCTACGCCGCAAATTGCTAGTGCACGGTAACTTCGCGTTCTACGCGAATCGCGAAGTTACCGAAACTTTGCAAACTCCACGAGCGTAGCGTAGTTCACCGCCCAGGGTTAAATAAAACCAGAGGTTTTCCACCAGGTTCTGCGTTCCGCATCTTCTACCCTCGCTGCCAATTCCCTGGAGACTGATGTTAGACATGTTATAGATTTCTTCATCTTTGTCACAGTGTCTTCCACCCGGACTTTTGGACCTCTGCCTCTGTTATGCTGTCTACAACCTGGGGGAGGTCCTGGTGCAATAGCTTAACATCTGCCCCCAAGGCTCCAATTACATCCTCCAGAGCATCACAAGACTGGTCAATGACCAAAATTATCCTGGCTGTGTCGGATGTGGCATTGCATGCCTCTTTGCTGTCCTCAGGCAAGGCTGTAGATGGCAGCTTGGTATGGTGGTGTGGCTGTGTCGATCCTCTAGAGTTGGGCATATTTGTCTAGCATGCATGTTTGCCGGGATAGGGTCTTTGTCTTTAGCTGTAAGTGTGAGGGTCACCTCCACTGCCGCAAAGATGCAGGGTCTCCAATGATGAGCTTGAAGTCTGGCCCTCCTGCCCTCTAGCCAGACAAATCTTTCCGGAGAGGTGGCATGAGTGGTCAGCAGCAGGAATCCCCCAGTGCCTTAGCGATCACAGTCAGTGTCCCCTAAATAGGCCCATGTTGGCATTTGGGTAACTGTATTGACAATCACCCTGGGGAGGGAAGGTTGGGCAGCAGGGAATGAGCTGACATGCCAGAGAGCTCAAGCAAAGGTCCCAAGATCCAGATCCTCCCGATGAGGAGGAGTGTCACCCCCCCCCAACTGCCAGTGTTCAATAGTCAGGCGGCGGCGCCCAGGATTGTATATCCCCACACTTCCCCATTTTCAATATCAAAAGCATTAAAACCCTTTCATGAAGCTTTTGCATTTGACTCGTGAGGGACTTCTAGTAACGACTAGTGGAACTGCAGCTTGATGTAATAATAATTTCAATGCTTTTGCATTTGACTCGTGAGTGACATCTAGTAATGACTAGTTGATCTGCAGCTCTTTGTAGAATTATTTTGATATTGGATACTATAATATTCACTGTCCACTGCTAATCTCGTCCCATAATGCTTTGCAGGGCCTTTGGTTGGGATTGTATTTTTGCCAATAACGGTGCTTGTGGTGGTCCTAAGAGGATGGGACCACCACCGAATCGTTCAACAAGATGTGCTTTTTGTTTTCAAGGCATCTGCTTGGTTCTCTCCCTAGGTTAGGGAGGATCCCAAAATCATCACCTCTCTCACTGCTTGTTAATTAATCGTTTTCACTTTTGTGAAATGACTATATGCATTTTTAGCATATAAAGACAGAGATACTTATTTTATCTTAACTTGCACTGTGCAAGATGCCTTTGGCAATTATTGCACAGTGCAGTCAAGCACACAGCTACGCACTACGCAATTTGTGTAGCTACGTGTAGTTCAAAATGTACTTCGCGTAGCTACGTGTAGTGATACTACGCGAACTACGCCCAGGGTTACCGCCAACCTAGAAATTTCTCACCTGCAGGTCTCCCCTTGTATATGGTCGGACCATCACTTTACTACCTTTGTTATTCCCTATGTCCGCCCTACTAACATTCCCTGGCCAGGTAATTTTATGGCCAGAAACTGGGGTCGGGTGGACATCGAAGAATTTTGTTCCTCGTTAACTGCCTCAGCCCCCTCTGCCCTAGATGAGTCTCCTCATACTCTAGCGGAAAACATTAATACTTGGCTGGACTCGACCAGAGATAGCATAGTCCCCTTGAGAAAAGTTAAAACTAGGAGGCCCCATGATGCACAATGTTGGTTTTCCGCAGATCTAAAATTAAAGAAACTTGCACTGAGACAAGCTGAACGCAAGTGGCGCCGCGACTACTGCCCCGCCAAAAAGGCCGCTTTTGTGTCTCTACTGAGAGACTATAAAACCGCTATCCTTAAGACCAAAGCAGAATACTTCTCTTTTAAAATATTAAACTCAGCCAATAAAGCTAAGGACATCTTCTCTATTGTGGATGAACTTGCTTCACTGGATCGAGTCAAGGCAAAACCTGTTCCATCACAAACTCTATGTAATTCTCTCAATTCTTTCTTCATCGAGAAAATTGCCACCATTAAGGCCAGCATTCCTAAACCCTCCTTACCCCTGGTCCTTTTATGCTCTTACACAAACCCTGCTCATCTAGATAAAATCCCTCTTATTACTCAAGACATTTTTTTTGCCCTACTTAAAAAGGTCTGCTCCTCCTCTCCCATGGATAGCTGCCCCCTTCAGATCCTTCGGGAAGCATTCCTACGCTGCCTGGACCGTCCCTTACTGCTCCTCAACAACTCCCTTGCTCAAGGGATTGTTCCAGACTTATTCAAAAAAGCAGAAGTTGTCCCCATCCTCAAGAAACCTAGTTTAGATCCTTTGGTTCCTGGTAATTACCGCCTCATTTCTTTGTTGCCTTACTTAAGCAAGATTTTGGAAACCCACGTTGCCAATTGTCTCAGTTCTTTTGTAGAGCAATCGCATTATCTGGACCCTCATTAAGCAGGGTTTAGACCTGAACATTCAACTGAGTCTGTCATCTTGGCAGTCCTGGATGAACTGAGAGGTGGGGCGGATCAGGGCACTACTCAGGCCCTGGTGCTCCTGGACTTGTCGGCCACTTTTGACACGGTCGACCACCATATTTATATCGACCGTGTCGGCTGCTCCGGGATCCAGGGTCTGTCATTGAAGTGGATCACTTCCTTTCTCGACAACCGCTCCCAATCAGTTCGCCTCGCTAATTTTTGTGCAGAACAAAGAAAACTGACCTGCGGGGTCCCACAGGGCTCTTCCGTCTCATCCCTTCTTTTTACCCTGTACATTTTACCTCTGATCCTGGCTTTGCGTAAAAGAGAGGTTATAGTTTTTAATTATGCCGACGATCTCCAGTTGGTGTTTAACATTGATTCATCTGCATCATCTGTTGTGAGCTTCCAATGCACTATGAACTTCATTAGTGATTGGATGAATATAAATCAGCTCAAACTAAACCCTGACAAAACCGAGCTGATCCTCACTGGCGGGTTGGCCAACCCTTGGAACCTTGGAACTCGGCCAACTTGGAGCCCCCCACTCCCAGCTAGTTCTGTTAAAAGTCTGGGAATTGTGATCAGTAATGATCTAACAATGAAGGCTCAGATCTGCTCAGTGGTCTCCGGATGTTTTTTTCATCTGCGACGAATTCGTAAAATCAGTAGATTCTTGTCCACAGAGGCCCTGAATCAAGTCGTCCTTGCCCTGGTAATCTCGCGTATTTACTACGCAAATTCTCTGTATGCTGGTATACCAGTATACCAATTGCATCGCCTGCAACTGGTTCAGAATCAAGCGGCTAGGCTGATCTTTGGTCAGCCGAAACACCAACATGTGAGACCACTGCTGAAAAGCCTCCATTGGCTTCCTGTGTCCCAACGCTGTCTATTTAAGCTAAGCTGCACCATCTATAAAGCTCTCTCAGGACGTGGTCCTGTCTTCATCGCATCAAAGGTACAGCGGTACACTCCTTTGCGTGACCTACGCTCGTCCAATAAGAACCTGTTTATGTAGTAATTCACACTACTCATGTGTAAATTAAGTTCCTTTTATTCAGTCTCAGTGAACAGCAACCTCCAGCAGCTCCAGGCTTCTTCAACTGCCAGAGCACCACATTCTAAATTACCTCAGAGCATTACATCATCACTAAGAATGTTTCTTACACATCTTTCCCCTATTAAAGAAACACAACAATATGGAATACACTTGAAATACAATCTTATAAGAAAAACATTGAAAAGAGGTAATAAAAATAAAATCATTAATCATCAACAACAACAACAAACAGTACATATGAAACATATTAGATCATAGAATTAATAAGATCATTATCTTTGCTAATCTTAGCAAAACTAATAATTAGGATCATTAGCTTTGCTAAGATTACCAAAACTCCATTCTTTTCCGTCTTCCAAAACAACGACATTTTTCTTAACATCAACCACTCTACTAGGATGAGAAAACTTACTCTCTCCTTTTTTACAATACCTCCACACCTTGTTACTACCCAGTCTCCACACCTCCAGTGAGTGGATTTGGCCCCCTTTTGATATCATACATCTGTTTGTTTATACACTGCTTTTCCCTCACTCTAGATCTCATAGCTTCTCGATCCACCCAAACTCTCTTCTTGTCTTGCAACCACATGGGTGATTCCTTCGTAGCAGGTTGTCTACCTTTTAAAGCAATAAAAGGCGAAACACCAGTAATGGAGTGTGGAGTCACTCTGTGAGCCCATATCATCTTGTTTAATTCTTCTCTCCAAGACAGCCCATTGGCCAAAGAAAGTTGAAGATTTTCCATTATAATACGATTGATTCTTTCAACTAGACCATTTGCCTGAGGCCTAAACAACGCCACTCTCTTATGTTTAATTCCCAGGTGTTCCAGAAACCTTACCATTCCAGATGACACAAACTGCACCCCATTATCAGTTGTAATGATCTTCGGAATACCCTCTTCCATAAAGACATCTTGTAAAACTCTCATTACATTTTCTGTAGTTATGTATTCCATAGTTCTAACAATAAACCATTTACTGTGGTAATCAACAATGACTAATAAAAATCGAGACTCCCTTCCTAACTTATCCACTGGTCCAACAAAATCCATGGCTAAATGTTCCCAGGGTTTTTCAGGAATCTCCATTGAGCACAGAGGTGGTTCTCTCACTACCTTGCTCTTATCACTGTTAGAGCATGCTACACAATCTCTTACCTTTTCCTCCACCTCCCTATCCATTCCTGGCCACCAGAAAAACTGTCTCAACCTTCTTTTAGTCAGACTCCTGCCCAAGTGTCCTTCGTGTCCCATATCAATTAATTTAGCTCTTAAACTACTTGGTGGAATTACTCGCCCTGCACGTAATACTTTGAATCCACAAATACTTAATTCATCCTTAACCATATCATATTGTTTCACTATTCTACTATCTTCATTATCGTGATGCCAATCTCCAGCAATCAATTCTTTTAATTTCCTATAATCATCATCTTCCACAGCAGCTCTACACCAATCATCCTCCGTTAAAGCAAATCCTGTAAGTTCACAAATATCCAAATGAACAATATCTTCCTCATCCTTGACCTCTGAATCATCTTCAACAGGCATACGGGATAAACAGTCTGCAACGACATTTCTTTTTCCCTTAACATATTCCACCACAAAATTAAATTCCATCACTGACAGCAACCACCTTGATATCCTAGGTGTCACCCCTCCTTCTAATCCTTTTCCACATTTAAATATAAACAACAAGGGTTTATGATCAGTTCGAAGTGTAAAGGGTAAACCCCACAAATAATATTTGAAATGATTTATCCCCCAACAGCACGCTAAAGCTTCCTTTTCTATAGTAGAGTAGGACCGCTCAGCACCTTGCAATCTCCTAGAAGCGAATCCTATTATTTTTCTTGACCATCCACTCTCTGTGACAACACTGCTCCCAATCCTACGTTGCTTGCATCAGTTGTCACAACAGTCTTGTTATTCACATTGAAATGGTGCAACGCAGGTGACACACTAATAGAAGTCTTAATAGCATTAAAAGCGAGTTCACATTGCTCATTCCAATTGTACATGGTTGCATTTTTCAACAATAATCTCAAAGGTTCAACTTTTTCAGTAAAATTACATACAAATTTAGAGCAATATTCCACAAGCCCTAAAAAGGATTTTAGTTGCTCCTTATTTTGTGGCCTAGGTACTTCAGCTATGGCTTTTACAATGCTTTTCTTAGGTTTAATACCCGTAGAAGAAATTTCATGTCCCAAGTAGTCTACAACATTTTTCTTTATCTGACACTTTTCTTTTTTATAGTTAGACCATGTTTTTCAACCCGTGATAATACCTCACTCAACATCTCATCATGTTCAGCTTCAGTTCTCCCAACCACCAATATGTCATCCTGAAAGCAAAGAACTTTTTGCATCCCTTTAAAAATCCCTTGCATCATCCTTTGAAAAACAGCCGAAGCCGAGGCAAGTCCAAAAGGCATCCTTCGATAGCGGAACGCCCCCAGTGGAGTAATGAATGAAGTTAAAGGCCTAGATTGTTCATGCAAATTCACCTGATGATAGGCCGATGACATATCGAGAACACTGAACCATTTGCCACCACCCATCATAGTTAGCATCTCAGAAATGTTGGGTAATGGTTGCCTATCCACCCATATATTGCGATTGAGCTCCCTCAAGTCTATGCATAAACGAATCTTTCCGCCATCCTTAGGAGCTACGACCACCGGAGACAACCACTCTGATGATTCGATTGGCTCAATGATCCCTTCTGCAAGTAGCTTATCCAATTCTTTTTGTAATGGTTCTCTCATCAAGTGCGGTATAGGTCTTACTCTATGTACAATTGGTATAGCCTTTTCCTTCAAAATGATTTTATGAGTGAATCCTTTTAACAACCCTAATTTATCTGAAAAGACATGTGGAAACTTCTGAAAAATGCTCTCCCCTTCTGTAATTTCTTGCACACTAGATTCATACACCATGACAGGTTCTTGAGCATTCGGATTCAGAATAATGTTCAAATCCTTTTGATGCCTCCATCCAAGAAGATTTGAACCATCACTTGTAATATATACTCTTCCTCTGACCAAGTTATTCTTGAATCCAACATTCATCCATCTCATACCTAGAATTTCTATCCTCTTGCCACCATATCCCACAGCTTTCATGTCAGACCTTAGTAAGTCTTCCATCCTTCCACTGAAACTTTCCAAGTAAGTATTTTTTCCTACAAGAGTAAATAGACTTCCAGAGTCAACCAAGATCCGAACACTCACTCCATCAATATTCACTTCACAATGAGGTTTATCTAATTTACAAGTACTTTCCATCTTCACTTTGGTATCACCTTCTTCATGTATACAATTCACCTCACTTTCAGGCTCGACAATTTGATCTATAGACAACACCATCTCCTTAATATTTTCGCACACATCCTCGACCAATTTAACACCTTGCATTTGTGATCCATTCTTTGTTCTGCATACTTTAGCCAGGTGACCTCTTCTACCACAACTCCTGCAAATCATATTCCTAGCTGCACATCTAGTACTTGAACCAATATGTCCTGGACTTCCACATCTATAACAAATTATCCTCCTCACATCTCTCGAATCATTTACCAACATCTTTCCACCATATGCTCCCGTTTTAGCACTGCTACTAGTAGCACTGGTAGCAGCTCCAGTACTAGGCCCATTGTCCGTCCTTCTATTTACATTACCAGTTTTGCTTTCTATGTTTCCCATTCCTTTCACTTCAGCCACATTTTCCTCAATGACTTCTTTGACCTTTTCACTCCCAGGCTCCATTCCCTTAAGCCACAATGCTGCATTTTCCATACTTCTAGCAATTTGCACAGTTTCCTCTAAATTAGAATCTTTCGCCAACAATTTCTCTTTAACACGTTTGTTATTTGTGCAACGCACAATTTGATCTCTAATCAAACTTTCTGTTAAGTCATGAAATTGGCACGTAATGGCCAATCCCCTTAAATTTGCTACATACGTCAATATATCTTCATCTTCTCTCTGGATCCTTGAAAAGAACTTATGTCTTTCAAATACAATGTTTAACTTGGGTACAAAACGTTTGTCAAGCATCATTAAAGACATATCGAAAACATTTGCAGCTTGACCATCCCCCACACCCAACGATGCTTCAGGTAAATCATCATATATTCTCCTGCCTTCAGTTCCAAGATGATGTAGGAGAATTGCTTGTCTTCTAACCGGCCCATATTTGTCTCCACCTGATGCAACTAAATAAGTGAAAAACATATTTTTCCACCTTTTCCATGGAATTGTAGGTTCACCAGGTACAGGTAAAAATGTAGGAGGTGCCATCATGCTTTGTTCAGTCATCTTGAAAAGGAAATTCAAATAAATAAACTAAAACAATTAACTAATATAATTAATTAGAATAACAAACTAATATAACTAATTAAAACAAGAATGTAAAATAATAAATATAATGCTTGCTCTTCAATTTCTTTACAAGCACTATAACTTCCTTGTTTTAGTATTCCTCTAGATATGTAGCCCAAACATCACGTAGACCTTTTTCAATGCTTCCTATTTTCAATGGCACTTCCTTTCAACGTAGTCCTTTTTCTATTCCTTCTATTTCCAATTGATATGATTCCCAGAAGGTGAAGAAACCGGCAGCAGGACAGAAACAAGAAACGTGCTCCAAAACCTCAACAGGCGAGCTTAGGTAAGCAAGTCATACGAGTAAAAATTATGCCAGCGTGGGTACTTGAACACTTGGAAATGTCAGCGCGGTGCGAGGCAACGCACGCGAGCACTATGAAGGCATCATCGCGAGGGGACACTAACAGTCGGCTCAAGCGTGCGCGAGCATTCGCATGCTATAATTGAATGTTTTAAACACTCGCACATGAACCAAGTATCAAAAAAAAAAAAAAACACACGTCAGTGACCTCCGAAATTCATTTTTCTTAAAACGGAGTCATTTCTTTTAAACTGACATGTTGAAAAACAGCTGCTTCAAGAAGATTAAAATAGATATAACCTCTTGCCGTCAAACGCCACGTTTTTAACGATTTCCCGTGTTTCCAGTTATTAAGAACTGGTCCAAAATTCACCGCTGGAACATCTTCACACTTGTGGCAGCTCCTTAAAAATGAAGTCTTACTCACAGTTCTCAGCGCTTTTAGTACGTTTTCATAGAGCTCCAAATTAGCTCTCCAGGGGTGGAGGTTACCAATGTCCAATCTGCCCCCTGCGCAGTCGTCACTCGTCGCCAAAATATGTAGTAATTCACACTACTCATGTGTAAATTAAGTTCCTTTTATTCAGTCTCAGTGAACAGCAACCTCCAGCAGCTCCAGGCTTCTTCAACTGCCAGAGCACCACATTCTAAATTACCTCAGAGCATTACATCATCACTAAGAATGTTTCTTACACTGTTGTCCCCCAATCTCTTCAAACGGAAGAAACATGGGGGCCTTAGATTTACGACCTTGGCTCCTCAATTCTGGAACCTTCTTTCTCCCGAACTGCATATGGCAAGCTCTTATACCCAATTCAGGAAATCATTTAAAACTTGGCTATTCTCCCAGGCATATAACTGAACTCACTATTTTGCGACTGCAACCGTTCCCCCTTCAGCGCCAAGAAACCGCCTGGTGTACGCGCGCTTAACATTTCACTTTTAACATAACATTTAACATAACAGAATTGCTTTTGGGCAAAGGGAGCTGCATGTTAGCAGCTCCCTCTGCCCAAAAGCAATGCCGGCTACCGCAGGAGGCAGGGAGCTGGCAGGGACCATGGGTTCCTTGGGGCTGCCCCTGCGGTCCCCAACCAGAGGCCATGCCCCGGGGTATGGGGTCCCCGGGGCCGAAAATGGCCCAGGTAGGGGGCCGCACAGGCCCACGACCCATTTTTATTTTTAAAAAAAAGAGAATGTTGCCATGCCCTGGGGGATGGGGTCCATGGGGCAAGATGGGCCTCAGGAGGGGGGATGCACAGCCCCCCTCCAAAAAGTTAAAAAAAATAAAATAAAGGTCAGGCCCCAGGGGATGGGGTCCCCGGGTCCAAAACTGGCCCAGGGAAGGGGGGCTACGCAGCCCCCCTTCCTTAAAAAACTAAAATATTTTTTAAATGGCCTAACTCCGGGATATGGGGTCCTCGGGCTGAAATCGGCCTGGCAAGGGGGGCTGCAAGGCCCCCTTCCCATTTTTTTTTTAAATGGGTCAGGCCCTGGGGGATGGGGTCCCAAGGGCCCATAAATATTAACGGAAGGGGGGCCACACAGCCCCCCTTCCAAAAACAGGGCAAAAAAAACAGAAGCCGGCAACTCGCCGGAGGCCATGCCCCCTCCTTGCATGGCTCTGCAAACGCGCCTCCTGGCATGATCTTGGCTGAAGAATGAAGTCCGTGTTGCTACCGAGGGTCCTTAGGGGCCAACTAGCCCGCTAGGTACATCCAGTAAGCCCCACAGAGTGGGATTGCTGAGAGGTGGTAGGAGGCCACACCCCTTTTTACACCACTCTGCAAACGTGCCTCTTGGTGCACTGGTAGTGTGGCGATGAGGTCCTCTTGTGTCCTGAGGACCTCAGGACTAAAGTGGACATCATCCCACAAGCAGCAGTGCTCCAGGAGGCGCGATTGCTGAGTGCTGTAAAAAAGGGGCGTGGCCTCTGATTACCTCTCAGCAATCCAGCTGTGTGGGGATTACTGGAGGTAACAGGAGGGCTAGTTAGCCCCCAGGGACCCTTAAGAGGCAAGGGGACTTCATCCCCCAACCAAGAGCGCGCCAGGAGGCACATTGGCAGAGTGGTGGAGAATGGGGGCATGGCCTGCGACCACCTCTCAGCAATCCCACTGGGCTTACTGGAAGTAACAGGTAGGATATGTGGCCCCTAAGGACCCACAGCAGCGAAAGGGACTTCATTCCCCAACCAAGAGCGAGGCAGGAAGTGTGTTTGCAGAGTGGTGGAGAAAGGGGGCATGGCCTGCTATCAGAACTTAGCAATCTTGCTGTGTGAGACTTACTGGAGGTAATAGGAGGGGTAGTTGGCCCCCAAGAATGTCCTTGGGGCCAACTACCCCTCCTGTTACTTCCAGTAAGTCCCACACAGCGGGATCGCTAAGAGGCCTTTGGAGGCCACAAATCCCTTTGTCCACCACTCTGCAAAAGCACCCCCTGGCACACTACTGGTTGGCGAATGAAGTCCACTTTACTCCTGAGGGACTTTGTGGGCCAAGAAGCCCTCCTGGTGCCTCCTGTAAAAGCTACGCAGCGGAATTCCTGAGTGCTGGTCGGAGATCCAGCCCCCTTTCTCCACCACTCTGGAAATGCGACTACTGGTTAAACAAGCATTTGCAATGCAAAAGGTCTCGCATTTGCAAGAGTTAGAGCTATTGGTGTTGTAAATGTAAAAGTTTTTTGCTAATGTTTTTTGGAGTGGAGTGGATGTACGATGTGGTATAATGTGCAGAGAAATTATGTGGATAGAAAGTATGTGGTACTTAGTGTATATTATGTAGAGTGGGATTATGTGTTATAGAGAGTAATTATGTGTTATGGTAGTCTGTGCTGTGGAGTGGTAACCTCAGGTTTAGTCTTTCTTGTTTCCATAGAAGCTAAACTTTAAACTCAATGAGACACAAAAAAGAAGCAACCACAGAGGAGCACTTCTGGACCTAGTCAGAGGTATGAGAAGGGCCACTGGAATTATGTGACGGTTCGGCCGTGCTGATTTTCGCATAATTATAAATTTTTCGCATTTGCCACATAATCCATCATCTGTCTCATAATCTACAGATTTTAACAACAAAAAAAATTGTGTCCAGCTCAAACGATTCAAACGTTACCAAAAATGCAGTGACACATGTTAACGTGTGGTGGAAGGCCCATTGAAAAGCTGAAATGGTCACCTGTTACTTATTGCTAAATGTGGGTGTTAAATTGGTACTAATGGTGCCCAAACCACTTTTGCTTCTTTCTGCACCACTCTTGCCTCTTTCTGTATTTCTCTTGCTTCTTTCTGCACCTTTCTTCCTCTTTCTGCCCTTCTCTTGCCTCATTTTGTACCTCTCTTGCTTCTTTCTGCACTACTCTTGCCTTTGTCTGCACTTTTCTTGCCTCTTTCTGCAAATCTGTTGTCTCTTTCTGCACCTTTCTTCCTATTTCTGCACCTCTCTTGTCTCTTTCTTCACCTCTCCTGCTTCTTTCTGCACTTCTCTTGATTTTTTCTGCACCCATCTTGCCTCTTTCTGCACTTCTCTGGCCTCTTTCTGCACATGTTGTCCTCTTTCTGCACCTCTCTTGCTTCTTTCTGTACTTCTCTTGCTTCTTTCTACACCACTCTTGCTTTTTTCTGCACCCATCTTGCCACTTTCTGCACCCCTCTTGCCTCTTTCTGCAGTTCTCTTGCCTCTTTCTACACCTCTCTTGCCTCTTTCTGCACCTCTCTTGCCTCTTTCGGCACATTTTGTCCTCTTTCTGTACCCTTTTTGCTTCTTTGTGCGCTTCTCTTGCTTCTTTCTGCACCTTTCTTCTTTTTTCTGTGCCTTTTTTTCTCTTTTGGTGTCTTTCTTCCTCTTTTGCCACCTTTCTTCCTATTTGTGTACTTCTCTTGCCTCTTTCTGCACCTCTCTTGCCTCTTTCTGCACCTCTCTTACCTCTTTCTACACCTCTCTTGCTTCTTTCTGCACCTCACTTCCTTTTTTCTGTACCTCTCTTGCTTCTTTCTGCACCTCTCTTGCCTCTTCCTGCACCTCTCTTGCCTCTTTCTACACCTCTCTTGCTTCTTTCTGCAACTCTCTTGCTTCTTTCTGTACCTCTCTTGGTCCTTTCTGCACCTCTCTTGCCTCTTTCTGCACTTCTCTTGCTTCTTTCTGTGCCTTTCTTTCTTTTTCTGCACCTCTCTTGCTTCCTTCTGCACCTCTCCTGCTTCTTTCTGCACCTTTCTTTCTCTTTCTGCACTGCTTCTTTCTGTACCTCTCTTGCCTCTTTCTGCAGTTCTCTTGCCTCATTCTACACTTCTCTTGCTTCTTTCTGCACCTTCCTTCCTCTTTCTGCATCTTTCCGTGCCTTTTTTCCTATTTCTGCACCTCTCTTGCTTCTTTCTGCACTTCTCTTACCTCTTTCTGTACTTCTGTTGCCTCTTTCCGCTCCTCTTTTGCCTCTTTCTGCACCTCTCTTGATTCTTTCTGCACTTCTTTTGCTTCTTTATGCACCTATCTTGCTGTTTTCTGTAACTTTCTTGCCTCTTTCTGTACCTCTCTTGCCTCTTTCTGCACCTCTCTTGCCTCTTTCTGCACTTCTCTTGCTTCTTTCTGCAACTCTTTTGCCTCTTTCTGCACTTCTGTGCCTCGTTCTGTACCTCTCTTGCCTCTTTCTGTACTTCTCTTGCCTCTTTCTGCACTTCACTTGCCTCTTTCTGTACTTCTCTTTCCTCTTTCTGCACATTTCTTCCTCTTTCTGCACATCTCTTGCTTCTTTCATCACTTCTCTTGCCTCCTTTTGCACCTCTCTTTCCTCTTTCTGCATTTCTCTTGCCTCTTTGGGCACTTCTCTTGCTTCTTTCTGTACCTCTCTTGCCTCTTTCTGCACATTTTGTTTTCTTTCTGCACCTCGCTTGCTTCTTTCTGCAATTCGCTTGCTTCTTTCTGCACCTCTCTCACTTTTTTCTGGACCCCTCTTGCCTCTTTCTGCACCTCTCTTGCTTCTTTCTGCACCTCTCTTGCTTCTTTCTGCACTTCTCTTTCCTCTTTATACACTTGTCTTGCTTATTTCTGCACATTCCTTCCTCTTTCTGCAATTCTCTTGCCTCTTTACAGGGACGTTATAATTAGGAATTAACATTTAAAAACTCTTGGGAATGCACTGAAAAAAACACAGGTTTCAGGGACATTTAAAAAAACCTTAGAAATTCACTGAAAAACACACAGGTTTCAGGAGCGTTATAGTTAGGAATTAGCATTCAAAAACCTTAGATATTCACTGAAAAAAACCAAAGGTTACAGGGACGTTATAGTTAGGCTGACATTTCACTCGCACAAAACCAGAGAAATTCAGCTGTTATAGTTAGCTGAGCTAACTATAACTCGTGCGCCCACAATGCACTGCTGATGACATTGCATATTACATCACTAATGACATGGTCAGTGACATCACTGATGACATCATCCAGTGAGTGAGTGTTTCTTAAAAGTTTAAGAATGTTATATATATATATGCGTCAAGGTGTATTGAAGAATGAGTGGGTGTATGAGTGTCTGTATGAATTGCTAGGGGCAAAACCATGCTACAAAAATCAGTACAAAGCCCTTGCAGGGTACATTATGGTGCGCTCCTTGCATGGGGCATGGAATCATAAAAGAGATGCTCCTGCCGCTCATTTATTGTTCTTTAATATTTTTCATTTTTTTGTGTGTCCTGTTTTTTTAATAGTTATATATACATAAATATATATTTCACTCGTACAAAACCACAGGAATTCAGCCGTTATAGTTAGCTGAGCTAACTAAAACTCGTGCCCCCGCAATTCACTGCTGATGATGTCACATATTGCTTCACTCATGACATGGTCGGAGACATCACTGATGACATCTCAAAAGACATCACTGATGACATCAAGGATGATATCATCCAGTTTAAGAATGTTATATATATGTACGTCAAGGTGTATTGAAGAATGAATGGTTGTATGAGTGTCTGTATGGATGATTCAGTGAGTGCATGACTGACTGTGTAAGTGAGTGAATATATGTATCTCATGGAATGTGTGGGTGACTGACTAATCTGTGTGAATGTCTGTATCAGTTGGTCAGTTGGTATATAAGTGGCTGCATGGGTTGGTGAGTAGCTACATGAGTGTCTGTATGGGTTATTGATTGGTTGTCTGAGTACCTGTATGGGTGCCTGAGTGGCTGTGTGGGTGTGTGACTCTCTGCATGGATGTGTGAGTGGGTGATTCAATAGTTGTGTGGGTTCATGACTGCATCTGCAAGAGGCTGTATGGGTGAGTGAGTGTGCGTATGACTCTGTCGCTGAGTAAATGGATGTCTCTGTGGTATATGGGTGACTAACTGCATATGTGTAAGACAGTATATGTGAGTGTTGGAGTATATAAATTACTGTTTTGGAGAGTGAGTGATTGTGAGAGCACTTGTATGGATGAGTGTGTGCTAGTGTCAGTTATTGTATAAGAGAGTAAGTATGTGTTAGTATAGTATGAATGAATGAGGTGATGTGTGTATAACTCTATAGGTGAGTAAATATCAGTGAGATTGACTCTTTGGGTGAGTGACTAGGTATGTGAGTAACTCTATGGGTGAGTAGCAGTATGTGAGTGTCTTTATGGGTGTATGAGTGAATATATCAGTGGCTGTATTGATGAGTGACTGTGTGTATGAGTGACTGTATGGATGAGTGAGTAGATGTGTGTGTAGACCTATGAATCAGTGAGTTGGTATGTACTAATTGGTATTGGTGAGTCTTTGGTTTCAATAATGGTAAAAAGGTTAAATTTGGGTGTGAGGAGGTGCATCAGAGATTAAGTGGATGATGTCATCAGTGATGTCATTTGAGATGTCATAAGTGATGTCATCAGTGATGTCACTGACCATGTCATGAGTGTTATAATATGTGACATCATCAGCAGTGCATTGCAGGGGCACGAGTTATTGTCAGCCTAGCAAACTATAACGGCTGAATTTCTATGGTTTTGTACGAGTGAAATGTCAGCCTAAGTATAATGTCCCTGAAACCTGTGGTTTTTTCAGTGAATTTCTAAGGTTTTTTAAATGCTAACTTCTAACTATAACGTCCCTGAAACCTGTGGTTTTTTCAGTGAATTTCTAAGGATTTTTAAATGTTAATTTCTAACTATAACGTCCCTGAAACCTGTGTTTTTTCCAGTGAATTTCTAAGGTTTTTTAAATGCTATTTCTAACTATAACGACCCTGAAACCTGTGGTGTTTTCAGTGGAGTTCTAGAGAGGTGCAGAAAGAATCAAGAGAGGTACAGAAAGAAGCAAGAGAGGTGCAGAAAGAGGCATGAGAAATGCAGAAAAAGCAAGAGAGGTGCAGAAAGAACAGAGTGATGTGCAGAAAGATGCAAAAGAGGGGCAGTAACAGAGGCAAGAGAGTTGCAGAAAGAAACAAGAGAAATGCATAAAGATGCAAGAGAAGTGCAGCAAAGTTGAAGAAAACTGCAGAAATAAGCAAGAGAGTAACAGAAAGAAGCAAGAGAGGTGCAGAAAGAAGCAGGAGAGGTGCAAAAAGAGGCAGGAGAAGTGCAGAAAGAGACAAGAGATGTGCATAAAGAGGCAAGAGAAGTGCAGAAAGAAGCAAGAGAGGTGTGAAAAGAAGCAAGAGAAGTGCAGAAAGAGGCAAGAGAACTGCGGAAAGAGGAAGAAAGGTGCAGAAAGTGGAAGAAAGGTACAGAAAGAAGAACGAGAATTGCAGAAAGAAGCAAGAGAGGAGCAGAAAGAAGAGAGTGAGGTGCAGAAAGAGGCAGGAGAGGTACAGAAAGAGGCAAGAGAGGTGCAGAAAGAAGCAAGAGCATTACAGAAAGAAGCAGGAGGGGCACAGAAAGAAGCAAGAGAGGTGCAGAAAGGGACAAGAGAAGTGCAGAAAGAGGAAGAAAGGTGCAGAAAGAAGAAAGAGTGGTGCAGAAAGAGGCAAGAGAAGTGCAGAAAGAGGAAGAAAGGTGCAAAAAGAAGCAAGAGAGGTGCAGAGAGAAGCAAGAGAGTTGTAGAAAGAAGCAAGAGAGGTGCATAAAGAGGCAAGAGAAGTGCAGAAAGAAGCAAGAGAGGTACAGAAATAAGACAGTGAGGTGCAGAAAGAGGCAAGTGTGGTGCAGAAAGAAACAAGATTAATGCATAAAGAGGCAAGAGAAGTACAGAAAGAGGAAGACAGCTGCAGAAAGAAGCAAGAGATGTACAGAAAGAAGAAAGAGAAGTGATGAAACAGGCAAGAGAGGTGCATAGAGAAGCAAGAGAGGTGCAGAAAGAAGCAAGAGAGGTGCAAAAAGAAGCAAGAGAGGTGCAAAAAGAGGCACAAGAAGTGCAGAAAGAGGCAAGAGAGGTGCAGAAAGAGGCAAGAGAAGTGCTGAAAGAAGCAAGAGAGGTACAGAGAGAGGCAAGAGAAGTGCAGAAAGAAGCAAGAAAACTGCAGAAAGGAAGAAAGGTGCAGAAAGAGGAAGAAATGTGTAGAAAGAAGCAAGAGAAGTGCAGAAAGAAGCAAGAGAGGTACAGAAAGAAGCAAGAGAAGTGCAGAAAGCAGCAAGAAAGGTAAAGAAAGAAGCAAGAGAGGTGCAGAAAGAAGAGAGTGAGGTGCAGAAAGGGACAAGAGAGGTGCAGAAAGAAGCAAGAGAAGTGTAGAAAGAAGCAAGAGCGGTACAGAAACAAGCAAGAGAGTTATAGAGAGAAGCAAGAGAGGTACAGAAAGGGGCAAGAGAGGTGCAGAAAGAGGCAAGAGAGGTGCAGAAAGAGGCAAGAGAGGTACAGAAAGAAGCAAGAGAGGTGCAGAAAGAAGCAAGAGAACTGCAAAAAAGGGGAAGAAAGGAGCAGAAAGAGGACAAAAGGTGCAGAAAGAAGCTAGAGAAATGCAGAAAGAAGCAAGAGAAGTGCAGAAAGAAGCAAGAGAGGTAAAGAAAGAAGCAAGAGAGGTGCAGAAAGAATCAAGAGAGATACAGAAAGAAGCAAGAGAGGTGCAGAAAGAGGATTATTGGTGCAGAAAGAAGCATCAGAGTATTCTCTTCCGAGGTAGAGGAAGCAAGATGGCGGTCGGCTGAAGTGACCGCTTGCAGCTCGTAGCGGTATGCCCCAGCAGAACCCCTCAGTGAGAGCAGAGGAATCCTCGAGGCAACTGTGGGGACAGTGGCAGCCTGGGCTACAGAGCTTAAATGCATGGTCGGACGGCTTGAATTATTCGCTGTGACCCAGAAACTCTCTTGCGGCAAAACGCTTCTTATCCCCGGGCTGCACTCACCGGGTAGAATGAAGCCGAAAGTCATGGCCAGGACTACCGGAGCCTCGGCGATAGTGGGGGCTGGTCCGGCTGTGGAGGCTCCTGGAGGCGGCAGCGCGCTGACTTGTTCCGAGGCAGAACCAGGAAATGCAACAGCGCGTTACCAGGGACGCCGAGGTCAAGCGAACCGGAATGAGTTAACCCTGGAGGCGAAAGAGAAGACTGCAAACACTCGGCAACAACGGCAGCCCGGCAGCACAGTACTGGACTTACTAAAGGGTGCCAAGAAGGGCACCTCAGTCGGAGAACTTGCCGGTACCTCTATGCGGGGGTGCCTGGAAGGAAAAGGAGGAGGAAATGACCGAAGGAACAAGGACAATCCGAAGGAGAAGGCTAGCGGTAAGGGTACCCCGCAACAGGCATATCTTGAGAGGGCAACTGTACTTGAAGAGGGGGATGATGTGGTCAATGGAGATACGCTGACAGATTCAGTAATAGATAGTACCCCCCCGTCAGCCTCCCAGCAGCTAACCCTACCAACTGACTCTCCTCAACTCCTAGATATTGATAACCCAGGGGTGAGAAGGGCTGCGGACCCTGAAGAAGAGGAGGAAGGAAAAGGTAAGGGAGTACAAGAAAGGGAACAGGTGCCTCTTCATCCCTCACAGTATAGTGGAGATCGGCTTGAGGGGACCGACGCCGAACCAGTAATGGAATTAAACAATGTCATGAGAGGGAAAAAGGGGAATGATACTGAAACTGCAGATTGTTTTTATTCATTATCCGATGCTACATGTTCAGTGGATGACTCTATATCGCTATCAGGATCTAGCGGAAGCTGGATTAGCGAGGTAGATTCAGCAGCATCTAGGCGTAAAGCAAGAAGGAGGTCGAGTCGGGCAGAAAAAGCTGCAAGGAAGAAAGTTACAGTGCAAGAAGAGCTAAATTGGGATTATTCCCAACTACACAACTAGGTGGCGCTGTAACAGGCAAGGCAGCCGCAGAGGACCAGGAGAGTGTAACATCAAGTTTGGAAACAGTATTGCAAGCAATTGCATCACGCCGGGAAGAGGCTAAGCAAGACAGCAGACGATCTCAATCTGCCCTTCGGAAGATGCAAGGCTCAGTACGCAAAGTGGTCAAAATTTGTAACTCAATTAGTGAATGACTGGGTGAGTTGGAGACACGTACTAGAGTCCTTGAGGAGGATGTATCAGTGGTGCAGACTCAATCGGAGGCACATGAAGCCAGATTGTCTGATATCCAGTGGAAGTTAGAAGAGCAGGAAAATTACCAGCGGCGCAATAATTTGCGTTTTTTAGATGTTCCGGAAGGACGTGAAGGCTCGGACACACGCCTCTTTATGGTTGATCTTCTCAGCAAAGCATTTCCAGATTTGGAAGGGTGGAATTGGCAGCAGGAAGTTCAACGTGCCCACAGAATCCCCTTCAACCTAAGGAAACCAACTGGTCCGGACATTAAACCTAGGGCTATCCTGGTATTTTTTGGGAACTTCCTATTGCGACAAAACATCTGGGAGAAAGCCAAACCAGAAGTTAAACGGAGGGTAGATGATGTGGCCTTTTTTGTAAGACCGGACTTTTGTCGTATCACCGTTGAGAGACGTTGGAGGCTGCGACAGATGATAGCCCCTTTTCAGGCCAAAGGGGCTCAAGCTTATTTGATAAACCCTGCTAAATTAAAAATAATCATAGGAGGCCGTACTTCTTATTATAATTCTGAGATTAAAGCTAAGGAGGCCTTGGCGGAGTTAAGGGGCTAGGGTTTTTTTTTTTTTTTTAGGGTTTGGAATCAGAATAGAGCACAATAAGAGACTGGGAGAGTATCAACGGATAGGGGATGTTGGAAGGATTTGTAATATGGGGACACAAGAAGTACTCAGATCGTATTAGCTTGACCCACTGCTGTTTGAGGTCTAACGTATCTGACACCTACGTAGCTCATATACCGTATGCTTTCTTCTCTTTTCTCTCTGGGGTATATTTTCAGTTAGAATAGTATTGGGGTTTTGCTGATCATGCTGCTACACTGCGTCATCGCACACTCAGACTTAGGTCTGGAAGCTTCCAGGGTGGAGGGTGAGCATGGGGAGTGGGGACAGGGGGGCGGTCAGGGGGTGGGGGATGGGGGGATGGGAGGTTGGGGGGTAGGGGTGGGGGTCAGAAAATTGAAAAAGGAAAGGCAGGTATAAAATGTATATATAAATTAAAAATGAATAAGGAGGGCGCTAAACTGATGTGTATAGCTCAAAATGAGTAGTTTCAAGTTTTGCACAATTAACGTCGGAGGGCTGAATGATAAGCACAAACGTGGAAGAGCTTATGAGATACTTAGAACTATTAGTCCAGATGTAATGTGCTTCCAGGAAACACATATCCCGTGGAAGAACAAAGACGTTTTGGTGATTAGGGGGTATAACTTGGTGGCTTGTTCCACCCAAACCTCGATGATCAGAGGGGTAGCAATTTATACTAAGCAATACATGGGCAAGGTTAAGAGGGTTGCAGTTGATAACTGGGGACGCTGGGCAATAGTAAGGCTAGCTATGGGGATCACAGTGGTTAACATATATGCGACAAACCAAGATGATCCAGAAATATGGGAGAAGTTGGAATTGGAATTGGCGACCTGGCCTGAACCTATGATTGTGTGTGGCGATTTAAATATACATATAGAGACCACTAAAAGTCAGACTAAGAAATATGTAGGAAGGAAACCAAGGGTATATAGAGCACTGATTAATTTTCAATCTAGCCATGGGTTAACTGACATATGGAAGGAAAAAAAGAAGGGGATCCAGGATATACATATTACTCGCACCCCCACAGGAAGTATGTCCGGTTAGACTACTTTTTAGCTTCACGTAGATTAATAGATCGGGTTAAAATTAAGAAGCTCCCGCAGTTATTTTCGGACCATAATCCACTCATATTAGAGCTAATAGGAGCTAGCAAGGTAAGACAATCGAGTGTCTGGTCTTTTGATAAAAAATTACTGGTCAGCAAAGATTTCTGTAGTTACATTAAGCATTGGGCCAGGGAATTCTTTGATCTTAACCGGTATAGTGCCTCGCGAAATGTGGTATGGGACTCCTTCAAGGCTGGGTTGAGGGGAGAAGTAACTAGTTACGTCGGACGAGTACGTAAGCAGAGAAAGTCTGAGGTTGATATACTAATGGGTAAACTGGCATGCTTGGAGGCAGAACATGTGATTATGATCAGGGAGGGGAAACCGGAAGAACAAATTCGGGAACATAGGCTGAAATTAGTAGTAACAAAGGCAGAATTTAATAACTCTTTTCAGGAAAGGGTGGCCCAGGCATACCAAACTCATCGGGGGGAAATGTATGAATATGGGGAGACAGTAGGTAGGTTATTGGCATTGCGAGCAAGGCAGAAATGCGCTCGAAATAATATACAGGAAATTAGGAATAATCACGGACAAATTGTAAATGATCCAGATAAAATAACTGAGGTTTTTGAAGACTTTTATAGGAAATTATATCAGGTAGATACGCAAGGAATGAGCATATTAGAGCGGGAAGACAGCTGGTCAATCTTAACAAAAATCGATGAAGTTACAGCACAGGTACTGGAAACAGAAGTTACGCTGGAAGAGGTTCAGGAGGCTATTTGTGTCTTGTCGGCAGGGAAAGCAGCAGGCCCGGACAAGATACCGTTAGAGGTATATAACATTTTGATACAGGAAATTGCTCCAATGTTGTATGATTTATTTTTGGGAGTACAGTATACTGGAATCCCCCCTGCATCATGGCAGGGAACTGATGTGGTGATCTTTCCCAAGAAGGGGAAACCGGCAGAAATGCCGGCGTCATATCGGCCAATATCTCTGATGAATTCAGACGCTAAACTGTATTCAAAAATTATGGCTAAGCGTCTTCAAGGGGTTATATTAACTCTGATTTCACCTTGGCAGCATGGCCTTGTACCAGGCAGGGGGACCACAGACCACGTTAGACGGGTTATTGCAATTTTAGATATAGCAGAAGTTGAATCTAGGGCGGTGGCTGTGGTCCTCCTGGATGCGAAAAAGGCATTTGATCGGTGTCATGGCAGTATTTATGGGATACCGTGGTAGATAGGGGAATAGGTCCACGGATGGTTCGGGCTTTACAAGCAATGTACTATCAGCCTTATGCTCAGTTACAAATAATGGGTAATACCTCAAGGAAGATCGAGATCGCCAGAGGAACACGACAAGGCTGCCCCTGTTCCCCAATATTATTTGCCTTATATATGGACCCATTTATAATGCAAATTGTACAGAATCAAGCAATAAAATCTGTAAGTACCATGGACTTTGAAACCAAGATTTTAGCATATGCTGATGACGTTGCAATAATAACAAGCGAACCAGCGAGCGCAATTAGAGAAATAGAAAGGATGGCAGAGGGATTTGGTAGGAGAACAGGCTATTTATTGAATAAGGGAAAAACTCAAATTATATGCTCATCACAGTGTCAATTACAAGATTCCCAAAGATGTGGAGTGGATACATATCTAGGGGTGAATATTACAAGTCAAATAGACACGTTATGGGCGGTTAATATAGATCCGGTGATAGATAAAATAACCAGGGAACTCAAACGAATTGACAGACTTTACCTTACAATTGTTGGTAGAATTAATATTATAAAAATGATAATGTTCCCAAAGGTATTATATCTCTTTCGAGCGATCCCGCTAGATTTAGCAGAAGATAAGATAAAAAAGTTAGTGCTACGTTCTCTAAATTTATATGGGGGTATCATAAAACGCACCGTGCATTCAGTTTTTTGACTCTACCTAGAGAACGGGGAGGATGGGGCGCCAAATATGTTATTTTATTACTGGGCTGTTGCCCTCCAACAGATGGGTGGTTTAATTCTATCTGGTCAAAAGGAGATAGTTCTGCGGGTTTACCCACAATATATCAACTGTCCTTAGGAAAGGAAGCAGACAGGCTCTTTCTGAGGCAGATAGAACCAAGTTATTTAAAAAAATAAGGTTCAAATGTATCCAAGGTGCCTGGAAGGTTTGGAAAAAAAGTTAGTAAGGCTTTGAGGTTCCCCAGGCAAAACAGGTACTCCCCATTGTGGCGCTCAACTGTTTTGCCGGAAATCATTTATGATGGTATGGCTAGAAGCTGGGAGAATGCTGGTATAATTAGTGTGGCAGATCTATGTCAGAATAATAAACTAATGCCGTTTACTGACTTGGTACAGAAATCCGGGGTTAAGAATAATACACAGTATAAATATCTACAGGTACAAAGGTGTTTAAAACAATTCCTTCAGGATTCTAATAAGCTGGAGAAGATCCCATTACTAGAAATTTGTAAACGTCTTGATAGTAGAATTAGGGAATACTATCTGGAATTATTAAAAACCCTTCCAGATGATATTGAAAAAACTGAATCAAAATGGGCAGAGAAATTGGGGGATGGGGATGTTGATTTGGATATGGTAATTGAACTAGGGGTAAAAACTTTCTTATCTGCTAACTTAAAAGCCCAGCAATACAAAACTCTGTTCAATTTATATTACACGCCGGCAAAATTGTATGCATGGGGGAAGAGGGGAGATGATAAGTGCCCAAGATGTCAGATAGGTCCTGCTGATAGTGTGCATATGTTTTATTCCTATAATAAGCTTTTGCAACTTAGGCAAAGTATAGAAGACTTTTGGGCACAAACACTAGATAAGCAAGTAATGATTACTCCAGCATTAATGGTATTGGGATATGATAGCCGGGCAAATCTGAATTCGGAACATAGGGATTTTGTGTTCATGACAATTGCTGTAGCCCGGCTGTTGATAGCAACAGCTTGGAAAGATACAGAGCCACCTAAGTACCAGCTTTGGTTGCATAGAATGATGAGTATTAGTGCACAGGAAATATCATTGTATAAATGCAAAGGGCGCAAAGCAAAGATGAAGGGTATGAAACTATGGGAACCTTTATTACTATGGCGGAATAGTAAAAGTGTATAAACTAAATATGTAAACAGTATATATGTATATATTTAGCGCTGTATGAATAGGATTATTCTAGTGGAATGTATAAGTTATATTTGTTCTTACCTGACCTTTTCATTAATAAAAAATAAAAAAAGAAAGAGGACAAAAGGTGCAGAAAGAAGCTAGATAAATGCAGAAAGAAGCAAGAGAAGTGCAGAAAGAAGCAAGAGAGGTAAAGAAAGAAGCAAGAGAGATACAGAAAGAAGCAAGAGAGGTGCAGAAAGAGGATGATTGGTGCAGAAAGAAGAAAGAGATGTACAGAAAGAAGCAAGAGAAGTGTAGAAAGAAGCAAGAGAGGTGCAGAAAGAAGAGAGCGAGATGCAGAAAGAGGCAAGTGAGGTGCAGAAAGAGGCAAGAGAGGTGCGGAAAAGTAGCAAGAGAGGTGCAGAAAGAAGCAAGAGAGGTGCAGAAAGAGAAAGAAAGATGCAGAAAGAGGAAGAAAGGTGCATAAAGAAGCAAGAGAGGTGAATAAAGAGGCAATTGAAGTGCAGAAAGAAGCAAGAGATGTGCAGGAAGAAGAGAGTGAGGTACAGAAAGAGGCAAGAGAGGTACAGAAAGAGGCAAGAGAAATGCAGAAAGAGGCAAGAGTAATGCAGAAAGAGGCAAGGGAAGTGCCGAAAGAGGAAGAAAGGTGCAAAAAGAAGCAAGAGAAGTGCAGAGAGAAGCAAGAGAGGTGCAGAAAGAAGAAAGAGAATAGATGAAAGAGGCAAGAGAGGTGCAGAAAGATTCAAGAGTGGTGCAGAAAGAAGCAAGAGAGGTGCAGAAAGAGAAAGAAAGGTGCAGAACGAGGAAGAAATGTACAGAAAGAAGCAAGAGAAGTGCAGAAAGAAGCAAGAGAGGCACAGAAATAAGGAAGAGAAGAGATGAACAAGGCAAGAGAGGTGCAGTAAGAGGCATGAGAGGTGCGGAAAAGAAGCAAGAGAGGTGGAGAAAGAAGCAAGAGAGGTACAGAAAGAGGAAGAAAGGTGCAGAAAAGGCAAGAAAAGTACAGAAAGAGGCAAGAGAGGTGCAGAAGAAAGAACAAGAGAGGTGCAGAAAGAAGGAAGAGAGGTGCAGAAAGAAGGGAGGTGCAGAAAGAGGAAGAGATGTGCAGAAAGAGGCAAGAGAAGTGCAGAAAGAGGAAGAAAGGTGCAGGAAGAAGCAAGAGAAGTGCAGAAAGAGGCAAGAGAAGTGCAGGAAGAGAAAGAAAGGTGCAGAAAGAAGCAAGAAAAATGCAGAAGGAGGCAAGAGAGGTGCAGAAAGAAGCAAGAGAGGTTTGCTCACCATTAGTACCAATTTAACACCCACATTTAGCAATAAGTAACAGGTGACCATTCCAGCTTTGAAATGGCCTTCCACTACGCTGTAACACGTGTCACTGCATTTTTGGTAACGTTTGAGCCATTTGAGCTAGAAACAAGGTTTTTTTTGTTCCAATCTGCAGATTATGCGCCAGATGATGGATTATGTGGCAAATGCAGAAAATGCATAATTAAACGAAAATCAATGCAGCCGAACAGTCACATAATTCCAGTGGCCCTGCTCATACCTCTGACTAGATCCAGAAGTGGTTGCTTCTTTTTTTGTGTCTCATTGAGTTGATAGCTTAGCTTCTATGAAAACGAGGAAGACTATTAGTTGCGTTTGCAGAGTGGTGGAGAAAGGGTGCTGGGCCTCCAACCAGCGTTCAGGAATTCCACTGCATAGGGCTTACAGGAGGTACCAGGATGTCTTCTTGGCCCCCAAAGTCCCTCAGGAGTAAAGTGGACTTTATCCCCCAACCAATAGTGTGCCAGGAGACGCGTTCGCAGAGTAGTGGAGAAAGGGGGGCATGCCCTCTGAAGACCTCTTACAATCCCACTGTGCGGGATTTACTGGAGGTAAATCCCCCGGGACATGGCAACAACATTGGGGACCGCAGGGTGAGCCACAAGGCCCTGCGAGAGCCAGCATTGCTTTAGGGCAGAGGGAGCTGCTAACATGCAGCTCCCTTTGCCCAAAATCAGTCATGCTTCACTTTATGGAAGCAAGAGCAATTTCTATGCTCTCGATTCCAAGAAGCAAAGCAGTGTTTGCTATGGCATGGCGGGAGCAGTGCTCCCGCCATGCCATAGCAAACTGCAATGTCCCGGGGTGGGCACACCGGGACATTGCTGGAGCCTGCCCTGGGGTTTGGCGGTCCCCAGTGCCATGGAGGGCTCCACGAGGGGGGCCACGCAACCCCCTCTGACATATTTAAAGCCCCGGGGAGGTTGTGGTCCCTGAGGCCGGGGCTCCGCACAGACCCCTGCATTTAATTAATCTGTGCCTCGGGGAGGTGGTAGTCCCTGGGACAGTGTAGGGGGGCTCAGGCCTCCTTACACTTCATTTTTAAATTTAGCCCCGGGGAGGTGGCAGGCCCCGGGCTGCGTGGGGGGGTAGGACCCCCATACCTTTTTTAAGAAATTAAGCCCCGGGGAGGTGGCGGTCCTTGGGACTGGGGGGGCCACGTGGCCACCCGCATTTAATAAAATAACCCCCGGGGGGTGGTAGTCCCTGGGGCAGTGTGTGGCACCTCGAGCCCTCCACACTTCATTTAAAAAACATAGCCCTGGGGATGTGGCAGTCCCCAGGGGCTTAAAAGAAATGAAGCGCAGGAGACCGTGTTTTGTTTTTTAAATTTTCAGTGGGATTCTCACACCCAGCATGAATCCCGCCTAATTTTCTTTAAAACAAAAATGCTATTTTTGGTCCTCGGGGTCCCTGTGGGATCCCCTGGGCAGGCCTAGGTGGTCAGGGTGTTTCTACCCTGCCCCCTTTTCTTTTTTTTATGTTTTCTCTTGTAAATCAGTTCAACCAAGTCACAAGATGTCTGCCAACACTTCCTGGTTTGAAGTGTTGGCAGCCAATCAGATCTCAGGCTCGAGATCGGGAGGATTCATGGATCCTTTGCGGGGATATATGGATATCTGTAAATATTTAAATTTCTCAGGAACTACTTAACAGATTTACGCCATTTAACAAAAAGAATGCTTTCTGAACCAAGAGCTACCTTTTTGACAAATTTGGTGTAATTCCGTTTAGCAGTTCGGGCTGTAGCCGTGTCTAAAGTTTCCTATGGAAATTAACAAGGAGAAAACGTGTTTTGGGACTCCCCTTTTTTACTCGGCCCCCGCTTGATGAATCACCCCGAAACTTTCAACACAGCAGCTAAAGTGAGCAAGCCATTAGTTTTGAAAATTTCATGAAGATTCATCAAACGGCGGCAAAGATATTGCCAAATCAAAAACGCTTTTCCTATGGAAATTAGGTCCTAACTATAACTACCTACTGGCAACCGCCCGTAGGTAATACATATATATATATATATATATATATATATATATGTATATAACCCAGTGGCAGTCACCACTGTGTAGTTATAGTTAGAACCCCTTTTCGGCTACAGCCTGCTGCCCGGTCCTGCTGAAGACTTTCAACCTCAATACAAGTTTCTAAGTGCAAAGGTAAAACTTTTGACTGGAGCCAACACATACTCCATCATGTTCGGCGTTAACTTCCACCATAGTACAGGTCAAGCAAAACCAGATGACCATTGCTGGATCTTAATACATTTTTGTGCAATTTTTCATTTCAATCCTACAAATTCACTCTGGTTCCCTCTTCAAATTATTTGTTGTTTAAGTGTAATTTTATTTATTAAACTATTCTTTATTTTTCTAAGTTGGTTTGGAATTTTGTTGTTTTGCTTTTTTAACATTATTAATGTTTGAGTACTGCCCAAATACTTTAAACATTACCTCTAAGTAAAGCCTGTCTTCTCTGTGCCATAGCTACCAGGGGGCTGAGCTTAGGTTTATTGAGGGACTTTAGTGGTCCACCCTGACAAGGATTGTGATTATTACTTGAGGTGGGTACTTACCTCCTCAACTAATATCCTAGTCCCAAATGTATCAAGGGGTTGCGTTTCCCTTGTGTCACACCAGGTGATGCAAAGCAATTAAGCCCTTAAGTCAGATTTACTAAGCCACGCAGATCTGCCTTGAATGGCTCTGCTTGGCTTAGTAAATCTAGAGTAACTTAAGGCAGCAGAAGTTGATGTCTTGCGTTACTTTGCATTGGGAAGGAGTTTCATGGGTGGAGCATGGGTGTTTCCACGCATCCTACCATGATTTGTGGTGCATTCCCAGATCAACTAAGACTAGTGAACCTGGGAATGCATCATCATGTCACGCCTTCCCGGGTGAGGTGTAACAAGATTACAAGAACTGTGTTGGACATGGCCCTTTTTGCAGGGTCATCCCTGAACTTTTTGCCTTCCTCCTAGTCTTTTTCTGACCTGGTGTTGGTGGTTTTAGGACTCTGGGCACTTTAGCACTGCTGTCCAGTGTAAAGTGCATTTGCTCTCTGTGGTAAACATGGTAAGATTGGTCTACACCTGTTTGGCATATTTAATTTACCTGTCAGTCCTTTGTAAAGTGGTATCTCAGATACCCAGGGGCAGTAAAGTAAATGCTACTGGTGGGCTTGCAGCGCTGCTTGCGCCACCCACCAAAGTAGCCTTTCAAACCTGTCTCAGGCTTCTGCCATTGCAGGGCCTGTGCACGCAGTTTACTGCCGCTGTGACGTGGCACATAAAGTGGGTGCCACGTCTGTGACCCCCCTTTTTCTACATATCAGTCACCCCTAAGGTAGGCCCTAGCTAGCCCTATGTGCAGGGTGCATTGTAGGTAAAAGGTAGGACATGTACTTTAATTGTGTGACATGTCCTGGTAGTGACAGACAGCCATTTTGGTTTCTCACTGCTGTGAGGCTGCCCTCTCATAGGAATGCATTGGGGATTCCCTGATAAGTGTTTCAGTGGTAATTTCTGATATGAGAGGAGCAGCGTGGTCAAGTTTGGTATTTTTGGAATAGTGGTAATAAATGCTGCGTAACGGTGTGCGCAGATTTATTATCACTATTTTAGAAAATGCCACTTTTAGAAGTTGGCATTTCTGTGTGTTATGTGTCTTTGTGCCTGCCTTATGTGTATTTCATGTCTGGCTCTGGAGTGACAGGGACTGGGGAGGTGCCGTGGCTCCAGAGGGGCTGGGTGAGTCAGTGCTAGGCTGAATGGACCTGACCTACATTCAGAGTAGTGGGAGGAGTAGCCCCTGACCCTGAATAGGTCTGTGCCTGGTTGGTACAATGCTGGCTCTGCCCCCCTGTGGTGTGTCTGGGGCCAGAGCCTAAGCTGACAAAGGAGGGTGTGAGCACTGTAAAAGAAATGCTTGAGTACCCCCCAGAACAAGTTGGGACTGGATCCCCAAGCCCTGTGCCAGGGCAGAACAAAGACCTGACTGGTATAAGTATTGGGGCTGTGACCCCATGTAAGGTGTGCTTCTTGTACCTGTTTTGGAGCTGAAGGTCTGCTGGGCTTCAGGAGGAACCGCCGTGGGAACCCGCCTCTATCTCCTGGGGGTCCCTATGTGCTGGCCTGCCTGTGCCCAGTGTTGCCCTAAGGGAACTTTGGACTTAGCGCCTCGTGAGCGCTACATCTTCCTTGCCTGAGCCCAAAAAGAGGGGCTCCAACTTGGCCCGTGCAGGAGTGCTCTACTCTGTGACAGCTCTGGTAGCCTACCCAGTGCAGGGTAGTGGGTGCCTGGTGTTTGAGCCCAAGGAGTGGGCTCCAGCAGCCAAGTTGCGGCGGGCACAGTGGCTGGAAAGTGGCGAAATCAGCGGAGGACTCACTCCGAAATGCCGGAAGTCAGGCGGAGATTGCCTGGTTGTAGGCGGGGCCAGAAAGAGGAAGCCAGTCGAAGGCAAAGCCTGGCAGAGGGTGTGGCTCTCACCAGGAGGAGAGGTGCCATAGAGCCAGAGCCAAACAACATGCAGGAGCCTACCCCGCGTTGCCGTGTCCGCTGGTGATCCAAGCAGAAGGAGACTTCGCTCTGGATACAGGACGGCCCAGGCACGGCCCGGAAGACAGGCAGTGGAAGGCCTGATCGTGGGCGGAGCTCTGCCCAGGAAGGGAGAGCCCCGCGTGCTGGCAAGTTGTTGGTGGCTGGAGAGTGAGACGGAGCCTCGCAGGCTCCCAGGGCAACGAGAAGAGGAGCGGCCAGGTACCTCTTTAAACCCGGGCCGCAGTGGTGAAAGGCTCCATAGTTCCTGAGGCGGCGGGACCGGTAAGAGGCCCGGTGAGGGGCCGAGGTGGCATCTCCCTACGGGCAGGGCAGTTGCCCGGGTGGCAGTGGGCAGCTGCCCCCAAAGAGAGGCATAGCATCAGGGGCATTCTTTCGAGGAGTGAGGAAGATGAGCCAGGTGCTGGTTTCTCTCCCCCCTTGATGAGTGGGGCTGAGACCACACCCGGTTGGTGCCTGTTAGTGGCACCGGAAGAGCCCCGGTGAAGGGGGCTCACAAGGCACTGTTGGTGCCCGCTGTTGTACCTGTTTTCTCTTCTGCACAGAGAAGCCCCGGTGAGGGGGGCTTAGGAGACACTCTGTGGCTGCCAGTGGGGGTCACAGCTGCACCGCCAGATTGCAGGCAGCTGCAACAACGGGGGCACTTCTTTTGGCCATAAGGAAAACAAGGGTGAGTTGCACCCTCGCCCCATTTAGAGCCCTGACTTTGGATGGACATAGGGCATTGTGGGGGAGTCCCAGACGGGCCCCCAGAGGAAGGCCAGTTGGCCTGCGAGCACCTGGTGTGCTGGTAGGGTGCAAGGCCCTAAGGAGACGTGTGCACCTGACTAGTGGTACTGTGGTGCACGGCTAATTCAGGCTGTATGCCTAATGTGATGATGCATAAGGTGTTTCTGCCCAGTGTTTAGGCCAAATGTGTTAATGCATAATGAGATGATGCATAATGTGTTTATGCCTAATGCTTATGCCTAATGCTTATGCCTAATGTGATATATGCAAAGTGTCTGTACCAGTAGTTACTGGTGGTTTTATTACTTACCTGGTCTAATGGTGATGACAGCGGCCAGATTGGCCCTGTCCTGTATATAATCCCCTGTAAAGTATAACCTAGTGCCAGGTGGCACAGTGTACATTTGTGATTATGTTCTAATGTGTTTACAGAAAATGCAGGGCTATTTTTTATATAACCATGTGTGGAGTTTCTTTGGTGGTGTGCCTAGTGTGTCGCTGCTGTGTGTGTGTGTTGCGCAAAGGCTTTAAACATTGCCTCTGGGATAAGCCTGACTGCTCGTGCCAAGCTACCAAGGGGGTGAGCAGGGGTTATCTTTGGTGTGTAACTCCCTTGCACTGACTAGAGTGGTGGTTTCTGCCTGGCTTAGGCGCAAGCCCTAGCCAACCAGAAATCCCATTTCTAACAGACTGCTATTCCATGAGCACGTATGTCCATTTACTTCCAACTTTTCACCACTTCCCAAGCTGTTGTTTACATTATTGAAGTAGAGATTCTACCCATAAAGCACCTCTCCCCCTTCAACACTTCCTGTACTTCTTGTGTGCCCTTATGACTTCATGAGGGTGATTGTGAGATCAGAGGCTACTTCCTTTTGTATTGAGGATCTGTGGGCTCTTCTGTTGACTTTGTTTAAGATAGTGTTATACGGTTCCTACAAATATAGCAGGACCAACACAAACTTCATAGTATAGAGACTTAGGGCCATATGTACCTAGCTTTTTTGAGCTCACAAACAGCCCAAATAGCAGAATCAGGCCGTTTACGTTGCAAATAAGCACTTTTTTATGTATCAACCCTAATTTACAATTTGATAACCTACTACCAATTGCAAAATAGGTTTATGATTCAGTATTATGAAGGGGCATGTTTAGGGCGCTCCTTCCTGTTACCAGCTTGCAGTATGAATATTTTGTGACCGAAATGCGGTTGCAAAACATTTGCATTTTACCGCCTTCTTCAAGTAGTAACCCATTATCAAATAGAAATGGGTTCTCAGAGGACCCCTTCCCCTTTGTCAATGTATGCGAAAATGATTTTTAACAGTAGGCAGTGGTCCCAGGGACCACTGCCTACTCTTAAAAATGAAAAAATGAAGAAAAAAAACCGTTTTTTTGTTTTGAAATGCATCCCTTTTTCTTTTAAGGAAAACGGGCTGCATTAGAAAAAAAAGTTGTTTTATTTGAAAGCAAACACAATCATTGTGGTCTGCTGTCTCCAGCAGGCCAACATCCCTGTAGTTTTTAGCAATTCCCAATGGATAAAAGATGCGACCTACCTCATGAATTTAATGAGGTAGGTCAATTGCGCCTCACTGGGAATTGAACCCTCAATCGGGAGTAGCTCCCTGACCGACGACGCCATTTTTCCACACAGCGCGGTCTAGTTGTTGATCTGGTGAGTACAAAACGGGACGCTGCGCGAGCGCGCTCGACCTCGTAAGTCCAGACATAACAGCGCTCTGACTACTGCTTTTGCTGCCATTTGCACTATTTGCTCTGTTTTTTAGATAAAAAGTTTTTAAGCTGATTTACAACATTGTTTTTAATTGAACTGTACTGTTTGAATTTGAATCTGATATTTCGCCATAGTGGGCGAAGGTGGGAATTGAACCCTCAATCGGGAGTAGCTCCCTGACCGACGATGCCATTTTTCCACACGTCGCGGTCTAGTTGTTGATCTGGCGAGTACAAAACGGGACGCTGCGCGAGCGCGCAGCGGACGTGCACAGCGGGCGCGCTGCTGGCGGGCCAAAGGCGCGCCTAAGGCAAGCCCGTCTGCGCCCGTCAGTGTCCCAGAGGAGGCCGGAGGCAGAAATGCTGCCGGTTTCGCGCACCTACCCAGGGAATACATGTCGTATAGTAAGTCAGAGCTCCTAGCCATTAGGCAACAGGTGAGTTGTTGCCCCTTAGAAAGTATCAGGTTGTTTGATAATTTTCTTTCCTGCACCCCCTGTAATTGGGTAGCTGACCCTCACAACAGCAAATTGATTGAAGGTAGTGTATTGAAGGAAAGGAATAGTGTAGTCTTGGATCGGGACATACGGGACAACAGCTGTTTGAAGGCCCTACTTCTGAACACTCATTCCATAAAAAAACATGAAGCTCAAGTATATGACCTCATACTCGAGACCGATCCCGATTTAATGTTCGTGACTGAGACATGGTTTAACGAGAGCTCTAATCCCACGATTGCGAGTGCTATCCCTCCTGATTACCGGATTATTAGGAAGGACCGGCCAGGGGGCAGAGGGGGCGGAATCGGCATTATTTTTAAGAAAACTTTTTCATGCTCGATTCTACCCTCGCTGGACATTGAGGGTGCTGAAAGCCTGAGCTTTCTGTTCTCCGTTTCTGACCACCAGTTAATTGCGGGGGTCCTTATTTATAGGCCACCTGGTCCTGTTGGCAAATTCTCTGAGTCTCTCAGCCAAGCCATCTGCCCAATTTTCACCATTCACATTCATATTCATATGGATGTTCCATTTGAATCCCAGGCATCCAGGTTGTTGGAATCTTTAGAGATTTTTGATCTGTCCCCTTATATTCATCTCCCCACCCACGAAAAGGGACATATTTTAGATCAGATATTCTCCAACACGAGAGTAGAAACAGATATCCCACTTCCACTGGTGTGGTCTGATCATTTCCTCCTGGGTTTCAAGATCCCGAAGACCCTACCTTATCCCCAATCGCGGGGGAAGCCCTGCCCTAATACCTTTAGATCTTTCAGCCAGTTTAACCCCGATACCTTGAGGGCAGCATTGGATCGGTATCCAATTCCCTATAGCGGTGATCCCGAGCTCGACGCCCCTAGTTTGGAGAGTTGGCTTGAAGATCGTGCTTCTGAGTTGGCCCCTATTACCACCTGGAAAGCCAATTCCGCTCGTCCCTCCGCACCGTGGTTTACGGAAATTCTTAGGAAAAACAGGAGTGCCTGCAAACGACTAGAGAGAGTGTGGCGCTATAAGTTGACCCCTGAGGATAAGGCCATCTATAAACAAGCCTTGAAAGCCTATTATAATGATGTGCGCACCGAAAAGAAAAAATTTCTTTCCTCAAAAATTAAGGTGACGGCACACAAGAGTAAAGAAATCTTTAAAATTGTTAAGGACTTTACATCCCCCACTGCAGTGAGCTTGCCGTTCACCCCGACTTCTGTATGGGTTCATCAGATGGCCAGTTATTTTCATGATAAGATTTGCCTGATAAAACAATCTTTTGTTTCTATGGATACACTTAATACTGTTGAAACGGAGGGCGTAGATCCTGTGTCCGATGGGGCTGGTGATTCGATCAAGCAATTCCCCCCCATTTCCTTAGATAAATCCCTTGAGATCAGGGTATCACTGAAGTCAGGCTCCCCGACAGACTCATGTCCGGCAAAAAGTTTGATGAACATCGCCGAGACTATTAATCCTGCCGTCAATTTAGTTTTGAATTCCTCGCTACAAAAGGGGACGGTACCAAGCTGTTGGAAAAAGGCTAAAATCATTCCGTTGCTGAAGAAACCAACGGCTGATCCTGCAGCCGCGTCCAACTATAGGCCCATATCTATGCTGCCATTCTTCTCTAAAGTACTGGAAAAATATGTTAATTCGGTACTAACGGAATATGTGGAAGTGAATCATGTCCTCCATGACAGTCAGTCAGGCTTTAGAGCCTCCCTTAGTACTGAGACAGCGCTTCTTGAAGTCTCAGAAATCATTAAATCACAGTTGGATAAAGGGGGGAGTGCTGTAGTGATACTATGGAACTTATCTGCGGCCTTTGATACCGTGCCCCATGCTCCTGCGAAGGCTGATGGAGTGTGGTATTGGGGGCACGGTATACAAGTGGTTCTCCTCATTTTTGAGTGAGCGGCAGCAGGAAATCTGGTCCCCTCCCCTGTCAGCTGCGATTCCTCCTATGAAGGTAGGTGTCCCACAGGGCGCAATTTTGAGTCCAATGCTCTTTAACATTTATATGGCCCCCCTTGCTCTCCTGGCGGAGTCATACGGCGCGAAGATTATTTCTTACGCCGATGACACGCAATTGATGTTCACGTGCGACAAAGGGTCTAACTTTGGAGGGAGCAAGATTAACAGATGTTTGACGAAGGTTTTATCCTGGATGCGACTCAACCAACTAAAATGTAATCTGGAAAAATCTGAAATTATCTTTTTTGGCTGTCCACCATGTGAGGATTGGAGCCACTGGTGGCCCCGTGACATGTCTCCTCCCGCAGCTCCGGTCTGCACGGTGAAGAACTTGGGAGTCAAATTAGATGGCAATTTGTCTATGAAGACTCAAATTCAAACCATTGCCGGGACATGCTTTGGTCTGTTAAAAATGGTAAAAAGATTCTCCCTCTATTACCGGTTGTTTGTTGTAAAACTGTCGTGCAAGCCTTGATTTCATCCAAGTTGGACTATATCAACGTACTCTATCTGGGCTTACCGGAATTTCTACTCAATCGGCTGCAGGTGGTTCAGAACGCTGCAGCCAGAGCTATTCTTATGGTAAATTCCAGAACGCATATGTCGCCCCACCTGAAGGCATTGCACTGGCTTCCAGTTAGAAGGAGGATTCAGTTTAAGGCGCTAGTGCTGGCCCACCGAGCATTCCACGGCATTCCACGGCACTGGTGCCGTCTATTTGAGAAGGAGGTTCCATCATTATGAACCTCAACGGGTCTTGAGGTCCGCAGGGCAGTCCCTCATGCTCATTCCTAAATTTGCTCGTTCTCGGGCGGGAGGGCACTCTTTTCAAGTCCTGGCGGCGCGCCTATGGAATGATATGCCTCTGCATCTTAGACAGGTACAGGACTTGACGCTTTTTAGGAGACGACTAAAAACCTGGTAGTTCCAGCAATAGCATATTGGCAGGCAGGGCCGGAGCTCTTATTGGTCGTGACTTTTGGTGGTCAAGCGCCGGGACACTCTACGTGAGTAGCCGCGTGCTTTATAAATACCAATTTTCATTTCATTTCACTGTTGTACATAGCTGTGCGACTTCCTAATAGTGAATCGTAGACATTCGCTATCAAGAAATCGCAAACGGAAGTCCATGTACATCTGACCCATTGTCCACATATTCCATCAGTAAATGTTTTTGGTTTTGGCTAGCTCACAGTACCACACCCAACCCCTAAACTAACCAGGGTAGCAGATGTTGTTGGCAACCTCCAACATGACACTTGATTCCCAAGGAATCCATGGAAACAGATCTAACCCTTTCGTTTGGTCACACTTGCATGCCCAAGGTAAACACAAGAAAAATACAACAATGTATTTTCAAGCATTTATTTGAATGATTGAATTCTTGCATAAAAAGCATGAGCTGTGATTATTATAAAGATGTTAATTGTTGCTAATATTTGCTTACTCCTATATGTATCAAATACTATACAAAGGAGAGTATAGCTGGAGCACCATTCTACCATATTCGGACAAATCAATTAGAATAGCCTAAACCCCACACCTTGGTCTTAGGTGTCGGGGTATCTTCCTTAGCAGGATGGAGGTCCGAGTCAGAAGGGCTGCATCTCAGTTATAGTTTGCAGAGGGCCTGTGATAATCCCAGCATGGAAATGCTATCTCTCAAAGAGCTTTAGCATGGAAGCTGTTTAAATGATAAAGTACTGTTCTTATTGAATGTGGCAGAGAGGCAGAGTAGGTCATTTTGATTCGTCTAGCTAAAATGAAGTGCCTCCGAAGAGCATAGAAAGAAAGGAAAACAATGGCATTGTGTTCTTCTTTTATGACCCTGGAACTAACTGTACAGACTCAAGTGCATCAGTGCCTGTCAGAGATGCACATAAAGCACATTAACGTATTAGCAGAAAGTGTGGTATAGGGCACAACAAGAAAGAGATGCTAACCCAAGAAGTTAAATCTAAAACGGGGAATACACGTGAGCCATGCTACAATAGGAGATTTTTTCAGTTTTGGGAGGGCGGGATAATCGTGGGGTCTTTGTGATATCTCTCCCTACAGTCACTATTTGGGGAGTCAGACTCAATTCCTACCTTTCCCATTCTCCTGCAGCTGCAGGTGGCACAACTCTGGAGAAGTAATAAAATATTACAGGGATTGAAATTGCAACCACTTACTTTATGTTTTGTTGTTGTTTGCAACACAGCGTTCAGTGTATTACTATGAGATATGAGCAGCTGCTAATAATGGTGCATACCAGAACCGTTGTTTTGCAGCTGCTGTTGGCATAAAGGTGTCCACTAATTATTTGATTATTGCTGAGGTGCATTAGTTTTCAAATTTAAGTGATTACTTCTCCTGCAAGGAGGGAGTAAAGTAAAGCAAGAGAAATGCATAACGTTTAAATGGTGATGCATACTGTATTGATAAATACTGGTTGCAGTGCACCCCATTCATCTTATTTTATAATGGGATGATGGTATAACTAAATGTCCTTCTTGGTTACAGGGGCTGCGTTTGGCGCCACATAATGAACAATGTGTTCTTTGCAATTTCAGTGGTTGCTTCCAGCACTTTTTTTTACTTAGGTGGTGGCTACTGGTTTGCACAGCAGTTGCTGTTGTCATCACATACATTGTTTTATTATACTTCCAATGAAATTGTGGTTGTAGTGCGCCACATTTCTGGTTATTAAATAGCGGTTGCTTGTAGGCGCTGGGTGCAGGGGTTAATTGTCATTGTTATTGTTAGAAATCGGATTTCTGGTTGGCTAGGGCTTGCGCCTAAGCCAGGCAGAAACCACCACTCTAGTCAGGGCAAGGGAGTTACACGCTGAAGATAACCCCTGCTCACCCCCTTGGTAGCTTGGCACGAGCAGTCAGGCTTATCCCAGAGGCAATGTGTAAAGCGTTTGTGCAACACACACACAGCAGCAACACACAATATACACTGTGCCAACTGGCACTAGGCAATATTTACAGGGGAATATATACACATGACAGGGCCAATTGGGCCACTGTCAAAACCATCACAAGCACAAATAGTAAATGTAGAACATAACCAGTAATAACTGGCGAAATACCGTACTCAGCATTATCCTGTAATATAAATCATAGTATGCAATCAGCATCACATTAGGCGTAAAATACACTCTGCGCCACCCTCATAAGCCTAAACATATTAGACCATAACCTCCTAATCATAAATCACATTAGAGGCATAAATCACAGTAGAGAACAACCTCACAAGCATAAACACAGTATGCAAAACCTCATAATCATAAACCACATTAGAGGAATAAATCAGGGTGCATAAATCACATTTCCTGCGCACCACATAAATCACATTAGGGCCTGGCGCCCTATCAACCTAACACAGTCCCCCCTGGCCAACTGGCCTATTCAGAGGGCTCAAATGCCCTAAGTCCATAATGTCAGGGCTTGGGCTGTCAATGCAGCAACATCAAAAGTGCGCAATTGTGCAGGCCTAAACGTTGCAGCTGTCACTAATTGCTGTACAGCTGTGAAGGTACTGTAGGCATGGGCACTCACTGTGCCCTCTGGGTGGGTCCCCACTGGGACTCTGTAACACACATGTGGCAAGACGTTGAAGCTGTCCGCGCTGGTGCGGCGCAGCTGTGAATATGCAAAGAGGCCCTGGCACGACTGTGCCTCTCATGTCCCACTCAGGGTTTCCCTCAAAAAGAAATGCTGCCAAATGTTGCAGTTGCCCACTACAGTGGTGCAACTAGGAAATAACCAAAGACAAGGTGCCCTGGCATGTCTGTGCCCTCAGGGCCTCCACTGGGGCTCTCTAAATCTCAACTGCCCTCTTCGGTGCAGCTGCCCTCTAGCAGGCGGGGCAGCTGTAAGAATGGCAAAAATGGAAGAGGCACGGGCCTCCCTGGGCCCCCACGGGGGCCCTCTAGCAATGTGGCCCACGTTGGAGCGGCCCGCTCTTCTGCGGGTCCGCTCGAGAAATAGGCACCGGTACTGTGCCTCGATCTTGCTCCCCCCCAGCCATCCCCACTCACCGGGCTCTCTGCTGGGGGGAAGGCTCCTCTCTCGCCAGTTCATCACGCGGATCTTCTCCGGCCTCCCCTGGACTGGGGACAGGCGCCGGGGATCCTCTGCGGCAGGCGTGGGGCTCCCCTCAGCTCACGGGAGCCCCGCTCACTTCCAGCGGCGTGTTGCAGGCCCTGCCCACAACCAGGCAGTGGTGCCTGACTTCCGGGTCGCGCTTGGCAGTGGCCCGGCGATTTCTCTTGGCGGCTTCCTTCTCCTTCGGCCGCAATGCGGCGTGGGCTCCCGATTCCATTCAGGCACAAAGCGGGGTGGGCACCCGCATATTTAAAAATGCACAGATGCGGGGTGGGCACCCGCTAAAAAAATAGAAGCATAAGCGGGGTGGGCACCCGCATATTTAAATATCCAATAAGCGGGGTGGGCTCCCGCTCGTACACAAAGAATGCGGGGTGGGCACCCGCTCCTTGGCTTCACGGGGGAATCCCTACGACGGGGATTCTCTCTCAAAAGACGGGCAGCTCAGCGCTGCGCAACCCACGCTCTCCTCCTTCTTGGGGCAAGTGAACCGCAGCGCTCACGAGGCGCTAGAGGTCCCAAAAAGTCTTTAAGGTCCTGGAAAATTAAAGGAAAAGCGCTCCCAGGGAGCAAGGGTCTTCCAGGGTCCATGGGGCATAGCTGGGCCCAGGGAGGCCAGCACACAGTCCCTCCAGCAGGGAGGTAAGCACCCATGGTGGTTCTTCCTGGGCCGCAGCAGCAGCAAGCCCCAGCAAGTCAGGAACAGCATAAGCACATGGGTAACAGCCCCTACATTTATATCTCACAGTCCATTGTCTGCAGTACAGGGTTTGGGGGAAAACAGATGCAACTGGTTCAGGGGGGAATTGGAGAACTCTGTTTACCAGGCTCCTCTTCCCCTTTGTCAGGTGGGGGCTCAGTGATCAGACACACCACAGGGGGCGGAGCCAGCATTGTACAGGCTACGCACAGATCTATTCAGGGTCAGGGGATTACTCCTCCCACTACTCCCAATGCAGGTGTCCCATTCACCATAGTGCTGACTCACCCTGCCCCTCCTGGAGCCACACACACCTCCCAGCCCCTGTCACTCAAAAGCCAGACATGCAATTCACATCAGGCAGGCAGACACATAGCACACAGAAATGCCAACTTCTAAAAGTGGCATTTCTAAAATAGTTATAATAAATCTGCGCACACCATTGCATTTATTATGACGATTCCAAATATACTAAACTTAACCACGCTGCTCCTCTCATATCAGGAATTACCACTGAAACACTTATCAGGGAATCCCCAATGTATTCCTATGGGAGGGCAGCCCCACAGTAGTGAGAAAATAAATGGCTGTTTGTCACTACCAGGACATGGCACACACTTAAGGTACATGTCCTATCTTTTACCTACAATGCACCCTGCCCATAGGGCTAGCTAGGGCCTACCTTAGGGGTGACTGACATGCAGTAAAAGGGGGGTCACAGACATGGCACACACTTTAGGTGCCACGTCACAGCGGCAGTAACACTGCGCGCACAGGCCCTGCAATGGCAGAGGCCTGAGATAGGTTTGCAAGGCTACTTTGGTGGGTGGCGCAATCAGCGCTGCAAGCCCACCAGTAGCATTTAATTTACCAGCCCTGTGTATATGAGATACCACTTTACAAGGGACTGACAGGTAAATTAAATATGCCAAACAGGTGTAGACCAATCTTACCAAATGTAACACAGAGAGCACACGCACTTTACACTGGACAGCAGTGCTAAAGTGCCCAGAGGCCTAAAACCACCACACCATGTCAGAGAAAAGGCTAGGAGAAAGGCAAAAAGTTTAGGGATGACCCTGCAAAAAGGGCCAAGTCCAACACAACCCCCTTCCAGCCAAAACGCAGGGTAGACCAATCACTACCTTGATGGGCTTCCCTGCTTTAGGCGATAGAACACTGACACGGGCCCGCCACTGCAGGGACACCCTCCTGTTCTACGCCACTCTGAACCCATGTGGTTCCCTCTGTAAAAAGCTCTCAGGCCCAACTAGGCTACCCCACTGGTACTCACTAGTTGTCCATGGCCAGGACCAGGCCCTAGGCCACCCAGATGTCACTGGTCCTTGCCAATCCACAGAGTGGGGGGCAGTAACCCCTGGCACATAATAGCCATTCTCCACTTTTCCTCTCAGTGTAGTTCCAAACTGCCACTGATCCTCCAACCTAGGGTCCGCACCCTCAGGCTGACCAGAAGTCACGGGCGAAGTTTCTCCTCCCCCTACCTCTCCTTCTGGGGTTCCGCACTCTCCCAGGAGAAGCACCCCCAGAACACAACTCTCCCACCAGTTCAGGACCTCTCTCCATCAACTGGTCTACCCACCTGGGATCTAAACCCTCTGGCTGCACCGGGGTCAGAGGCGAGAACTTACTCCCTCTGCACCCCCTTCCAGAATACTGCACCCTCCCATCAGGAGTGGTACCCCTAGAAGACAAACCGGTCAGGACACTGATTACAGTTGTCCCTCCCTCCAGGTCAGACAACACCTGAACCTGGCCTCCCAACCCAGGGATGGAACCCTTTGGTTGAACAATTGCCCGGCGAACCAGGACTTCCTGGGGAGTACATATACCCTCCCTGAGGGTGACACTTAACTCACGTGTCGTGTGACAGTCTGCCTGGCGCAGATCTCCTGACCTCCTGTCCATCTGACAGTGCGTGAAGATTCCCCAGGACAGACGTGGCGTCACCATGGTCAATCATTGGTGACTCAGCCCTTCTGGCTGGCCCCTGACCGAATGGTTCTTCCACTGGGGACTCTTTCCCCCTCTCACCCCTCAATCTGTACTTCTGCACCCTCTACTTAGGAGTGGCACTGCCAGACACCAGAACTGATGGAACCCTGAATGCAGACACTCCCAGCTCACCTAACACGGGGAGATCCCCCTTAACGGATGGTCCAACAGGACAGACTAGGCTCCCTACCTGGGGTTCCCTTAAAAAACCACCCAGTACTGGAGACTGAGGTTGAGGCTCGGAATACGGCCCAGTCTCACACCTTCCCCTGCAAGACAGGATGTGAGGCCTTGCAACCTTCTCACTATAAGGGTACCTAGCTGGGCTACACTGAACCACTTCCACCACTCTGGGTTGGAAGATACCTGCACCATTCCTCTTAGGATCACTCCCCAATGCAAGCTCCCTAGAATCAAAAGAACTCACACTCCAACAGGTGTAGGCGCAACCCCGAAAAACAATTACAGAACATGTGCTCTCTGGCAAAACAGATTGAACAGCCCTTTAACATCATTTGCCATGCTAACCATCACCCAAACGTCCAGTGCACCACAACATTTATCCACACTCCCCCCAAGACTGGTGAGACAGTATCTTACTGCCCCTGAATCTCAACCTGTACCCCTCTTAACTGGGAACCAGGTACCATACTCTGGGAACTGGGAATGGGACTTCCTGCACTGGACTCCATATTGCTGCCACCACTAAATCCCACCCTTACTGGGGAATCCAGAAAACTAAAACTGCACTTAGGGGATAATCTACCCTCCCGAGCTAGTTTCTCCATGCCAATTAAGTTGCCACTGCAGGCCAACCCTAGAAATAGCAGACAGCACAGGGGCAGTTACCTCCTCCAACTTGCGCTGTAGGGCCACCCCAAAAATAGCAGTCTGCACAAGGGCAGTACAAAACTCCTCCAGATTCTCTGGTTTCTGTCCTTGGCAGGACCCCCAACTCATAGTGCAACAAAAAAACACATTTCAAAGAAATGATACTTAAAACAAAATCAGAAACAATAATCCCCAAACATGTGACTATCTAAATGCAGAGCTTGTAGTGCAAACAGTTGTTGCTGTGGTACTGCGCAAACGCAAGTCCTATCCTCACCGCTGACAACCAATGTTAGAAATGGGATTTCTGGTTGGCTAGGGCTTGCGCCTAAGCCAGGCAGAAACCACCACTCTAGTCAGGGCAAGCGAGTTACACGCTGAAGATAACCCCTGCTCACCCCCTTGGTAGGTTGGCACGAGCAGTCAGGCTTATCCCAGAGGCAATGTGTAAAGCGTTTGCGCAACACACACACAGCAGCAACACACTAGGCACACCACAAAGAGGAACTCCACACAAGGTTATATATAAAAATAGCCCTTGTATTATCATAAACGCATTAGAATAGTAATCACACAATATACACTGTGCCAACTGGCACTAGGCAATATTTACAGGCGATTATATACACATGACAGGGCCATTTGGGCCACTGTCAAAAAAATCACAAGCACAAATAGTAAATGTAGAACATAACTAGTAATAACTGGCGAAATACCGTACTCAGCATTATCCTGTAACATAAATCATAGTATGCAATCAGCATCACATTAGGCGTAAAATACACTCTGCGCCAACCTCATAAACCTAAACATATTAGACCATAACCTCCTAATCATAAATCACATTCGAGGCATAAATCACAGTAGAGAACAACCTCACAAGCATAAACACAGTATGCAAAACCTCGTAATCATAAACCACATTAGAGGAATAAATCAGGGTGCATAAATCACAATTCCTGCGCACCACATAAATCACATTAGGGCCTGGCGCCCTATCAACCTAACACAGTCCCCCCTGGCCAACTGGCCTTTTCAGAGGGCTCAAATGACCTATGTCCATAATGTCAGGGCTTGGGCTGCCAATGCAGCAACATCAAAAGTGCGCAATTGCGCAGGCCTAAACGTTGCAGTTGTCACTAATTGCTGTACAGCTGTGAAGGTACTGTAGGCATGGGCACTCACTGTGCCCTCTGGGTGGGTCCCCACTGGGACTCTGTAACACAAATGTGGCAAGACGTTGCAGCTGCCCGTGCTGGTGCGGCGCAGCTGTGAATACGCAAAGAGGCCCTGGCACGACTGTGCCTCTCATGTCCCACTCAGGGACTTCCCTCAAAAAGAAATGCTGCCAAACGTTGCAGTTGCCCGCTACGGCGGCGCAACTGGGAAATAACCAAAGACAAGGGGCCCTGGCACATCTGTGCCCTCGGGGCCTCCACTGGGGCTCTATAAATCTCAACTGCCCTCTTCGGTGCAGCTGCCCTCTAGCAGGCGGGACAGCTGTAAAAATGGCAAAAATGGAAGCGGCACGGGCCTTCCTGGGCCCCCACGGGGGCCCTCAAGCAATGTGGCCCATGTTGGAGTGGCCCGCTCTCCTGCGGGTCCGCTCGAGAAATAGGCACTGGTACTGTGCCTCTACCTTGCTCCTCCCCAGCCATCCCCACTCACCGTGCTCTCTGCTGGGGGGAAGTCTCCTCTCTCGCCGGTTCATCATGCGGATCTTCTCTGGCCTCCCCTGGACTGGGGACAGGCGCCAGGGATCCTCTGTGGCGAGCGCGGGGCTCCCCTCAGCTCACGGGAGCGCCGCTCACTTCCGGCGGCGTGACGCAGGCCCTGCCCACAACCAGGCAGTGGTGCCTGACTTCCGGGTCGCGCTTGGCAGCGGCCCGGCGATTTCTCTTGGCGGGTTCCTTCTCCTTCGGCCGCAATGCGGGGTGGGCTCCCGCTTCCATTCAGGCACAAAGCGGGGTGGGCACCCGCATATTTAAAATAGCACAGATGCGGGGTGGGCACCCGCAAAAAAAATAGAAGCATAAGCGGGGTGGGCACCCGCATATTTAAATATCCAATAAGCGGGGTGGGCTCCTGCTTGGTACACAAAGAATGCGGGCTGGGCACCCGCTCCACGGCATCATGGGGGAATCCCTACGACGGGGATTCCCTCTCAAAAGACGGGCAGCTCAGCGCTGCGCAACCCACGCTCTCCTCCTTCTTGGGGCAAGTGAACCACAGCGCTCACTAGGCGCTAGAGGTCCCAAAAAGTCTTTAAGGTCCTGGAAAGTTAAAGGAAAAGCGCTACCAGGGCAGAAGGGTCTTCCAGGGTCCATGGGGCATAGCTGGGCCCAGGGAGGCCAGCACACAGGGCCCTCCAGCAGGGCGGTAAGCACCCATGGCGGTTCCTCCTGGGCCCAAGCAGCAGCACGCCCCAGCAAGTCAGGAACAGCACAAGCACATGGGGTCACAGCCCCTACATTTATACCCACAGTCCATTGTCTTCAGTACAGGGTTTGGGGGAACCAGATGCAACTGGTTCAGGGGGGAATTGGAGCACTCTGTTTACCAGGCTCCTCTTCCCCTTTGTCAGGTGGGGGCTCAGTGATCAGACACACCACAGGGGGCGGAGCCAGCATTGTACAGGCTAGGCACAGATCTATTCAGGTTCAGGGGATTACTCCTCCCACTACTCCCAATGCAGCTGTCCCATTCAGCCTAGCGCTGACTCACCCTGCCCCTCCTGGAGCCACACACACCTCCCAGCCCCTGTCACTCAAAAGCCAGACAAGCAATTCACATCAGGCAGGCAGACACATAGCACACAGAAATGCCAACTTCTAAAAGTGGCATTTCTAAAATAGTTAGAATAAATCTGCGCACACCATTGCTCAGCATTTATTATGATGATTCCAAATATACTAAACTTGACCACGCTGCTCCTCTCATATCAGGAATTACCACTGAAACACTTATCAGGGAATCGCCAATGTATTCTTATGGGAGGGCAGCCCCACAGTAGTGAGAAACTAAAATGGCTGTTTGTCACTACCAGGACATGGCACACACTTAAGGTACATGTCCTATCTTTTACCTACAATGCACCCTGCCCAGAGGGCTAGCTATGGCCTACCTTAGGGGTGACTGACATGCAGTAAAAGGGGGGTCACAGACATGGCACACACTTTAGGTGCCATGTCACAGCGGCAGTAACACTGCGCGCACAGGCCCTTCAATGGCAGAGGCCTGAGATAGGTTTGCAAGGCTACTTTGGTGGGTGGCGCAATCAGCGCTGCAAGCCCACCAGTAGCATTTAATTTACCAGCCCTGTGTATATGAGATACCACTTTACAAGGGACTGACAGGTAAATTAAATATGCCAAACAGGTGTAGACCAATCTTACCAAATGTAACAAAGAGAGCGCATGCACTTTACACTGGACAGCAGTGCTAAAGTGCCCAGAGGCCTAAAACCACCAACACCATGTCAGAGAAAAGGCTAGGAGAAAGGCAAAAAGTTTAGGGATGACCCTGCAAAAAGAGCCAAGTCCAACAGTTATGTACACTGGGATCTTCATAGTTTACAGGGCAGCTGCATGTGGTGCCACAGCTCTTCTTTTATGTTCCTGAGTCCTACTCCATGGGGTGGTAAGAGAGCATCACTGGACCCTTTTTTTTTAGTATGGTCTTGTTTGTTCCCATCATAAGTAAAAAAAAGAGGCGTGTAGTCAGAGCTCCTTAGCTTAGAGAGCCTCTCTTATAATATGCTTTCAAGGCTGCATTTTCACCTTTTCTCTTTCACTGTGCCTAGGTTTAGGTCCCTGGTGTTTCCCTCTTTAGCCAATGAGTATAGGCTAGGCACACTTGGAAGCTACTGGTGGTTAAGCATGGGACAGCATTTAAAAAATCTTACCATACTTCTTCTTCTGCTTCTACAGAAAGGTATTGAGAAGGAATAGAAATTAATGCTTTTGGTCTCCCCCAATTCTGAAATAGATTTTCAAGACTTTGCGTCATTTTAAGAGCTGGTTATTCTAAGTTTTCCTGTTTCGGGTGGGCCTCGTGGATTACGATACGGAAAGCAACCTGGCACGATTGGTGGGCAGTTCTGATGGTATCAGAGACCCTCCTTTCCTAAGGTGCTGGTGATTTCTACAATTTAAGTTCCTATTAACTGAGAGTGGATGGACCCAGACAGAAATTTCAGTTCAAGCTCAGAAAGAGGATTGTATTATTTCTCCAAGGAAGAATTTGAGTCAACACGGTCTATGGTGATGTATCTCTAATTAACAAATTCAGTGGGAAGGCGCTCCCTTCTTACTGAAGAACCTTTCTCTTATCAGGTCTGGTTGATGAGAAGGTTAAGGATGCTTTGAGTATAGTACATCCTGGAATCAGTTGATCATCCCCTTCGCCGCGGCGCGAATTCTGCCGCGGCGCGGGGGGGCTAGGGGGTGAGCGCGGCGCTTCGGTGCTCATGACGGAACCACGCCGTCATGAGTCACAGGCGGCATGTGCTCATGACGGCGTGGTTCCGTCATGACCACGCCCGCTCATTAATTCGCCCGCACAGGCGGGGAATTAGTGCCTCGTGGGCGGAGCGGCAGCGGCATGACGGAACCACGCCGTCATGAGCACACGCAGCCCGTGACTCATGACGGCGTGGTTCCGTCATAAGCACTCAAGGGGTTAAGACTAAAGATCGATGCAGGCTACTCCTCACAGATCTTAGTAAATACTCTGTAAGGGTACTGTGGGGTCTGTGGCTTTTAGGAGACACATTTCAGACTTATTATAAATATTTCTTTAGAGTGATTTTTTAGATACCTATCTGGTTAGATCAGAATTAGGCGTGCTATGTAGTTCTTTGTTGAGTTAAGATAAGAAAAACATTCTCACCCTTTCTGCCATAGGCAGAGTGTCTGGGAAAGTGACAAGAATTAATCGAATTATCTGATTATCACAGCCTTCGTCTTGGGCAGAAGCAGATAAAGGTAATATTCCTGACTATACTCAGAGCCTATCTGACCTAATGGAAGGGACAGATTGGGTCAGCAGGTTGGTATTTCACTGTTAATACAGAGGGGCATATTATCAAGCCTCTATCGCCACCACAACGTCACCTTTTTTGACGTTGTGGTGGCGATAGGGTCAGAGCCCTATTATCAAGGCAGTGTTAAGCCACTTAACGTGGCTTAAAGCCACGTTAAGTGGCTTAACGCTGCCTTGATAATAGAGCCTTTCACGCTAAACTTAGCGTGAAAGGGGGCGTGCAGTGGGTGTTGCGGTGGGCGTTCCACCGCAACACCCATTGAATGCCGACGCTGCCACCTATTATCAAGTTTGGCGATAATAGGTGGCAGCGCCAAAAAGACCAGAAAAATCATGGTCTTAAGGTGGCGAAACGAGGAGAAATGCTTCATTTCTCCTCGTTTTGCTTTTCCATGTGTGCTGCCTTGTGCAGCACACATGGAAAAGCAAAATGCCATGGTTTGTTCATGTACAGGAAGGTGTCCCTTCCTGTACATGAACCAACCGATTTTCAAAATGCCATTTTGTAACTTCCATGTGTGCTGCATGAAGCAGCACACATGAAAGTTACAAAATGGCATTTAGATTTGTTTATGTACAGGAAGGAACTCCTTCCTACACATAAACAAACCTCCCTGCTCGCAGACACCCTTGCACTCTTGTGCAAGGGTGCCTGCGCTGGTGCTAAGTTGTGTAACTTAGCACCATCGCAGGGGAAAACGCCAGGCTGCACCATATCCTTGTTAATATGGTGCAGCCTGGCGTTTCCGAAGTGGCGGAGAGAGTCGTTAAGTCAAGACGGCTAACTCCTCTCTCCGCCACTTCCTTGGTAATATGCCCCAGAGTCTTTCCCAGAGATTTAAAAGCCTCTTTTTTATTCAAGCACCCTGTCCAGAGTACAATATAAAGGGAAGGTCCTCTACAGGGCAGTGTCTCTCTAGAGAACAAGGATGACAATGCTTCCACCGCCTCCTTGCAAGAGTGAAGATTCACTAAGGTTATTCCAGGGTATTTCTAGCCTAGAAGGCCTTGGGCGATTTCAGTATGCTTATAGTAGTTGGGATTCTGATCATAAGTCTGGCACGCATTTAAGCATGTCATCTTCCTGAAAGCTCCACCCTCCTTCAGAGATTTTCACGTTTCACTGGCAACCTCCATTGGTAATTTAGAGTCTTCCTTAAGGGTTAAGGACCTTTTCTAAGGATTTTTCACATGAGTCTTGAATCCTTGTTTAGGTCCTCTGCAGGTTCAGGGAGCAATAGTACACCTTAATCTAGATGATCTACTGATTCAGTCCTTTTCCTTGTGTCAGTCAATGAAGGACACAGCCTTAACCATAAAATATTGTATTTTTTGGGATTCCGATTAAATACCATATATTCAATGTCAATTCATCCCAGAGATTTGATATAGAAAATATTTTGAACATGATCCAGGCATTTATCCTACTCCCAGAGGTCAGGAAGAACTTCGATTTAATTTTTATGAAGCAGTCCTGAGTGTCATACCTTTGGGACAAATCTGCTTGGATCAGTTGGTGTTCATATTCTCAGTCATGGATTTCCTTTTCTGCAGGGTTATGAACACTTGTTTACCATTGTCTCCCAGTGCAGGGGACTCTTTCTGAGCAGCAGACACCCCTTCCTCTGAGTCTGGGCATGACTACCGATAGAGGGCCTGATTTAGAGTTTAGGAGATAGGATGCTCCGTCATAAACATGGCAGATATACCGACCGCCATATTACAAGTGCATTATACCCTATTGCACTTCTAACATGGCAGAATACCGACCGCTGTATTACAAGTGCATTATACCCTATGGCACTTCTAACATGGCAGAATATCGACCGCTGTATTACAAGTGCATTATACCCTATGGCACTTCTAACATGCCAGAATGGATATCTGTCACATTTATGATGAAGCAACCCATCCACTGAGCTCTAGATAAGGGACAGAATCAGAAAAAAAATTCTTGCTCATTCTGTTCCGGGCATTAAGACCTGGGTTCCCCTCCTTGGATGTCTACAGATCCAACAGAAGTGGAGTCCGCTATGGTCTCCCTCCCATCGGTAGTGTCCTCTCTAACTCTTGACACTCTAACACAATTAAGACTATCAGTCTGGTGATTGAAGGGTGGACTTCTTAAAAAAGTGGAATTTCTCTTTCTGTCTCTTATTCCCTACAGAATTCTATGAGAGAAATGGATCTACTGAAAAAACTTGTATTCACTTTTGGGCTTTCTTGGGGTTTTGATATGGAGATAAATATGTTTATCCTGTTGCTTTATTCTACAGTTCTTACAAGAAGCCTTTGATAGGGGTATGTCTGTGGCTATACTGAAATGACAGTGGTCTGCAGTAGGGCGTTTAGTTCTCCTGGAAATTTCCTGCCTCTGTAGAACCTGCAATACTATAGCTATTCAGAGGCTTTTGATTGCTTGAGACCTAGAGTTCGCATTCTCTTCCAAGGAATTACCCCTAGGGTTTTTATCCTTATCCGAAAAACTCCATTGGTTCCAATGGATACTCTGAACGGGGATTTTGCCATTCTTAGTGGCCTCTTTCTTGAGCCTTAATTATTGCTAGAGAATTACAAAAGTTGGGTGTGAATGTTTGTCACAATCTCTACTTGATCTTGTTTTATTGTGAAAGTGCTCTCTTCTTCGGCCCAAGGGACTAAGGTAAATATTGTACTTATGAGGTATGCCTACCTCAACAGCATGTAATTACCACACCATTTCAAGTTTCAGACCTCTGAGTGGCAGATAACTTAGCACTATTGTGCATTCTGTTGTTTTGCATGCGCAAATGTGCAGTGTTCAACTACATGTCTCACACCAGACTTTATCAGATGGAAATCGATCTGGCAAAAGCAAACAGGGTTCAGTATTACAGCACCACTTATAATCTTGATTTGGGTGCAAACTCATGTCTGTAACTGAAATGGAATTTGTGCACCAAGAGGAAGAAGGCCCTGACTTAGTTTACATAAGATATTTATTTATTGTTTCAGCTTTACAAATGTAAGCCATACAATATAAAACACAAATCAAAAAATACCAAAACCTTCAAAATTTGCAATGTACAATATATCTCATCCATTTGTGCAGTTCGTCTCAGAATGTGCGATAGTACCTACTGACTTAGTTTATCTAACAAAGCTTTCACAAAATAATAGATGAATTCCGTTGGGATGTTTTAGAGTAGGATGCATGCTCTAAGGCACAGAAGAACTGATTTCAATTACCTCGAAATTAAATGAGAGTTTAGTTAGCCTTCTCCTCTCAATCCGAATCATTTTGTGGTGTTATCAGTGCACTGAGGATTTATGGTTTTTATAAAAGCACTGCTAGAAACACATTGTATTGCCATCGATATGGAACAAATGGACCTCGGTCTAAAAAGCTGAAAACTGCGTTTGAAAAGCTTGCAAAGGAAAACCTTCTATTTGTGGCAGAATCAATGAAGTGTCTGACAGAAAGGGGTGTGATTATGGTGCTGGAAATTGCTTCTACTAGTTTCAACGTCAACCACAGATAACTGAAAAAAGATAGTTCCATTTAAATTAACAGATATGTCAGAGACCACAATAAGCCACTCCATCTTCTATTCTTCTGGCATAGGTAAGTCAATCACATCGACGCCGGGGACACAATGTCTGCATTTTACATTTCTAGCCTTTCACATTCATCTGAGCAAGACCAAGAAGCCAATCATATTACAAAGGAGTCTTGGGAAATAAGAGAAATGCCCTGTCCCTTCTGCATTTACTCAAGAAAAGTAAAGTAAAATGGAGTTAGAATAAAGTCAGAGCCACTTCTGTTTGTTGTGTTCTTCTGTGTTGCCCATTTGTTTATTTTTGTTCGTGTTTCTCCAATACATATCTGCATCCATTGGTTGAGGTCGATGGTGTGTGGAATGATTTGGGCAACTTAAACACCCAATTGGAGCAATCTGTTTTTTATACACCAGGGGGTGTGCAAGGCTGTGTCAGTTACTCGGCAGAACACATAGGATGTCAATTTACTCAGACTTTCGTGGATATCCTTCCTGACTCTTACTCGAGGAAGACAGTATGGAATAAATAAGCATGAATGCAGGCTGGCGACAGATTTGAGAGCTGCATCCCTTTTGAAACAAAGCCACAGCAGCTTCCTGAACACAAACAGCAGGATCTTCTCTGGGTATCAAAAAAGTTTTAAAACATATTAAGTCGCAATGTTTTTGCGACCCTTGACCCTGACTCAGGCAGGTCGCTCCCCACGCCGCACAGCACCACGTGTTGTGCCCGTGTACCTTGCTCCCTACCCTCGCTGCTGCTGCGAGTTCGAGGCCCTCCTCCACCCGCAGGCTACCACCTGCGCCTCATCCCTGGTGGCCAGTGGGGAACCGTAAGTCTCTGTGTGCCCCCTGTGCCCCCTTAGGATTGACTGTCTGCCTTCTGTTTTTTCTTCTGGACCTTCGTTGCCAGTGTAATTTCATTTTGCCCCCTGTGCCCCTTTTTACTGTCTGCCTTCTGTTTTTCTTCTGTACCTTTGTTGCCAGTGTAATTTCGTTGTGCCCCCTGTGCCCCCTTCTGCTTGATTTCTCGTATTGTTCTTTTTTCCACTTTTAGCCTGTATTGTGCCCCACGTTTTTCCGCCCGTCTCCGCTCTCCCTTTCCCGCCGCTGCGTCCCCTGCAGCCCCGCCCCCCCGCACGCCCATTCGTCCCGCTCCCCTTCCCAGCTGCTCCTCCCTTCCACCTCCTCTTCTTATGGCGGCCGCTGTGCGCAGCAGGCGTGCAGCGGGCGCGCTGCTGGCGTGCCGAAGGCAAGCCCATCTGCGCCCGGCCACGCCTGGACCGCGCCCCGCGCCAGACCCCCTGGTCCCCGCGATTTCCACAACGACCGTCGCCACTATGATGCCAGCACCCTCCACGCACTCAACACCGTTCGATCACACACCTGCTTCCTGGCCGCCCGAAGCGCACCCAAGGACCCTTCTCCTGCCGGAACTGCAGCTTCACCAGCCTCCGAGCCGCCAAACCGCCCGCTGAGAAAGGACGCAACCACCTCAGATGCATCCTACTCAACACCCGCTCCGCACGCAAACACGCCGTCGAACTCTGGGACCTGATCGACACGTCCACCCCGGACGTCACCTTCCTGATGGAGACCTGGATGAATGCCTCCTCTGCGCCCGACATCGCCATAGCCATCCCGGACGGCTACAAGATCACCCGCAGGGTCCGCACCAACGGAGTAGGAGGTGGAATCGCCATCACCCACAAGAACACCCTCAGGGTCTCGACCAGCACCGACGACACCCTCAGCACCACCGAACACCTGCACTTCCAGATCCACACGGACCCCAACACCACCCTCAGAGGAACGCTCGTCTACAGACCCCCCGGACCCCGGCCTCAGTTCAGTGACTCCATCGCCGACTTCGTCAGCACGCACGCCATGGCCTCCACAGACTACATCCTCCTCGGGGACCTGAACTTCCACCTCAAGAACGCCAACGACACCAACTCCACCACCCTGATCGACAACCTCGGCCTCAGACAGTTCGTCACAATGCCCACCCACTCCGCCGGCCACACGCTCGACCCCATCTTCTCCGCAAGCACCCACGTCTTTTTCAGTCACACCACCGAACTCCACTGGACCGACCATCGCTGCATCCACTTCACCTTCCGGAAACCCACCACGCACCACCGCACTCAACAGATCCACCGCCGCAGCTGGAGCAAAGTCACCGATGTCCAGCTTAACACCACCCTCGCCCGGAGCCCACCCACTGACCCTACTGACACCGACACCGCCGCCCGCGACCTCAGGCGATGGATCGACGACTGCACCAACACTCTCGCCCCGATCAAGAAACCCTCCAACAGACACACCGACAAGAAAGCCAGCTGGTTCACCACGGACCCCCAGGCCTCCAAGCAAACCTGCCAGAAACTAGAGAAGAAATGGCACCGCGAACAGACACCGGACAGCCATGAGGCCCACAAGAACGCCATCCGCAGACACCATCACCTCATCAGAACCGCCAAAAGGGCCTCCTTCAAGGACCGCCTCGACAACAACGCACACAACAGCAAAGAGCTCTTCAACATCGTGAAGGAACTCTCCAACCCCAGCTCCAACGCCAATGACATCCCACCATCGCAAGACCTGTGCAACTCCCTTGCCACCTTCTTCCACTGCAAGATCGCAGACATCCACGACAGCTTCAACAACCTGACCGCCTTGACAGCCAACGACACCTCGGACCCCCTGGCCACCATCCGCATCAACCCCATGCTCACCTGGACCAACGTGAACGACGACGACACCATCAAAATCATGAACACCATCCACTCCGGCTCTCCGTCAGACCCGTGCCCGCACCACATCTTGAACAAAGCTAGCGCCACCATCGCACCCCATCTCCGCAAAGTCATCAACATCTCCTTTGAGACCGCGACCTTCCCGGAGAGCTGGAAGCACGCAGAGATCAACGCCTTACTCAAGAAACCCAAGGCGGATCCGAGAGACCTCAAGAACGTCCGGCCCATCTCCCTGCCCCCGTTCCCGGCGAAGGTCATCGAGAAGATCATCAACAGACAACTGACCCGCTACCTCGAGGAGAACAACATCCTGGACCCATCCCAGTCCGGGTTCCGCAGCAACCACAGTACCGAAACTGCCCTCATCGCCGCCACCGATGACACGAGGACCCTGCTGGACAACGGTGAAACCCGCGGCCCTCATCCTCCTGGACCTCTCAGCCGCCTTCGACCACGGTCTGCCACCGCACCCTGCGCACACGCCTCCACAACGCAGGGATCCGAGACAAGGCTCTGGAATGGACCACCTCCTTCCTCTCCAGCAGAACCCAGAGCGTCCGCCTCCCCCCATTCTGTTCCGAAGCCTCCGAGATCATCTGCGGCGTACCCCAAGGATCATCCCTCAGCACGACACTGTTCAACATCTACATGGCACCGCTCGCCCAGGTCGCCCGACTGCACGACCTCAGCATCATCTCCTACGCCGACGACACCCAGCTGATTCTCTCCCTCACCAAGGACCCCCTTACCACCAAAGCCAACCTCCACGAAGGAATGAAGGCCGTCGCCGAGTGGATGAAGAAGAGCCGACTGAAGCTGAAGTCGGACAAGACGGAGGTCCTCATCCTCGGCTCCACCCCGTCAGCCTGGGACGACTCCTGGTGGCCAACCACACTGGGAGCAGCACCGACACCCACCGACCATGCACGCAACCTGGGGGTCATCCTCGACTCGACAATCTCCATGACCAAGCAGGTCAACGCCGTCTCGTTCTCCTGCTTCAACACCCTACGCATGCTCCGCAAGATCTACAGGTGGATCCCCACCAAAACAAGAAGAACGGTCACCCAGGCCCTCGTCAGCAGCAGGCTGGACTATGGAAACGCCCTCTACGCGGGGGCCTCGGCCCAACTCCTGAAACGACTGCAACGCATACAGAACGCCTCTGCACGCCTCATCCTCGACATCCCTCGCCACAGCCACATCTCACCCTACCTGATAGACCTGCACTGGCTCCCCATCAACAAGAGGATCACCTTCAAGCTCCGCACACAAAGCACTCCACAACACCGGACCGGCATACCTCAACAGACGACTCACCTTCTACACCCCGAACCGCCAGCTCCACTCCACCGACCTCACCCTCGCCATCGTCCCCCGCATCCGAAGAGTGACCACCGGTGGAAGATCGCTCTCCTACCTCGCCGCCAAGACCTGGAACACCCTCCCCATCCTCCAACGGCAGACCCAGGACCTACTAACCTTCAGGAGGCTACTCAAGACCTGGCTGTTCGAGCAGTAGCAGCACCTCCTCCCCCCCCCCCAGCGCCTTGAGACCCTCACGGGTGAGTAGTGCGCTTTACAAATGTTCTGATTGATTGATTGATTGATTGTTTTTAATTCTTGGGTAGGCTTTTCTGTTAAAGTGTTACTATTCATGAGCCAGGACATGCATGTTTTGATTTCTATTCTCATAAAGGTGAGCGAATCTTTTAACTGCCTTTATGGTTTGTCCTGGGAATAGATGATATGCTATGTATTAACGCTTTTGATTGTAAGGCTGTTCTTTTACTTGATAATTATAGCCGACTGCCGAGCCGTTGTTCAACTTGTGCACCTACCATGCCCAGTGTTGTCATCAACCAATGATGCCAATTTAGATGTTATCATTGATATTATCATGATTTGATGGAACATGCCATGAGGGATGCAGTTTGTATGGTTATAAGGTGAGCCTGGTGGTGCACAAGTACTGGTTAGCTCAGTAAACTATAACTGATATATTTCAGAGGTTTTCTAGTTTGAAATGTTACATTTTAGCTGACATTTTCACCTAACTATAACTTTCACTTTCAGGAAAGACCCCTTTTTGCATGACCAGCCCCCTCATTTTTTGAATAAGGATGCTGGTTTTTGACTGAGCAGCACTGGAGCCCTGCCAACCAGGCCCCAGTGCATGGTGTCTGACCTATAAAATATGTGTACAATTGGATAGTCCCTGATTGGCAGATTTAACAACCTGAAAGACCCTAATCTATGGTTGTTGGAAGGTGGATTATTGGTAGGGGTAAGTATGCACCTACCACTAGCAACAAGGCCACCAACACAATATAAGGTCCAGTCAAGGTCGCAATACATTAGCCCCTGGCTCAACCCTCGGTAGCTGGCTGAGAGCGGGCAGGCTTAAGATAGGAGACAGGCAGGTAAAGCATTTAAAAACAGCAATACATTAAATAAGTAAGACACAGCACACAATAAAACTCCACCACCAATTTATAAAAATAGGAAATATTTTTATGATTAAAAAGACACCAAAATGACAAAAACCCAATGTAGGGAACCGGAGATATTATTTTGAAAGAATAAACACGTTCTAGTGCTTAAAAACATATAGCACCAATTAGGCATTTTCAGTCGTGTTTGACCAGGACAAAATCAAAGTTTGAGGCCGACTGCAACGGAGCCTCGGTCCGCTACATTAAGCCGGAGGCCTCAGTCAAAATTTTACCTTCACAATTTTCTCTTGTCATCGAGCGAGGCTCCTTTTCAGGTAGGGATCCCATGTCCATGATGGCGGCTTGGCTCAGCACGAGGTCTCAGTGAAATCCTAGAATCTTGAGCTCTGGAGCTTTTAGCAGGATGAACCTGAAATACAGGCTAGGTCATGGTTCGACGTCAGCGACTCTCATTGACGGGCCGGTCACCTTATGGATCTTTTTCCAAAAGTACTCGAATCTTCTCCAAACCTTTAGAGCTTCTTCCTGTTCCTTTTGAGGATTCCAAGTGTCCAACACACAAATCGAAGGTTCTAGAAGCTCTGAGATGGTCCTTGGAAGTTTGGGACTACAATTCCCACAATGCACCTTGCCAAATCCTTAAAAGTCCACTGGAACACTACAGGCTGGGGACTTCTAAGGGTAGATGGTGCAGGTGAGCTTTGTTAACCTATTGCTTTCAGGAAGTCCACTCCTTACTCCTTTTTGAAGCAAGGCAAAATCCTAAGGGCTATAGTTCCAAGTGTGCAGTAGGAGCAGTCCTTCAGAGTGCAATCCTTTGGGGTACAGACCCGGGTTCCAGCAGGGCAGTCATTCTTCTTTTTGTAGTTTCAGGCAGCAGGCCTGAATTGCTATGCAGCTCTCACATATTTATCCAATATGCTGGGGCAACAAGTAGTGGGGTATCCCTCTCCAATGGGGTGCAGGGTGCCATCCAAAAGCATGCCAGCTTCCTCCAAAGTGTGGCCTACTGTTGTCCAACAAAGCACTGCACTTTAAAATTCAAAATGGAGAATCTTTCTCTGTGGAGTGAAGACCTGGCTAAGCCAACCTACTGGTGTGGCTCATTTTCCTTAACACTCCCCCTTCCAGACCTTCTTCAAATTCTATTCCTCGAGGTCCCATCTGGCTTGCGGATACAGGGCAAAGGGGTAGGCCTGGCTTGTATTCTAACTGTCCTGCTCTCTTTGAAGATCAGTTTAATTAGTGACCCTCCTTCCTGGCCTGTTCTCTGCAGATCTCCCCCATCATATAATCTCTATCTCTATACAGGCCACTTATCACCTAATCAAAGCAGTTTGGCTAAGCCTATTAAGGGCTATCCAATCAGGAGAGGCAGTTTGAAGGCTGGATTTTGAAAAGAACGTTCTATAACTTCTTTTCTGTATTGAGTTATGATAATTTCAACAATGGCAAGTTGTTGGATTTAATCATGACCAATCTTTTAAGTACTTGAAATAATATTCTAGCTAAATCCTATCAATAGTTACACTTGTTAGCCTACGGAGCCAAAAATGCTGCGATGGAGAAAAAACAAACTTGGTAGTATTTCCCTCACCGGGACATTTAAAAAATCTTTTAAAATGTCCCTGCTTGTTTTGCAATACACCATATGCTGGGGACACCTAGGGTAGACCTTAGGGGTGACTTATATGCAAACATAAGGTTGTTTCATTCTTTAGAGGTCCCTTTAAATCCAAAGTCGAATTTTCATATAATTTTAGTTTAAAAGCAGCTTGCGATGAAGGGCTGACTTTTGAATTGAAAGTAGGAAACACAGCAGTGCACCTTTAACTGTAGGAAATCTGTTAGCCCCCCCAAATCTACATGCCCTACCATATACTAGGGGCTCACAGGTAGGTTGTCAGTGGTAATTGTAATTGCACCTAATCACCATATACCTTTTTAATCAGAGCACTGGCCCTGGGTATAGTTAGCTGAGCCTAGGGCGCAGCCATAATCAATTACCACCAGTATCAATCAAAAAATGAGGGTGATCAGGGCAAAAAAGGATAACTTTCTCACAATGGTACTCTTTGTACCCAGGGAATGTAAGTTGAACGTCACTAGTGGACGCAGCACCTTTTCAGACAGAACTAAAGTGACAAAGTAAATGCATGTCTTCAGGCCTCCCCCTGCACCCTGAGTGTGCAGTTTTAGACATGCATATTCTACCTGACAATATAAACATTTTGCCAGACCTAAACTTGCAGTTTTTAATGCTTATAACATTCTTAAATAAATGTATATTGATCAGGGTGCATGGTATTCAAAGATTAGTACATGTGTATTGAGGTTTTACATGTCCTGGCAGTGAAAAATCAGCCAAGTAATTTTTTACTGTGGCAAGGCAAGCTCTTCCATAGAAAAGCCCTGGGGTACCTTACAGTATCATATAATGCATAACTTCAGTTTGTGAATAACTAGAGCCATAGTCCAAGGACTGAAATTAAGAGGAATTTAACATCCAATCTGATGGCCAAGTCAGATTTTAAATTACAATTTAGAAAATTTCATTTTTTCAAAGTTGGCATTTCCTGTTTCAAGCCTCTAGTAGCATTTTCAGAGTTAATTCCCAACTCTCACCTGGCAGCCTGCTCAGAGGTGTGAATGGTTCCCAGTAAAGAGATCGAAAAGGCCTTGGCTCTGAGGAACTGTAACCTCCTCCGGAGAGGATCACCTAATTTATTTATTTTTATTTATTTATAAAGTTTTATATAGCGCGAACGTGACCCACGAGGGTATCAGAGCGCTTTACAGTATAAGAACATAAAAGGTTGAGGCGGTATACTCGCATTCAAATGTGTCACTTTGTACAATAGAAATATAAAATATATGAATAAACAAACATAGAGAACCATGATTCTGCAGGACATTGTACAATAGACAGTTAATGAACTTTAGGTGATTGTGCAAGCAAACATGCAAATTATAGCCTCTATCGATTCATAGTGGATATAAAATGTATAGATGACCAAGGGGACCCACAGCCAATTAAGCTTTACACTACATTCCATTCTTGAAAAAAGAAAAAAAAAGAAAAAAAAGGCTGTGATATAAGTCTTACATACAGTAGACTCGTCCAATCCATCTGAGATAGGCAATGGTATTCAAATCTTAGAGATGACTCGGTGACATCCTATAATTAAAACTTAGGACATGAATTTGTTCATTAGTAGTCTTTTACTTCCTTTTTGAATGCGGTAAAGGAAGTGATTCCACGCACTAGTGGGGGTAAGAGTTCCAAATCTTTGGTGCAATCCCTGAGAAAGCTCTGCAACCAGTTCTCCTCTTATGGAAGGATTGCGGTTTCAGAAGGAAAGTGCTTGCACTTCGTAGTTGTCTGCAGCCTCCCGATCTTTCCAGCTTTAGAGCCAAGTAGCTGGGTGTATTGTTGTGAATTGCTTTGTGCGTCATGCAGGCCACTTTAAGGTGTATTCTTGCCTCGTAAGGCAGCCAATTCAGTGCTTTCAAGGTTGGTGAGATGTGACTATTTCTTTTGGTTCCTGATACCAGTCTAGCCGCAGCATTCAGTGTTGCTCTCAGCGGAGCTCAACTTGTATTTGGGGAGACCACAGAGGGTGGTGCTTCCGTAGTCTAATCTTGGTAGCACTAGGGCTTGTACTGCCGTTTTTAGATCTGCCTGAGGGAGGCATAAGGGATGTGGCCACCAAATGCACAAGCCTCAAAACGGCATCCACTGTCACAAGCAGATGTAATTCACACCTAGGCCTGACCCTGCCATTGTGCAAGTAGCCATTGTGGCATCAATCCCAGTGGGGAGAAAACTTGTTCCACAACAGGCTTGCAGGGAGAGTTACTCATTTCCCTAAATACACCCCAGGGGTGTCCCCAGAGCTCTAACTAGAGTAAGAAAGATTCATCCAAGATCGTGTTGGTCACTGTGTGCTTTGTTAGGGCCTGGCACCCACGAAATAATGTCAAAGTGGGAAGTGCTTTTTGGACCTGACCCTCTCTGCAGGGTAACTCCCACACATTCAGGTCTGCCATTGCAGTCTGTATATAGTTTTAAACTGCCAATTTGAATTGAAAAAATAACTCCTTTGTCAAGCATAAAACTCCCTTTTTAAAACTTATAAGTGACCCCTAGGGAGGGGGGCCTAAACAGCCCATATGGCAGGGGACATTGTATTTAAAAATGTAGACTTGTACTTTTAAGCTTTATATGTACTGATAGTGAAAATATCACAATTTTATTGTTTACTACTGTGAGACCTACTTCTTCCATAAGATAACATTGGGTTAACTTATTCAATAAGTGACATCTTTTGATTGGGAAGAGGTAGAAATGTCATGTTTACCCTCAAATGAATTGTAACGCAAAACGGCCTTTAATCGTAAAGTTCAATTTTATGTTACAATTCTGAAATTGCCACTTTCTGAAAGTTGCCATTTTGTTATCCTAACCATTTGGTTCCTGCAGCCTATTCCTGGCTCATATGACTAAGTGCAGTTGGCAGTTAGTCTCTGTATTTCTTCCAGACAGCTAAACAATAGAGGGAGTCAGTGTTGGCAGGATTGCCAATCCTGACTTGATGGGAGGGGCCTAGCTGCCAGCTGTCACACTTGCACTCCAAAGACACTGCCTCAACCCACAGATAAATAACATGCACACTAGCTTTTTGTGACCTCAAGCCTATTGGAGCCAGGGCAGTGATGTAAGAAATTCCATAATAAGATGTGGGGGAAGTCTGGAAGTTTCTCCCACTTTAAAGCTAGCACCAGGTATAAATATTGAACCCTTGGACCAACTCTTGATACACGTCTGGGTCTGTGGAGGACTCAAAAAAAGGACTGCCCTGCTGCCCTGCTGCTGGAAGGACTGCCTTGCTGCCTGAAGAAAGAAGACTGGACCTGCTGTTTGAACACAGACCTACCTCAGTGACTCTGAGGGCTAGCTGACTGGCCTCCAGTTCTGAGCTACAGGGACATAACAAGCTCCAGAGACCTGCTATGCACCTGCCCAGTTGCTTAGACTCAACTGGACCTGCCTGTGCCACGCTGCTGGCATCTGCTTGAGTGAGTCCTGATCCCTATGAGTTTCCTCCTAGGTCATAGACCCTTGGCTGACATCAGAGTGTACTCCTCTGGGCCCAACTGTGGGTTTCCTCAGAACCGACGCAGCGCAACGCAACTTGACGCAGTGGGATGAAGGACCTCTCATCACAGCACCTTGCAGCCCATGATTGACAGCCTCAACTGAACCAACATAACTCATTGCAGGATCTCACATCACAGTCCTCTCAGCTCCTCATCAGATCCAATGTAGTGCGATGGAACTCAACATAGGACCTTGCATCACAATCCTCACAGCCTCTCATCGGAACTGACGCAGCGTGATGCAACTTGATGCAGAACCTTGCATTGCAGCCCTCACAGCTCCTCATCAGAACTAATGAAGCATGAACCCACCTGACTCAGGACCTTGCATCGCAGCCCTCACAGCTCATCATCGGAAATGATGCAGGGAGATACAACACTCTGCATCAAGGACATTAGGCACAGTTCTCAGGTGGACTAACCTGGTCCCTGTATCTGGCAGGCACTCTATCGCGGTCACCCTGAACATGTGACTGTGCCCCAGTCCGGCACAGCCAGATAACCACAGTTGGCGCTTTGTACTTTTAGGCGCTATACTCACATTAAAACTTTGAAATTGCATATCTCCAGTTCTACTGATTAGATCATTGTCATTTTAGTGTCAAATATTTTGTAAAAATTACTCTTTTTTTTATTGGATTAGGATTGTCATTTGAGATGTCATCAGTGATGTCACTGACCATGTCATGAATGATGTAATATGTGACGTCATCAGCAGTGCATTACGGGGGCACGAGTTATAGTTAGCTGATATAACTATAACGGGGGAATTTCTCTGGTTTTGTACGAGTGAAATGTCCAACTAACTATAACGTCCCTGAAACCTGTGTTTTTTTCAGTGAATTTCTAAGGTTTTTCAAATGCTAATTTCTAACTATAACGTCCTTGAAACCTATGGTTTTTCAGTGAATTTCAAAGGTTTTTTAAATGCTAATTTCTAACTATAACATCCCTGAAACCTATGGTTTTTTCAGTGAATTTCAAAGGTTTTTTAAATGCTAATTTCTAACTATGCCTAGAAAGGTAGGACATGTGAAGAAAGAGGAAGAAAAGCGCACAAAGAAGCAAGACAAATGCAGAGAGAGGCAACAGAAGTCCAGAAAGATGAAGAAAAGTGCAAGAAGAAGCAAGAGATGTGCAGAAAGAACCAACAGAGGAGCAGAAAGTCCTCCTGTGGCCCCAACTTTTTGCTGACGGGTACTGGTGGTAACTGACTCTGACTAACCGGCCCTAGAGCCAGTGCTATGCTAAAAGACACTTAGAATACAGTGAAAACCCCTACATACAATAGGGAACACTATGCGTTGGGGTACCCCTGTGATTAGCATGACCTCCTCTGTATTTGTCATGAGTTAGTGCCTGGGTCATTGGATGAGTACATGGGTACTGACTGGATGATTAGAGTACTGCAAGGATTGTGGATGGTGAATTTATAAACGCTTGTGTTTTGGCGGAGTGATTGGATAAGGACATGGAACTGGTTGGGTGATTGGAGGAGTGCATGGGTAGTGACAAGGAGATGGCTGGACTGCATCAGTAGTCCTCAGGGGATTGTAGCAGTGCATGTGTTAGTGCCTGCGTCATTGCATAAGTCCATGGGTAGTGACTGGATGATTAGAGTACTGCAAGGAGAGTGCATGGTGAATCTATAAGTGCTTGGGTTTTGGCGGAGTGATTGGATAAGTACATGGTGCTGGCTGGGTGACTGGAGGAGTGCATGGGTAGTGACAAAGAGATGGCTGGGCTGCATCAGTAGTGCTCAAGGGATTGTAGCAGTGCATGTGTTAGTGCCTGGGTCATTGCATGAGTGCATGGGTACTGACTGGATGATTAGAGTAATGCAAGGAGAGTGCATGGTGAATTTATAAGTGCTTGGGTTTTGGCGGAGTGATTGGATAAGTACATGGTGCTCGCTGGGTGATAGGAGGAGTGCATGGGTAGTGACAGGGCTATGGCTGGACTGCATCAATAGTGCTCAGACTATTGTAGCAGTGCATGAGTTAGTGCATGGGTCATTGCATGAGTGCATGGGTACTGACTGGATGATTAGAATACTGCAATGAGAGTGCATGGTGAATTTATAAGTGCTTGGGTTTTGGCGAGGGATTGGATAAGTACACACATGTCACATCAGGCCCGCTCCCTCCCTTCACCACTGTGGCGCGTTTTAAGTTGGGAGATTAAGTCCCCTTGAATCCTGAGGGTCCCTGGAGTCCAACTAGCCCACCAGGTACCTCCAGTAAGCGCCACAGAGCTGCGTTGCAGAGAGGTGTAAAAAGGGACGTGGCCTCGGACCACCTCTCTGCAAGGCAGGCCTGTGGCGCTTACTGAAGGTTCCTGGTGGGCTAGTTGGCCGCCAGGGTCCCTCAGGATTCAAGGGGAATTAATTCCCCAACTTAAAACGCGCCACAGGGTGTGTTTGCACACATGTCCCCTGAGGCCGCGCCCCCTCCCTTCACCACTGTGCAAACGCGCCCCGTGGCACGTTTTAAGTTGGGGGATTAGGTCACCTTGAATCCTGAGGGTCCCTGGGGCCCAACTAGCCCACCAGGTACCTCCAGTAAGTGCCACAGAGCTGTGTTGCAGAGAGGTGTAAAAAGGGGCGTGGCCTCGGACCACCTCTCTGCAAGGCAAGCCTGTGGCTCTTACTGGAGGTACCTGGTGGGCTAGTTGGCCCCCAGGGTCCCTCAGGATTCAAGGGGAATTAATTCCCCAACTTAAAACGCGCCACAGGGCGTGTTTGCACTAGGGGTGGGTGGAATTTGCGTAGTTGCGCTACGCAAAGCTCCGCAAAATGGTAAAAAATCTCCGCGAGCACGCAAAAGTTCTGCGAACACGTGGAATTGCTTGTTCCGCCCATTCGCGATGCTTTTTTCCTGTTCGCGAACACTGTTTGCGTGCTCGGGAGAAATATCTCGCGAACACGCATTTTGAAACTCGCGAACAAGCAAAAAATTCCGCAAAGCCGCAGATCGCGGAATTTTGGCAATTTCGCGTTCTCCGCGGAACGCAAAATTACCCAAATTCCACAAATTCCGCGAGCGGAACGGAATTTACCGCCCAGGCCTAGTTTGCACACATGTCACCTGAGGCCCCGCCCCCTCCCTTCACCACTGTGCAAACGCGCCCCGTGGCACCTTTTAAGTTGGGGGATTAGGTCACCTTGAATCCCGAGGGTCCCTGGAGTCCAACTAGCCCACCAGGTACCTCCAGTAAGTGCCACAGAGCTGCGTTGCAGAGAGGTGTAAAAAGGGGCGTGGCCTCGGACCACCTCTCTGCAAGGCAGGCCTGTGGCGCTTACTGGAGGTACCTGGTGGGCTAGTTGGACCCCAGGGACCCTCAGGATTCAAGGGGACTTAATCCCCCAACTTAAAACACGCCACAGGGCGTGTTTGCACACATGTCACATCAGGCCCCGCCCCCTCCCTTCACCACTGTGCAAACGTGCCCCGTGGCGCGTTTTAAGTTGGGGATTAAGTCCCCTTGAATCCTGAGGGTCCCTGGGGTCCAACTAGCCCACCAGCTACCTCCAGTAAGCGTCACAGAGCTGCGTTGCAGAGAGGTGTAAAAAGGGGCGTGGCCTGGACCACCTCTCTGCAAGGCAGCCCTGTGGCACTTACTGGAGGTACCTGGTGGGCTAGTTGGCCCACAGGGACCCTCAGGATTAAAGAGGAATTCATTCCCCAACTTAAAACGCGCCACAGGGCGCGTTTGCAGAGTGTTGCTGGGAGGGGGTGGGGCCTCGGTGCGATGCCAACTTTTTTTTTTTATTACTTTTTTTTTTAGAAAGGGGGCTGTGTGGCCCCCCTTCCTTTCTATTTTATGGCCACTGGGGACCCCATCCACCAGGGCCTGACCCTATTTTTCAAAAATGGAAGGAGGCCACGTGGCCCCCTCCCGAGGCCATATTCGGCCCCGGGGACCCCATCCCCGGGGCATGGCCAGTGTTTATTTTTTTAAACATATTTGGAGGGGGCTGGGTGGCCCCCTTCTCAGGCCATTTATGGCCCTAAGGACCCCATCCCCCAGGGCCGGCCTTTGCGTGTTTTTTAATTTTTTTTATTTCATTTTTATGGGGGAGGGGGGCTGCGTGGCCCCCCTCCCGGGCCACTTCTAGCCCCAGGGACCCCATCCCCCGGGGCAGGCCCTATCCGTTGGGGACCATGGGGGGAGCCCCAATGCCCCCACGGTCCCGCCGGCTCCCCGCGTCCTGCAGGAGCCGGCATTGCTTTTCCACATGGGGAGCTGCTGACATGCAGCTCCCCGTGTGGAAAAGCAATCTGCTTTGGATTCCCTGCTCTCGCTTCCAAAATCCAAAACAAGTTTGCTATTGCAGGACGGGAGCCGCGAGGCTCCCGTCCTCCCATAGCAAACAGCAGTGTCCCGGGGTGGGCACCCCGGGATACTGCAGGAGCCGGCCCTGTGGGGTGGCGGTCCACAGGGCCATCACGGGCTCCAGGAGGGGGGCCGCACGGCCCCCTCCCTTCAACTACAAAGCCCCGGGGAGGTGGTGGTCCCCGGGGCTCGGGGGTCCGTAACGGACCACCAAATTTGCATTTTAGTGCCCCGGGGAGGTGGCAGTCCCCAGGGCGTGTGGGGGAGCTCGAGCCCCCCCACACAGGTTTATGTTTTTTAAAAAAAAAGCCCCAGGGGGTGGCGGTCCCCGGGGCTGCGGGGGGGGGGCTGCGTGCCCCCCGCAACTCATAAATCAAGCCCCGGGGAGGTGGCAGTCCCCGGGGCAGTGTGGGGGGTATTGGGGGCCCCCCCCACACATTTTTTCAGTGCCCCCGGGACCTGGCCCACCTGGGGGCTTCAATACAACGAAGCGCGGGAGTCCGCGCTTCGTTTTTTTAAATTTTCTCGGCCGGATTCGCGCACCCAGCACGAATTTGGCTGATTTGTTTTTACAAAAAAATGCTTTTTTGGGCCCTAGGGGTCCTTGTGGAACCCCCTGAGAAGGCCTAGGGGGTCAGGGTGTTTCTACCCTGCCCCCTTTTCTTGTTTTTCACGTTTGTTTTTCTCTTTTCTTGTGACTCGGATCACAAGATGGCTGCCAACACTTCCTGGTTTGGAGTGTTGACAGCCAATTAGAATAAAGCTCGTGGTCGGGAGGGTCCGCGGATCCACCGCGTCTCTAAATATCAAAACTTTTATTTTTTGATTTTCTCAGCAACTACTGAACGGATTTACACCATTTAAAAAAAAGGGCTCTTTCTGAACCAAGGGCTACCTTTTTGCCAAATTTGGTGTAATTCCGTTCAGCAGTTCGAGCTGTAGCCGTGTCTAAAGTTTCATATGGGAAATTCATTTTCCAACCTCTATTTTTTCAATTTCTCAGGAACTACTGAACAGATTTAAACCATTTAACAAAAAGGGCTCTTTCTGAACCAAGGGCTACCTTTTTGCCAAATTTGGTGTAATTCCGTTCAGCAGTTCGGGCTGTAGCTGTGTCTAAAGTTCCCTATGGAAAATAACATGGAGAAAACACGTTTTGGGACCCCCCTTTTTTCTCGGCCCCCGCTTGGCGAATCATCCCAAAACTTTCAAGATAGGAGCTGACTGGAGCGGGTCACAAGTTTTGAAAATTTCACGAAGATTCGTCAACCGGCGCCAAAGTTATTGGGAAAAGAAAAAACGCTTTTCCTATGGAAACTAGGTCCTAACTATAACTATCAACTGGCGACCGCCAGTAGATAATATATATATATATTCTTTTGTGTTTTAATTGTGGCACGCCTTGTCGCAGGGACGCTCTGCCGTGATGACAGGGGACCGATGGCTCTTGAAATTATGAGGGCCGTATGGTGTTGGTAAATCCAATATTGCAGGCGAAAAACGAGCAGGAACTTTGATGTTTCTCCTCCATGTAACCCACATGAGGAGCACAGTTTTAATTCAAGCTTTCCGTCCAGCATCCACAATGGAAAAATAGGATAGGACTTCCATACCCATAAAGCATTGAGCAACGATGGGCGGGGTATTTGGTAATAAGTCCACCTGGCTGTGAGGACTGTTTTGAATGAGCCAGTGAACAAGGACAGGAGCCCGAAATGCATATGGCGTATTTTGGGAGGAGATAGTAAGTTTTCCCTGCAGCCTGCAATAAAAGCTACGGAGTTACTTTCTAACTGTGTGGCGTTCCTACAAGGGCAACCTTCTTTTGTGATTTAATTGCGGCGCGCCTCGTCGCAGGGACGCTCTGCCGTGATGACAGCGGACCGATGGCGCTTGAAATTATGAGGGCCGTATGGTGTTGGTAAATCCAATATTGCAGGCGAAAAACGAGCAGGAACTTTGATGTTTCTCCTCCATGTAACCCACATGGGGAGCACAGTTTTAATTCAAGCTTTCCGACCAGCATCCACAATGGAAAAATAGGAAAGGACTTCCATACCCATAAAGCATTGAGCAACGATGGGCGGGGTATTTGGTATTTAGTCCACCTGGCTGTGAGGACTGTTTTGAATGAGCCAGTGAACAAGGGCAAGAGCCCGAAATGCATATGGCGTATTTTGGGAGGAGATAGTAAGTTTTGCCTGCAGCCTGCAATAAAAGCTACGGAGTTACTTACCAACTGTGTGGTGTTCCTACAAGGGCAACCTTCTTTTGTGATTTAATTGCGGCGCACCTCGTCGCAGGGACGCTCTGCCATGATGAAAGCGGACCGATGGTGCTTGAAATTATGAGGGCCGTATGGTGTTGGTAAATCCAATATTGCAGGCGAAAAACGAGCAGGAACTTTGATGTTTCTCCTCCATGTAACCCACATGGGGAGCACAGTTTTAATTCAAGCTTTCCGTCCAGCATCCACAACGGAAAAATAGGAAAGGACTTCCATACCCATAAAGCATTGAGCAACGATGGGTGGGGTATTTGGTATTTAGTCCACCTGGCTGTGAGGACTGTTTTGAATGAGCCAGTGAACAAGGGCAAGAGCCCGAAATGCATATGGCGTATTTTGGGAGGAGATAGTAAGTTTTGCCTGCAGCCTGCAATAAAAGCTACGGAGTTACTTACCAACTGTGTGGTGTTCCTACAAGGGCAACCTTCTTTTGTGATTTAATTGCGGCGCACCTCGTCGCAGGGGCGCTCTGCCGTGATGAAAGCGGACGGATGGTGCTTGAAATTATGAGGGCCGTATGGTGTTGGTAAATCCAATATTGCAGGCGAAAAACGAGCAGGAACTTTGATGTTTCTCCTCCATGTAACCCACATGGGGAGCACAGTTTTAATTCAAGCTTTCCGTCCAGCATCCACAACGGAAAAATAGGAAAGGACTTCCATACCCATAAAGCATTGAGCAACGATGGGCGCGGTATTTGGTATTTAGTCCACCTGGCTGTGAGGACTGTTTTGAATGAGCCAGTGAACAAGGGCAGGCGCCCGAAATGCATATGGCGTATTTTGGGAGGAGATAGTAAGTTTTGCCTGCAGCCTGCAATAAAAGCTATGGAGTTACTTACCAACTGTGTGGCGTTCCTACAAGGGCAACCTTCTTTTGTGATATATATATATATATATATGTATATATATGTCTCTGGGGGAACTGTCTGTTTAATTAAAATTCACATGCCCCACCCACCCTAGAGTGCCAAGACTCTTTTTGAAGAAAAGGAGTCGTTGTGGTGATATATGTATATATGTGAGGCCTCTTTGTAAATTACCATTTGATTGCCATATCCCATTGTCGTGGGTTTTGCATATGTTTCTTTTTTATGCTTATTTCATTTTGGTTTTGTTTCCACGTCAATTTAGTTTGTTTAAACTATCATGAGCTATGATAATGGGTATTATATCTTTACTGGTTCAAAACGTGATGTTAGTCTGTCTTCTTATATGAAGAGACCTTAATTACCATATATAATTTTCTTTATGTCTATGTATTTGATTTGTGACTTTTTTCATGAGCACTTAAATACAGCCACTTCCGGGTTAGGAAGTGACTTTGACAAAGACCGTGAGGTTGAAATGCGTCAGTCAATAAACTTTTGCTCTTAAAATATCCTGAGTGCGACTTTGCCTTCTGTTGTTCGACTGGAGGATTCGTACACATTATAGCGGGTCCAGCGCCCGCCTGCTCGCACCAACCCTGTCTGGTGGATGAGGTCGGATGAAAGGCTGGAATCTTCATTGTGCTTTTCCTTTCCCGATTCCCGCCGCTGCTGTGAAAAATCACCGTGTTCTTTGAGCCGGGTTTTGTCGGGACCGGTTGCCAGGTAACAGCATGGGCTTCGTTCCGCAGAGAGACGCAACACGGAAGTGCTGCTAGCTCCCGGTACGGAAGTTGTCCTGCTTGTGGTTAGCGGATCCCGTCTGTGACAAAGAAAGCGGCAGGGGTGCTTCGTTTGCCTTCCGGACTAGTGGTGTTCCACTGTTTCAGAAGGCGTCCACGGAGGAGGATATTTGCGGTAGAGCTTGGATTTTTGTAAAACGTGGTCTGGCTGAGACCGTGAGTCGGAGACAGTGAAACAGAATTGCCACGATGAGTGAAGCAATCAGGAAGCGATTGGATGTTGCCAAATCGCTTTTTCTGAAACGGATGTATCACCAAATTCGAGTGGTGATGGAACAGGAACGTCTACGAGTGGAACAGCAACTACGTTGAAACAGGACCTATATAGGCTGGAAAAACTATATAAAAGGAGATCAACAGAAGCTGGGAGGTTATTTCCCTCAACAACTACATAGAGGTGGAGCGCGTCCCAAGAGGTCTGCGAATCCTCATTACACCTACCTATCAAAATCCTGATCCGCAGCTCCTCGAGGAGTGGTCTGCTCTCATGGCTGCCACTTGTAAAAATATGTTGGGTCTTCTTGCGAAATATGCCGCACTCGAGTTAGAGCAAATCAGTGAGGAGATTAAATCTCTGCGTGAGATGCTTGACAAACATGAGTCGCAAAGTGAAATATCCAGCTTTTTGAAAGATATGGATGGACGATTATTGAAATATGAGGAAGGCATTAAAGCAAAGAAGCGTTGGAAGTTCATCAGAGATCGTAATGATTATGCCCAAGGACGCATATTGACTTTTGGACGTAAATATGATGCAGCAAGAAAGGATCAACTACAAGCCGATACTATTAGGATTCGGGAATTGGAAACCTCTGAATCCAGCTCTGAGGCACCATCTGACCTGGATGAACAACCGAGTCTTTCGGCAACGGCGCGAGGTCCCTTCCCTTCCCATACAGAATACCGTTTTTTACGGGAAAGCGTGAGTGGAAGGAAGAAACCACCGCGAGGAAGAGGAAGAGGCGCAAACAACGAACAAGGAAAAGACAAATCAGGAGAGGAGGCGAAGGCCAAAGAAAACGAGACGCCGTATGGGAGAGGACAACGGCGATCCAAGCGCAACAAGTAATGGGTGAGTTAAACCACAACAACTTATCTATTATTAATATCTCCTCACATTCCATTACCCCTGATGAACGTTCAGTGCTTGAATTAGGCCTATCCTTTTGCCCTACTGCCAATTTTAACTTTCCCAGAGCTCGCATTGACATTTTTTTATTTATAAGGAAACTGAAGCTCCTTAAAACACACGCGCTTAAACATGGTAGGCCTACTCACACTGAGATTCCCCAGCCTGAGCCTACGAGTGGTGACATGGATACACTTACCATGTCTGACATTGAGACTATGGCCACACTAAGAGAGATCGAGCTGGGTGCCAAGGATTGGGTTTCTGACCGTGAACTGTTAGCTAACATGGGGATGGAGGTCGATCGTAGTTCCAGGAATGACTTTAAACCTAAATCTAGGTTTAATCCTGTGACGCTACATGATGGCATTGACGCCTTCCATGAAAGCATTGTCTTTGATCTCGTGACATTGTGGGAGAAACAAAACAACACTTTTGCTAGTAACCTTACGCCAGCTCAAAGAATGGGCCTACAGTCTCTTCAAAAGGCTGAGTCTTTTGTTATAAAACCCTCTGATAAAGGGGGCAATGTTGTTCTTTGGGATCTTGGTAAATACAAAACAGAAGCAAGACGACAGTTGGAGTACTCAGGGAGTTACCTGAGGTCTAACCAGACAGAATACTCCAGGACTATTACTCAATACCATCTATTACTTGAGAAATGGCATGGACAAGGAACTCTGAGACGTAATGAGTTCCTGTTCCTCATGACTAAGAAGCCTATGGTCCCTGTCTTTTATATGCTCCCTAAAGTTCATAAAAGTCTAACTGAACCTCCGGGCAGACCCATCATTGCCGCCAACCAGAGCCTACTTGAAAACTCTTCCATCTACCTTGACTATTTCCTCTGCGAATATGTGTTTAATTTGCCATCATATTGCAGGGATACCATGGATTTTCTATCTAAAACGCAGGGTATTCCATGGAAAGACTCATATGTACTGGCTACGATTGATGTGGTGTCTCTCTATACTTGTATCGAGCATGACTTGGGCCTGAAAGCTTGTAAATATTTTTTAGAGATAGACCACTCTCCATGTTTGATCACACTACCTTACTGTTGGACATGTTAAGCTTTTGCCTTCACAACAACTGTTTCCTTTTTGAAGATACATGGTATAGGCAATACACTGGGACGGCGATGGGAAGCTGCTTCGCCCCAAGTTATGCCTGTATCTTCATGGGGTGGTGGGAGGCGGAGCACCTTTGGCATCCAGGTAATGAGTGTTTTATGGATAATGTGATCCTGTGGACCCGCTACATTGACGACATTTTTCTGATTTGGGATGGTTCACAGGATTTGCTTCATGATTTTATTGCAGGTTTATCCATCAATGAGCTCAACTTAAGTTTTACTAGTAAAATACATGCTACCACCATTGAATTTTTGGATGTTCAGGTTGAGGTAAGGGATGACTGCATACATACAAGCTTGTTCAGAAAAGCTACTGCAGTGAATAGCGTGCTACATGCACGTAGTCATCACCCAGATGCACTCAAGAGAAGCATTCCTTATGGAGAGTTGCTCCGCGCTAAACGTAATTGTAGTTCTGCTGAAGCCTTTACTAGGGAAAGTTTGACCATGTTTAGCCGTTTTAAATCACGAGGCTACTCAGGTCAAACCATTAAAGTAGCTACTGCAAAAGCAGCAGGGAGGGACAGAAACAGCTTGATGGTCCCTAAGACCACTAAGAAAAGAGCTCAGGAAGTAAGACTTATCACCACCTTCTCCAATGCATCACAAGCCTTACACAGGATAGTTAACAAGCACTGGCATTTAGTCAAGCAGGATGTGGTTATTGGTAAATTGGTTAGTTCCAAGCCACACATCACCTATCGCAAGTCTAAATCCCTACAAGATACCCTGGTACACAGTCATCTTACACATAGGAACATTGGCTCGGGTTCATGGCTTAAGGAACTCCCCGGTTTTTACAAATGTGGCCGGTGTAAGGCCTGTAGTAACAGCCGCAATGTGAGAAGCTACCCTTTGCCAGTGGGCAGGGATGAGAAAATCTTGTCATTTATAAATTGCAACACCGAATTTGTGGTGTATGTCATTGTCTGTATTTGTGGCCTGCGCTATGTCGGCAGCACCATTTTTCCTGTTAAAAAGCGTATCCTTGAGCACTTGCGCGCAGTTCGGAACAGGGATCTGACTTACACTGTAGCCAAGCATTGCATGTTGGAGCATGGTGGGACCGTTGATGTCTCTTCTAAACTTTCTTATTTTGGAATTGACAGGGTCCCAGTACATCCCAGAGGAGGTGACCGTGAAAGAAATCTCAGGCGCCTGGAATCGGAGTATATCATTCGCCTGCAAAGCAAGACCCCGGAGGCCTCAATTGTGAGGAAGACCTTCATGTCCATTTAGGCTAGTAAAGATACTATATACAATTGGTGCTCCCTAAATACCCTTAGGACACTGTATATATTGCTATCTTCCTTCTCCTGATCTGGGTTTCAATCTTAATTTCATTTGATCTTATCTTGTATTGATTTTCATTTTTATTTCTGCTTTTCAACGTAGTGTGCCTGAAGGGCTTCATTTCCCCCTTTTCTTTTATTTTATTTTTTGCCCATATTTTTTATTTTTATTTTTTTTATTTTTTTTTTGCCAATTTTTTGGTCATATTTAATTTCCCCTCTCAGAATGATCTGTTCCTCTATTATCTTCCTTTTTGAGGAAGTCCCATCTCGGTTTCAGCGTTATAGTCGCACTGTAACTCATCATTTTTTTCAAGCGGCTGCTTGAACTGATGGTCTCTCCCACTCCGTTTTTCCCTTGTATATCACCTGTGGGTGGGTTTTTATAGTGCTCTTTCTTGTGTTCTCATTGAGTTATATGTTTTAGTTCTTGTTATTTTGTTGCTCTTTTACTTTATCTGTACTTGTCGAATGGGATCTGGTAGGCCCTGTATTGGGTTTAATTTGGGTGCAGTGGTTTTCTTGGCCACTATGTGCCTTTCAGCCTCATGAAACTTTTCACTTGTTTGCGCACTTGCGCTGTGAGGCCTCTTTGTAAATTACCATTTGATTGCCATATCCCATTGTCGTGGGTTTTGCATATGTTTCTTTTTTATGCTTATTTCATTTTGGTTTTGTTTCCACGTCAATTTAGTTTGTTTAAACTATCATGAGCTATGATAATGGGTATTATATCTTTACTGGTTCAAAACGTGATGTTAGTCTGTCTTCTTATATGAAGAGACCTTAATTACCATATATAATTTTCTTTATGTCTATGTATTTGATCTTGTGACTTTTTCCATGAGCACTTAAATACAGCCACTTCCGGGTCAGGAAGTGACTTTGACAAAGACCGTGAGGTTGAAACGCGTCAGTCAATAAACTTTTGCTCTTAAAATATCCTGAGTGCGACTTTGCCTTCTGTTGTTCGACTGGAGGATTCGTACATATATGTATATATATATATGTATATATATATAAAATTCACTGAAAAAAACAAAGGTTACAGGGATGTTATAGTTAGGCTCAGATTTCACTCATACAAAACCAGTGAAATTCTGCAGTTATAGTTAGTGAGCTAACTATAACTCACGTCCCGGCAATGCACTGTTTATAACCTCAGATATTACATCACTCATGACATGATCGATGACATCACTAATGACATCTCAAATGACATCACTGATGACATCACTGATGACATAATCCACAGAATCTCCGACGCTCCCTCACACCCTCATATAACCTTTCATATACCCACTCCAACTTCCATACTACCATTCTCACACCTATTTACACACCCATACCAGTACTTGAACACCCACTCACTGATTCATGGGTCTACATACACATTCACTCACTCACCCATACAGCCACTTATACACCCATCCACTCACTCCCTAATACAGCCACGGGCATATCCACACATACACCCATACAGCCACTCACACACTGTCAGTCACCCATTGAGCTACTCACACACCTACTCACTCACCCATAGAGTCAATCACACACCCACTTACTCACCATACAGTTATACACACAGCCACTCATTTACTCATAGAGATACTAACATATACTCACTCACCTATACCATCACTGACACAAGCACACACTCACCCATATAGCCACTCTCACAAATAACTCATTCACCCAGTCTCTCATATTCTCCAACACTCACCTATTCTGCCTTTCACATATGCAGTTACTCACCCATATATCACTGGCACATCAACTCACTCACTCACCAACACAGTCATACACACACTCACTAACCCATACAGCCACTGACTCACCCACTTGCTCATCCATGCAGGCAGTCACACATACCGCCTCAGCCACCAACACAGACCCTCAGGGCCCAAGGTCCCTCAGCATCAAAGCGGACTTCATTTCCCAACCAGTAGTACGCCAGGAGATGCGTTTGCAGAGTGGTGGAGAAACAGGGGTTGCTTCCGAAGACCTCTTAACAATCCCAATGTCTGGGAATTACTGGAGGTAACAGGAGGGGTTGTTCACCCCCTAAGACCCTCAGCAGCCAAGGGGACTTTTTCCCCCAACTAGTAGTGCACCAGGAGGCATGTTTGCAGAGTGGTAGAGAATGGGGGCGTGCCACAAAGACTACTCAGCAATCCAGCAGTGTGGTTGATTTCAGCCCCGGGACCCCATCCCCGGGGCCCAGACTTTATTTACATATTTTTAGGGAAGGGTAGGGGGCCTGCAGTCCCCCTCCCCAGGCCGATTTTGGCCCTGTGGATCCCATCCCCTGGGGAGGAGAGCTGTAATATATTTTTTTTAAAAGGGAGGGGGTCGGTGTGGCCCACCTCCCCAGGCTGATATTGTCCCTAGGAACCCCATTCCCCAGGGGGCCTGGCCTCGCCATTGGGGGACGCGGAGGAGACTGAAGGCGCCTGCGGTACCTGCCTGCTCCCACCTCTTGCAGAAGCAAGCATTGGTTTGAGATTCAGGGAGCTGCTAAACATTCAGCTCCCTGGATCTCAACGCAATTTATTCTGCTCTTGCTTGCTGAAAGGGGAGCATTTGCTGTGGCTTAGATGTCCCAGGGGTAGGCACCCCAGGACATTGCAGGAGCCGGCTCAGGAGGTGACAGTCCCCAGGGCCATCTCTGGCTCCAGGAGGGGGACTGCACAGCTCCCCTCCAATGTTAAATTTAGCCACGGGGGTGGTGGCCCCAGGACCAGGGGTTCGCAAAGGATCCCCTTCATTATTGTGTTTGTGCCCCGGGGAGTTGGCGGTCCCCGGGGCTACGTAGTATATATATGTACATATGTATACATATATACATACATATATATCCAAAACACCACTGTTGCAAGTGAAAGAACAGCTGCTATGGACACAGTTTCCTTATTCAAGCAGTATTTTATTGCAAATCAGCAACCAACTAGTTGGTTACAAGAGTCAGTATGACTCAATGCATGAAATTATGCCCTGTATGGGCCAATTCACAAAAGCGATTGATCGCTTGTCGATTATAGTTGAAAATCACATTAGTCAAATAGATTTATACTTGCAATGCTCATTCTGGTAATAGAAAAAATTCATTTGCCAAACGATAAAAAACACATTCAACAATACACATATGTGTATGAGAAACCTACGGACAGATTACGCCCTGAATGGGCATATGATCCACTGTACATTCTCAGCCTATAAATGACCACAGTTCCTCCTCACTGTTCAGCCCCCAGGGTGCGCGAGTTCGTAGCTCAACTATGTAGCTTGCCTCTAGTTGTCTCAGTAGCTTGACTCTGTCGCCACCCCTCTCTTTCAATGGGACCTGATCCAAACAGAAATAACATAATTTGTCACTTCTGGAACTGTGGGCTTCAGCAAAGTGACTGGCCACTGGATAAGAATTATCTCGATTGGTTATTGCCCGTGCGTGTTCCAATATACATTTCTTCACTGGATGAATTGTACTTCCAATATATTGGAAACCGCACTTTAAACCAAAGAGCAAACTCCAAGACACCTCAGAATCCGAGGCCGACACGGATCAGTCAGAGACAGATAATTTCAGAAGAGATGCTGGTGCCTTGACCAGTAGAGAGCCAAATTTTCCCCAGGAGTACCAACTCATCCAAGAGTCATGGAGAAGGTATCCCCTTAGAACTCGCCCACCAGAACAAGTCATCGAAAAATCAGGCGAGGAAGCAAGAACAGGAAATTCAAATTTCCAACCTCGAGTGACGAGGAGCAAAAGGGGCAACAACAAAAAGTAAATCAGCTTTCCATTGTCAACCTGTCACAAAGACCTTTATCCAATATTGAATTTCAAGTATTACAAAATGGACTCACGTTCTGTCCAACAACAGAATAGGATTACGCCCAGACACGAATAGATCTTTATCAGTTTGTTCGAAAACTCAAACTAGAAAATCTTTGTTCAACATCCTAGACGAATCTACCAACGGGCTGGATCATCTGTAGCCCCGACTGACATTCTCACTGGACATGATTTTGAGGCACTACTGATTTTGCATGAACTGCAGAACTCCCAGATGGATATGACATACAGCAATAATGGCAATACACTTGAGACAATGGAATGTTTGGAGATTCAAAAGGGGATGATGGACGGAACGTTTGAGCCAATCAAACACTCACCCCCAGTCAACTGATCTGGGTTTAATCCATCATCATTCTTTAGCTCACTCCACCACCCCAGTTCAGACATGGCCATATGCAAATCAGTCTGACCCTGTGCCTCATGGGAACAGTCCAGCCCGAACTGCCAAGCCATGTCTTCCCTGGACCGGAAACAAGCATCCTAGGACCGGTTTCTGGCATTCCAGCCGTCATCAGCCAGGCTTGCTTGAATCCAGTGGCAAAGTGAGCAAGGGACCCACGTCTGGGCATACCCCGCCAACTTAGGGCGAACAAAGCGATACAAAGGGGATGATGGACGGAGCGTTTGAGCCAATCAAACACTCACCCCCAGTCAACTGATCTGGGTTTAATCCATCATCATTCTTTAGCTCACTCCACCACCCCAGTTCAGACATGGCCATATGCAAATCAGTCTGACCCTGTGCCTCATGGGAACAGTCCAGCCCGAACTGCCAAGCCATGTCTTCCCTGGACCGGAAACAAGCATCCTAGGACCGGTTTCTGGCATTCCAGCCGTCATCAGCCAGGCTTGCTTGAATCCAGTGGCAAAGTGAGCAAGGGACCCACGTCTGGGCATACCCCCGCCAACTTAGGGCGAACAAAGCGATACAAAAGGGGATGATGGACGGAACGTTTGAGCCAATCAAACACTCACCCCAAGTCAACTGATCTGGGTTTAATCCATCATCATTCTTTAGCTCACTCCACCACCCCAGTTCAGACATGGCCATATGCAAATCAGTCTGACCCTGTGCCTCATGGGAACAGTCCAGCCCGAACTGCCAAGCCATGTCTTCCCTGGACCGGAAACAAGCATCCTAGGACCGGTTTCTGGCATTCCAGCCGTCATCAGCCAGGCTTGCTTGAATCCAGTGGCAAAGTGAGCAAGGGACCCACGTCTGGGCATACCCCCGCCAACTTAGGGCGAACAAAGCGATACAAAAGGGGATGATGGACGGAACGTTTGAGCCAATCAAACACTCACCCCCAGTCAACTGATCTGGATTTAATCCATCATCATTCTTTAGCTCACTCCACCACCCCAGTTCAGACATGGCCATATGCAAATCAGTCTGACCCTGTGCCTCATGGGAACAGTCCAGCCCGAACTGCCAAGCCATGTCTTCCCTGGACCGGAAACAAGCATCCTAGGACCGGTTTCTGGCATTCCAGCCGTCATCAGCCAGGCTTGCTTGAATCCAGTGGCAAAGTGAGCAAGGGACCCACGTCTGGGCATACCCCGCCAACTTAGGGCGAACAAAGCGATACAAAAGGGGATGATGGACGGAACGTTTGAGCCAATCAAACACTCACCCCCAGTCAACGGATCTGGGTTTAATCCATCATCATTCTTTAGATCACTCCACCACCCCAGTTCAGACATGGCCATATGCAAATCAGTCTGACCCTGTGCCTCATGGGAACAGTCCAGCCCGAACTGCCAAGCCATGTCTTCCCTGGACCGGAAACAAGCATCCTAGGACCGGTTTCTGGCATTCCAGCCGTCATCAGCCAGGCTTGCTTGAATCCAGTGGCAAAGTGAGCAAGGGACCCACGTCTGGGCATACCCCGCCAACTTAGGGCGAACAAAGCGATACAAAGGGGATGATGGACGGAGCGTTTGAGCCAATCAAACACTCACCCCAGTCAACTGATCTGGGTTTAATCCATCATCATTCTTTAGCTCACTCCACCACCCCAGTTCAGACATGGCCATATGCAAATCAGTCTGACCCTGTGCCTCATGGGAACAGTCCAGCCCGAACTGCCAAGCCATGTCTTCCCTGGACCGGAAACAAGCATCCTAGGACCGGTTTCTGGCATTCCAGCCGTCATCAGCCAGGCTTGCTTGAATCCAGTGGCAAAGTGAGCAAGGGACCCACGTCTGGGCATACCCCCGCCAACTTAGGGGCGAACAAAGCGATACAAAAGGGGATGATGGACGGAGCGTTTGAGCCAATCAAACACTCACCCCCAGTCAACTGATCTGGGTTTAATCCATCATCATTCTTTAGCTCACTCCACCACCCCAGTTCAGACATGGCCATATGCAAATCAGTCTGACCCTGTGCCTCATGGGAACAGTCCAGCCCGAACTGCCAAGCCATGTCTTCCCTGGACCGGAATCAAGCATCCCAGGACCGGTTTCTGGCATTCCAGCCGTCATCAGCCAGGCTTGCTTGAATCCAGTGGCAAAGTGAGCAAGGGACCCACGTCTGGGCATACCCCCGCCAACTTAGGGCGAACAAGCGATACAAAGGGGATGATGGACGGAACGTTTGAGCCAATCAAACACTCACCCCCAGTCAACTGATCTGGGTTTAATCCATCATCATTCTTTAGCTCACTCCACCACCCCAGTTCAGACATGGCCATATGCAAATCAGTCTGACCCTGTGCCTCATGGGAACAGTCCAGCCCGAACTGCCAAGCCATGTCTTCCCTGGACCGGAAACAAGCATCCTAGGACCGGTTTCTGGCATTCCAGCCGTCATCAGCCAGGCTTGCTTGAATCCAGTGGCAAAGTGAGCAAGGGACCCACGTCTGGGCATACCCCCGCCAACTTAGGGCGAACAAGCGATACAAAAGGGGATGATGGACGGAGCGTTTGAGCCAATCAAACACTCACCCCCAGTCAACTGATCTGGGTTTAATCCATCATCATTCTTTAGCTCACTCCACCACCCCAGTTCAGACATGGCCATATGCAAATCAGTCTGACCCTGTGCCTCATGGGAACAGTCCAGCCCGAACTGCCAAGCCATGTCTTCCCTGGACCGGAAACAAGCATCCTAGGACCGGTTTCTGGCATTCCAGCCGTCATCAGCCAGGCTTGCTTGAATCCAGTGGCAAAGTGAGCAAGGGACCCACGTCTGGGCATACCCCCGCCAACTTAGGGCGAACAAAGCGATACAAAGGGGATGATGGACGGAACGTTTGAGCCAATCAAACACTCACCCCAGTCAACTGATCTGGGTTTAATCCATCATCATTCTTTAGCTCACTCCACCACCCCAGTTCAGACATGGCCATATGCAAATCAGTCTGACCCTGTGCCTCATGAGAACAGTCCAGCCCGAACTACCAAGCCATGTCTTCCCTGGACCGGAAACAAGCATCCTAGGACCGGTTTCTGGCATTCCAGCCGTCATCAGCCAGGCTTGCTTGAATCCAGTGGCAAAGTGAGCAAGGGACCCACGTCTGGGCATACCCCGCCAACTTAGGGCGAACAAAGCGATACAAAGGGGATGATGGGACGGAACGTTTGAGCCAATCAAACACTCACCCCCAGTCAACTGATCTGGGTTTAATCCATCATCATTCTTTAGCTCACTCCACCACCCCAGTTCAGACATGGCCATATGCAAATCAGTCTGACCCTGTGCCTCATTGGAACAGTCCAGCCCGAACTGCCAAGCCATGTCTTCCCTGGACCGGAAACAAGCATCCTAGGACCGGTTTCTGGCATTCCAGCCGTCATCAGCCAGGCTTGCTTGAATCCAGTGGCAAAGTGAGCAAGGGACCCACGTCTGGGCATACCCCCGCCAACTTAGGGCGAACAAAGCGATACAAAAGGGGATGATGGACGGAACGTTTGAGCCAATCAAACACTCACCCCCAGTCAACTGATCTGGGTTTAATCCATCATCATTCTTTAGCTCACTCCACCACCCCAGTTCAGACATGGCCATATGCAAATCAGTCTGACCCTGTGCCTCATGGGAACAGTCCAGCCCGAACTGCCAAGCCATGTCTTCCCTGGACCGGAAACAAGCATCCTAGGACCGGTTTCTGGCATTCCAGCCGTCATCAGCCAGGCTTGTTTGAATCCAGTGGCAAAGTGAGCAAGGGACCCACGTCTGGGCATACCCCCGCCAACTTAGGGCGAACAAAGCGATACAAAAGGGGATGATGGACGGAGCGTTTGAGCCAATCAAACACTCACCCCCAGTCAACTGATCTGGGTTTAATCCATCATCATTCTTTAGCTCACTCCACCACCCCAGTTCAGACATGGCCATATGCAAATCAGTCTGAACCTGTGCCTCATGGGAACAGTCCAGCCCGAACTGCCAAGCCATGTCTTCCCTGGACCGGAAACAAGCATCCTAGGACCGGTTTCTGGCATTCCAGCCGTCATCAGCCAGGCTTGCTTGAATCCAGTGGCAAAGTGAGCAAGGGACCCACGTCTGGGCATACCCCCGCCAACTTAGGGCGAACAAAGCGATACAAAGGGGATGATGGATGGAACGTTTGAGCCAATCAAACACTCACCCCCAGTCAACTGATCTGGGTTTAATCCATCATCATTCTTTAGCTCACTCCACCACCCCAGTTCAGACATGGCCATATGCAAATCAGTCTGACCCTGTGCCTCATGGGAACAATCCAGCCCGAACTGCCAAGCCATGTCTTCCCTGGACCGGAAACAAGCATCCTAGGACCGGTTTCTGGCATTCCAGCCGTCATCAGCCAGGCTTGCTTGAATCCAGTGGCAAAGTGAGCAAGGGACCCACGTCTGGGCATACCCCCGCCAACTTAGGGCGAACAAAGCGATACAAAGGGGATGATGGACGGAGCGTTTGAGCCATTCAAACACTCACCCCCAGTCAACTGATCTGGGTTTAATCCATCATCATTCTTTAGCTCACTCCACCACCCCAGTTCAGACATGGCCATATGCAAATCAGTCTGACCCTGTGCCTCATGGGAACAGTCCAGCCCGAACTGCCAAGCCATGTCTTCCCTGTACCGGAAACAAGCATCCTAGGACCGGTTTCTGGCATTCCAGCCGTCATCAGCCAGGCTTGCTTGAATCCAGTGGCAAAGTGAGCAAGGGACCCACGTCTGGGCATACCCCCGCTGGCTGAAATGCCAGAAACCGGTCCTAGGATGCTTGTTTCCGGTCCAGGGAAGACATGGCTTGGCAGTTCGGGCTGGACTGTTCCCATGAGGCACAGGGTCAGACTGATTTGCATATGGCCATGTCTGAACTGGGGTGGTGGAGTGAGCTAAAGAATGATGATGGATTAAACCCAGATCAGTTGACTGGGAGTGAGTGTTTGATTGGCTCAAACGTTCCGTCCATCATCCCCTTTGTATCGCTTTAGTCACCCTAAGTTGGCGGGGGTATGCCCAGACGTGGAGTCCCTTGCTCACTTTGCCACTGGATTCAAGCAAGCCTGGCTGCTGACGGCTGAAATGCCAGAAACCGGTCCTAGGATGCTTGCTTCCGGTCCAGGAAGACATGGCTTGGCAGTTCGGGCTGGACTGTTCCCATGAGGCACAGGTCAGACTGATTTGCATATGGCCATGTCTGAACTGGGGTGGTGGAGTGAGCTAAAGAATGATGATGGATTAAACCCAGATCAGTTGACTGGGGGTGAGTGTTTGATTGGCTCAAGCGTTCCGTCCATCATCCCCTTTTGTATCTCTTTGGTCGCCCTAAGTTGGCGGGGTATGCCCAGACGTGGGTCCCTTGCTCACTTTGCCACTGGATTCAAGCAAGCCTGGCTGATGACGGCTGAAATGCCAGAAGCCGGTCCTAGGATGCTTGTTTCCGGTCCAGGGAAGACATGGCTTGGCAGTTCGGGCTGGACTGTTCCCATGAGGCACAGGGTCAGACTGATTTGCATATGGCCATGTCTGAACTGGGGTGGTGGAGTGAGCTAAAGAATGATGATGGATTAAACCCAGATCAGTTGACTGGGGGTGAGTGTTTGATTGGCTCAAGCGTTCCGTCCATCATCCCCTTTTGTATCGCTTTGGTCGCCCTAAGTTGGCGGTATGCCCAGACGTGGGTCCCTTGCTCACTTTGCCACTGGATTCAAGCAAGCCTGGCTGATGACGGCTGGAATGCCAGAAACCGGTCCTAGGATGCTTGTTTCCGGTCCAGGAAGACATGGCTTGGCAGTTCGGGCTGGACTGTTCCCATGAGGCACAGGGTCAGACTGATTTGCATATGGCCATGTCTGAACTGGGGTGGTGGAGTGAGCTAAAGAATGATGATGGATTAAACCCAGATCAGTTGACTGGGGGTGAGTGTTTGATTGGCTCAAGCGTTCCGTCCATCATCCCCTTTTGTATCGCTTTGTTCGCCCTAAGTTGGCGGGGTATGCCCAGGCGTGGGTCCCTTGCTCACTTTGCCACTGGATTCAAGCAAGCCTGGCTGATGACGGCTGGAATGCCAGAAACCGGTCCTAGGATGCTTGTTTCCGGTCCAGGAAGACATGGCTTGGCAGTTCGGGCTGGACTGTTCCCATGAGGCACAGGGTCAGACTGATTTGCATATGGCCATGTCTGAACTGGGGTGGTGGAGTGAGCTAAAGAATGATGATGGATTAAACCCAGATCAGTTGACTGGGGGTGAGTGTTTGATTGGCTCAAGCGTTCCGTCCATCATCCCCTTTTGTATCGCTTTGTTCGCCCTAAGTTGGCGGGGGTATGCCCAGACGTGGGTCCCTTGCTCACTTTGCCACTGGATTCAAGCAAGCCTGGCTGATGACGGCTGAAATGCCAGAAACCGGTCCTAGGATGCTTGTTTCCGGTCCAGGAAGACATGGCTTGGCAGTTCGGGCTGGACTGTTCCCATGAGGCACAGGGTCAGACTGATTTGCATATGGCCATGTCTGAACTGGGGTGGTGGAGTGAGCTAAAGAATGATGATGGATTAAACCCAGATCAGTTGACTGGGGGTGAGTGTTTGATTGGCTCAAGCGTTCCGTCCATCATCCCCTTTTGTATCGCTTTGTTAGCCCTAAGTTGGCGGGGTATGCCCAGGCGTGGGTCCCTTGCTCACTTTGCCACTGGATTCAAGCAAGCCTGGCTGATGACGGCTGGAATGCCAGAAACCGGTCCTAGGATGCTTGTTTCCGGTCCAGGAAGACATGGCTTGGCAGTTCGGGCTGGACTGTTCCCATGAGGCACAGGGTCAGACTGATTTGCATATGGCCATGTCTGAACTGGGGTGGTGGAGTGAGCTAAAGAATGATGATGGATTAAACCCAGATCAGTTGACTGGGGGTGAGTGTTTGATTGGCTCAAGCGTTCCGTCCATCATCCCTTTTGTATCGCTTTGTTCGCCCTAAGTTGGCGGGTATGCCCAGACGTGGGTCCCTTGCTCACTTTGCCACTGGATTCAAGCAAGCCTGGCTGATGACGGCTGGAATGCCAGAAACCGGTCCTAGGATGCTTGTTTCCGGTCCAGGGAAGACATGGCTTGGCAGTTCGGGCTGGACTGTTCCCATGAGGCACAGGGTCAGACTGATTTGCATATGGCCATGTCTGAACTGGGGTGGTGGAGTGAGCTAAAGAATGATGATGGATTAAACCCAGATCAGTTGACTGGGGGTGAGTGTTTGATTGGCTCAAGCGTTCCGTCCATCATCCCTTTTGTATCGCTTTGTTCGCCCTAAGTTGGCGGGTATGCCCAGACGTGGGTCCCTTGCTCACTTTGCCACTGGATTCAAGCAAGCCTGGCTGATGACGGCTGAAATGCCAGAAACCGGTCCTAGGATGCTTGTTTCCGGTCCAGGGAAGACATGGCTTGGCAGTTCGGGCTGGACTGTTCCCATGAGGCACAGGGTCAGACTGATTTGCATATGGCCATGTCTGAACTGGGGTGGTGGAGTGAGCTAAAGAATGATGATGGATTAAACCCAGATCAGTTGACTGGGGGTGAGTGTTTGATTGGCTCAAGCGTTCCGTCCATCATCCCTTTATATCGATATGTTTGGAGATTGAGCAGAGAAGTGGCAAAAGTCAGTTCAAACCGAAATCCAAGTTCATCCCCAAAACACCTTTCGATGCAAAGATTGCTTCCATGAGGCCATGATCAAAGATTTAAATGAATTACGAACATCGTTCATCCGACCTACAGCCAAGGGAAAATGCACCCTTACCAGGGCGCAATGGGCTGCCTTCAAAACATTGAAGGATGACACATCATTGGTCATCAAACAGTCAGATAAGGGCGGCAATGTTGTGGTCATGTCCAAAGATCTATACAGAGAGGAAGCGCTGCGTCTCTTAGGCGACACAAACAGTTACAAGAAAATAAACAGAGAAGTTTACAATGCAAGTGTCCTGGCTTTTCATGAGCTGTTCAATAACAGGAGAACCAATGGTATTTTGAAGAAGATGAATATCAATATTTGAGAGTGGATTTTCCAGTTCTTCCCTCATTTTATCATCTACCCAAAATCCATAAGGACATGATTAAACCACCAGGGTGACCAATAGTGTCCAGCAAAGGAAGTCTATTGGAAAAAGCATCCATCTATGTGGACTTCTTACGTTTCCCCATGGTGAAAGATTTGAGTTCCTTTATCCAGGACACCACAGACTTCATTCGGTTAATATAGAACATCCGTTGGGAAGCAGATTTCTTATTAATCACTTTGGATGTTCTGACCTCTACACTTGCATTACGCACTCCCAGGGTCTGTCTTCTCTTGAATCTTTTCTTAAAACTAGACCGTTGAAATTTCAAGCACACTGTGTGAATCTGTAGTTGAAGACGAGATTTGGACTAGCTGGATAAGGTCAACGCATTTCAGAACCTGTGATTTCTTTACTGGTTCTTCCTCAGGACCGGGACAAGGTCAAAAGACAAAGGGGATTCTGAGGTGAGTGCGTCACTATGGAGCCGCAAGTGGCGCTTAAACTTTCTTTCGTCACGAGTCCAGGCATCTCAACAATGCTTCTGCATTGTTGGGATGCCCTGGACTCAGTGACGACTGAAGGAACGTTGGATCAGCTCCCAATTGAGAAACAGGAATCGACCGAATGATTGGTCCTTGTCGAGCCCAGAATTAGACTGCTTGCCATCTGTAACACGAAGGGCATCAAACCGTGACAGTCATCCTTTCTTCCTCCTCCGGTTCAGCGCATCTAAATCGCACCGAACAAGTTGAGCTTTTCATCCTTCTTCGAACAACATTCTTTACAAAAATCCGCACAAAGAAAGTTTAAGCGCCACTTGGGGCTCCATAGTGACGCACTCACCTCAGAATACCCTTTGTCTTTTGACCTTGTCCCGGTCCTGAGGAAGAACCCATAAAGAAATCACAGGTTCTGAAACGTGTTGACCCTATCCAGCTAGTCCAAATCGCGTCTTCAACTACAGATTCACACAGTGTGCAAACAAGGCAATTGGCCTGTTGTCATTATCATAAACGACTAGCTGCTGGGGGCAGGTTATAGCCTTTGAAAGTCCAAATTGTCTATATCTCCACACTTTTTTGTATAATCGAAGGACTGGTCACCTTATTTCTATGTTGTGTAATTCATTGTGTTTTTATTGTTTTGCCATCTTTTTTGCACTCGTAGTAGTTTCTTTCTTCTGGCAAGTGTGTTATTGTCATTGATGTTTTATGTATTGTTCAAAATTTATTGTTTTTCTTTGTGTTGGCATGATTTAAAAGTTTTGAATGCTAATGGCATAATATGAACTATTCATGAGAGTGGAATAAAAACACGAGACCACTTCAATAGGTTTGGTGGTGTCTGTATAAATATTTCCAATTTGAACGGTCACCTTGACACTTTGTTGTTCAGCTACATTCACAAAGTCAGCACCCACGTAGTCTGAATAACAGCATCCCCTATGGGGAACTTTTGAGACTCAAACGAAATTCTTTGCTCTCAGAAGATTACTCTAAAGCTGCTGGTGAATCTCTGAAAAGATTTAGAGAGAGAGGGTATCAAAACAAAGTACTGCAGGGTGCTGTTGAAAAGGTTCACCTAAAAGACAGACAGGAGCTACTTACTTGCTTCAGACACTGATGATGATACAACAAGTGTCAGGTTGATTCTTGGCTTTTCGGCCGAGTCACACCGGATCAAGGATCTGGTTCAGCGGAACTGGAGAGTTCTGCAGACAGATAGTGGGATTGGATGGTTATTGCCTACTAGACCTGATATTACTTATAGGAAAAATGCATCAATAAAGGACATCTTAGTCCAGAGCCATTTTGTAGAAAAGCCATTAGTTAGTAGGATACCCATCACAGGGTTCTATCCTTGTACTGCCTGTAAGGCATGTAAGAATAGCATTAAGGTTAAGGATTACTCTGTGCCAGGGAAGAAAGTGAAACGGAGCATCAATAGATTTCTCAACTGCAACTCAAATTTTGTGGTGTATTGCTTGCTTTGTCCGTGCGGTTTCCAATATATTGGAAGTACAATTTATCCAGCAAAGAAACATATATTGGAACACGCACGGGCAATAACCAATCGAGATAATTCTTATCCAGTGGCCAGACACTTTGCTGAAGCCCACAGTTCCAGCAGTGACAAATTACGTTATCTGTTTGGATCAGGTCCCATTGAAAGGGAGGGGAGGCGACAGAGTCAAGCTACTGAGACAACTAGAGGCAAGATACATAGTTGAGCTACGAACTCGCGCACCCTGGGGGCTGAACAGTGAGGAGGAACTGTGGTCATTTATAGGCTGAGAATTTACAGTGGATCATATGCCCATTCAGGGCGTAGTCTGTCCGTAGGCTTCTCATACACATATGTGTATTGTTGAATGTGTTTTTTATCGTGTGGCAAATGAATTTTTTCTATTACCAGAATGAGGATTGCAAGTATAAATCTATTTGACTAATGATTTTCAACCATAATCGACAAGCGAGCAATCACTTTTGTGAATTGGCCCATACAGGGCATAATTTCATGCATTGAGTCGTACTGACTCTTGTAACCGCTCAATGATGGATTTTGATCAAGAAATTCTTAATTGTTGTATTATTATGGTTGAACATTGTGGGGTTGCAGAATATTTAAATTTGTTAAATAACTAATTAATAATGCACCTCTGCATACCGGCTAAATATGATAAACCGGAGGCTATTGATATACTTACAATGTTCTACAGGTACATTTCAAAATGGCCGACACGTTTGACTGAAATGCATCACCCTTGTTTAAGTCCTTTTATTATTTTCATTATGAATCATAATCCAATGAATTCATTTTTTGTTATAAGGTGAAACAAAACGATTGCTAACTGACATTGACAAAGGCCAGGTGGCTAAAACGCGTTTGTCATTTTCACTCTTTGAGAAGCATGAATTGAAATTCTTTAATTGACGACAAACCCGAGTGCGCAGCTTTTTGTCTTCTGACGATCGATGCAATTTATTTCATGAAACCGCCTTCGTGAGCTGCGGCACCCGCTGTGTGGAGAGCGACGAACTGCAGGCGGTACACGTGTTTGGAATATATATATATATATATATATATATATATATATTATCTACTTGCGGTCGCCAGTAGATAGTTATAGTTAGGACCTATTTTCCATAGGAAATCCGCGACATTCTATTTGAAATAACTCTTGCGTCGGTTGACGAATCTTTGCGAAATTTTCAAACTTTATTGCCCGCTCCGGTCCGCTCCTACCCTGAAAGTCTCAGGGTGATTCGTCAAGCGGGGGCCGAGAAAAAGGGGGTCCCAAAGCGTGTTTTCCCCATTCATTTTCCCATAGGAAACTTTAGACACGGCTACAGCCCGAACTGCTGAACGGAATTACACCAAATTTGGCAAAGAGGTAGTTCTTGGTTCAGAAAGAACCCTTTTTGTTAAATGGTGTAAATCCGTTCAGTAGTTGTGGAGAAATTAAAAAAATAAGAGTCAAAAAATCAATTTCCCATAGGAAACTTTATGCAAGGCTACAGCCCGAACTGCTGAACGGAATTACACCAAATTTGGCAAAGAGGTAGTTCTTGGTTAAAAGAACCCTTTTGTTAAATGGTGTAAATCCGTTCAGTAGTTGCTGAGAAAATCAAAAGTAAAAACACATATATATCTGGGCGGAGCCTAACCACACATGTCATCGTGAGATCTGATTGGCTGTCAGCATTTCATCCTGGAATTGCTGGCAGCCATCTTGGGACCAATATAAATGATAGTACCCCATTGAAATGCATTGTAGTGAATCAAAGATTTTGAGGGTTACCAAAAGGAGAACTATAAAGGGTGATAACAGACTTTAGTTACATTAGAATTCATTTGTTGATGGTACCATACTAATTTCAGGAATTGTGGTGTGTTCTAAGGTGATTTTACCCTGTGAAAAACCTTCTGCTGGGATATCATGAATCATGTTTGAGAGAAAACTATTTTCACATGCTTGTCCCATACAGTTTTGGAAGGTGCCCCAGAAGCTAAAATGAGAGCATATTTTCTGTAAATTCACATTATCTTTCTCAGTCATGTGAGAATGAAGTCTGACATTCTCAGTAAAACATGTACATCCAACAAGGGCAGAGACTGTCAGTTGATTCCTTTGTGTTCTACTGCAGCTTCCCAGAGTGTTCTAAAGAACAACTAGAGTGCTAACAGCCTTACTTATGACAAAAGTATGGCACACCTGAAGCCATCTTGATTGGAATAAACTGGTAACACTTAACCCTTTCCGTGCTCATGACGAGCTCAGCTCGTCATGCTGCTGTGACTAGCTGCTAGTGCGCATGACGAGCTGAGCTCGTCACGACCCCACCCGCGATCGGAATGTCCAGCATACGAGCGGAATTCCGATCGCGGTCAAGGGGTTAAATCATTTAATTTAAAAAGGAACAAAATGATGGGGTTCATCTTGTCATAGAAATTATGGTTAGTGCTCTGGAAAGAAAAATTAGGACATGTTTCAAGTGTGATCTCAAATATCTTCCTGTTATATTTCAACAGGAGCAGCCTGTCAGTTGATGCCTTTGTGTTCTACTGCAGCTTCCCAGAGTGGTCTAAAGAACAACTATAGCGCTAACTGTCTTACTTATGACAAAAGTATGGCACACCTGAAGCCATCTTGATTGGAATAAACTGGTAACACTTAAAACATTTAATTTAAAAAGGAACAAAATGATGGGGTTCATTTTGTCATAGAAATTATGGTTAGTGCTGTAGAAAGAAAAATTAGGACATGTTTCAAGTGTGATCTCAAATATCTTCCTGTTATATTTCAACAGGAGCAGCCTGTCAGTTGATGCCTTTGTGTTCTACTGCAGCTTCCCAGAGTGTTCTAAAGAACAACTAGAGCGCTAACAGTCTTACTTATGACAAAAGTATGGCACACCTGAAGCCATCTTGATTGGAATAAACTGGTAACACTTATAACATTTAATTTAAAAAGGAACAAAATGAGGGGTTCATTTTGCCATAGAAATTATGGTTAGTGCTGTAGAAAGAAAAATTAGGACATGTTTTAAGTGAGATCTCAAATATCTTCCTGTTATATTTCAACAGGAGCAGCCTGTCAGTTGATGCCTTTGTGTTCTACTGCAGCTTCCCAGAGTGTTCTAAAGAACAACTAGAGTGCTAACAGCCTTACTTATGACAAAAGTATGGCACACCTGAAGCCATCTTGATTGGAATAAACTGGTAACACTTAAAACATTTAATTTAAAAAGGAACAAAATGAGGGGGTTCATTTTGCCATAGAAATTATGGTTAGTGCTGCAAAAGAAAATGTAGTGCATGTTTTAAGTGAGATCTCAAATCCTCTTCTATTTCATTAGAAAATTCTGACATGCAGACTGAAACAATCACTTTCAATACCAGCAGTAGACTTCCAGTTAACTCCTTGGTGAGCAGTAGCTTTACTACAGTGATCTAATGAAAAACTAGAGTAATAACATTCTGAATTTATGGCAAATGTGTGACACATCTGAATGCCTTCTTGATGGAATCAAAGTAAAAAACTGAAAGCATTTCCTACTGAGGAGACTGCAGTAAATGAGGAAATTAGGAAACTTCATAACAAAGAAGTCTTCCAAGATGGCCACCAGTGAAAAAGAGCCCAAATGTAGCACAAATATTACCCAGATGTAGCCCACATATAGCCCAATGACAAAAGTGTGCAAAACACTTTTTATTTTTAGTTTTTGCAGTTTTATGTAGTGCAGACTGGTCAGGTATTGGAGCATTGCATCTTAAAACATGACCCCCTACACTACAAAAACACCACTGCACTACCCTAAACCCTAAAACACTACCCCAGCATGACCCCCTACACTACGGAAGCACCACTGCACTATCCTAAACCCTAAAACACTACCCCCAGCATGAACCCCTACACTACACAAACACCACTGCACTACTCTAAACCCTAAAACACTACCCCAACACCACTGCACTAACCTAAATCCTAAAACACTACCCCCAGCACGACCCCCTACACTACCCAAACACCACTGCACTACCCTAAAACATGACCCCCTATACTACACAAACACCACTGCACTACCCTAAACCCAAAAAAACACTACCCCCAGCACGACCCCCTACACTACTCAAGCACCACTGCACTACCCTAAACCCTAAAACACTGCCCCCAGCACGACCCCCTACACTACACAAACACCACTGCACTACCATAAACCCTAAAACACGACCCCCAGCACGACCCCCTACACTGCCCGAACACCACTGCACTGCCCTAAACCCTGAAACACATACCCTAGCACGACCCCCTACACTGCCCGAACACCACTGCACTGCCCTAAACCCTGAAACACCACCCCCTTCACGACCCCCTACACTGCCCGAACACCACTGCACTGCCCTAAACCCTGAAACACCACCCCCAGCATGACCCCTACACTGCCCGAACACCACTGCACTGCCCTAAACCCTGAAACACTACCCCCAGCAAGACCTCCTACACTGCCCGAACACCACTGCACTGCCTTAAACCCTGAAACATCACCCCCAGCAAGACCCCCTACACTGCCAGAACACCACTGCCCTAAACCCTGAAACACCACCCCCTGCACGACCCCTACACTGCCCGAACAACACTGCACTGCCCTAAACCCTGAAACACCACCCCCAGCACGACCCCCTACACTGCCCGAACACCACTGCACTGCCCTAAACCCTGAGACACCAACCCCTGCACGACCCCCTACACTGCCCGAACACTACTGCACTGCCCTAAACCCTGAAACACCATCCCCAGCACGACCCCCTACACTGCACGAACACCACTGCACTGCCCTAAACCCTGAAACACTACCCCCAGCAAGACCCCCTACACTGCCCGAACACCACTGCACTGCCCTAAACCCTGAAACACCACCCCCAGCAAGACCCCTACACTGCCCGAACACCACTGCCCTAAACCCTGAAACACCACCCCCAGCAAGACCCCCTACACTGCCCGAATACCACTGCACTGCCCTAAACCCTGAAACACCAGCCCCAGCACGACCCCTACACTGCCCGAACACCACTGCACTGCCCTAAACCCTGAAACACCACCCCCTGCACGACCCCCTACACTGCCTGAACACCACTGCACTGCTCTAAACCCTGAAACACCACCCCCAGCACGACCCCCTACACTGCCCGAACACCACTGCACTGCCCTAAACCCTGAAACACCACCCCCTGCACGATCCCCTACACTGCCCGAACACTACTGCACTGCCCTAAACCCTGAAACACCACCCCCAGCACGACCCCTACACTGCACGAACACCACTGCACTGCCCTAAGCCCCGAAACACTACCCCCAGCAAGACCCCTACACTGCCCGAACACCACTGCCCTAAACCCTGAAACACCACCCCCAGCAAGACCCCCTACACTGCCCGTACACCACTGCACTGCCCTAAACCCTGAAACACCACCCCCAGCACGACCCCCTACACTGCCCGAACACCACTGCACTGCACTAAACCATGAAACACCAGCCCCAGCACGACCCCTACACTGCCCGAACACCACTGCACTGCCCTAAATCCTGAAACACCACCCCCAGCACGACCCCCTACACTGCCTGAACACCACTGCACTGCCCTAAACCCTGAAACACCAGCCCCAGCACAGCCCCGTACACTGCCCGAACACCACTGCACTGCCCTAAACCCTGAAACACCAGCCCCAGCACGACCGCCTACACTGCCCGAAAACCACTGCACTGCCCTAAACCCTGAAACACCAGCCCCAGCAAGACCCCTACACTGCCCGAACACCACTGCACTGCCCTAAACCCTGAAACACCACCCCCAGCAAGACCCCCTACACTGCCCGAACACCACTGCACTAAAGCCTGAAACACCACCCCCAGCACGACCCCTACACTAAACAAACACCACTGCACTACCTCAAACCCTAAAACACTACCCCCAGCACGATCCCCTACACTGCCCGAAAACCACTGCACTGCCCTAAACCCTGAAACACATACCCTAGCACGACCCCCTACACTGCCCGAACACCACTGCACTGCCCTAAACCCTGAAACACCACCCCCTTCACGACCCCCTACACTGCCCGAACACCACTGCACTGCCCTAAACCCTGAAACACCACCCCCAGCATGACCCCTACACTGCCCGAACACCACTGCACTGCCCTAAACCCTGAAACACTACCCCCAGCAAGACCTCCTACACTGCCCGAACACCACTGCACTGCCCTAAACCCTGAAACATCACCCCCAGCAAGACCCCCTACACTGCCAGAACACCACTGCCCCACACCCTGAAACACCCCCCCCAGCACGACCCCTACACTGCCCGAAAACCACTGCACTGCCCTAAACCCTGAAACACCACCCCCAGCACGACCCCCTACACTGCCCGAACATCACTGCACTGCCCTAAACCCTGAAACACCACCCCTGCACGACCCCCTACACTGCCCGAACACTACTGCACTGCCCTAAACCCTGAAACACCATCCCCAGCACGACCCCCTACACTGCACGAACACCACTGCACTGCCCTAAACCCTGAAACACTACCCCCAGCAAGACCCCCTACTCTGCCCGAACACCACTGTACTGCCCTAAACCCTGAAACACCACCCCAGCAAGACCCCCTACACTGCCCGAACACCACTGCCCTAAACCCTGAAACACCACCCCCAGCAAGACCCCCTACACTGCCCGAACACCACTGCACTGCCCTAAACCCTGAAACAACAGCCCCAGCACGACCCCTACCCTGCCCGAACACCACTGCACTGCCCTAAACCCTGAAACACCACCCCCTGCACGACCCCCTACACTGCCCGAACACCACTGCACTGCCCTAAACCCTGAAACACCACCCCCTGCACGATCCCCTACACTGCCCGAACACTACTGCACTGCCCTAAACCCTGAAACACCACCCCCAGCACGAACCCCTACACTGCACGAACACCACTGCACTGCCCTAAACCCCGAAACACTACCCCCAGCAAGACCCCCTACACTGCCCGAACACCACTGCCCTAAACCCTGAAACACCACCCCCAGCAAGACCCCTACACTGCCCGTACACCACTGCACTGCCCTAAACCCTGAAACACCACCCCCAGCATGACCCCTATACTGCCCGAACACCACTGCACTGCCCTAAACCCTGAAACACCACCCCCAGCACGACCCCTAACACTGCCCGAACAACACTGCACTGCACTAAACCATGAAACACCAGCCCCAGCACGACCCCCTACACTGCCCGAACACCACTGCACTGCCCTAAACCCTGAAACACCACCCCCAGCACGACCCCCTACACTGCCCGAACACCACTGCACTGCCCTAAACCCTGAGACACCAGCCCCAGCACAACCCCGTACACTGCCCGAACACCACTGCACTGCCCTAAACCCTGAAACACCAGCCCCAGCACGACCGCCTACACTGCCCGAAAACCACTGCACTGCCCTAAACCCTGAAACACCAGCCCCAGCAAGACCCCCTACACTGCCCGAACACCACTGCACTGCCCTAAACCCTGAAACACCACCCCCAGCAAGACCCCCTACACTGCCCGAACACCACTGCACTAAAGCCTGAAACACCACCCCCAGCAAGACCACCTACACTGGCCGAACACCACTGCACTGCCCTAAACCCTGAAACACCACCCCTGCACGACCCCCTACACTGCCCAAACACCACTGCACTGCCCTAAACCCTGAAACACCACCCCCTGCACGACCCCCTACACTGCCCGAACACCACTGCACTGCCCTAAACGCTGAAACACCACCCCTCAGCACGACACCATACACTGCCCGAACACCACTGCACTGCCCTAAACCCTGAAACACCACCCCCAGCACGACCCCCTACACTGCCCGAACACCACTGCACTGCCCTAAACCCTGAAACACCACCCCCTGCACGACCTCCTACACTGCCGGAACACCACTGCACTGCCCTAAACCCTGAAACACCACCCCCAGCACGACCCCCTACACTGCCCGAACACCACTGCACTGCCCTAAACCCTGAAACATCAACCCCAGCAAGACCCCCTACACTGCCTGAACACCACTGCCCTAAACCCTGAAACACCACCCCTACACTGCACGAAAACCACTGCACTGCCCTAAACCCTGAAACACCACCTCCAGCAAAACCCCTACACTGCCTGAACACCATTGCTCTGCCCTAAATCCTGAAACACTAGCCCCAGCATGACCCCCTACACTGCCCAAACACCACTGCACTGCCCTAAACCCTGAAACACCACCCCCAGCACGACCCCCTACACTGCCCGAACACCACTGCACTGCCCTAAACCCTGAAACACCACCCCCAGCACGACCCCCTACACTGCCCGAACACCACTGCACTGCCCTAAACCCTGAAACACCACCCCCTGCACGACCTCCTACACTGCCGGAACACCACTGCACTGCCCTAAACCCTGAAACACCACCCCCAGCACGACCCCTACACTGCCCGAACACCACTGCACTGCCCTAAACCCTGAAACATCAACCCCAGCAAGACCCCCTACACTGCCTGAACACCACTGCCCTAAACCCTGAAACACCACCCCTACACTGCACGAACACCACTGCACTGCCCTAAACCCTGAAACACCACCTCCAGCAAAACCCCTACACTGCCTGAACACCATTGCTCTGCCCTAAATCCTGAAACACTAGCCCCAGCATGACCCCCTACACTGCCCAAACACCACGGCACTGCCCTAAACCCTGAAACACCACCCCCAGCACAACCCCCTACACTGCCCGAACACCACTGCACTGCCCTAAACCCTGAAACACCAGCCCCAGCAAGACCCCTACACTGCCCGAACACCACTGCACTGCCCTAGGCTCTGAAACACCAGCCCCAGCAAGACCCCCTACACTGCCCGAACACCACTGCACTGCCCTAAATCCTGAAACACCAGCCCCAGCATGACCCCTACACTGCCCGAACACCACTGCACTGCCCTAAACCCTGAAACACCAGCCCCAGCACGACCACCTACACTGCCCGAACACCACTGCACTGCCCTAAACCCTGAAACACCAGCCACAGCACAACCCCTACACTGTCTGAACACCACTGCACTGCCCTAAACCCTGAAACACCAGCCCCAGCACGACCCCCTACACTGCCCGAACACCACTGTACTGCCCTAAACCCTGAAACACCAGCCCCAGCACGACCCCCTACACTGCCCGAACACCACTGCACTGCCCTAAACCCTGAAACACCACCCCTGCATGACCCCTACACTGCCCGAACACAACTGCACTGCCCTAAACCCTGAAACACCACCCCCTGCAGCACCCCCTACACTGCCCGAACACCACTGCACTGCCCTAAACCCTGAAACACCACCCCCTGCACCGCCGCCTACACTGCCCGAACACCACTGCACTGCCCTAAACCCTGAAACACCACCCCCAGCACGACCCCTTTACTGCTTGAACACCACTGCACTGCCCCAAACCCTGAAACACCACCCCCAGCACAACCCCCTACACTGCCCGAACACCACTGCCCTAAACCCTGAAACACCACCCCCTGCACGACCCCTAGACTGCCCGAACACCACTGCACTGCCCTAAACCCTGAAACACCACCCCCTACACTGCCCGAACACCACTGCACTGCCCTAAACCCTGAAACACCACCCCCAGCACGACCCCGTACACTGCCCGAACACCACTGCACTACCCTAAACCCTAAAACACTACCCCCAGCACGACCCCCTACACTACCCAAACACCACTGCACTACCCTAAACCCTAAAACACTCCCCCAGCACAACTCCCTACACTACCCAAACACCACTGCACTACCCTAAACCCTAAATCTACCCCCAGCATGACCCCCTACACTACACAAACACCACTGCACTACCCTAAACCCTAAAACACTACCCCCAGCACGACCCTCTTCACTACCTAAACACAACTGCACAATTTGTTACATGTGTTGCAACGCAGGCCTGTGGTGCTTACTGGAAGTACCTAGTGGGCTAGTTGGGCCCCAGGGACCCTCAGGATTCAAGGTGACCTAATCCCCCAACTTAAAACGCACCACGGGGCGCGTTTGCACAGTGGTGAAGGGAGGGGGCGGGGCCTCAGGTGACATGTGCGCAAACACGCCCTGTGGTGCGTTTTAAGTTGGGGAATGAATTCCCTTTGAATCCTGAGGGACCCTGGGGGCCAACTAGCCCACCAGGTACCTTCAGTAAGCACACAGAGTTGTGTTGCAGAGAGGTGAAAAAAGGTGCGTGGCCTCGGAACGCCTCTCTGCAACTCAGCTCTGTGGTCCTAACTGTAGGCTCCTGGGGGGCTAGTTGGGCCCCAGGGACCCTCAGAATTCAAGGGGACTTAATCCCGCAACTTAAAACGTGCCACGGGGTGCGTTTGCACACATGTCACCTCAGGCCCCCCCCTCCCTTCACCACTGTGCAAACGCGCCCTGTAGCGCGTTTTAAGAGGTAGTTTTAATCCCCCTGCCCTATTATGTACTAGGGACTTGCAGACGAGGTCATGCTAATCACAGGGGTACCCCAACGCATAGTGTTCCCTAGTGTATGTAGGTGTTTTCACTGTATTCTAAGTGTCTTTTAGCATAGCACTGGCTCTGGTTAGTCAGAGTCAGTTACCACCAGTACCCGTCTGAAAAAGTTGTGGGCACAGGATGATTTTGCAACAAGGCCTATTTCTGCTAGTCTGTTGGTTCTTTCTGCACATCTTTTGCTTCTTTCTGTGCGTTTTTTCTTCTTTCTTCACATGTCCTACCTCTGTAGGCATAGTTAGAAACTCGCATTTAAAAAAACCTTTGAAATTCACTTAAAAAGTCATAGGTTTCAGGCACGTTATAGTTAGAAATTAGCATTTAAAAAACCTTTGAAATTCACTGAAAAAACCATAGGTTTCAGACACGTTATAGTTAGAAATTAGCATTTAAAAACCTTTGAAATTCACTGAAAAAACCATAGGTTTTAGGGACAGTTATAGTTAGTTGGACATTTCACTCGTACAAAACCATAGAAATTCCCCGTTATAGTTAGTTCAGCTAACTATAACTCACGCCCCGCAATGCACTGCTGATGACGTCACATATTACATCACTCATGACATGGTCAGTGACATCACTGATGACATCACTGATGACATCTCAAATGACATCACTGATGACATCATCCATGTGATAATTTCATGCATCTTCTCACACCCTAATATAACGTTTGATACACCCACTCTAAATTACAGACTGCCATTCTCAAAACCATAGACACTCCAACACCAAAAACTACATACCCACTCACTGATTCTTAGGTCTACACACACATCCACTCACTCACCCGTACAGTCACTCATACTTAGTCACTCAGTACAGGACTATCATATGCACTCATACACCTATATAAACACTCACACACCGCCACTCATCCATAGAGGTACTCACACACCTAGTCAGTCATGCAAAAACGTAATCATACAACCATTTACTCACCTATACAGTTATACACACACCAGCTCACTTACTCATACAAATACTAGCACATTCTTACACTCTTATACAATCACTGATACAAGTACACACTCATCCATACAGCCACTCTCACAATCACACACTCTCACTTATAGCCATTTATATACTCCAACACACATATATACTGCCTTTCACATATGTAGTTACTCACACATGTACCACTGAGATATACATTCAATCACTAACACACCCATACACACACTCACCCACCCATACAGTCCATCACAGATGCACTCTTGAAACCATGCACCCAGTGAATCACCAACTCACACATCTATGCACAGAGTCACACACACCCCACCCACACAAACACTCAGGCACCCATACAGATACTCAGACAATCAATCAATAACCCATGTAGACACTCATGTAGCTATTCAGAAAGCCATGCAGCCGCTTACAAACCAACAGACAGACGGATACAGACATTCACACAGTTTAGTCACTAACCCATGCATTCAGTAAGATACATTTAATCACTCACTTGTAGAGTCAGTCACTCACGTACTAAATCATCCATTCAGACACTTATACACCCACTCATTCTTCAATACGCCTTTCCCTATATATATTAAACATATTTAAACTTTACAGAAACACACAGTCACTGGATGATGTCATCAGTGATGTCATTTGAGATGTCATCAGTGATGTCATCAGTGATGTCACTGACCATGTCATGAGTGATGTAATATGTGACGTCATCAGCAGTGCATTGCGAGGCGCGAGTTATAGTTAGCTGAACTAACTATAACGGGGAATTTCTATGGTTTTGTACGAGTGAAATGTCCAACTAACTATAACTGTCCCTAAAACCTATGGTTTTTTCAGTGAATTTCAAAGGTTTTTTAAATGCTAATTTCTAACTATAACGTGTCTGAAACCTATGGTTTTTTCAGTGAATATATATATATGTATATATAGTTCCTACTGGCGGTTGCCAGTAGGTATTTATAGTTAGGACCTTGTGTCCATTCAAAAAGCGTTTTTCTTTTTGCCAATATCTTCGGCGCCATTTGACTAATGGGGCAGTCAGTTTTGTGCATAGTATCTAGTTGCCAGTTTTTGTGTGGATTGATACTCCTTGTCAAGCCATCTGTGATAATCCTTTAGAATTTGATTATGCATTCATACAAATATATAGACAAACAGCTAGTGTTATTGCACAATGTGCAGCCTGAGAAAGGGCATGCAATATTGAACAACAATCTTTACAATTGCATCAGTATTAAAAACCATTTATTAATTAATTAGTTCCTGAATTAATACTAAACAGCCATGCTTGTAGAAGATGGCTTTGTCATCTTACACATGAATATGGTGGAGCCAAAGAAGAAGATGAAATAGCTTGCCTGCTATTGACCCTCAAGATTTTTTGTTCCTTGGGTGTTGAGAAACTATTTGTTCCACTCTGCCATCTGCAAATAATAAGAAGTACATCTTTTTCAATCAAACTACTAAACTATCTTCTGGTGATATTGTGTTTGAGGAGCAACTGCTAAAACTTTCATGGCCTGTTCATGACCAACGCATTTCAGTTTAACTCTGTTTTATTGTTGCATTTGCATATCAAATTAACAATACACATTGTGAGAGGAGCCTCTCCGTTTCACATTGTGATAATACAACTTTTAGACCCCTTTAAGGAAAGAAAGAGAGAAGGAAAGAAAAAGACCCCCCCATCCCGCCCAATGTTCCTTCCCCCCCACCCAGCCCCAGTACAACTTGCTATGTAATATACGGTGTCGGGGTTATTGTGGAATTCTCATGGGTACGCTCCGTGATTCAAGTTGCGTCTAGGTCAGCGAGACGTAGTGCCTGCAAATAGTGGGGGCAGGTCAGCTCTCTAAATTCCTTAGTTAATAAAGCTATGGAAAGGACGCCAAATGGTTCTGAATGTTTTGCCCCATGGTGTGAGTGTAAGGGTGAGCTTTTCCATCCCCAGTATGTCCCATAGACGTTGGAGCCAGGCCGTGTGAGTTGGGCAGTGGGTGCTCCCCATAGGGCTAGGATGGTCTGATGGACGGCACCAAGCGCTATACTAATCTGGCGCCCTAAGCGGGAAAAGAGAGGGGAAGTGAGAGGGTTTGGGAGGCCTAGTAAAGTATACAATGGAAATCTGGGAAGAGAAGTGAGTGTCAATGTCTTCTAGTACCGAAACCCAGAACGATGTGACCCCCGGGCAATCCCAGAGTAGGTGTATGAGCGTGCCTTTTGCCCCACAATGGTGCCAGCAATTGTCACTGCGGCCTGGATTCCCCTGATGGAGTCACCCCGGAGTTAGGTATCAATATGAGGTAAGTTTAATGGCTGTTTCAGTGCTCGCTATGTTTTAGGTGGTGTTTCGAGCTCAATAGTATATGTCGTGCCATTCCTTCAGGGAGAGTTGGTGGTCTATTTCAGATTCCCGGCATTTCTGGGGGGGGGATTAATCTCCAATCGGGATAGGCTTGAGCAGGATGTATAACTCCAAAATGAGGTGTTTGTCTGTTTGTTTGCCTAGGATCCATTTCTCATATGATGTCAGTGACCTTCCTGCTCCCTGATGCATCAAAAGATGTGTTAACCAATGTCTGATTTAGAAATATCGAAAGCGTTCAGTTTTGGGGATGGCATAGTCTGTCCTTAGAACATCAAAGGAGACAAGCCCTTCCTGATCAAAAAAGTGTCCTATCGCTTTACGGGCCGCCTCCTGCCATACCTGAAATGATTATCCCAGTCCAGGTGTGAAGTCGGGGTTGTCGGCAATCGGAGTCAAGGGGGACGGCAGGGTGATCAGTTTCCCTCTGCGTATGCATCCATGTCACACCCTTAATAAAGAGTGTGTTATCTGCGAAATGTATAGGCTTGTGGCAAAAACGGGACCTTCACCAGTGAGGTTCCTGCCAGGGCTCTATCCATGAACAGCCAGTGCTTCTCTGACTCAGCCCTGGACCACTCCACTAAATAGCGAAGCTGGGCGGCCTGGTAATACCAAAGAAGGCAGGCCACCCCCAGGGTACCCTCCGCCGGAGGGAGCCAGTTCCAATCCCTACTCATTCTGGCTGCTTACCCGCCCATATGAAGTGATTCATAGTGGTCTGGAGGGTCGCAATCATACCAGTCGGGGGGGGGGGGAGGTTAGTGGTAGGACCTGAAATGGAAAGAGGATCCTGGGCAGAGTGGTCATTTTTGTGGCCGCAAACCAGCCTAGTAAGGAAAGCGGATAGTGTCGCCATTGGTCTAGTTCAGTATGGATTCATCCTATTAACGCTCCATAGGTTAGGACATTTGTCCTCTCTGGTGTCTGGCTGAGCTGGACTACTAAGTAAGGGATATAGTCGGATGCCCAGCAGGTCGCTTGTGCTCGCTTTAGTGTCTCCATCTCGTGAGGGGGGATTGTGAGATTAAGAGCCTGAGACTTGTGAAGGTTCATTCGAAATCCTGACACCTGTCCGAACCTTTCTAATTCTTTAAGAAGGGGGGCAGGCTCTCAACTGGCTTATCAAGCATGACCATAACATCATCTGCATACAGGCTAATGCAATGTTCTTCTCCTCCCAAGGGAACCCCACTGATTTGGGGATGGTCTCGCACACGCTGTGCAAAGGGCTCCATATGAAGAGCAAATAAGGGAGGGGAGAGCGGGCAGCCCTGCGTGTACCTCTGCATATTGGCAAACTCTCAGAGCCTAGCCCATTAACTCTCACCAAGGCCATCGGGGACCTGTAGCCGCTAAGGATTCAAGATCGGAATCTCTCCCCGAATCCAAAGTGCGTCAGTGTCACCCGTAGAAAGGGCCAATGGACCTGATCGAAGGCTTTCTCAGCACCCACTGAGAGTAGCATGCTGGAGCCTGCCTTGCCTGCGGTGCGCCTTATCTATAATGTGCAGGAGTCTTTTGGTATTGTCCGCACATTGCCTCTGTGGGACAAATCCCGCTTGGTCAGGATGTATAAGACCCTGCATCAGAGGATTGAGGCAGGCTGCGAGAATACCTGTAAGGAGCTTCTCGTCCGCGTTTAAGAGCGATATAGGGTGATAGTTAGTGCAGGACTGTTTGTCCTTCCCAGGCTTGGGGATGACGACTATGGTCGCCTCGAGCATCGAAGCTGGAAGAGAGTCCAAGTCCACAATGGTATTAAAGAGTCGGGTGAGGAGTGGGGCAAGCTCCGAGCAGAAGGCTTTGTAGAACCCAGAGGAAAATCCATCTGGGCCTGGGGATTTCAATGGTTTCTGCCTCGAAATAGCAGATATGACTTCTTCGACTCTTTAGGGATCATCAAGGTAGGACGTTTGGGAGTCCATCAATTTGGTCACGGGAGAGTCGTGGAGATAGCGTGCTATGGCCTCGGAGGGGACAGATTGATCTGAAAATAATGTTGCATAGAAGTCCCTAAAACGGGCTGCTATGGAAGCGTCGTCCACCAACTCTACTCCAGTCTGTGTCAGGAGGGAAATAACTCCATTGGCTTGTCGCTGGGTTCTGAGCTTGGTGGCCAAAAGCCTGCTGCTCTTGTTCCTATTCAGATAAAATGAGTGTATGAGGCGCAGTAGAGCGAATTCCGCTCTGTCGAGGTCTAAACCGGCCAGTTTTTTCCTTGCGGCCTCCAGCTGGCACCAGACCCTGGGGGCACTGGTGGGGTGGGGGATAAATTCCAGTTCTCTAACCTTTCCCTGCAGCTCGGCCCGTTTGAGCTTGCGCTGCCTATTCTCGGCAGCTGAGAAGGAATATCAGCTCCCCCCTAACAGCCGCCTTCAATGCATCCCAGATTACGGGGAGTGGCACCTCTGAGTTGTCATTAACTTCCATATAGTCGCGTATTGCTGTCTTAAGCTGCATGACCAGTTCTGGTTTCTCCAGCAGCGATTCCCTGAGCCTCCAATGGCGTTGCATGTTCCTCTGTTGGGGATTGTGTATCTCGAGTATCAGCGCTGTGTGGTCGGATAGGGCTCTTGGCTCAAACCCAACAGAGCGGAGGAGTTGGTGTAGGTCTTGGGTTCCCAGAAAGCATTCTAAGCGGGCATAAGATTTATGAGCGTGTGAATAAAATGTATAGTCCTGGGTGTTGGGATGGGATGTTCTCCACAGATCTATTAGTCCAGCCTCCCTTAGCCAGGCGAGCCCGTCCCCGATAATGACCCGGTTCCCCCTCCCTATGGACAGAGCGGTCCATATTCTTATCAAATACTATGTTGAGGTCACCCCGTATCAGGCCCAGTCTGTCCTGCTATGTCAGGGTCCCTGCTAAAGCCTCCTGCATGAAGTGCTCCTGCCCTTCGTTAGGTGCGTAAAGGGTGCCCAGGGTTAGCCTCTGTGAGCCCAGCTGTATTTGATAGACCAGGAGGCAGCCCATAAGTTCCATCAATTTGGGGCCTATTGAGCCTTGGAATGTACGTGAAAATAGGATAGCCACCCCTGCCATCTTGCGCCCTGATGAGGAGAAAAGTTGCTGTGGGGAGTATCTGGATTTAAGCCGCTGAGAGTTGCCCGCTAGGAGGTGGGTCTCCATGAGGAGGCAGATATCTGCCCCGTGTGCTCCAAATAAGAAAGGACAGCTTTGCGTTCAACTGGGTTATTAAGCCCTTTCACATTTAGGGAGTCACCTGCAGTCATTGCAGATAAATGGGGTCTTGCTGTGAGGTAGTGGCCTGCCCTGTTGTCCCTCTAACAGTACTGTGTTGTAATATGGGAGTCCGAAGTGTGAAAAGAAATGCGGCAACATCCCTGTCGCCCCTAGAATTATGCCCCTCGACAGTGCAGCACAGTGATACATTTCGAACAAACATTCACAAACAAAGAACAGGAAAATGTATCGTCCCAAGATACTGAACAAAGTCTCTGGAAGGGAGAGGCCCATTGAAGCGGTCGCTGCCCTCAAACGAGAAAACCACAGGAAGGGGTTATTGGTGACCATAAGTCTTCTTGAGGATCCCCCCTCACAGCCCTGGTAAGCATCTAATGTGTGCCCCAGCAGTAGGCCAGGCGAACTGTGCGGTTTTAGTCAGCTCCTCCGGGCACTCGGTTGCCCGCCAGGCTCTCCAGGACCGCTTTCCTCTCCTGCGCAATCACTTCGGGATCAGGTTTTAGGGGCCCCCTACCCCACGGCCTCCGTCTTAGTCACTCCCAGTGGCCAGACCTGGTCCCTGCTCCGACCGCTCCCCTGCTGGTGCCACCGGCTGCTCGATCTGGAGGCGGGCACTGGTTGCACTGAAGGAGCACATCTCGCAAGTTTTCCCCTCCCATGTGAAGATTAAGTGGAAGGGGTGACCCCAAGTGTACAGATATTGAGCTCTCTAAGGAATGTGGTCACTGGGCGGAATTCCCTTCTCTTCTGCAGCGTGATCGCCGACAGGTCCTGGTACAGCTGGAGTGGGTGGCTACGAAAAAGCGTCGGATCAGGGCCCCTGGCAGTCCGGAGAATACATTCTTTCAGGGGGAAGCTATGCACACAGGCCAGGATGTCTGGGGGCGGCATGTTCGGAGCTCTAGAGGGCCCAACCCAGTGGACTCTGTCCAGGCGAATGTCTGACTCCGGTAACATATTCCTCCACATTCCCTGTTCTGCGGTCGTTGGGTCATTTCTGATCCGTATATTGTTACACCTTGACCAGTTCTCAAAGTCCTTGCCATGGGCCTGGAGATCTATCTGTCTATCAGAGAGGTGAATTAGTTCCTGTCGGAGTTGCTCCAGCTCCTCTTCTCTGGTGGTCTCATTCGATTCCAGTGTGTCCACTCTGTCTCCTATGTCAGAGATCTCTTTCCTGACAACTTGCATGTCCCGAGCCAAGTCTCCTTTGATCGATTGCAGATCTTCTTTAAGCGACATGAATAGGGACGCGAGGTAGGAGTGAGTAATGGGGGCCTCACCATCTTCCGCACCCTCGGGGGGGTAAAGAAGCTGTCCAGAGGCCCGGGTGGTCCTGAGCTGGGGTTTTGGTGAGCATGGGGCCGATTCACAGAACTAATCTGAGACAAAATCCTAAACTTACTACTTTTGGTATTCACAGAAGGCATTTAGAAGTAGTAAAGTTAGGATTTTGTCTTAAGTTTGACTTAAGACAGACTTAATACAGACTTAAGACAGATTTAAGACAAACTTAAGACAAACTTAGGACAGACTTAAGACAGACTTAAGACAGACTTAAGACAAAATCCTAACTTTACTACTACTAAATGCCTTCTGTGAATACCAAAAGTAGTAAGTTTAGGATTTTGTCTCAGATTACTTTTGTGAATCGGGCCCCATGTCTTTTAGCGTGCGGTCTTTTTTGACTCGGGCTGTCGCCATCCTCCTCCGTGGACCAGGGGCCTAGGAGTCACTTTAGTAGGGAGTGGGGTGGTTTCCGTCTTCAGTAGCGAGGTTGCGAAAGTGGGGATATCTGCCGCCCCTCACCGCTCAACGCAGCACAGTGGGTTGGGCCAGGAGTGCGTCGTAGGGGGTGCTGGGGTCCTAACCACCCTTCGCCTCCAAACCACCTGATCTGACGTAGAGTCCCAGCCCGGGGGCAAAATGCAATAGACCCAGAGGTCTGGGCCCTCCCTTGGGTGATTCCTGGGTTGGGTGAGACACCCATAGCTAGAGCTACGCAATGGGGAGGTCCAGGCGGTGCATCTCCCAGGAGAGGCTACAGGAATGCAGCGATTTAACGCCTCACACACCCTAGTACCTTAGTCTCCAGATGCTCCGAGCACGCTAAGCAGGGCTGCTCCCCGTGCCTCTTGCCTCCGCTCCTACTCTCTGCCAGGGGCCTCGCCCCTGTCGATCGATTATGCTTTGATCGGGCCCGGCTCCTCTTCTCTGTTCAGGGCCTCCCCATCTGGTGGTGCTTCGCCCTTGATCGGACCCCGCAGTCTGGGTCCGCGCCTCATTCAGGGCCCAAGCTAATGCTGATGGTGTTTCCAGGGCCGCCTACGTCTGCTAGGTTCAGGCTTGCCAGGCCTAGGCCCCCCGCAAAGTATTGCTCAAGGTTGTTGATCACTTCTGCCTCCTTAGGGGCTTTGGGACGCTGTGCAGTACAAGTCCCGGGGCCTCACACCTCCGTACCCCTTCACCTCCTAGGCCTCCTTCTCACGTGGTTGAGCGGGCCCCAGTCGAGACCCGCTGTCCCGGCCCGCATCATCTTCAGGGCCTTAGGATCGTTGAGAATGCCCTCGGGGTCACCTCCCTACTCTAGTTACGGGTCTGCCAGACCCAGGCTCCTCGCAACTGGTCTCCAGGGGGCCACAATCACTCCTGCTGTCCTGCGGGAGGTGCAACCACGCTGTCCCCCTGCCAGTCCAGGTGCACTCTCCCCTGCGTGGTGGTGCCATGGCCAGGAGTCTGAGCGATCAGGCGGGGCTCTGTAATCAGCGGTCCCTGCCTCTGGGGTGATGCTTTATGAGGGGTCTGCGAGCGGGGTACCTCGAGTACCTCAATGGGCCACACCCGTGGCATAGGCGTCTGTCTCCTTTCCCTGCGCTCTGCCGCGTCAGTCGGGCCTCAGTCAGCCTCCAGGGCTGCTCGTTTTGTCGGGGCTTCAGATCCACACGCCGGGGCAAGTCACTTGAGTTGTCAACAGATCCCCGGAATCCAGGACCTACAATGCGGTGAGTTCACCCCTATCAGCCGCGGGGCACCGAGAATGTCGGGCTGTATTACGGGGCCGGAGCGGAGAGATCGTGGAGCACGTCTGCTCACTCCGCCATCTTGACCACGCCCCCCACGACCAACGTATTTCATCATAAGATCAGGAACGGGTGTTTTTCGACTCTTCTTCTTGACTTAATGAACTGCAGCGTAAATTTCCCCCACTGCTCTCTTCTGGCTCTCTCTGCCTGGGACATCTTAACAAATGTTTCCATCAACTTTCCATAGCCTTTAAAGGCAAGGGTGACATTCACAAGATTATACAGAGATTGGTTGCTTTCAGGACTTTTAAGAGGAGTATTGGTGACATGACACAAAGAAACATTCTGGCATATTTAGGACTTTGTGGTGCAAGTCACCTTACTGCGCTGTATCACAGGAAAAGTACAGGAACGAGCCGTATTTAAAAGCACATTCTTGTCATTGTCCCAGTGCTGGTGCTGTTTTGGCTGCCTAGCACCAAATCCTGCATTCAGGATTGTTTTTTGTGCAGGACGGTGCCCCTTCCTGCATAAAACAATAATCCTGAGAGGCATATTCCTCTTTGTATGTGTGCTGCAGAATGCAGCACATAAAGAAATGGGACGTAACGAGGAGAAATACAGATATTTCTCCTCTTTATGCCTCTTCTGGGAAGGCATATCTTTTTGGTGCATTCCCAGTTTTACTAGTTCTGGTAAATCTGGTAATGCGTCAAAAACCACGGGAGTTGCATGGGAACACCCACGCAACACCCATGGAATGTCTTCCCAGGGCTGAGTAACGCAACACAGTGATTTGCGCTGCATTGCATTGCTCCTGATTCATTAAGCCACTCAAGGCCATGCAAAGTGGCCTTGCGGGGCTTCGTAAATCGCATTTTTGAGTTGCGTCACATATGTACCACGTTGTGTGATGCAAAAGCGATGCAACAAAGGTCATAGCCATACCATTATTGAACATGCCTGTCCTCTTTTCCCACTGATTCAAAGCAATCGGAAAGTAGATATTTTCGAATGCATGTAAGATTCACAAAATAACGTTACAGATTATACGGTGATATAAAGTAGCATAGCATAACACAATACAACACAGCACTATGGGGCAGATTTACTAGTATTGCACATAACGCAGCACTATTTCTACTAAGATATGGATCACATCTGCTCTATGCTGGCACTGGCGCATTGTGTGCTGCCTAGCACCAACACAAGGGTGCCTGTGTTAGAAGCAGGATTGCTTTTGTGCCATAAGGGATATCTTTTTGCTAAAGAAACACCCTTGGAGACAATTTCCTCTTTTAATGAGTGATGCAAAATGCATCATGCATAGAAAGAGGAAGTAACGAGGAGAAACAAAGGCATTTCTCCTTGTTACCCCTTTGTGGGGTGGGCACACCATTTTGGTGCAAACCCAGGTTTACACAAAGCCATGCAAAACAAATGTGTGTGGCTCAGCAAATGCCAAAATGAATTTTGCATAGGGGTTGCATCACAAATGTAACACAACCCAGACACAAAATCTTAGTAAATCTAGGGCTGTGTGTTGAACTCCCTCTTTGGCATGTCTGAGGTTTTAAGAATTATAAACTGCATCGTGCTTTAATCAGTTTCTAACCCACTTTTTTAAATTGGAGTGACATTTTCTCCTGGGCTGGAGGGCATATAGGACAAGTCCTGCTGATATAGTAACCAGGGGAAAAAAAATTGATAATGATGGTCATTATTTTAAAAAGGTCAGCCTACCTACACTATTTGAACTGGACACCTCCATGCTGAATGTCATTGCCTAGAGCAACTTGTTAATGACAATGCTATTGATCTGTGTCGTGTAAAGCACAATATATATGGTAATCAAATTGATTTGGTGAAAACACAGATAGACTTGAAGTGTACACTAATAGGAATATCAGCCAACCGCTCCACAGACTGATGCAGAATTGCAAAACTGACAAGCAAATATAGTTTGAAAATACATGAAGATCAATTTACACTCCCATCACTTCTTTCTATTGCTTTTGAAATAAAGCCTAAGTAACTCACTTGAGTTAAAAAACATGCAGCAAATGTTGTAGCTAAAGGCTGCTTAAAACCTTTTTTAAACATATACCATATTTTATACTCTAGATCAGAAAAAGAAATGATTCTATTTTGAAATAATGTTGAACACTTGTTTTTAAAGTAAATATGTGCCTTGCCTATTTGCTATATTAATTGTGCCGGATTAAAAGTTAGTGCAAACGCAAACCACTGGATGGTTGCACCTCTCCGTTTCCCTAATTGTGACAATGTGAATTATTGTAGTGTCGTTGTTTGATCTCATCATGTAATTATAGCACAATTCTTTATTGGGTCCAGTCAGGTTTGTTTGTAAAATCTTAGCTCAGTCCTGAGTCACTGTGACTCAGAGCAGTCAGGCTTTATCAAAGTAAGAAGCGCAAAGCATTAGGAAGTACCAAAACAGTTGAATAAGAAGAAAAGAAAACACAATAAAAATCCTACTCCAATTTATGAAAAAGATTATATTTATCTCTTTGCATAGACACCACACCAACTAAAATCCACCATAGGGTACTGGAACTATGAATTTGTAGGTAAACAATAAATCATTGCTTTTCATGCAAATGCAATAAATCATTGAAATCTACTGTAACTTACGGTATAGAGTTAGCCAAGACAAGTGACTTGAAAACGGCTATGTAGACACTCTTGTGGGATCTAAATCCAAGTTAGTCACAGGGACCAGTCAGGTCCAACAAAACAGTTATCTCGCCAGGAAAGAGTCTCCAGTCCAGTTCCAAACTCTATTGGTGAACCGCCCTAGGAATCAATGGAGTTGTCCTGATGCAAGGGATTCATGAAGCTGAAGATGCTCAAGAATGCTGAGGATGCTGAGCCGGTGTACGTGGTCTTCCTGTGGCCACCCCAAAGGACTCGAGCAAGAGGATATGACTTTGGCCTTATGGGTCGATGTCTCATGAAGATCTTTTTAGGTCCAGTACAAAACCATTTGCTACTAGTCTACTGGTCTCCAGTTACAGCTAAACCAATGGTTCCCTTTGACTTGCAATAACGTCAATGCTGGGTGCTAAAACTGCACTCTGATGACTCTCCCAGATCTAGCAGACTCGGGTGCAAATTTTGAGGTTTGGGACTTGCTCTCTCTGGCTGCACTTTGGCAGTCAGGTTTCTTGGCAGTGGCTGTCAAGGGTGCAGGATGTTTCAACTTTTCTGGCCCTGTGACTGTACCATGGAGTCAGCCAACTGACTCTTGGAGTCACATTCCTTGGAGTCACCTTCTCTGTCTGGGGCGCAGAGCCAACTTTCCCACGAGTGGGGCACTTTGCCAGCTCAAAGTTTATAAAGTGCTGTCCAGTCTTTGGTGCAGCCTCTCTTTGTTGGGTCTAGGGAACACCAGGACAGTCCTTCTTCAGTCCTCTCTCCAGTTCATTCATGGTCTGAGGTTTGGGCATTAGGGGTGCTCATTTTATGCCCATTTGTTTCCCTCGGGATGTGGCACCTACTAGTCAATTGGCTACTCAGTCTCCTACCGCCTAGTGATGACTTCCTCCCGAAGTGTGGCATCTGGCTAGCCTAGAATGCAATATTCTGCCCACTTCCAGTAGAGCAGAACCCTTCTCCTGGTGTGTGGAGTGGAGCTCCCTAGCACAACCCAGATTTGTGGCTATCTGACGGCTCACTCCCCTTGAAAAACAGGTTTGACAATGGCTTCTCCCTAACTGCCCTAGAGGCCAGCCTGTATGCCTAAACTAAAGAGCAGTCCCTTCTGTGTGTGATTACCATTTAGACTTCAAGGGTGCTTATCCACTTTTGGCCACCCTGTAAGAAGAAGACATACCTCTTCCTGCAGCAGATCCATTATTTTGGTTTCCTGAGATTAATTCTCCCCTTCGCCCAGGACACAGGAAGGCTGTTTTGAGGATAGGAGCTTGTGTGCAACCAAGAACAGCTACCCGAGACTTTGGACAACAAAGTGGCAACTTTCTAAAGTTGGCATTTGTATAAAAGTCAAATTAAATTTCACTTGAGGATCAATTCCGGTTTATTGCAATGATTTGTTTGATACCTTGAAGTATCATACATAGCAGTTTGAAATGGCAGTTAGCACTGCTGAGCTGTCAGCGTGTAATTCCATACTCACCAATTGGGCCACTAGCCTGTCCATAGTAGAAACAACAATGCAGGGTTTCTACTGGCAGGACATGTAAAGTTAATGTAACACACACACTCCTTCTAATGTAATATCCCTGGCTTTTAGGCTCAGTAGGCTTGCCTTAGGGGTGACTTACAAATATTAAAAAGGAAGGTTTAGGCTTTCCCATTAGTCTAAAAGGCAAAGTCAAGTTTGCAGTTGTAAACCCCTCTGCCAGCCTGAAATGGTGGACTGGAATTGATGCTTTTCTTTGTCACACTTGTGGTGGCACAAGTGTTGCAGTACACAAGGGACACTCATCTTACAGGCCCTGAGTATCCCTGGTTCTTTTAACTAGGGGACTTAACAGTAAGTTAACCTTTGCCAATAGTGAGTAGTCCAATTAAACATATATCTTTTAAGGGTCAGAGCACTGGCACTGAGGCCTGTTTGGCAGTACCCAGTGCACACTCAGAGTCGAAAAACCAGCGCATTAGTCTAAAAGTTGGGGAGTGTTCATGCAAAAACATGCAATTCCTTACCCTAATAACGACTTAAAGTTACTAAATAATGTAACCAAATACCAATTTTATATTTATCTACACAATCTTGTCACAACCTCAACCTCAAAACAGATTTTAATTTCCTTTGCATTTACAGATTTGTATCTGATATGTGAACACAATGATGATATTATGTGATGCAGTGCAGAAATATTAAAGTTACTTTTTTTCTAAATGAGGGTTTTTATTGATCACTGAATGACAACTGAACAACTGCATTTACGAGCTGTGTTTAGCAGGGCTTTGACATTTTAGATTGCAAGAAAATAGCATTAAGGCATTCATTACGAGTACGCCATGTTTACCGATCCCTGCATTGACACGTTTACGCAGAGGCGGAAATCATGAGTTTCATGGTAATTACCGCATGCCAGCAATTTTCCTAAAATGAATTTCGGCAGGTCTAACCAGCTGAAAGATTCCCCTGAAAAGTAAAGGGTAAATACCAGTAGCTGCGAATGTTGGTGCCCAAAGCACCAACCAAAGTTATGCCAAATTTTAAAGAGCACAATTTGTACTAGATCAAATTTAGGTACAACAAAACATGGAATGCAGTGACTGTTTATAAACTTTTAGGCCGAAAAAATATATTTAGCAGTATAAATAGGAATAATAGCGAGTAAACACATTTCTGTGCAAAGTCAATGGATCTGTGGCATGATATTAAAACAAACTACAACCCAAATAACTGGTAGAAAATAGCTCGATATCTGCTGCAAGAAGCCTGCAATGAATGCAACACAGACTGAAATCCCAACACCAGACCACGTACAAACAAAAGAACACCAAAAGACACCCAACGTTCTCTGAAAATAACGGGAAACATCGTTTACAACGCACACGATACATTGCATGCTATTACAACGCGGTCATTACAACGACCGCATTCTTACATCGCAAACCATTACAACGCAAGTCGTTACAGCGACTTGCTGTAGGGAGCAGAAGGTGTTGTATTTAAAATCCAACACCTTCCCTACTGTTGCACAGACTGGAGTTGGAATAGTAAATTATACTATTCCAAAATCCAGCGCTCCCCCTACAGCAAGTCGTTGTAACGACTTGCGTTGTAATGGTATGCGATGTAACAACGCGGTTGTTGTAATGACCGCGTTGTAATGGCATGCGATGTATCCTAAAGTGTTGCAGTATTCTTGTGTGAGAATAATTGCTGATATATATAAAACTATTTCAAAATGACTGCACTTGCACATCAGTAGCAGGTACTGAGGAGCCGCGATATAAACAGAAAATAATGACAAAAGACTGCTATAATGAACAAGTAAAATAGACAAAATGTTCCCTGTTAGTGAAACAAAAACAAGCAACACAAGCTGCATACAAAAATAATGCTTACTTGAATTTTGCTCGGTATAAATACTTGAATGCTTTTTAATGCTTTTCCTCTTATACTTATCAAAATTACTATTTTTCCATTCCCTAATAATTTTACACACTCTAGGATTCTGGTTTATTATTTTGTGTGGACAAGTGCCCACCTCAAAGGATAAGGCCACCATTTATTAGAACATTGGAATGTTGAGCACTCCATTAAAGACAATGGAGTGCTCCGGGCTTCTAATGCCTGGTAGAAGCCTGGAGCATCAACATTCCAACATTCCAATGTTTGTTCACAAAGGCCTCATGGAGCCCGAGGGGATTTCAACCGGGATTTCAACCCCCTCAGGCTCTGTGAGGTCTTTGTTTTACAAATTAGAATATTCTGCCCTCTAGGGGCAGATGTTCTAATAGCCATGGAGCCCTCCATAGAGGGCTCTACCTGCCATTAAAGGCCTGCTCCCTTGTTAAAGGCCCTAGCATTCGGCTTGGACATTTAACACTGCTGCTGGCCTATAATGGCCGGTAGAGGTCACTACGGTGGGCTCTAAGGCTATATTAGTTGTCGCATAAATGACATTTAAAAAAGTGTTCAGTCCCAGCCCCATCTTTCCCCGTGCTGCTTCATCGCTCTTGCGCCTGTCCCCATTTTTTGAGTCTGTTCACCTTGCTTTTCCCTAATTTTCACTGCTGTCTCCTTGCTTTTTCCTCTGATTTTGAGGGCCTTCTCCTTCCTTTACCCTCATTACCAATGCTTTCTCAATGTTTTTTCCTTCTATTTTTCAAGGGATCCCAGAGCTTGAATGCCCTCACTGGTGTTTAGTCGGGCTCTAAAAAATACGAGTTGATTGATCGAGTCTACGGTAACGTGGCACAAAGCAGTCAGACTCGAACCAAAGGTAGAAAATAACACACAAAACACCATAAAACTCCACAACCAATTTTAAAATAAAAAACAATTTTGTGTGTAATGTAAGAGCATAACAAGTAAAATCCAATAAGGGGAACCAGAGATTTGAATTTTTAAAGATTTAATTAGAAATAGCATGACAAATGAAAAAATGGTAATTATAGTCAATGGGAAGTGATAGATGGCGGCCAAGGCATAATTTGAGGCCAAAAACAATGGAACGCCGGTCAGATACAACAAGGGTATTGGACCGATGAAAAGTATGGAAGTCAAAAATATTCGAAGTCCCTCTTCAGAAATGAACTTTGGCACTATTGTGCAGAAAGGTGCTGACATTTCTTCTCAGTCTCCATGAGGAAAGGTGCTTCATCATTTTTTTAGAAGAAAAATCCTCGCTCAGAGTGTTGTCACTGACATTGTAGGCACTGTAATGGAACCAAATGCCAAATACCTGAAGCAGGTTGGTCCTGCAGGAGCTCTAGCGCTTTGGAGATTATTCACAGAACATTTTCTAAATCTCAACACAGATTGGGACTTTTTTTTTGTTTTTTTGAGGTGTTAGGGGCTTCGACTAAGATAAAGCTGACATTCAATCTGCCAGTGGAATCCTATTTCTGGTAGGTCCTGCCGAGGCTCTGAAGGAAAAGTTTTGAAAGTATTGTGCCCGGTCAACCATAGGGAAACTCATCTAAGGACCTCAGAGAAGCCATGTTGAGACTCTCAAAGTGCCAGGTAGAAGCCAACTGCCCAGTCCAGGTCCAGTTGCCACTGGATAGCTAGGTACTTCATGAAAAAAACCTCTTGCAGCTTTTCAAGTCCCTGTAGCCACACAAGAAGTCAGCCAATTGACCCTTGGAGTTGATTTCTTTGCTCTGAGTAGAAGGGAAGGGCAGGTTCAGTACTTCAGAGCTCCTCTCAGGTCATAAGTAGCTGGTCCAGTACTCTTCTTATCTCCCACAGGTCAAGAAAGTATTCTGAGGAAGGTTGTGTGAGAGTTCAACTTTGAAGTGTTCACTAGCATATGCCTCGCCTGCCTAGGTTTTCAGTAGTCCCTGTTTGCCTTACAGAAAGCAGGCCTGAAATGACATGTGCCAGGGCAATACCAAGATAGGTAAAGTCTTCAGCCACCCTAAAGTTGGGCTCTGAGTGTTGGGGGTGTATATGGGAGCATACTAAAAAAATATCCAGTGTCCCCTACATCTAACATTAAAATCCAGTTTGGCCCATCACCCACAACAAAAAAGAAGAAAGAAGTTGAGTGAGACAAAGCAGGGTCCCTCTGTGATTAAAAAGTTGATACACAATAAATTATGTATGGTCCTGTGTGATCTCTTTCAAGAATGTTTTTCATGTTTGTCAGACAGACCTGTCAGGCAGCATTGGTGCAAAAAGGATGTCCACAGCCCCCATTCTGCTGAGTTCAGAGGAATCATCCCTTCCCATTCAGGTTGACCTGTCAATCAAACTGACCTATTGTGTAGTTCCTGGGAGGAATTTCACCCCTTAGACACCTCATTCATGCTATGTACAGGCTTGTCAGAGGCTAATGCTAATTAGCCTTCTGAAGGATCAAGCAGGGAAAGAGTAACATCCTAAAAGTTCCTTTTGCAAAATATTAAAAATCCATCTTCACCCTATAATTGGATTTCAATAATTATAAAAATAGTGATTTCATTATTTTTCTAGCTGGCCCCATTCCAGAGACAGAAGTATTACTATTATAACCTGCACTATGGTTTTCTATATAGGACATTTAGGTCTGCTAAGGCGAAAATAGCTTTTAAGGCCTTGTAACTATTGGGGTACGTGGTACATTAGTTTTCTACATCCCCCATTTTCAAACACCATGCAACCTGCATCATAGGCTTCAGAGCTGTCTCACTAAAACATTCAAAAGAAAAAGGAAGGTCTTTACCTTTCAAAAAGAGTTACTTTTACATGCCACACTGCAGGTTGTACATTGCAGCAGTCAGGCTCTACAGGATAAGCCTGTAGGCATGTTTTCAGTGCCAATGTAGTGGATAGCCAAACAGGTGCTGACGTCCACAAGTGGTATTTAACTTTCCATTGCATCAAACAGGTATGCAGTTCCTTTGGACAGAATCAAATAGAGGTAAAATGTGACTGGTCGGTCTAATATTCACAAGATGGGACCAGATCCACTCCTTTTGGAACTGGGGCCCTCACACACCGGATTAGTTTTCATACTTCACCATTGGGCTTGTTCCTCGTAGGTCCAGCGCTGCATTGCCTGACGAGTACCCATAAAGGGGCTCTTTAACAGAGATCTTTTATTCCAAAGCAGTCAAGTGAAGTGGGGGTGTAGGGCCGTGAAGTGTAGATGAATGTGATGATGTGAAAAGTGCATTGGGTAGTGTAATTAAAATAGACTAAGTAGTACCATAAAGCAAGTTTTAATAAGTGAGTCTGTTTCTCTAGTTTAAAACAATAATGGCTAACCTGTGAAACATTGTTCTCTGGTTGCTCTACAAAGTCAAAAGTCAACATGTTTCTTGCCCGATATGTCACAAAGTGATCAATTGGCAATTCGTCCGGAACAAAAATTGATTTTTATCATCTACACAGTGGTTGGAATACTGATTAGTAGCAAGGGTAAACCGATCACTATTGAAACCTAAATATGGTGTACCCTTAGGAATGCCGACCCAAGTAGGGAGGCTCTCAGGCCTCCTCAAGTAATGGCAGAAGGAACGCTAATTTAGCATCTGCGTCATCATGATGATTGCACTGAAGTACCTACCTTGTGTGACAGAGAAATATGGCAATTAGGTTATATGTCAATTTCAACATGTTTCAGGGGTCAGAGGACATACTGTGTGAACTAAATAGCAGTGTCCTAGTATTCGAGCAGGTGAGTCCACAAAAAAAATCTAAAAATGTGTGATCACCCAAAAAAGAGGTGACTTTACAACACACACAGAAAATTGCTTAGTCAACGAAATACCTGACAAATATAGTAATGCATCTTCATATATGTATAAATTAAACTACTAATAATTGTTTATCACTTAAAATGTGCTGGTTTGGGTGAATCTTTTTTTCAAGATGCCTTCTGAATTCACTATGCAAGCTTTTGCTGTTCCTGAAAACAAATAACAAGGTGATAGAAGGAATGGATAAATTAATATTTGTCATTGATGATCATTCAGGCCACATTCCAGCCCATACTTTTTCACCCTTTAAGTCACCCTAGTCAGATACTTGAAATATGGAATTAGTCTTGATCCTTCTACAATAGAAACAGCCCAGGCCAATCTTTTAGACCTGGCCTCCCCATTTGGGAACCCAAGTAACCCCAGACCAGTTTCGACCTACACAGTTCTCATCAGCGAGGCATAACTTTTGTCCTGTGGCACGATGAGATGGAACCTATTTCTGGACATACCCATCACATTTAGGGTCTTTGCTGCAACAAATAACAAGGCAATGGAAAGAATGCATGAATTAATGTCAGCCACTGCTGATCACTCAGAGTCTTTTTCCAGATCATCATTTTTCACTGGCTATGCCACTCTAGATAGAGGTATGCTATATGCAAACCAGTTTTAACCATGCATATGAACAGTGCAGCCCTAACTGCCAGGCCAGGTCTCCTCCAGAAGTGAACCCAAGCAACTCATCACCAGTTCCAGCCTACATAGGTCTTGTCAGTGAAATCTAGTTTGAGTGCTGTGACTCAGTAAACGTGAGACCCTCATCATTTGAATGCCCATTGCACTTTGGGTGTCTGCTGCAGCAAACAACAAGGTGATAGATAGAATGCTTGCATTAATCTCATTCGCTGGATATTGCTTGTGTAGCATTCCAGCCCATCGTGTTTTGCCTACTATGGCACTCTAGACAGAGACCTGCCATATGTAAATCAGCCTTAGTCCTCCTCCACTAAGAACTGCCCATCCCAAACTACCAGTTCAGGTCACCTCTAAATGGAAATACCAACAACACAATCCTTAATATTTGCCACATCCACCAAAATATATATGTATACATATATAGGGCACCACCCTCAAGCTAATGTCATTTTTAGGGGGAGGTCAAGCTCCACTAAGATTTCAGAGTCAGACCCTGGGCCCAAATGTTCTACTTTTCAAGCCCAGTGCTGGCTGAGGGACCTACAAATCAAAAATACATAAAACATATATATAGGAAGTGCCTCACGTAAGCGACCACCATGATCTGGTTGGCTGTTGCTCACCAACTGGCTCCTGGCACTTTCCTAAATTAACAGGAGGAACCAACACCATGTCAAGTGCTAATGGTGCTCACTGTGTATAGCTTTTCTAAAAACAAACTACAGAAAAATCCTCTAGGTCCTCATTGAGGAAGAAATGACAATGCTATCTTCCTCACAAAAAATACAAAACATGAGTCCTTTATGGCATATCATATACATCTTTATTCTATGCCTATGCTCATGATTAAAAACAGTATTGAATGTTTAGACCATTTTGTTGTGAATGGCTGACATGTTTCATTGCCACAGAAAAACGTACTGGCAAATTCATTCGGGCATGAGGACCAATATTCACCCAATTGAGCACCAGCCCTACATTAAAAGAAGAAATGGAAAAACAACAAGGAGTGAAACAAAACACATACAAATCACATTAAGGTAGGTCCAGACATGCCTTACTCCAAATTGTTTTCTTTTATTACATTGAAAATTATATTTACCATATGACCCCCCCAGATAAACGCCTACCAGTAGGCCATGGGAACTAGTTTCCGAACATGAGTTGTGGTCACCAAAAAGAAGGGGACACAGTCAATGTGATTTAAAACATACAACCAAAATGGAAACAAAAGCAACATTGTACCAGTTTCAACCTACTTAGGTTGCGTTGGTGAGGTATAGCTTGAGTCCTATTGATCCAGCGGCGTACTAGCAACAGATACTCCACTACCATATACTCACCTGGGCCCATATAACTCTCTTGCACTAATCACCAAGTAGACCGCTGGAACTTTACAGTTTTATAAATTTCATACCTCGAGATCTAGTTATTTCTTCTCTAACTAAACCTTTCACTGATCAAATAGTTAATTCCTCTGGTCAATGGACCAGTTAGGTGGAACTAGTTGATGGTGATAATTAACATGACTTATTATACATTTCTTGATTAAAAAAAATAAATTAATCCCAGACTCGGTAAGCTTTAAAAAATCTTTATCTAAATTAATTGGTTGTGAACCATCTCAAAGCGTTTCAGTACAAACACCCTCATTCGCAAGAGTGCCAAATTCAATCAAGTTTCAATAGACATTAACAATTCAGATCCACACAATAACCATTCTCAGAAACAAGAGGATAGAGAGAAAAGAGTAATTATCAAGATGATGAATTTCATAGTTACCAAGTATGGTGTGAAGACCAACCCCCTGGCCAAAGGGCTGGTGAGGGTCCCCCGGGATAGATCAGGAGACAAAGACTTCAGGACAGGATTCAGGACAGGATACTTCACCTCTCTAAATACCGACGACTGCGTCGCACCCTTCTCTGACACTCTCTTCCTCCTCGTGGTTCTTCTGCGATCTTCTTTCTAACCCACCCAAATTAAGTAGATGGTTTTGCATTCGATTTCTTCATCAGCATTTCAGAGCATCAGCACCACCCCAGCACCGACAGCATCCCAAGCTCCAAATTGTTTCTGCTGCTTCCGCTCCCAACAAGCTTAGCCTCCCGTGTCAGCAAGCTCCTCTAACTGCTGCTCCTAACTAACTAAACTACTTCAATTATACCTTTCTTTTACTGTGTACCACCCATTAATGTTTCAATTTTACAGAATACAAACTTCTGATTGGACAGGCGAGGGGGGGATGATCATCACACCATGCTTATACTTCATTTATTTCTTTAAACCATTGTTTCAAAACTCCTCCCCTCAAACTTTTATTCCGCCCTTCCTTTCCCATACATCTTTAAACTTTATTAATACAAATGTAACGATTTTCTTGAATAAGTTCCTTCATATGAACTCTTCACCCTCATGTTCCCAGGGCACATCTCCACCGACCTTGGACGCGTGACAAGTCCTTAGTCATCTTTTTGAATTTCCACACCAGGGCGCATGAGTCGCGCAACGTCAGTCTGCTCGACTCAGACAAATTTGACAGGCCCAAATACACACTAATAATAAAGTCAAAAGGAAGAATGTTATTCTCAAAAATAAATGATTTCACTGTATACCACCAACCTCTACTCTAGCCCATACCATTTATTATTTCTCTTTCTGCATTTGCGTTAGTATAAAACTTATTTTCTAATTTCTGCAAGCAGGTGCCATGCATGTGAGTTTTCAAGCGGCCATTTTATAGTTCTTTGCGCAAGCGCCAGAATTTCCCTCCAAGCGTCAGCACGTCACACTATGTAGATGTAGTAGACGCATGCGCAGTAAAGATCCCGTGTTAGAATGCAACTTAGTCCTACGTTCATGTTATTGCAGTTAGTAAACACATATGCAAGCTTCAATTTCTCCCGCGTCTAAAGGAAATGCGTGTTATTAATCACAAAACACGTTAGTAATTCGTTAGTAAGTTAAACCGAGAGGTTTGCTTCCGAGCAAGTCTCATGTTCGAGTCCTTGCTCCATCAATCCCTCTCTGATGGCATATTAAGCAATCACAAAATTTCCCATCCATTCCAGATACCAACTTTAACACTTCTCAGTTTTCTCTATTGTCCTCCCAACTTACATCAACATATTGTTTCCTTCTAAATCTTGCATCTTCTTATATAACCTGCCCTTCAGTTCTTCCAAACGTATTTCATCATATTTTCTCTTTCGTGTCTGTCCCTTTCCTTTCTCTCCAAGTGTACCTTTTCTTTCGTACCTTTTCTACAACCTTTATATGTAATTATTACTAACATTACTACCATTATTATCATAACTAATGGTATTATTATTTGACCTATAAAACTTCTCCCAAAATCAACAAACCATTTCCCTATTGATGTTATACTTTTTGTTAGTCTTCCCCACACACTGTCAACCTCCAGTTGGGTCAAATCTTTATGCATTCCCGTAATGTTTTCAATGTATCCTTTAATTTCTCTGCTCTTGTCCGGAATATAAGTGCAGCAATGTTGAACTTTCAACATGCCACAGACTCCACCTTCTTTTGCTAACAATATATCAAGAGCAAGACGGTTCTGTAAAACCATGGATCTAATTGCAACCATCTCTGTGTTAATCATTAGAAATCCTCCTGCAGTGTCTGTAGAAAGACGATCAAATATGGTTGATAACTTACAAATTTTCTGTGAATTTAGAATGAATCCAACTGAGGGTATCAGTGCACTAAAAATGTCTCCTACAATTTCAGAAAAACTAGCTCTTCTTCTACGTGTTAGTCCTTTAGAATTCCCATTGGTTCCACTGATTTTATCCAGATGATACATTTTTGGAAAAACTATTCCAAAATAACAGCTTCGGCACCATCTTGCAGGTAACCTATAATAGGCATTGCTCCCACAAACATAATACACTCCTGGAAACACAGGATCAGTTCCCCCTTTTAGTCCCCATCCTCCTAATATTAGGAAGTTATGTTCACATTCACTGGAACCAATGTAATTATTGTTATAATCTGTCTTTAACCTATGGAGGCAGAATTTTCCCCTTTTCACAAAGTCCAGGGACATCGCAGCATGAGCCTTGCCACTTGCATAGACTCCCTCCTTCCCAACCCATGGAGTTACATGGGTTTTCTGTGTAGTTGCCTCCCTCATTAAATTCTGTCTCCTTTCTTCTACTAAATTCAAAAAATCTTTTTCTTCTTTTCTTAATATACATGTTAGATTGTCTCTACATGCTTGAACTAAATCTATTGAACTCATTGTTATGAAAAATTCACCCAAAAACTGTGCGTTTGTACTACTAGCTACTGGATTCATATTCTTTCTAATAGGTAGTTCAGAAAATACTACATCTAAATTAGAATAAAAATACTGAAGTCTCCCTGTAGCGTAAAATAAACTTGATAAGATACTACACGACACACCATAGGTTAAGGGTATATGGTGATAGGTCATTCCTTCTGATACTGATGAGGGTAACTTCATACACACGTAGCAGTTATTAATCTCCATAGTACTAACATATTGAAACAACAACTTAATAAACACATTAGAGGACGTAATATAGTCTGATTCATTATGATAGTTTGCTTCATCTTCTACCCCTATTTCTATTTTAGTTTCTCTTATTCTATCCACCTTAACATTAGTATCTGTGTTATTCTTGTCACTTGTCTTTATTATAAAAGGTACTCCTACTGTTAGGAATAACCATCCTAATGCTGCTAATAAAATACTACAAAAACAAAATCTAAAACACTTTCTTTTACTCCACATTTTGGTTTTCCGGTAACTTCAATGTCTGCCATTTTATTCCTGAGAAAATTTCTTTTCTCTCATCTTTTTCTTTTACAGTCTTAGCCTTTCTTTTTGTTCTTAAGGAGGTTTCAATTTGCTTTCATCAATTTGTGCAATATGAACCTCTTCTGTCTCATCAGACAGATCCAGGGACTCAAATTCTTCGAGAATGACGTAGGTCCACTCTGGAGCCTTGTATCTCCTGTTTAAATTTCTCAATCTTGGACTTCTTCGAGTTATTTTTGATAAGGTTTGTTTAGGTCTTGTTTGACTTGTGATTTCGTTCACTTGCTCTGGTTTCTTTTCAGATTTTCTCAAATGATATTTTAATTTCTTTACTCCAGTTGGCCAATTATCTCTCTTTATGACTCTTTTGATTTGTACTGCGTTTTCACCTTCTTTATCTCTTTGTAAAGTTCTTTTTATTTCATTTATTTTGGGCACAATCTGTTCTGTTTCTCTGTTTTCTGTGCTTGTACCTGCTCTTGCTTCCTCCTGCTCAGGTTCTACTGTATTTTGTTCTGCTTCCTCCTGAGCTTGTTCTTCTAATTCTATCTGACCTTGTTCAGGTCTTAGTTCAAACCTTTCTTCTTCTGCCTGAACTTGTCCTTCTAACTCTACCTGGTCCTGTTCAGGTCTTAATTCAAACTTTTCTTCTTCCGCCTGAACGTGTTCTTCTATTTTTCCCTCCTCAGGTTTGTTCGTGTCACTTTCTGTTTTCACCTGAGTGTGTTCTTCTTTCCCTGTCTCTTCCTGACTACTTTCCTGTCTTTTCAGTTCTGTTCTTCTTCTGGTTTCAATAACATCATCAATTATTTCAATCACTGGGATCCATTCTTCCTGACTTATCTCGGGCTGTTCGTCATATGGTTGTCTTTCAGAATCTATCACTCTAGATTCTTCAATTTCACAGTTTACAACTCCTGACGCTTCAGCCTGCTCAGTCAGTGGTGGCTCTTGTTGATCTGATGGGCTCGGAACTCTTCTGGTATGGCTGGCATGAATCCAATTGGGCAGACCTGCACACTTCACTGCTGTGGTAGTGACTAGTATGACTTGTTGTGGCCCGTCCCACCTCGGTGCTAGACACGATTTTCTTGCGTGTTTCTTCACTAGCACCCAATCTCCAGGATTCAAATCATGCGCTTGGTCTGGCTGTCTTTCGACTGCGTCTTCTCCAACCTGGTGAGAGATAAAACGCATCATTTCAGCCAATCTTTTGCAATAGTCCAATACCAGATCATCAGTTATACTCATTAGTTTATTTCCAGGAATAAATGCCTGTCTCACGGCTCTTCCCATGAGAACCTCATGGGGACTCATTCCTCTTTTTTTGTCTGGAATGCTTCTGAGACCCATCAATACAAGAGGTAATGCATCTGGCCATTTCAGCTTTGTAGATGCACACACCTTTCCCAATCTTGATTTGATTGTACCATTCATTTGCTCAACAACTCCAGAAGCCTCTGGACGATAAGCACAGTGCAGTTTTTGTTCAATGTTAAATGCAGCACAGATTAATCGAATTATTTCATTATTAAAATGAGGGCCTCTATCTGATTCCAAAGTGACCGGAAAACCAAATCGTGGCACTAACTCCCTCAACAACAATTTTGCAACTGTAAGACTGTCATTTCTTCTAGTAGGGTAGGCTTCCACCCATCTTGAGAAAAGGCATACTATGACAAGTACGTATTTCAATCCATTGCATGGAGGTAATTCAATGAAATCTAACTATAATCTGGTGAAGGGTCCTTCTGCTTTTCTGATTTTTCCCCAGCTTACTATTGTATTTCTACCTGGGTTCTGCTGTTGACAGGTTAAGCATCTTTGGCAAAGGCTCTCTGCGACTACCCTGAACTTTGGATTATACCAACTCTGTCTGAATAACCTGATCATTGAATCTCTCCCTATGTGTGTTGCTCCATGGTATACTATCGCCATTTTTTAAAGTAAACAATCTGGCATGACTGGTCTTCCATCTAGATACACCCATACCTCATCATGTGGTCTTTTGGTACAGGCTGCCTTTATCCAGATTTCTTTTTCCTTTTCCTCAACTTCTTCCTGCAATTGTCTAATCTCATCCCATGTTTCTGGTACTGAGAAGTACATAAGTTGGCATCTGGTTTCACCCGTTTCAATTTTTCTGTTTATGGCTACTGCATTTTTAGCACAGTATTTGGCCACTTGATCAGCATAATTATTGCCAGCAGTCACATAGTCATTTCCTAACTGATGTGCAGCGCATTTTACAACTGCTATCTCTTTTGGCAATTGTAATGCTTCCAACAAATCTTTTACATTTTTGCTGTTTCTGATAGGAGATCCTGAGAAAGTCAGAAATCCCCTTTGCATCCAAAGCTGGCCAAAGTCATGCACAATCCCGAAACCATATTGGCTATCCGTAAATATGGTTACTCTCCAATTTTTTCCCTTTTTACATGCCATGGTTAAGGCAATCAGTTCAGCTACTTGCACAGACTTGACCCCAGGTAAACAGGATGCTTCAATTACCCCAGAAATTTTACGAACAGCATATGCAGCACTTAAACCTCCTTCTTGTGTACTAAGGCAGGAGCCGTCTACAAATAACTCATGATCAGCCTCTTTCAAAGGTGTCTCTCTTATGTCTGGGCGGGGCTTCGTGCATAACTCAGTCACGTCCAAGCAATCATGATCACTTTCATCTTTCACTTCTTCATCGTAGGGGTCTGGCAATAGAGTGGCTGGGTTTAGAATCGTACATCTTATTACAGTCACATTCTCAGCTCCCAAAATCACTCTTTCGTACTTTGTCAAACGACTAGGGGTGAGGTGCTGTGTTCTTGTCCTTGCCAAAAGAATCTCGACTGAGTGTGGAACAAAGACTTTTACTGGATGTCCCATCCTTATCGACTCACTTTGCTCCAGACTCATACAAGTAGCAGCTACTGCTTTTAAGCAGCCAGGCAATGCTGAAGCTACTGGGTCCAATGTGGCTGAAAAATATGCCACTGGACGTCGACTCAATCCATGTCTCTGTGTTAAAACTGAAAGTGCACAATTTTCTCTTTCACAACAGAACAAAGCAAAATCTTTTGAATAATCAGGCATGCCCAAAGCAGGAGCCTCACACAAATAATTTCTTAATCTCACAAATGCCTCTAGGCAGTCATCATTCCAATCAATTGGATCTTTTGCTCGTTTCCGGATCATCTGTATTAATGGCTTTGCTAACATAGAAAAACCATTAATCCATTGCCTACACTATCCAACCACTCCCAGAAACATTCTCATTCTCTCTGAGTCTGTGGCAATTGCATTTCTTTGATTATTTTTATTCTTTCCGGTGTCACTTTTCTAACTCCTCTTTCTATTTTATGCCCTAAATATCTTACTTCTTGTCAACAGAATTGTAATTTTTCTGGAGACACCTTGTGTCCTCCTTCAGCCAAATGGTTCAGTAATGCAATTGTATCTGTGACACAATGTTCTCGTGTTTTTGATGCCACCAATAGGTCATCAATGTACTGAACCAGAACAGAATTTCCAGGCATGATCAACGATTCCAACCACTTTTTCAAAATCTGATTGAAAATTGAAGGACTCTCTGTGTACCCTTGAGGAACACGACACCATGCATAAATACGATCTTCAAACTTAAACGTAAAAAGATACTGGCTGTCTGGGTGCAAAGAAATAGAAAAGAACGCTTGGCATAAATCAATTACTGTAAACCATCCTGCATTCCACCGTATCTGATAAAGGATCACTGCTGGATTTGGCACAATTGGACAACAGGGAATTACAATTTTATTTATTTTCCGTAGGTCTTGCACTATTCTGTATTTTCCGCTAGGCTTTTTCAGTCCCATTATTGGCGAATTACAGGGACTACCCATCACTTCTTTTAAAATACCTTGTTTAACCATTCGTTCAATTTCTGGAATAATTCCTGCCTTTACTTCTGGACTCATTTTGTACTGTCGGGTCTTTTCCTGTAAAATCCCACACTTCTGTATTAACTGTCGTTCTTAACTCTTCTGGCAATTCATTCTCAGTTATTAATAAAAACGTTTCATCTACTTCTGTTCCCTGTTTGGCCAGCATCATCTTATAGACAACATCCTCATCGGGGGTTTGGAAAGCAACACCATCCGGTGTACAATAGATCGTGCAATTCATCTTGCACAAAAGATCTCTTCCCAACAGATTTACTGGACTGGAATCGCAAACTACAAATCGATGCATTTCTTTGAAGTTCCCAATGTGCACCTCCATTGGCTTTGTGATAGGGGTTCTAATCTGTTGGTTGGATACGCCTACTACTTGTATTGTCTCTCCCAAGAGGGGTAGGATTGGGATGTCTGCTGTTCTCACAGTAGGCCTGGTAGCACCAGTATCCAATAGGAAAGTAATGTCTTTACCTTCTACTCCCATCAACGAATGGACCTGACTGATCTACCGGCAAGGATGCGCCAAGCACGCACTCCTCTTCCTCCCCCCTCAGGCACCGTCATTGTGTGGTATCTGAATGTTCTTCATCATTCTGTAAAAAATATTGTGCAATTGTTTTATTATTCTTACCACTTTCTCCTTGAAATCTGGTGTTCGCACTGAAACTTTGATGGTTCACAAAATTTGGCATAGGAGCTGGTGGCACCTGATATTGTGGAGTAACTACCTGTTGCTTCTGATTCATAAGTACTTCATTCTGCATCTGTGGGATTAAATTTTGATTTGGCCCATTATTATTATTATTATTCTGAGTACTTTTACACTCGTTCTTCAAATGTCCAAGCTTTCCGCACGCATGACAAGGAAACTTCTTTTTCGCTTCTTCTCTGTCCATTCGCCCCTTAAATTTATTACCATTCGCTCCTTGATTATTCTGACTCTGTTCTTTCACTTGATTATTACTTTGGTCATTTGCTTTCTCTTCTTGCTGCTCTGCCAATTTTACTTGTGCACACATCATTTTCTCCTTTGGCTTCCTACACCTGGCCTCAATGTCATCTCCGCAATATTTCGCGTACTTTAGAATCTCATCCACTGTCTTGCTTTGCCAACACAACATGTGCTGCTGTATCATCTGACTAATTTCTGGTTTCAATCCATATACAAACTGATACACAAAATGTCCCATATCTTTGTCACCAATATTCTCAAAACCACTTTACTGCTTAAACACCTGTAATAACCGTTCATAATACGCATGTACAGACTAATTTGGTTCCTGAGTTGTTCTATCTATTTTTAACCAATCTGTTTCTTTAGGAGGGATTTTCCCTTTTAAATACGTAATCACTTGGTGATACTTTTTCATCACCTCTTCCGAAGGTGCTCCTGTTTTTGCATCTCTAGGATACTCCTCATTAGGCCAATCAATTGTAATCTTACATTCTGTCCATAAATCAGCAGGTACCACTATATCAAATAGACCATCCAAGTCTTTCAATAACACCTTTGAAACCTTCACAAACCTGTCTACCTGTTTGTACCACTCAACTGGTTTTTCTCTCAGTTTTGGAAAATCATTTGTAAATGATAAAATATCTTGTCTACTCCAAGGGACATGAACATATCCACCTCCTGGAACCTCTCTCATCGGACACAATTTTTCCACTTTTCCTGATTCTCTTACTGGAAATGCAGCTGCTGCTTCTCTCGCTTGCACTTCTTCTTTCTTTCTTATCCATCTAATTCTCCATTTATCAATGTCTCCCCACTTTTGCAAAATGTTCATTAATTCTTTTATCTGTAGCCTTTTTCCTGAAGCATTCACACTTTCCAAATCTTTATCAGTAAAATCCACTCGATAGGGTTTTTGTAACAATTTCGATTTCCCTATGTCTATTCCAATCTCTGAAGCAACTTCAGTTAATCTCTCATGAAATATTCTTGCTCTCCTAGTTATACTCTTACATAGGAACAATAATTCCTCATCATTGTATTTGTTTAATCTTTCTGTACCCACACATCCTGTCATCATCTCTTCCAATTCCACTTTCAATCTGCTGATATCTAAAAGCTTTGGTGTTGGGTTCTGATTATCTCTTTCCTGAGCCCACCTTTCTATTTCTTCAGAGGTGACTACTGTTGCGCCTGCAGCTCCAGCCGGAACTAAAGGTCTTCTTTCTCTCAAATTCATAGGCGTAACTCTCTTTGGAGTTTCCGCATGAGGTTCCACAATAGGGAGATCCATTAATGAAATGACAGACTCACTTTCACTCACCTGATCATCTGTGATTACTATCTCTTTTCTAGGACTATTTAACGGAACTGTCACAAGTTGTGGTTTCTGGGAAATCTTATTATCCCCAAATAATGGGATTACTGGACCAATGGTTACTGGTACTGTCAAAGCTTCAGTAGTTAAATTCAATTGACTGAGGGGCATATTAGCAAGAACCTCGTTAAAATTATCGCCGTTTTAGCGGCAGGAAACTGCCGCTAAAACGGCGATAATGGGCTTGGTAATATGCGCTATAGAATTCCAATAGAAGCCCAGGTTAGATGTGCAGGACACCCATGCAAATGAGGGAACGCCCCCAAAGATAGCGCTGGCACTTTATGTAATCAAGCGCTATCGGTATTACAGAAGGGGCCCCACAAGCGTCTTCTGTAATACCAAAGTGCACAAGCGCAAAGCGATCGCAAATGCCTGTTGCGCCCCCGGGGCACTTTGTGTAATACGGTCCCTGGTGTGATACATGCTGTATCTTCACGGTGGCTGGTTAACCTTTCAAAATTGTTGGGAAAGGATTGTCTTGGGCTGATAATTATGCATGTTAAGGCACCAGCTAGTGCATCTAAGTGGTCAAGCAACACATGGGATGGGAATAATAGGGTTAAATGTTATACCTCCAGGTTGCTTAGATCTTTTGAACTGCCTTGATAATGAGTTCAGTCCCTGATGCCCTCATGGGGTGTTATCTGGTTATGCAGTCCATACAGTCTTCTCCCTTCAAGCTGAAAGAGACTATCTGCTTTCTAGATAGTGTGAACCATGGATCGTTCATCAGCTAGAATTAGTAGCGATCCGTGAAATTACATTTGTTCTTTCTTGCTGAGGGACTGGTGCTTAGAATGTTTTCTTAATACCAGACTTAAAAAAGAACTTGTTCTTCTGACTCTGTATGCTCTGGACTCTTGTGCTGACAAGTCCTCCTCTCACCCTTTTGATGTCAGAAAGTCTATCTCCATCAACCAGTCCAACATGAAGGAATTCAGAATTTTGGAGTCATACTTCATAACATCTGTACTTGGGCACAAAGGTAGGAAACCAACTGCTAACACTGAATAGGTGGATGAGTTTTGCCATCTCACTAGCATGTTCAATCAATCAAGGGGTTTTTGAAGTGCAAGCTACTCACCTGGAATGGGTCTCAAGGTGCTGAGGGGGGGGGCAAGGAGGGGGGTTCCGCAGATTCTGAAGGTTCACTGAGTTCCATCGAAAAGCCAGGTCTTGAGGTCCTTTAGGAACTTGGGGAGCAATGCAGTCTGTCGGAGGTGGAGAGGGAGGGAGTTTCATGCCTTGGCCACGAGGAGGGAGAAGGAGCGCCCACCTGTTCTGCTTTTCTTGATCTGAGGTACTATAGCGAGGGAGCACTGGGGCGACTGGAGAGAGTGCTGGGGAGCGTGGAACACGAGGCATTGGTTCAGGTTGGCAGGCCCAGTGTTGTGGAGGGCCTTGTGTGCGTGGTTGAGAAGCTTGAAGGTGATTCTCTTCTCGACGGGGAGCCAGTGTAGGGTCCGTAGGTGTTGGCTGATGTGGCAATTGCGTGGTAGGTTGAGGACTAGTCTGGTGGCGGCGTTCTGGACGTTCTGGAGTTTGCAGGTGAGGTTCTTTTTGATACCGGCATAGAGTGTGTTGCAGTGGTCCAGTCTGCTACTGATGAGGGTGTGTGTGACAGTTTCCCTGTGTTCGCAGGGGATCCACTTGAAGGTCTTGCAGAGTAGGCGGAGGGTGAGGTAGCAGGAGGAGGTGATGGCTTTGACCTGGCGGTCCATTTTGAGTTCGGAGTCCAGAATTATTCCGAGGTTGCGTGTGTGGTCTGTGGGGGCAGGGGGGCCCCCGAGGGTGGGGGGCCACCAGGTGTCGTTCCAGTCGTCGGGGTGTGGGCCCATGATGAGTATATCGGTTTTGTCCGTGTTGAGTTGAAGGCAGCTTTTCTTCATCCATCTGGCGACGGCTTCCATTCCGTCTTGAAAGTTGCGTTTGGTGATGTTGGGTTCGTTGGCTAGGGAGAGGATGAGTTGGGTGTCGTCTGCGTACGATGTAATGTTGAGTCCGTGTGCCCTGACGATGGATGCAAGCGGGGCCATGTAGATGTTGAACAGGGTCGGGCTGATGGAGGATCCTTGTGGGACTATGCAGGTGGTTGGAGTCGGTTCGGAGAGGAATGGGGGGAGTCTGACTCATTGCGTTCTGCCAGAGTGGAAAGAGAGGATCCAGTCAGGGCCTTGTTCTGGATCCCTGCGTCGTGGAGTCTGCGGGCAGGGGTGCAGTGAGAGACAGTGTCAACGGCCGAGGAGAGGTCAAGGAGGATGAGGGCCACAGTCTCTCCTCTGTCAAGGAGGGCACAGATGTTGTCTGTTGCTGCGGGGAGTGTGATTTTGGTGCTGTGGTTCTTCCTGAAGCCTGATTGGGAGGAGTCGAGGATGTTGTTCTCTTCGATGAAGGCAGCGAGTTGGCTGTTGATAGCTTTTTCCATGACATTGGCCAGATAGGGGAGGAGGGAGATCGGTCTGAAATTCTTGAGTTCGGTGGGGTCCGCTGAAGGTTTCTTCAGGAGAGGGTTGATCTCGGCGTGTTTCCAGTCATCGGGGAAGGAGTCGATCTCGAAGAAGCGGCTGATGATACGTTGAAGTTCGGGGGCGATGATGTCTGCGACTTTGCGGTAGACGTGGTGTGTGCAGGGGTCTGTGGGGGCCCCGGAGTGGGTGGTCTTCATTATCTTCAGAGTGTCTTCGATGCTGAGGGCGGTCCAGCTGTCTAGTGTCGGTTGCGCTCTTCTGGGAGTGGTGGAAGGGGGTTCCTCGTGGAGGTTATTGTCATCGAAGTTTTCATAGATGGTCTTGATATTGTGATGGAAGAAAGTGCTGAGTCTGTCGCAGAGGTCCTGGGAGGGAGTGATGTCAGTGGAATCGCTGTTGGGTTGGGCGAACTCTTTGATGATGCCGAAGAGTTCCTTGCGGTTGTGAGAGTTGGTGAAGATTCTGTCCTGAAGAGCATTCTTCCTGGAGAGTCTGATGAGGGTGTGGTGGGCCGTAATCGCTTTTTTGAAGTTGGCGAGGTCAGTTGGGGTTTTGGAGTTCCTCCACAGTTTTTCGAGTCGTCTGCAGGTACGTCTGGAGTCTCGGAGTTCGGTGGAGAACCAGCTGGCTTTCTTGGCATGGGGCTTGGAGGCTTTCTTGAGGGGGGCGAGGGTGTTGGCGCAGTCGGTGACCCAGTTGTGTAGGGTGCGGGCGGCGGTGTTGGGGTCGTCGTCTGTTGCGGTGGGAGCGGAACTGCTGATGGCGGCGAGCTGGTCATCAGAGATTTTGTTCCAATTCCTGCATTGGAGCTGATGCGGGCATCTGCTGGGGATGTTGGATTTGAAGGTGAAGTGGACACAGAGGTGTGGCTGAAGGTGATGGAGTGCCCTGCTGTGAAAACGGGATGGAGGATGTGCCCAGCTGAGTGCGTTGGTTCGGGCACGATCTGCTTGAGTCCGATGGTGTGGAGGTTGTCCATGAGAGAGGTGAAGCTTGGGTCCTGGTGGTTGTCGAGGTGGAAGTTGAAATCTCCTAGCAGCATGAAATCGGTGGAGGCGATGGTATGCTGCGTAATGATGTCAGTGATGGAGTCGGATAAAGGAGCACGGGATCCTGGGGGTCTGTAGATCAGGGTGCCTCGGAGGGTGGAGGACGGGTTGGTCTGGATCTTGAAATGGAGGTGTTCCATCAAGTCTGTGGGCCCGTCGGAATAGGTGCTCAGGTGGAGATTGGTCTTGTGGGCTATGGCAATGCCTCCTCCTGGGTGTTTGGGGCGATCCTTCCGGGTGAACTTGTATCCTTCAGGGATGGCGATTGCGATGTCTGGGCTGGAGGTGGCGTTTGTCCAGGTTTCGGTGAGGAAGGTGATGTCCTGGGCGGTGCTGTCGAGGAGGTCCCAGATTTCCATGGGGTGTCTGTGGAGGGAGCGGACGTTGAGGAGGATGCATCTCAGGGTTTGGGGTGCGATGGAGTTGTTGCTGGAGGGAGGTGGAGGGTCCTGGGTCTCAGCACAGGTGAAGGAATGGTGGCAGTGGCAGCCGGTGAAGGGTCTGTGTGTGTCTCGAGGTGAGGAGAGCTTGCAGTTGAGGTTCTTGCCGGCATTGAGTTCGTGGAGAGCCGAGGAGCTGTAGCGCTGGCGGGCCGGAGGACCAGGGGTCCTGGCGCTGGTCGCGGTCGGGTCACGGATGGGCGCAGACAGGCTTGCCTTTGCCGTGCCCACGGCGTGCCAGCATCCCCCCCGCTGCGCGGCCACGCAGTGGCTGCCAATAAATGCAGGAGGAGGGAGGGAGACGCAGCTGGGAGGCGGGAGCAGGAACCAGCAGGGGGAGGGGCTGCAGGGGCACCAGCAGCGGGGAAAAGAGTGGGAGGGAGATGGGCGCCGCAAACAGGCAGGGGGCAGAAGAAAGGCAAAGAGAGGGATGCCAAAGAGAGAAAGGTAGAGAGAGAAATGCCCAAAATACAAAATAAATACCTAGAAGTAAAACAAGTAAGAAAACAGGCAAAGGGAAGCACCAGGAAAAAATCGAGCAGAGGCAGGCAGGGATGCAAGGCAGGGCGGGCGCCGACCTCGAACCGCGGTCGGCGCTGAGCGGGAAACAGAGGCACTCAGGTGGAGCTGGGTGCCTGGGAGAGCAGTATCTTGGCCAAGGTTATGCCAATGTTATAGGCAGTGTGCACCTTTTGGCCCTGTGCTTCTCTTCTCAGACTGTAAACATCTTTTGAAGAGTGGTGCATGACAAAATCATTATTCATATTTTTCTGTGAGTGCCATCAGTATTGCTAATACTGGTGACTCTGCCTGATAGAGCCTTCTTTAGATGTCTCATTAATTAATGAATATCAATATTGTAAGAAACTGGGGTGTTAGTTAAGAGGGGATGACTTGCCTTAGGCAATAACCACAATCCTTGCCTTGGTAAACCACTAAAGTCACTAAATTGACCTGGGCTCAACCCCCCTGGTAGCAATGGAACACAGCAGACAGGCTTAACCTAGAGGCAATGTGTAAAGTATTTATGTAGTACCAAAACAGTAATTAAGCCAAAACACAGCACAAGTAAAATCCCATTCCAATTCAGGAAAAGAAAGTGCATGTTAATAAATTAAATGACACCAACATGACAAAATTCCAATAAGGTTTTAAACGTTTTAAATAAAAATAGTACCAAAAAATGTTAAGCGCCAACGGTTGTCAAATGGTCATGGTAGACCAGAAGCTTGGTGTGATTTGAGACCGAAGCTGGAGGAGTCAAGGTCAGATACTGAAACCAGGTTCGACCAAGGGATTTACTTTGGGACTTGGTCTCAAAAATGGTAGTCAAAGATTTTCAGCAGAGCAAGGCAGCAGGCTGTGGCCAAAGAGGGCTCCACCATGGCCACCTCATGTCATGCACGGATGAAGCCTATGCACGGCAGGGGATTGGGAGCCCAAGTGGAGTTGGCCATCCGTCATGGATTTCATCTGTGTGGAAACGGGGTATACGACAGCAATGGTGTGTTGGCCACAAAGGCTTTCTGGAGGCCTGGCCCTGTGGCCAGCCCCACACTCTGCACAGCCAAAGGAAGTGCAGGACAAGGAGTAGCCCACCAACGGGGACAGGTGAAGGGTCTGACCAAAAGGCAAGCTCTAGGCAACTCACCACTGTGCACAGCTAAAAGCTGTGCTCAGCGGGGGAGTTGGGTGACTATGATAAAAAGTTAGGTAAGCCTGACCTTGCCTGATCATAAGATGGCGGCCCATAATTAAGCGAGCAGTTGTGGGAAAAGAGGCGCGCAAAACTGAGGGGTTTCAGATTTAGCTAACGCGAGAGTGCGCCCCTCCTGCACGGAGACATATACCTGCTGTTACCCTCCTGGGCTATACGAACTCTCTGATGCGGCTCTGCATACCTGAAGCTCTCGGCATGGGAGATTCCCAATTCGCTTCCTGCAGCGCTATGCCGCCGAACAGGGCATGAAGGACCTACAAAGCCTTAACGTCGCCAGCCTACACTGAAGGTGCCCACTACGATATATATAGACACTCCTGCTCCACGTCACTGCTGCCACCACACAACACGCAGGGCACAGAGGAGCCCGCACCTATGCCGCCAAAGAAGGCACCACCACCACCCAAGGTCACCAGCTTCTTCCACCCCTCTGACAAACGGCAGCCGCTTGACCAGGGAGAGTCTCCGAGAGCCATGGCCCTCACCAAAGGCGAATTGCTGTCCTCACTGCGCGACTTTAAGGCTGAACTGCGTGCTGAGCTGAATCAAGACATGAAAGCCTCCATTGACCAGCTCCGGACAGATCTGACTATGCGCATGTCCACGCTTCAACAAGATGTCGACTCGGTGGGCACAAGGGTGGTGGACCTGGAAACACAGACCCAGGGACTGGAAAAACATACAATGGAGACCCACGACAAACTGCAGGACTTTCAACATCAACTCCAACTGGCCCAGCTGAAATCCGAAGACCTTGAAAACAGGGCCCGACGAGACAACATACGGATCCGAGACCTAGCAGAAGGAGCGGAGGGGCCAGATCTTGAGGCATTCCTTGAGGGCCTTTTTGCCGAAGTGGTCAGCCCGCGTCAACTCAAAATTAAATTGGACCGTGCCCACCGGGTTGGAGGAACAAGCAGTGGAGAAAGGCGACGGACCCGCGATGTATTAGTAAAATTCCACTCCTTCAAGGTCAAGGAGACAGTTCTGCAAGAGGCCAGAAAAAAGGGAGACGTCTCCTTCCAAGGTCACAAATGCACTCTATACCAAGACCTGGCACCGGCAACACTGGCACGACGACACCAATTTCGACCTCTTACTGCGAAACTCCGAGAGGACCACGTGAAATATAAATGGACATACCCATTTGGCCTAAGCTTTGAATACGACAATAAACCCCGCCATATCACTGAGCTCAATGAGGGACTCCGCCTGCTAGGCCTTCCCCCAGTTGAGGAAACTCATCTGCCAGGACCAGCAAGAGGACAGGAGGGAAGCTGCACAAGAAGGTCTCAATGGTCCACGAGCTCGAGGGGGACCCACAAGTGACGGCGGAGGTGACAATAATGGCTTTACGTTTGCCTGAATGCTGAGGGAACTCAGCCCCTCCTCCAACGGACGGACTACAGCCCTCCTGAACATTGCGAAATAGGGGCCAAGGGCGTTCTTTAGTAGAGATGGGGACATCTGCGAACTCAATATAGACTTTGAGAAAATTGCGAATTTTCTTTTTTGAACACTCAAGAGAGGCGTGGAGGGGAACTTCGGCTTCGACCTCCACCGACGAGCCCAAAAGGGCGTTACCGTTGACAGTCAGAACCTAACATCTATCTGGCTTTTACTGATGTTGGTATTGTTGGGGATTTTCTTTTTGGTCCTGGGGGGGAGTGGGGTTATATCTTTATACCGGTGGTGGATGGTGAAGAGCGAATGTTGGGTAGTTGATTACGCATGGTTGCAGCACGATCATGATTATGGGACTTCGCGGAGATTAGAGAAGCAGAGCACAGTTTCCACTAGCACAATGAACATGGGGGGTGCCTCGACAGGAAACACGTCTAAACGCGGAGAAGGGGGGGGGAATCACGTAGCTATGGGGGTCACAGTAGCTTCATGGAACGTTAAAGGGCTGAATTCACCGCTTAAGCGTCAGAAGGTATGGAAATATATTATTGACCACCACTTCAACATTATGGCCCTTCAAGAGACACATTTAAAGAGAGAGGAGGAGACGAGGCTACGTCACAAACAATACCTACTTATTTATAGATCCTCAGCAGGGACAAAACAGCGGGGGTGGCCTTACTCTTTCATACAACGACCAAATTCCAGCCAGAAGCGGTTCACGCCGATAAAAACAGTCGTCTAATCATGGTGAAGGGCATACTAAAGGGGAAACTATGCACCTTTGTTACAGCATACGCCCCTAATGTGGGCCAGCCCGCCTTCCTCACCACTCTCTTAAACCGAATCGGTGAATTTGCAGAAGGACCGACTATTCTCATGGGGGACTGCAACCTCACCTGGCAGGCCGACCTCGACAGTACACATACCCACAGAGCCCTAACGCACTCCTTCCCTACAGCAATAAATCAGACAATACACGATCTGGGTCTCAGGGACACATGGCGCACACTTTACCCCACAACTAAGGATTACATTTTTTTCTCTCATGTTCATCGCACCTATTCCAGGCTAGACTATATTTTTACTAGTCAGAGTTTATTGGGCTCCCTACAAGAGTCAAAAATCTTCCCGCTTTCTATTTCAGACCACTGCCCAGTCTCGATCTGCCTTAGATGGAGTATCGCAACACCTAAGAATGCCAAATGGTATTTCCCAGCCTCCCTCACAAGAGATAAGTTGATGCGAGACGCTCTGCGAAATTCGATCACTGACTTTTTTAAACTTAACTCCCCACAGGACACATCAATTTTTAACAATTGGGATGCGTTCAAAACAATTATGAGGGGCAAATGCATAGAGCTTAAAGCTACCCTCAATAGACAAAGAACTAAAGAAAGAATTGCCTTGGAGGCGGAATTAGACATAGCAGAGAAAGCACACAAGAGTACCCCTACTGGGGAAACGCAACGTAAACTCACTGCCCTGAGAGGGAAGCTCAAAGCGATCTATAATAACAGAGCAGAGTATACCCTCCTGCGACTCCGCCAAATATCCTACACGCAGGGCAACAAAATTGGCATACACCTAGTAAGGCAATTACGGGAAAAACGGAAACAGGAGTTCATTGGGAACATACAAGATAACGAGGGTGGGTTGGAATCCACAGATGCAGGAAAGGCCACCGCTTTTAGGAAATTCTATGAACGCTTATACACGGGGGAACGCCTGGATCTCACAGCACAACACCCAAAGTCAGAATGACAGCCTTGCGACTCCCATCACTTCCGATGAGGTATGTAAAGCAATCAAATCACTCAAGCTCAACAAGGCCCCGGGGCCAGATGGCCTCACAGCCCTCTTTTATAAAACCTTTGCAGCTGACATTATTCCCCACCTTACGCAACTTTTCAATAAAATGGCGGAGGAGGTACAGGTAACTCCCTCGATTGCTGAAGCAGTTATTACAGTGATACCTAAACCGTGGAAAAAGACCCACTTATGCGCCTCCTATCGCCCTATTGCCCTTTTAAACTTGGACGCAAAGCTATACTCGCCCATACTAGCTGAACGACTCAACGAACTCCTGCCAGACCTAATCCACCCGGACCAATCAGGTTTTATAAAAGGCGGGCAAACCCACGATAACATTAGGCGAATGGTACACCTGATTGAGAAAGCGTCCAAACGTAAAATACCTGCGGTACTCGTGGGGCTGGACGCAGAGAAGGCCTTTGATAGGGTGGAGTGGGCCTTCCCTTTTACCACTCTTAAACGCTTTGGCTTTGCAGACAAATTTATCAATATGCTTAAAGCCAACTATACTACACCCCGCTCCCGAGTGCAGGTTAATGGCTGGCTGTCTGATTTCTTCCCCCTTACTAGAGGGACGCGACAAGGGTGCCCACTGTCACCTTTACTATTTGCTTTGAGCATCGAGCCCCTCGCAATGTATATTCGAGAGAACCCCCGGATAGCGGGGCTTCCCTTTGGGGAGATGATCATAAAATATCGCTCTTTGCGGATGACATTCTCTTGTACTTAACTAAACCGGCGTCTTCCCTTCCAGTGCTACAACTGGAATTGACCAGGTTCGAACAAGTGGCGGCTTTCAAAATTAACTTGGACAAATCCTTTATCCTCAACCTTACACTGCCGGCACCTGACGCAGATGCAATGAAGAAGTGCACCCCCTTTCAATGGGCAAAACGTTCCCTTCAATATTTGGGAGTACAGCTGACCTCAACCGTAGAGGGACTTTATAAGGCCATTTTCCCTCCTCCTCTCCTCCACCAGCTACAGGGTGACCTTAAACGATGGAAGCCACTGCTCATCTCCTGGCTAGGCCGCATACACGCAATTAAAATTACACTGCTTCCAAAACTCTTATATCTTTTCCAAGCGTTGCCAATACAGCTCGATAGGGACCTCCTCCCTAAACTGCGGACCTTATTTACTCACTTCATCTGGCAGGGCGGACGGGCGCGTCTACCGTTCCATGTGTTGCAACAATCAATATGTAAAGTGCTTCATAGGGTCTGCAATACCTTTTCGGGATCCACAGACCACTGACACATAAAATGATTGCCAGGATCTGTGGTACCAAGACAGGCATATTGGACCCTGGCTGCTATTTAAGGTATTGGGGATACACAGATCATTAAAAGATACCACAACTTCAGGGCAGACGTCATGCCTGGGTACCACAAATCCAGAGCAAAGTTTCTTCAATAGGCTAATGCAGGGTTGCTTACATGAATTCAGAAGCACAATCCTCTGAAATGGCAGCATGGGATGAAAAAGGGTGCTTTGGATTTGGATCACCCAGAAAGTTGCTTGCCCTTAACTTACCAGTTCTGAAGCAGGATCTTTGAATCAAAAACAATTAAATAAATGGCAGGTCTAAGGCCAAGGCCTATTGCCCAACCCTTTTGTGCAGTGGGTGTTGGCCACCCACAGTGGGTTGGGAGTAGTGACTGTAGAGCAGTGCCGGCCATCCATGCCAGGTTGGCAGATGGCAATAAAAGCAACCCCTCACGGATGACCAATAGCCCTGCACATGGCTAGAGGGTTTTGATGAAGACTTCACACACGACCTGCGGAACCTGACCTTCATTTATGAGCAGTGGCAGACATCCTGACTAATAGGCAAGCGTTACATCTAACCCTAGTTTGGTCAAAGGTCATGCTCAGTGGATGTTGGAAATTAAAGGCATTACAATAAACCATTGAAAATCGCTGGAAACACTGTGTTAAAATCCCAGGGATGGTTTAGGCTCAAAATCACAAAAAGACTGAAATTCACCAGTTTTGTACCAATGCACAGAGAAAACCAAACATGTCTCTTCCCCATGCTCAAAGCACCTATTTGAGAATAGTGAAAAAAATAGAAAAGAGCTCTCAAGAGAACAATATGGGGGCATATTCACAAGAACGTGTGATAACCACCGCAAGTTTAGCTTAACGCAACTTCTCACATCACAGTCCATCACGGGAAAACAACGCCGTGTTAACGTAGCATTCTCAACCTAGCGCCACCATGCGATAGTCCCACGATAACGCGTCAAATGACCGTGTTAAAAACAACGCGACGACGAAAAAATGCGAAACATCAATGCGAATAAAGTTGCGATGAGGCCAACCACGAAAAAAAAAACAGCGACCACCAGCGATAGGCCTGCAATCCCCACGCGTCTGGCGGGAAAATGCACCATAAAAGCTGAACAAGAAAAACACACCATAAACAAATCAAACTGCGCAGCAACATGGATGCACCCGGAATGAGTGCCCAGGTCAACGCGAACCCCACAAGCCCCACAGACCACCAGCAATGAACCTCGGGGTCGGGGAAGGCCAAGGAGAAGAGGAAGACGGGGTACAGTCCGCAGGAAAACCCGATCGTCGTCACGGAGGTGACAGAGCACCAACAACAACTGTCCGTCACCACCAACGTGTCATTGGCAATACAGACGGAAAAATGGCATCCCATTGTGAATGCAGTCGGAGTGCCAAGGAGACCAAGATGCGCCGGCATGATGTGAAAATTCAAACCAAGCAGAAACCCCCTGCCAACAGGAAGGCAGCAACGGCGAATGGAGGTGGGAGTCCTGCACCACAGGAGGAGCTGGAGCAAATGGCACCCACAGTCATCAGTGTGGAGATGGTGCAAGGAGTCTGGAGTCCGGACACTGCCCAACATGACCTGACACAACAGCAACAGGGTGAGTAACGAACAGGGATGGGCACAATGGCACACATGCACAACGACGTGTAGCACACCGCACACCCACAATAACCCTGGGTCATGTCCCTGATCCCCGTGGCACACTGCAGCACACATACAAACATCAAGTAGGCCCCCGTTCACTATGTGCCCAAAGGGGTCCCACCCCACTCATCACCAATTACACAACACACACATGCACCTGTGTGAAACACAGCAAAGATGCGTATGTGAGAGCCACACTGACAATGCAAGTGACACCACATGACCAGCAGCATGGCTGGAGTACAATCACCATGACACTGTGCATGCCACGAGACTGAGGTGGCTGAGTGTGGACCACATCCGGAAAGGAGCAGGTCACACTCTGACACATCCACCTGCACAAACAACCACTGACGTCAACAACACATCTGCAGACAAACAACGCACAAGAGTACAAAAACCGTCCAAGAGCACAAATGACCCAAGTCACCAACATCACAGCAACTCAAAAGCACAAAAGCCAAAGGCACACCGCCTCCAAGGGATAAGGGGCAGCAAAATCACAGCTGCAGGTGCGACTCCCACACAAAGCAGCACACACACATAGCAATTACAGCATACCCACATGGACGACAATGTGGTACACAGCCCAACACATACGCTGCAGAACAGAGGACACAACTGGGTCCGCCTGTGCGTAGAAAATGGCCAATCACATCTGACATAGCAGGAAACAGTGAGATGCAAATGTACGTGTACAACCTCACCTACGTCATGTAGTCCAAATGTCCACTGTCCCACATCAAATAGTCCACCCCTCCCAAACAGTCACAATGTACATTGTCATGAAGTCTGAATGTAAACGTGAACAATGCGGCAACATACATGCCAACACAATGTCAACAAGCATCTCCCCTTCACATTGCAGAGGGACAAACAACACCTCCAGCAGAGCAGACCAAACAACTCTACAGTGATGCTGAAGAGGACCACCACACTTCTGACACCTACGCCCCACAACAGTCCATGGACATCTTAGGCAATGGACCTCCATGAGCAGGGCAGCACCGCTGCATCGAGGATACCCCACCCCCTGCACAGACGACACAGCTGGACGCATCCACCACCCCGGCTGGCTCCCAGCAGCCCACCCAAGCACACATTGCATTCCAAGGCCAGGTGTCAGACTGCCAGAAGGGGGTGGCCAAACATGTGCGGGTGGGGTACTACCTCATGGAAGCCGAACCAGATCACATACGTGGGTGTCTAAGTCCCATCAGGGCCCACCAACACTCCCCAACGGAGACCCACACTGCGACAGAGACACATGCCTTTGCACATTTCCAGTACTGAACCACACTCAGAGCCACGGGATGATCATCCACACCCCCACGCCGGACTGGCGTATGCCGGCCCAGTTCACTCCTTTGACGTATTGAGTGGGGGACGACAAAGCTACATGTGCAATGTCCCACCCGCTGCCTGCGGTGACATGTCTGCGTCCTCTGTACATGGCACAATGTAATGTTGTAGTGCCCGGGGCACAAATGCATACTTCATGAGCACACGGACACACACAGATAGTTCGTTTAACTGGCCACGGGCACGTGCGCTCGACTCCTTTATTGGCATGGTCACATGTACAGTGACGCATGTGCTGGATGTGTGTGGGGTGAGTGTAAGCCAGCCCTCATGGAGTCGTTGGTGCTGGCAACAACTTGAACAGTGATCACAATTGAAGCAGAAACATAAAACACCAGCACAACAGAAACAACTGAAAAGCATCATGGTTGTAGCCGGAAGGAGTACAGTGTTCACCCAACATGCAAGCAGAATGTTCCTTGATTTGTGGTGCACTTAGTTAGTGGCACCTGAAGAGCTGAGCAGGGTATCAAGCTGATGATGGACCCCACGACAGGTGTGAGCAACTCTGACAGTCTGGCAGTAAGACACTTCCGACTCTGGCACCTGTCGTTTGGAGTTGGTCCTGGGGGTGGTGGCGTGTGCATCCTGCGGTGATGCAACATCCGGGCAGGTCAGGACTCGATTTAATGTGTGGACCGCAGTTGAGGCCGGAGGCAGCGGACAGCGCAGGGCCACAGACACATGGCGTTGATGACCCCAGACCATCGACCCAGAGGTCATCCAACATGCCATCAGACTGGGGCCATGGTTTGAGCTGCACAGAGTTAGTGGCACCGTATGCACTGCGGCCGGCACAGGCACACCGCCATGGGATGGTGACTTGCGGTGCAGTGAGATAGGGCCACGCGAGGTGAGCGGGTCCTTGTCGATGTCGAAGGTAATGTAGCGGAGGTTTGCGGGGGACAGTGGAAGGTGTCCTCCAGGGCATGATGCCGAGGGCAGGAGCTGGCCGGAAGCGGCAAATGGAGGAGTGGAATGCTACAGCCTCGTTTTGGCCACATAGTCAGTATCACCGACATGATGATGAAGACAACCCCCAGTCCATGGACTCAGTCACCAACAAATCTCAAGAAGAAAGTGTCCATGGTTGTCGGGGAACAGACTTAATGGCACCGGAGCTGAAAGGGGATGCAGTCTGCGATGAGGCCAGTACAATGATATCAGGTCTGCCATAAATGAATCATGACTGAGTTCCCAATGTGTGCCCTACTCGACCGATGTGTAATCCGGAGGCAGTGGCCAGCGCGGGCCAACCACTGTTCAGCAAGCTCCTCCTGGAACACTGACACACGGCGTTGAAATGGCATGTGGGGATGACTCGTGGTTGACCGAGGCAGTAGCGACAGAGCTGAGTGGGTGGAGACGTGTTTGGACGCTGAGTGCGCTACGTACGTCTCACTACGAGTGGTTCCACCTAGTTCCTTATTACGTGAAGACACGTGACTGTTTTACGTGTGAATACAAACATTTAAAACTTCAACCAATGCGCATAGGGAGCCGACCAAGGAAGTACGTGTGAGTAAGACGAGGACGCGAAGGCGCCATTGCGGTCTTATTCCTTTTTTATCAGGTTAGTAAATGCATCGCTCGCCATGGATTTAGAGGTTAAATCATCTATCTGACAGAATATTGGTTCGGTAGAGTTAGAAGTTCTCTAATCAAGTCACTTGGTTTGATGGAAGACGTGATAGTGGTAGCTTAGTACGGCCCCGCATTTTCGTGCTTTCGTTATTTTCTCTTCCCGCTTTTTACATGGACGAAATAGAAATGTAGGCTAACGATAACTGAACATACGTAATGTAGACACGTTGGGCATTCCCGAAGAGAACCACGCCCAGTGCTACATGCTTTTAATTCACACCCCTGCGCTGGCCTGGCGTACGCCAGGCCAGCCCACTCTGCATACGCTTACAGGGGGGGACGTCACAAGTAACATTTCCGCGATCTTTCCCACTGGCTGGGGTGGCATGGTTGCATCCATTGTCCACTACACTCCAAACACCAGCAGTGCATGTAGACATGGCTGTGTCTGTGGTCTGCATACTGCAGTCTGTCCAGCACATCTCCGCCACACTTGGCATTGTGTACATACTCATTCATAGGTCACTTGCCTCCTTCGCACATGCCTGGTTGCCACCTCTTCCCACATTCCAGTATTGTGTGGCTGAGGTGACATGCCGTCGATGGCTCATGTACATGGCTGACCAAGGTTGCCAAGTAAGTTGTGCTGTCGTGTCTGTCGTGTCTGGTGGGGGGGCATGTTGTTTGGCATGTTGTATGTGATTTTGTGACGTGTGCAGTGCCAGAGTTGTGAGTTGCATGATTGTGGGGTTGAGGTGTGTGGTGTGTTCATTTGGTACTTGCCAACGGGCAGTGCATTCCCATGGGTGCCATCCTGGAAGCGCTGGTTGATGTTGGACTGTCGGAAGATGAAGGGATCATGCACACTGCCTGGGTAGTTGGCCATGACATTGGTGAGGAGTCCCCTGTGGTCCACTATTGCCTGCACGTTGATGGGATGCGTGTGCTTTCTGTTGGGGTATTGTGTGCGGTGTTGGCAGAGGGCACAAGTGGGACAAGTGTGCAGTCGATTGCCCCTGACACGTGCGGGGATCCAGCTATGGCGTATAGTCCTTGCTTGGTCTCCAGCTGTTCCTGCACATTGTGGGGGACGTATGGGTACTGGGGTCCCTAGCTGGTGAGGGCATCCAGGACAGGTGTGAGGAACTTGGATGGGGCTGGCTGTGAGACTCCTCCGACTCGGGCGGTTGTTGTTTGGGAGGATACCAGAGGACAACAGGTGCAGCACAGCCAGCAGCTTTGCCTGCGTAGGGATGTTGGTTGTCCGCTGTGTTGGTACCGTCAGCCTGTGGGCAATGATGTTCAGCATGCGGAGGATGGTTGTCCTTTTGGCCCTGTAGTGGGCATTGGCATTGTCTGGTGTTAGGTCTGTGGGGCTGGTGCATTTCCTGAAGGTCCGCTGTCTTTGTCTGCGCTGCCTCTGTGGTGGTCTGGAGGGGTGTGGGGGGGTCCGTTGGGAGGGTGGCAGTCCTGGGGGTGGTGGCTGTAGGAAGGTGGAATCTGACTATATGGTTGCCCCCACTTTTTTCCTGGTGTTTTGCTGGTTTATGACTTAGTTGGACTGGGATCCTGCTATTCAGGGACCCAGCCTATCTGCTTCCTCTATAAAATGGTTTCCATGTGCCTTAGGCACATCTCTGATTGGAATCTGGAGTGCCCTTATAAGTCCCTAGTATATGGTATACTATGTACCCAGGGCATAGGTACCTCAGAGGCCTACCAGGGGCTGCAGCATGTATTGTGCCACCCCTGGAAGGCCAGCCAAAAGGACACCACAGGTCTGCTACTGCAGCCTGGGTAAGGTGGTGCATGCACTCCTTACTGTGATATAGGCTACCTATATCACTACATACATACACACATATAAACCTATTAGTCACTCCTATGGCAGGCCTTATCAATCCTGAAGGCAGAGTGCGTGGTTCCTATGTGAGAGGGTGCCCCTGCATGAGCTGGGCCCTCTGCAGCGTTCGGAGACCCTTCTCTGATGCTGTTTGTAGTGCAGCCTGACCATATACTCTTAAGCGCATTATAACCTCGCGTTAAATGCTAACTTTGGGATGGCTGCACGGAAACATGTCGTGTTTGGTGTCAAACAACTTGGAATACTACCCCCGCCAGTTCTGGCGGCGGGGGTAGCATTCCACCCTTCTAGAGGGAGAGACATGTACACACCGGTATACCCGGTACTGACTTTCCAGAGCCCTGGCATCACAAAATGGATGCCGCTGCCACAGACACCGAGTCTGGCCTCCTGCTGCTGACCGAAACTCCGGCAGGGGAGACCTGGACAACAGGTTTCCTGTCCCAGGGAGGTGTAACCACCTCCCCAGACAGGATAGTGTGTATTGGGGCTGGGCGGGAGCACTCTCTGGTGCTTTGAAGTCCTGCACTGGGGGCACATTTGGTGTCCCTGTGCATACCCCAGTTCAAACCGGCTCAGGGGCTTCCGAGCCCCTGCTCTGGTGCGAAACTGACAAAGGGAAAGGGGTGTAACCACCCCTCTGCCCTGACCCTCCCGTAGGTGGGGCCACAGAGTATGTCCAACCCCCTACCTTAGTATAAGTAGGGGACCCCAGTCCTTGGGACTTTTAGATTTACCTGGACGAAACTCTGACACAGAATCCTGGACCTTCAACGCTCTACTTTAAGATTAGAGGACTGAAGAATCTCCCTTGGGGTCAAGGAGTGACTCCCCTGCTTGGCAGGCACCAAAGAAGCAATTGTCCGGTCTGCATCGCTGAAGCCACCGTCAGACGCTGAAGTCTTTGCATCACCAGAGGTGGATTTCCAGACTTCCCCGAGGCTGCCCTGAGTCCCCAGCAAAGCTGAGGCCCGTAGCTGTCGTAGGTAACGTGGAACCGTGACCCCTGGACACCGAATGCATTTGCAAGTGCATCCTCTTCTGGGTCTCCCACGAAGCCGTGCTTTGGGCTCCGAGTAGCCTTAGCCTCCAGCACCAACTGCACCGAAGATCACTGGCCTCCACTCCACGAGTGTCCTGTGAGCCAGCTCCACGTGCATCGACTCGAGGCTCCTTCGCGGTCGCTAGTCCATTGGCTAGTAGGCCCTCCTGAAGGCCAATCTTTTTCTGCTTGGGCTCCCTGGTTGCTCCAGGCGTGCCCTGACTTACCCTCGGTGGGTGAGTCCCCCAGACCTTGCTGGTCTGCAACATCGTCCTTCTTCCATTTCCATGAGACTTGCTGTTGCCAAGGCTGGTTGGGTCCAATCCGGTCGCCGACACGCCTGCAATCGACAAACGTCGTGGAACAGCTCGAATCCAGCTCCTGGTCATCGTCGACGCCTCCTGGACCTCGTGGCTGAAGAGTAAAGACGACCGTCAACCTACCTGAAGCACTCGACATCAGTGGGCATCTGCTCATCGCCTTCCTGGTCACTGGCTAGTGACCCAGACTCTGTCCCCTCTGCTTTCAGGTTCTTCAGATCTTCGATCCACCTTTGGATCCACCCGAACACTTTCGACTTGGCCGCCAGCAGCACTTTGCAGCAGATCGCCATTGAAAGCGACGACGAAACCCGACCCCGAAAGACACCTATGCACCCGGCTCCCTGGGTGAGGTAACTCAAGTACTCCGGTGCTCTCATGGGTATTGACACTAGAACAGCCTAGTTCTCAAAGGGTTTGCTCCAAGTCCTCCTCTAAGTGTCCCTTTTCTTTTAAATTCTAATCGCGACTTTCCCCATAGAAGTTAACGGCGGTTCGCGGCTGTGTTCATACACTGCACGCGTCCCCCGTGGGTCCCCTGTGTCACTACCTTGGGTGGTTCCTTGTGGTCCGAGCACTTCTACAGGCTCTAGGCCTTGTGTCTAGCTCAGTCGTGGTTCTTATACCACTTTATTGGTATATGGTTTGGTACGCCCCTGGGGCTCAAACGTGTATTTGTGCTATTACTGTAGATAACTAACTTATAATTTATGTACTTTCGAACTCTAGCCTCATAAAGAGACTAGAGGGGTGTGTGTAGTAATAAATACATATATTTTGAATATATACCTGGTGTGGTCCTCTTTCATTTGGTCACTCAAGAGATTATAGACTGGTAAAACAAGCTGCTTTACATTCCTTCAAGACTTAGCCTGAAGGCTGCTCTCCATAGCTACCACTAGGATAGCTTTCAATAAAGGTTGTCTTTAACCTATCTCCAATAAGGGGTTATTTGGACTGGTGCAAGGTGCCCACTATAATTAGTGGACAGCATATGCCAGGCCAACTTCTCACATTGGTGTGCAGCGTGTGGGATTCCAGCTTGCTATTGTTTTACCAGATAATCTCAATTGAATTGATCAACTGAAAACCACTAAGGGTACCTAAGGTACATATAAATCAAGCTTAGTAATACAGTAAGTTCTACTGAACTTAGAGTTGTGTGTTAAGGGACAGCACACCCTTTCTACAACTCAAGAGAGTTTAGTAGGCCACACTAGAGTAGGTAGTGCATACACCACACCTCACTAGTAATGTCTTCAAAGCCAGGACCCAGTGAGTCCTTGCCAGAAGCCAGTGGGCTTCTTCCCTCCAAGTATGATAAACTCCCATTCTTGGAATTGAGAGCATTATGCAATACTAGGAAGTTGAAGGCAGGCAAAAGTGCTAGCACCCAACACCTCAGGGAGGTGTTACTAGCTGATGATCTCAGCAGGCCCCTAGGGTCTGAAGGGGTAAGCAAAGAGGGTGGGGCAGAAGATGAGGAAGGGGCCAGGGGTGAAGAAACCCAGGCCCCCTCTGAAACTGGCCAGGAAGGTGAAAATGACCTTGTCCTGGAAAACCCAATTCCTCCTGTGGAGGAGGAGGAGGAGGATCAGAATGACCTCCCCTTTGTCCCCCAGGAAGAGTTCTGAGTGTGCCCAGAAGGTCTAGGTCTCCTTCTCAGGAGTCTAACCACTCTGACACCTCAATAGGGACCTCTGTCTCCTCTCATAGGAGGGAGTCCTCTCATGAGAGGAGAAAGAGACTGATTCAATATGAGCAAACTCAGCTTGAACTCAGGAAACAGCAATTGGCTATAGACAGGGAGTCCCTAGATCTCTATAGAGAGAGACAAAAGTTGGGACTAGAGTCCCATGGTGGCAGCAGTTTCCCCAAAGATAGGGAAAGGTCTTATGACCATAGAAACCTGAGCAAGATTGTCCCTCCCTACCAGAGTGGGGATGACATCCACAAATGGATAACTGCTCTAGAGAGGGCCTGTAAAGTACAGAGGGTCCCTCAGGAGCAGTGGGCAGCAATCTTGTGGCTCTCCTTTGCAGACAAAGGTAGAGATAAGCTCCTCACTGTTAGAGAGGAGGATGCTGACAATTACAAAGTCTTGAAGAGTGCTCTGATAGATGGGTTTGGCCTAACCACTGAACAGTATAGGTTGAAGTTCAGAGACACCCAAAAGGCTCAGACTCAAGACTGGGTTGATTTTGTAGATTGTGCTACTAAGGCTCTGGAAGGTTGGATACATGGCAACAAGGTGCATGACTTTTTAGGATTGTACAATTTGATTATGAGGGAGCAGATCCTTAATAATTGTCAAAACCAGCTTTTACACCAGTACCTGGTGGACTCTGATCTGACCTCTCCCCAAGAATTGGGAAAGAAGGCAGACAAATGGGTCAGAACCAGAGTAAAGACTAAGAATCAGGGTGGTGACCAGAAGAAAGATTCTACCAAGTCCCAAGAGAAAGGTGGGGATAAATCTAAGGATAAATCCACTACAGGGCCCCAAATGTCCTCTTCTGGGGGTGGGTCCCAAACTCCTTCCTCTCCTGAAAAGAAACCCTATTGCCATGTCTGTAAAAGCCTGGACACTGGAAAACTGATCCCAGTTGCCCCAGGATTGGCAATAAAGAAAATGTTCCTCCAACAACTACTACCACCCCTCCTGGTACTACCATTAGTAATCCTCCAGTTGGGAGTAGTGTACCCAAAAGTTAGGTGCTTTTGCAAGAGGAACAGAGGTGGGCCCTAGTTTAGACAGGACCCCTCAACAGACTCCTCTGACTCTGATGGTGGTGTAGGATTTGCCACCTTTACCATGGGTCCCAATGCATTGGGCAGGTACAGACTGGAGCCAATAATTAATGGTCAGAAAGCTGTGGCATTTAGGGACACAGGAGCTAGTGTCACCATGGTGGCAGGGAACCTAGTCCCCCTCACCAGCTTTTACCTGAGTTTAAATACCAGGTGACCAACATTGATGGTGTCAGAACAGATCACCCCATGGCCATAGTCAATCTCAGCTGGGAAGGGGTCACAGGCCCAAAAGAGTGGCAGTGTCCCCAACCTTGCCTGTATATTGCCTGATGGGCAATGATCTGGAAATTTCAGCCTGGGCTGAAGTTGAACACCAAACCCATCTGAGAATGCTGGGCGTCCCTGTAAAAGTTAGTGGGGCTGTGATGGCCACAGCCCCAGCCCAGGGAAATTTTGGAGAGATGGAGCCTGGAAGAATGGCCCACTCTCCCCCAAAAGAGAGCACAAGGGTTGAAGAAAATTCTTCTTCCCTCCAGACAGTAGGTAAGGGTCAGCCTCCTCAGGGAACTGACCCTACCCCTAGTGAAGGAACTGCCCCAGAGGTAGTCAGGCCTGGCCACACCCCTGATGGCAGAGGACCCTTCCAAGGTGGTACTCCAGTCTGGAGCAGGTAACCTGCCCCTCTCTACCCTGCCTCAGTCAGCCCAGGGCTGCAGAGGTCAGGGAGGTCAGTGGACCCCCAGGGCCCCCTGTCCAGAGGAACCCCCATCAGCAGATTAGGTAGCACCCAGGCTAGTAGCCCTAGCCAGGTGAAAATTCCTCAACACACTGAGGGATCCCCCATACCTTTGTGTAGGGACCTCCCCCAGAAGGACTCTGTTAGGCAAGGGCAAACCTGGGACCAAAAGGTTCCAAACCTGCCATGTCCCTCCAGTGGTCCATCCAAAGGGACCCAACCCCCAGCTGTAGGCAGCCAAAGGTTGACCCTTAGAGCACAGTACAACTCAGTCATGGAAAGACAGGCATACATGGTGACCAGTGATCTGAGGAAGCTGAGACCAACCTTCCTAGGGCCTCACTTCCCTTCTCAGACACCTCACCAGCCTTGTACTTTACCAAAGCACACCCCAGGTAGTAATTCCCCATGGTGGATACCCTCTCATACCCTTAGGGTGAGGGATTGCTTAGTGGACCATAAGATAGGGGGCAATCATGCTAGTGCAGGTGCTTCCTTATATGGCCACTTAGTCAATAAAGGCTCAACTGGCCAAGGTTAGCCTTATCTCCTTGAGTTTGGGGGGGGTTATGTAGGAAGGTGGAATCTGACTATATGGTTGCCCCCACTTTTTTCCTGGTGTTTTGCTGGTTTATGACTTAGTTGGACTGGCATACTGCTATTCAGGGCCCCAGTCTATCTGCTTCCTCTATAAAATGGTTTCCATGTGCCTTAGGCACATCTCTGATTGGAATCTGGAGTGCCCTTATAAGTCCCTAGTATATGGTATACTATGTACCCAGGGCATAGGTACTTCAGAGGCCTACCAGGGGCTGCAGCATGTATTGTGCCACCCCTGGAAGGCCAGCCAAAAGGACACCACAGGTCTGCTACTGCAGCCTGGGTAAGGTGGTGCATGCACCTCTTACTGTGATATAGGCTACCTATATCACTACATACATACACACATATAAACCTATAAGTCACTCCTATGGCAGGCCTTATCAATCCTGGAGGCAGAGTGCGTGGTTCCTATGTGAGAGGGTGCCCCTGCATGAGCTGGGCCCCTCTGCAGCGTTCGGAGACCCTTCTCTGATGCTGTTTGTAGTGCAGCCTGACCATATACTCTTAAGCGCATTATAACCTCGCGTTAAATGCTAACTTTGAGATGGCTGCACGGAAACATGTCGTGTTTGGTGTCAAACATCTTGCAATACTACCCCCCGCCAGTTCTGGCCGCGGGGTAGCATTCCACCCTTCTAGAGGGAGAGACATGTACACACCGGTATACCCGGTACTGACTTTCCAGAGCCCTGGCATCACAAAATGGATGCCGCTGCCACAGACACGAGTCTGGCCTCCTGCTGCTGACCGAAACTCCGGCAGGGGAGGCCTGGACAATAGGTTTCCTGTCCCAGGGAGGTGTAACCATCTCCCCAGACAGGATAGTGTGTATTGGGGCTGGGCGGGAGCACTCTCTGGTGCTTTGAAGTCCTGCACTGGGGGCACATTTGGTGTCCCTGTGCATACCCCAGTTCAAACCGGCTCAGGGGCTTCCAGCCCCTGCTCTGGCGCGAAACTGGACAAAGGGAAAGGGGTGTAACCACCCTCTGCCCTGACCCTCCCATAGGTGGGGCCACAGAGTATGTCCAACCCCCTACCTTAGTATAAGTAGGGTACCCCAGTCCTTGGGACTTTTAGATTTACCTGGACGAAACTATGACACAGAATCCTGGACCTTCGACGCTCTACTTTAAGATTAGAGGACTGAAGAATCTCCCTTGGGGTCAAGGAGTGACTCCCCTGCTTGGCAGGCACCAAAGAAGCAATTGTCCGGTCTGCATCGCTGAAGCTCCCGTCGGATGCCGAAGACTTTGCATCACCAGAGGTGGATTTCCAGACTTCCCTGAGGCTACCCTGAGTCCCCAGCAAAGCTGAGGCCCGTAGCTGTCGTAGGTAACGTGGAACCGTGACCCCTGGACACCAAACGCATTTGCAAGTGCATCCTCTTCTGGGTCTCCCACAAAGTCGTGCTTTGGGCTCCGAGTAGCCCCAGCCTCCAGCACCAACTGCACCAAAGATCACTGGCCTCCACTCCACGAGTGTCCTGTGAGCCAGCTCCATGTGCATCGACTCGAGGCTCCTTTGCGGTCGCTAGTCCGTTGGCTAGTAGGCCCTCCCGAAGGCCAATCTTTTTCTGCTTGGGCTCTCTGGTTGCTCCAGGCGTGCCCTGACTTACCTTCGCTGGGTGAGTCCCCGAGACCTTGCTGGTCTGCAACATCGTCCTTCTTTCATTTCCACGAGACTTGCTGTTGCCAAGGCTTGTTGGGTCCAATACGGTCGCCGATACCCCTGCAATCGACAGACGTCATGGTACAGCTCGAATCCAGCTCCTGGTTGTTGTCGACGCCTCCTGGACCTCGTGGCTGAAGAGTCAAGACAACCGTCAACCTACCTGAAGCACTCGACATCGGTGGGCATCTGCTCATCGCCTTCCTGGTCACTGGCTAGTGACCCAGACTCTGTCCCCTCTGCTTTCAGGTTCTTCAGATCTTCGATCCACCTTTGGATCCACCCGAACACTTTCGACTTGGCCGCCAGCAGCACTTTGCAGCAGATCGCCATTGAAAGCGACGACGAAACCCGACCCCGAAAGACACCTATGCACCCGGCTCCCCTGGGTGAGGTAACTCGAGTACTCCGGTGCTCCCGTGGGTATTGACACTAGAACAGCCTAGTTCTCAAAGGGTTTGCTCCAAGTCCTCCTCTAAGTGTCCCTTTTCTTTTAAATTCTAATCGCGACTTTCCCCATAGAAGTTAACGGCGGTTCGCGGCTGTGTTCATACACTGCACGCGTCCCCCGTGGGTCCCCTGTGGATCTACCTTAGGTGGTTCCTTGTGGTCCGAGCACTTCTACAGGCTCTAAGCCTTGTGTCTAGCTCAGTCGTGGTTCTTATACCACTTTATTGGTATATGGTTTGGTACGCCCCTGGGGCTCAAACGTGTATTTGTGCTATTACTGTAGATAACTAACTTATAATTTATGTACTTCGAACTCTAGCCTTATAAAGAGACTAGAGGGGTGTGTTTAGTAATAAATACATATATTTTGAATATATACCTGGTGTGGTCCTCTTTCATTTGGTCACTCAAGAGATTATAGACTGGTAAAACAAGCTGCTTTACATTCCTTCAAGACTTAACCTGAAGGCTGCTCTTCATAGCTACCACTAGGATAGCTTTCAATAAAGGTTGTCTTTAACCTATCTCCAATAAGGGGTTGTTTGGACTGGTGCAAGGTGCCCACTATAATTAGTGGACAGCATATGCCAGGCCAACTTCTCATAGTGGCGGTGGGTGTTGTTGCCCTCTCGGGGCTCCGGGGTGCATGGTGAGTGGCTCCATGGCATCTGTTGTTCTTCAGGTGTGGCTGTGGGCTGGGCTCCCTTTTCTTGTGTAAGTTGACGTCCGACTTTGCATCGAGTCAGAGCAGGTGTTAATTTCCTGCTGGTAACGCGCCGTATCGCCTGTTTTGTGTTCCTATCGCCGATGTGGCTGGTCGTTGAGAATGTTGCGTTGTGGTGTTGTCGCGGCTTTTTGCTCGGAAACGCCTACTCTGCATCTCATTAGCGTTAGTTGCCGGGGTCATCTGTGGCGATGTTTTTTGCGACTGCTTTCGCAGGAAAACTGGTGTTATGGGCTGTTAGCACCAGCTTGTGAATGGGGCGATAAATTTAGCGCGACTTTGGATGTGTTAAAGTGCCAATAACTCGGAGATAGCTCCTTGAGAATATGCCCCATGGTGAGTAGAGTGAGTTTTGTCATGCGTTGTGTGCTCTTGGATCCTCTGTGGGTCTCAGGATTCAGGATCCATAATTCCAGCTTAGTTAATTTGTAACCAGGACGTTTTTCTATGTACTCATTCGGTAGAGCTATGAAAACTTTTATTATTGTTAACTTTGAATTGATAAAGTTAGGACATCTAAAAGTTTTTGAGAACACTTCCTACTATGGCATTTTTCTCGGCTAATGCACTAGGTGTAACTAATTCTGGAACTAGATCTAAATGAATTTTCTAGTCTTATCTTTCAGATCCTAATTACATTATCAGATAATTTTGAACGAAAGAAAAAAATATTATATTTCATAAGCCTCTAATACCCATCTCCTTTTTCTTGTCTTTCCATCTTTTGTTTTTGGTCGTCAGTCTAGAGAAGAAAACTTATTATCTGTAGCAATAGTTCTCCTAGCAACATTATCATCTTCAGCTTCATTACCAGCCCTTTCTTCCTCCTTTCTATGGAGCAGGTTACTAAAGATGTACTGAGGTGAACTAGATCCTCTATGGCTCACCTCTATGAACCAATATAGACTTTACTAACCCTAGAAACAAAGTTTAAAGAACAGTCACCCATTGTGGAGGCTGCTGCAGTTTGAAGGACATCCGTTGGTTTAATTTCCAATTTTGTAAAATAGTATCTAATTTTGAAATAGGAAAAAAAGTTTCAAGTGAGAACATTTTCTGGAATAATTTAACGGTTATCAATTTGCAAAGGATATGTCTGTCTAAGAACAACGGTTAGTAGTAAATAACTTTTCTTTCCAATTCTACACAGCTGAAAATGTGTCCCAGAAATATTTGAACCTGGTGTAATTAAAGAGCAGTATTAATAGGCAGAGAAGCTCGTAAGTCAAGGCTCAGATTTAGAAAGTTGTCACGCAATGCAGGGTAGCATTCAAAGTTCCTGTTCAGTGATCTGTGAGTGGGCAGGACAGTGCAATATCTCTCTCTAGCACAAACACACAGCCAGGCTCCCTAGCGCTACACACACACACAAGCACACCTTTGCACTACAGTGGAAAGGTGCCTGCATCATGTCTAGCATATTACGCCTAGACCAGGGGTCTTCAAACTAAGGGCGGTCCTTAAATGAAGCATCATGCTGATAGCAGTGCTTTGTTTTGAGCTGAAAACAAATGATCATAAACTCTGTAATGGGCCATTTGAAAAAGGTTTAACATAACTGTAATGTTTAAATAAGTCTAGACATAGTTAAACATTGGAAATTGAATCGAGTAATTGTGAAAAATTCTGTCGGGGGCCCAATGATTTTTTTTTTTAACTGGTGGGGGAGGGTATTAAAAAGTTTGAAGACCACTGGCCTAGACAAACTTTTTTCCAATTTGAATCTGTACTCTACAGTGCAGCGCACATGCAAAGTCAGATAAGTTAGGATAAATAACATGAAATAAAAATAATTTTAAAAAACTTCCCTTTTTTGGGGCAAAGCCCTGTCTGCTTTTGCTAATAGATAGGTCTGTGGGTCACAAATCATGTGCAATTGAATGGAAAGGCCCAGGTACCACCCATGGAGATCCTCCTTTACTCAAATCAAGAAACAGCAGCACATTACACTGCTTTGTGCTACTTTTCAGCAATTTACCAGAATAAAATATGTTATTGCGCTGGAAAGTTAATACCAAATGAATATTTTGCATGCATTTGCATCACTCTTGCAGCGCAAACCTGAAGTAAAGTACACCTGTTAGTAACGCTGCTCTTGTCTTCAACTTACCTTAAAAACAGACACATTTATAGATGCTTATGGTGTATGTTAAAAAAACTAAACTTTTTTGTGGCATTTGTACTGCTGCTATTTGACTTTATTTTGAAATTATTGATTTGATGATGTTTAGACTAATCGTGCATTTTTAGTTTCTGTAATGTGAGGAACAGAACTCTTTTAATAAATATCTTTAAATGTGATGTTTGATTGTTTTTTGTTACATGATTAATAATTTTCTCACACAGGCTGATCCCTAGTTTACTTCTTGTTAAATTTGAAACTTTTGGCCCTCACTCAATCGTTCGAGGGTTCTAGTTTACTGACATGATAGCCCTTACAGGCAATGGGCCTGATTCACATAGGTAAACTTACACAGGTTTTCTACTGTTTTGGTATTCACAAACTATAAATGTAACTTTACTACTAGTAAATTTATGACTGCAGTGTCTCTGTCACAAGTGTGGAGTCTCTGCTGTTCTAATGTTAAAATTACACAGTTTAAAAATACCAAAACAGTTGTAAACGTACTCACAAAGTGTATGTTTACCTTTGTGAATCAGGCTCTTAAATATTATTATGATTATTTTTTTTTATATATTATTATTGTTCTTGTTATTATTATTATCACAATGATTTTAGCTAATACAGCACATACGTAATGTATTTTCTGTTTAAGACCCAGCTACCCATTATTTTAATGAGGATTATGTGAAAGGTCTCTCCATATTGTTTTTTCTTGAAGCACCTACAATAAGGGCAAACATAAACTACTTTTCGTTCCTAGATGAAAGCACTGAAAAGCTATTATTCATAAGAGAGCAGAACACATTACTCTCTGTGGTATTCCATGAAGACCTCAGGCGGTACATATTTTATAGTACAACTCAGGACAGCACACTGTAGCAACTAAATAGATTTAAAACTTCATGTAAATCTCTTTTTCATGATTTATATTGGAGTCTTTTGTGAACTGTTAATGGACGCTATAATGCGCAAATGTTCTATATACATCATTATTCATGAATGCTGTTCCATCTGTTCATTCGCGGGTCTCCAATTGTCAGCTTGGAATTTAAATTGTCAATAATTAGGCAATTCGATCTCAAATCCATTAAGCCAATATAGAGAAAGACTTTGACAGTGAAGGACATACCTTGAATACAAATATGAAATATTAATATTGAAATATATAAAGATTGTTGAATTTACGTTCCACAGTGGCATAGAAAGGGGGGGTGGAGGGGGCGGTCTGGGCGGCACAATTTTTGGGGGCGACGACCTCCTCCCGCTCATTCATGCGGCCGCCGCGAGCAGCAACGCAGTCACCGCCAGCACCCTCGCTCTTTCATGCGGCTGCCACGGCCGGCAAAAGCAGTGACCGTCACGGGCGGCACAAGGGCTAACTACGCCACTGAAGTTTTACTTTCATTTTAAAACAAATGTTCAGAGTATACATAAAGTATTGATCTTTCTGCCAATGGTTGTATGACAAAATATCCTGAACTACAATATTGTGCCACCATTATTTTCCACTAAAATGTCAAGTATTCATACTTTGTATGTTAAATACCAAAATATTGTGTCAAACATATCACGGAGCAGAATATCATCAAAAACAGGTAAGACTAATGACATTTGAATAGACATAGCATTATAAGTAATTTATTTAAATTAATAAACTAGAAAATAATAATATAATTGCATTTTTTTTACAAGTAATGTTATATATTCATATATAAATATTAATATATACATTAAACATATCAAAATAATGGCAAAACGTTTTTTTGCACATACTTCCACCACAAGATCAAGCAGATCTATGACAGCTTTGACACCCAACACCCGCCCATCACTCCCCCACCACTTCATGTGACACCGCCGCTCCTCAACAGATCTTGCTCAACTGGACCCCGCTCACCACAGACGACACCCTCAAGACCATGAAAAGTATTCACTCCAGAGCCCCCTCACACTCCTGCCCGCAACACATCATTCAAAGAGCTGCCACCACCATCACCCACGAACTACGCCACACCATCAATCGCTCCATCAAAGCTGCCACCTTCGCCAATGACTGGAAACATGCCAAGATCAACCCCCTGCTGAACAAACTGTCATCAGACCCACAGACCTCAAGAACTTCAGACCCATCTCCCTGCTCCCCTTCCCAGCCATCAACGCCCAACTCTCTGAGTTCATTGAAGCCAATCACGTACTGGACTCCTCTCAATCCGGCTTTCGAAGAAACCACAGCACCGAGACCTCCCTCTTCTCCGCCACCAACGACATCTGCTCCCTCCTCAACTGGGGAAAAACAGCAGCCCTCATCCTCCTTGACCTCTATGCCACCTTCAACACCGTCTACCCCCATACCCTAATCACGAGAGTCCACATCGCTGGCATTCACGACAAAGCCCTGGACTGGATCTGCTCCTTCTTCACTGGTAGAACACAGCGAGTCAGACTTCCCCCATTCCTCTCGGAACCCACAGAGATCAGCTGTGGAGTGCCTGAGGGCTCCTCCTTGAGCCCCATGCTCTTCAACATCTACATGGTCCCGCTCGCAACCATTGTCAGGAGCCACGAATGCAACATCGTATCCAACGCCGATGACACCCAGCTGATTCTCCCCCTCACCATTGCCAGAAACAACTACCACAATGGGTTGAAGGCCGTCCCCACCTGGATGAGAGACAGCTGCCTCATGCTCAACCTGGACGAGACCGAAGTCCTCATCCTAAGGCCCAACACCTCCACCTGGGAAGACTCATGGTGGGCCGATGAGCTAGGAACCGCCCCTACACCCACTGACCACACACAAAATCTCGGCATCATACTGGACTCCTCGCTCACCATGAACAACCAGATCAATGCCGTCGCCTCATTATGCTTCCCCACTCTTTGAATGCTTCGGAAGACCTGCAATGGATCCCCACTGAGGCCAGGAAGACGGTCACCCACAAACTCATCAGTAGCCGACTCAACTACGGCCACACAGAAACTTCAGAATGTGCAGAATGCCGCAGCCAGACTGGTCCTCAATATCCCCCGCTGCAGACACATCTCTGAACACCTACGAGAACTCCACTGGCTCCCAGTCAACAAAAGAGTCACCTTCAAGCTCCTCACACATGCCTACAAGGCCCTCCAAAACGCCAGACCAGCATACCTGAACCGCCACTTCTCATTCCACGTACCCACCAGACACCTCCTCTCTGCCCAACTGGCCCTGGCCACCGTCCCCCAGATCCACAAGACCAGGAACGGAGGAAGATCCTTCTCCTACCTGGCCGCCAAATCCTGGAATGCCATGCCTCTCCACCTGAGGCTCTCCCTGTCTCTGACACAATTCAGGAAGGATCTCAAGACCTGGCTCTTCGAATGAGCCACAGCGCCCAGACAGACCTGCAAACCCTCCCTCCCCCCAGCGCCTTGAGACCCAGGAACATTGTGAGGCATCGACTCCTGATAGTTACCAAATTTTCTTAGAGAAATTACCCCACCTTTCAAAGTGAGGACAGATCGCTCGCACCCCTCAATTTTCTATCTTTCACAGGAGCCACAACAGTTTCAAAAACATTTAATTTCCACTAACAAACTAATTTACTCCACAGAGTTTAGTCAGAATCTGGCTACCCAGGTATATGAGTTTTTGAAAAACAATATTGATGAAAAAAGTATTTGGAGATCCAAATTTTGGCATATCGAAGGAAAAGAAGCCTTGTTTCGTGTATGCAAAATTCTGGAGGAAATAATATTTCTTAACTAAACTGTTTAACAGACTACCTGTCTGGGATTTGGAACAATGAAGGACTTGAAGAAGCCATCTAAACCTAAAGTTAACCTTACATTGTAGACTAACTTGAAACTTCAAATGGAAAAGCCCAAGACTCTCATAAGTTAACTGGTTGAAAATGGAACCTATAATTCCACCAAATATCCTTTCGAGGGTTTGCCATATGATTCAGACAACTGCATGCGTTGTCTCCTTTCTGACACTCTTGGACCTAAAGCTAATTGTCTTGATCCCCGTTACAACACACAAGTATCTGTAATAGTTAACACTTACAGTCTAGGCAAATTATGCCATAGATGGCTGGAACATTCCAGTCTGTCAGCTGTCAAAGACCATTTTTCCATGATTAGTGAAAACATGGATTTTTCTGACTTCCTCTTGAGACCAAGCCCTAGCAGAAATAATCTATTCTTGGCAACATGAATGTATGCAATATAAAATGAGTTAAATAAATACTTAGAGAAAGAGGCTGCAAAAAGTATTAGGCAGATAGACTGAGAAAATCTAGAAGCAGTTTTTAAAGTTATCGACAATGGTATGCATATGCTTCTCAAAAGAGAGTACATGTTAAATTATATACTGTCCTCAGCCTAAGACCTCATGAGAGGAGGCCTGGGTTTGTTACAACATGGGCAAGCTCAATTGTGAGCCATTATATGTTTGAATTGGTCTTTACAAACACTCATATCAGGTAGGTGTTCTGCCTTGGCAGCTTCTAAACAAAACATACATCACTAAGCCTTGCAATTTGACATTGACCCAAAGAATTATGGCAAAAAAGGAGCCCCCATACACATTGTTAAACTAGAGAAAATAGATAAGGTCACTTTCTCTGTTAGTAATGTCCCACCTATCACCTGGTTAACACATGGTGTCATCTCTGTACCCATTACCCCATTTCATTTTAACACCTGCCAGAAGTACAAATCCATAGGCTGGTATTGTTGCTTGGCTCGTTTAGGCACAGGAACAAATACTGCCATTTTTACATGTACACTTTCTTAAGTTGCCTTCTCTTCCACACGATGACGTTTGACACACATTTTCTTACATGACAGTGCAGGATTAGTTTGTCTGAAACCACATTCCTTACAAAACCACTTTGTACGTACCCTATCATGACACCTTTCATTTTGTACAAGTTCTTGACATACATTGTGCAAATGTCGTTTGTTATTTCATCCATGAGGCAACATTGCTATCAAAAAGACAATAAACAATATCATCTCAGCCGAAGCATCGTCATGGAAGCATGGATACCGCTGTTGTAAATACACACGTCTTTCCGTGCTCAAATTAGAGGAGCACTCTGCTGTCATTACGAGGTCATCGTTATGCCAGAGATTCAGATCAGCTGGTTCCTATTTTCCCTCTGCGAGGAGGGATGTCCAACCTGTGACTATATGGAGACATACATACCTTGTTCCAGACAATGGTGGGTTGGATCATCCAATAGGGAATTCTTGGCAGAACACTCACCCTAGTTAATCAGTTAATCAGGTTAGGAAATGCATAGTAAGAGTACAATATAGCCAGTACTTATAAGCCAGCATACATACACTGTTTTTACACAATGGTGGAATTATTCATTCCCCTCACTGTCCTTATATTGCTAATCACTTGTATCTGCTTCTGTCTATTGAATATTGAAGCGCATATATTTTATACAAGAATCACGATGGTTCAATAAATATTGAAAATGCCCCTTTGTGTATTTCTTGTATATTTCTCTAAGAGAGAGCACGAGTGACTGAGCGAAAAGGTTCTCGATCTGTTACCACAATTCCGGGGGGATGAGGGCTGTCATGTTCTGAGGTTGCACAAAACATTTGTTACCTTACTAGATTTAGGGGTACTTATGGTGGCACTGTGAGCCAGCTGGTCTATAGGCCAACATATCCTGAGGGGGTGCATAGAATCAATCTGGCACCATCCCAACGTTTATGTTGCCCAAGCAAATGCACAGTTTCTACTGAAAAGAGGAAACCGTACGACATTATGAAGCGCTGCATAATACACAATTATTTCATTCATGGAAATTTCCCTTTTAGGACATTCCTTTGAATGAAACAAGTATTACCCTGTGTATATTAGTACAGCTAAATGCAAAAATCCTTTGGGAATCTCTCTTCTGTGTGATTCTATAACCTTGCACTGCGTGTGTAGCTCTTCCATGCCAGGGTTGAACTTTATCTTTTCTGTAAACTCCACTATGACCATCGCTACACATAATAAACGATTGAACAACAATTATTATTTATTTTTAACTAATGTTACTTGCTGTTGCTTGAACCCAGCTAACCCTACCTGAATACAGTTTCAGAGATAATACAGTGTTGTGGAAGAACCTTGTACCCCCTTCCTAAACATGCAATCAGAAATGTTCATTGGCCTTGTATTAGTATGAAAGACATGCTTTTTTGATGACCTAAATAAACTTTTGTCAGTTTAATTTAAAAAAGAAGTTTCTTTGACTTCAGCAGCTGAGGTATATAATCTGTAATCAGCTAGAACTGCTTCAAAAATACAGTGCACGCTATAGACGCAGTACCCCATGCACTTTGATATTCAATTTGTGGCATAACAATAGCCCCTACAGCCCCCGTAGTATGGGGGCCCTCCAAGCTCCAGATGGCCCCCTTTGTCACTGTGCATGGGTGGTGCCTAAGAACTCCTGACTGAGTCCAAAGAGTGGGGGCCCCTCTCCATGTACTTTGCAGGGGGGCCCCCTCAAGTTTTGTTACGCCTCTGGTGACAACTGGTATTGTGCATCTTTTTAAGAACATCAGGTCTAGTCTTGTGACTGTATTCAAAGCAATGTTTGGACTTATTACATCATTTTTTCACTCTCTGTTCTCCAGTATTTTTGGAGGAGTCCCAACCATTCTACTGCTAATCGGCTTTGTTAACATTATCTCCCTTCTATTACAGCAAGAAAACCAACATCATGATGGACAAGTATAAAGCCTAACAAAGATGCAGAGAAATTCATGCTCGTTACATAGAACATGCTTGGCTGTTTGAACTAAGTGAAAACTGTATGTTGATTTTTAGGAAAATGGACACATTGCGGGCGAGACCTGTGTTTTGGTGCATACATTTCCTGACTGAGATCACTCTGGATTTACTACTGGAACAACAACCTGAACTGCCTTTGACTTGTTTTTCTGCAGAAGCCATAATTTATCCATTACATTAGCGCCAGAGATAATCCCAAACAATGGTTCTGTCTTCCCTGCCGGAAGTGATGTATGACAGAGCAAGTGCACCTCTAGTACTCTTCGATGCCTCTCTCGACCAATGGCTTGATGCACTGAAAGTCAAGTTTCCATCATCAAGTGCCTCCGATGAGCCAGTGAGTGCTGAACCATGAAGTGTATGGGATTATGAATATATGCCTGCATTACCTGCCTATATAATGAACAGATCTATCCCGTGTATGAACTAAGGGATATCAACATGCCTTCCAAAGAGAAGGAGAATGAACTATACATTTATTTTTGATGCACAGATTCCAGCTAAATAGTAGAGTGCTCATGGAATTCGATTTTTCCTCTTATGTTTTTCAGGCTGCAGATTTTTAATCTGGCCCATTTCATCACTGGTATATTTGGTTGGCCAGCACTCCTCTCTCTAATGAGAACATAGACCAAATGCTTGAAGCCGCGCAATGTTCAAATGATTCATGCGTCTCTTCGCCCAAAGCACATGTTATTTTATTGAATTAGGTTGTGGTTTTTTTATGTAGAGATAGGTGTTACCCATCATCTGGTATACCTTTGAAATAGAGAGCATTGATTTTGGTACACACTACTCATCTCCCACTTGATTCACTAAACCCCTGTGACATCATATTCAAACTTACAATCTGGGATGACATAAAGTCCCTAGGGTCTAACCCCATTACCACCAGGCCCTCAACTCCATCTTGGACAACACTTCTTCTGAATTCTGCCAAATTACTGTCATATCTATTATAAACAATAATAACATGAATGTTGTCTACCCTTATCAGTCATATAACTAACAGATTATCAAGTCATTCTAATAGTGACCTAGATATAACACTTGATTTGATACCCAGTCTGGAACTAGTGTTCCTTTATCAATATGTCAGGGCCATCTAGGAACATCCCACGATAATTCTTCAAATAGATGTAGTCCGAATTGACATCCTCTCATCTCCCATTGTCTTAAAGATAGGTCTAGGACCTTTCCTCTGGCATTCGTAATCTATGTACCACATTCCTAAAATTATGTCAGAGGTTTTTGTCCCTGATAACATGTAGTAATCAAGTATCACCAATTAACCCCTTAGGTAGAGAGGTCCTTCGCCCCAGATTATCCTGCAAGATACCATCCAAGTCAATCTTGACTATTGCTGGCACTCCGAGAAGCTCATGCATCTTGCCTGACGTTGATAAGAGCTGAGTACCCATGGGAGGCTACTACTGCAGTGCATGTTTGCCTTTCGCAGGGAACACTTCCTCCATGGCTCTTTTGATAGAGACACCTTGAGCTGTCAACAAGGTATGCAGTGCGCCACTTCTCCCTAAGAAACTTTAGACTGAAAGTTACTCTACTCCATTTTCTTTTAGGGTAGTGCATAGAAGTAGGTTTTATGGTGTTAGGCTTTTAGATGACATTGTAACCATGTTTCAAGTTTTTTTTTTATACAAGTGTGCAGGTAATTAAAACCTTGGCACTAAATGACTTTCATAAAAACTATGTAAAAGAAACTTTTAAAAGAAAGACATCATTGTGCAAGATCTCAATGTACAATTGCAAACAAGAGCAATTTGTGCAAAATAGAGCCGATTTAAAGTGCATATTGTACCAGGTTTGGCCATATAAAAATGAAACAGTGTCTGTCTAAAACGAATCCTGGTTTTTGGTAAAAAGGTGATACTGTCCAAAGTTTCCGCAGAGTTGCTATGTTCATGTACTCCCACACGTTTGCCACTGATGTTTTGTGTGCTACTTGTCTAGCACTGTCTTATGCAGAGGGCTTGATCTGAGATAATTGTGGGCAAAAACAGTGAAGCTTTGAGAAATAAATTTACAATGGCAGTTTTTTTCCGAGCTGTAAGAGGGCACCGTCAGTCTGAAGCTTTTCAGTTTTCAAGTAAGCGGCAATACGATCTATATTTTGTTCAAACGGGAGCAGTGTGCTTGTGTGCTCCGTCGTGCTAGTGCCTGATATGCTGAGTTTGCCTGTGCTACCGGCGAACACCAGGGGGCAGATTTACAAACCCCTTGTGCCACTTTTGCATCATTTTTCCCATGTTAAAAATGACGCAAAAGTGGCGCAAGGGGCTTGTAAATCTGCCCCCATTAGTCTAAGGCTTTTCGACTTTTGAGAAAGTGGCAGTGCATCCTGGTTTTGTACAAGCAAGAGTCTTGTGCTTGTGCACTCTGTCACTACCAGCCACTCAGTTTTTTGTGCTGCTTCCAGTCTCAGTACGGAGGCAAGGCTGTCGCAGACTTGTACAAAAGCTTGTTCGAGGACCATGATTCTCCGCAGGTGTTGTGCCATGAGTTAGGCATTTAGGGGCATATTAGCAAGACCCACGTTAAAATTATCACCGTTTTAGCGGCAGGAAACTGCCGCTAAAACGGCGATAATGGGCTTGCTAATATGCGTTATAGAATTCCAATAGAAGCCCAGGTTAGATGTCCTGCACATCTAACCTGGGCTTCTATTGGAATTCTATAACGCATTTTAGCAAGCCCATTATCGCCGTTTTAGCGGCAGTTTCCTACCGCTAAAACGGCGATAATTTTAACGTGGGTCTTGCTAATATGGCCCTTAATTTTATGATCTAGTTTATATTTTAAGCCTTCAATTGAGATGTATATCTGAGGAGTTAAAACAAGCTATGATTGCCGGCTTACAGCAGTGTATCTACCTCTGGTTGCATACTGGTCTCAAAATGTTTTTTTTTTCTTTTATGTTTGCTTCGCATATGCAGATTTGATGGATCAAGGTCTCTAGAGCTTTTCTGCAGAGTCGGCAAACCTCTATTCTGTCGGTTTGTTTCCAGGGTGGTAGGTATAAGATTGATGGTAAAGAACCCAAGCAATATTTCAGAGACAATGTTTTAACCTGGGCTTTGATGGTTATGCCAAGCTATAGTTGAGGGGCTAGCTTTTCATAAGACAACAATAAAAGCCAAGCATGTCGTCTCTGTGAAAATTTTCCTTGTCTTCCAAAAGCGAGTGACTCTTGGCTCTCTTATTTACAATAGCCTTAACTAGGGAATAGTTGGAAAATGCCTTTAGTCCAATGGTTGTTAGAGAGCTGGCCAGGAAGTTTTGGCTTTCTTAAACATTGTAGCAGAGTTTGATGAAGGCTCCCTGCCTTGCTATAGATTGCTTTGCTAGGCCAAATTCCAAGTGCATCTGGGATGGAGATGAATGGGGCGGCAAGAAAAAAAATTACTTGTTGAGTTTGAGGCTAGTTTTATCCAGGAGGTCAGCGTCTCTGCCCCTTAGGGCTTCACTTCCGTAAGCAATAGTTGGACGGAGGATCAAGGCTTGCAGTAGTGGATTTGGATAGCTCCACCTGGCTAGTGAGTTCCACAACTTTCCTCTATCCACATGATCAAAATCAGTCTTGTAGTCTATAAAAGAAAAAAAGGGCTGCTTAGTTGACCTGTTTTGGTCAAGCAGCAGGGATAGGGCCAGCTGGTTTGCTTGTGTTCTCACTCCTTTTGTGAACCCTGTTTGGCTGAATGGAATAAGGCAGTTTTCTGCTATCCATGACTCTAGCTCCTCACAAAGACAGCCAGCAAAGTATTTTGATTCCATATCTAGGAGTGCTATAAGTCTGTAGTTTGCAGGATCTGAGTTGTGGCCCCCTTTGTAGATCGGGGAGATGGTGGAGCCTTTCCATGGGGGGGGACGGGGGTGTTTGTGATGATTATGCTCTCATATACTGACTCCAGGTCTCTAGCCAGGAATGATTTATCTTCTTTGAAGATGGTGTATGAACTGCCATTTGGGCCTGGTGCTCCTTCCAGGTGGCTTTTCGAGATTTGAGGCTCTATCACTGCTGCCTGGATATTCAGAGGGCTAGAAGACAGGATTCCATTCATGATGTGTTGAGGTTTGGGTTGGACCGTTACTTGATGATCTATGGCCTTATCCAGGAACAGCATACATACTGGGTAGCTGAAATGTTTGGAGAGGTATTCGTATCATCTCTCCTCTTGAATGTTGATTGTTGCTTTTGTTTTAAACAGGTAATTTAGGTTCTTCACAGCTTTCCAGAGTTTATCGTGCTTATCGGTGTTGAGGTCGTATAGAATTTTGTCACTTAAGCTATTATGTGCCTCTCTTTTTTGGTCCCACAGGTGTTTTCTGTAGGTGGTCTTTGTCAGCCTGGCTTTCAGTGTGTCGACATTAGAAGCTTCTGTGTAGCACAGAGGGCCTGGTTTATGCTTCATTTCAGTTCTTTTGTTTTGTCTGTTGGCTATTGACCAAGCAGCCCTAAGTGAATTATAAGAACTTCTTCTAGATGATATTCGGTTATCAATAAATCTGTTGTAAATTGCTCCCAGTTGGAGTGAGGGGGGTTTGTCTTGACCAGGAGGGCTGTCACTTCTGAAATACCATTTTAGTCTCTTGTAGTTGACTGTATAGTTGTTACCTTGTATTGCTTTTACTGGTTTGTGATAATCCAGAGGAAGAGTGAGGCATAGCTCTTGCACTAAGTGGTCACTTTCGTCCCTTGGCATAATTGAAAAACTTGAAACAAGGTGAATAAGTGGAGTGGAGTGGAGAGCAATGTGAAGTCTATTAAGGAACCAGTAGGTGAACGAGGGTGGGGAGTTACTTTGAAAGCGACCATGGACAGCTCGTTAGTTCAGGAACTCTAGTTCTTTGATGACCTCTCGGCCCTTATTTTCATACTTGAAAGCGGGGTTATGAGCTTATTCTGGGACCATCCAGAATGTGTTCTGAATTGTGAGACGACCTTCATCTTGTGATGTCCCCTGCAAGTTCATATTGAAATCCCCGGAAAGAATTATTTCTACCAGCTATGGTCCTTCTTGAAGGACCACGGCCTTCAGGGGTTCAATGACTAATGGTTTGAGAGATACTTTAGGAGGTATGGATAAGTTCATAAGCGCCAGGTTAAGCATATGTGGGCAGTGCTTCAGCGTGGTTAGAACAATTTGTAGACCATTCAATGCTGCTGGTTTCATGGTATGATTGCTTTTTAGAGCGGTCTGGATGTAAATCGCTAGGATCACATTGACGGCAGTTAGGTGGCTTGTTTTATGGCTGGGACTGAGTAGCTATTATAACCAGGAATCGAGGACACCTTTTTTAGCCATGACTCTTGCAGCATTATGATCTGGGAGGTAAGAAAAAAAAGTAAAGTCTTGTTATCATCTAATGTGACAGGCCATAGATGTTCCATGATCAGATTCTAAGCTTTGCAGCCCGGCCAGTCTGTGTTATAATTGTGGAGCCTATTCATGCTTGCACTTAAGGTTGATTTAGGGCTGCTGGGATCCAGCTCCAATCGTGGTCTTGTGTGGGTCCTCTGTTAATAGTCTGGTTTGGTAAAGGGGTTTGAAAGCTAAGGGATATTGGCAATTTACTCAGTGCACTCCTCAGAAGCGACATAGAAGCGCAGATTTACAATAAACTAACGCAGCACGGTGCAGCAAGTCATTTTGCTGCGCCACGCTGCGTTAGTTTGGAAGCACAGGGATGCAACATATTTACAACAATATGTTGCATCTCTGTGCTTCTCCCTGGGCTGGCGCACAAACTGCTGCCATGCGCCGGCGCAGGCACCCTTGCACCATGGTGCAAGGATGCCTGCGTCACAGGGATGATTGTTTCTGTGCAGGAAGGGTTCCATACCTCATACAAAAAGTGATGCACTGGCAGCGCAAGGGGCTTGTAAATCTGCCCCAGAGTGTTTAGGCTGGCAGGATATTGATTGATCTTGCGAGCTGCTAGAAGATAGGGATATGCTGTTCTTCATTGGGTGACACCAGTATTTCCCAGTTTTTAGGTCTCGCCTACACAGCGCGCATGCGCTGCTTAGGAGAGACCTTTAGCCATCGGCACAGCTTTGGGGGCAAAAACGTGCACGCGTTGCATTGCTTGCAATGGCAACGTCTGCACGTCTGGCGATTCCCTTGCGGTAGCGCGCAGCGCCATATGGTGGCGCCATATGGTCACAATCATCGCGCCTTGCTGCACGCTCCCGCAAGGGAATCGCGCAGGCCCCCTCCCTCTGCTGCCGCGCGAGGCGCGCGCTTGTGCTGTTTTTTTTTATGCCTGGCTAGTGCGTTAATTCTCGTCACTTTATTCTGTTTCCAAAACCCTTGCACTCCTCAATCGTTGCTTGTGTTTTTCTGTGTGTTGTGCGCAAAATGGCTCGTTGTTTTTGGGAGCAGTGTCGGTTATATTGTTCTACGACCGAACAAACCTCTGCGACCAGATGTGCGGCTAAGTAAAGTTGGTGCGTCGTTGTCTTTTTTAGCCACTTGAGCTGCCGCCAATATACTGTTCGTTTTGATATTTGAGTTCTTCTGCCATTCTCTTCAAAGCTTTATCCCTGCCAGCGTTATGGGGGCGGTTAGCACTCTACAGTGTCTGGTCTCAGTGTGTGTTTGAAACCGTTGGAAACGAGAAATGTAGCGCTCCGCATATAATTTACAAATCTGACCCTTGCATTCTGTGAAGTGCTACAGCCTTATTTGTGGATACAATGATACCCTTCCTCTTCAAAAAGACGCAGTCACAATTTAATATCATTATATGGTTAAATGTCCAGGTGTAACTAGTTACATTTAGTGATCGTGCACTGAAATTCTCCAAAAACACGTGGGGAAATGGCACTGGTGAGAAAATGCTGTGTGTATGGGGCTTGTTTCACTGAATTGTCGGCATGCTCAGCTTTTCTGTTTTCAAGCGCTTGTTTTCGTATGTGCCCGCCACTAAATGTTATGATGAAGGTCCATGTATGTATGTCCTGGCACCCCTGAGGGCTAGCTGAGTGCGCCCTGATCTGACTTTTCAAGAGACGCCTTTGCATACCTTGAATGCATTAAAATGACTACAGAGAGAGGCGTTGAGACACTTGGCTTAGCATTGCCCGCACTCCTGCCTTGTGCACTGCATTGGTGTGTCTTGTCAGGAGTTGCATTGCAGTGAATGTCCTTCCTGCAGGAGTGGTCATGAACAAGCCACTCATATGGGTCAGGCACCAATGGCAAACAAGCATTGGCAAAGCCAATAGGTCTCGCCTTTAACAGGCGAGTGCTGACTTATTGGCAGAATGATGATGGTTAACAGTGTTGTGTTGGTTAGTAGGGTGGTGGTAGGTTGTAGTCGGTGGTGGTGAGGATGGTGAGGGGTGATGGTGGTGGTGAGGTGTGTGGTGATTAGGGTGGCACCATGATGAATTTTAAGAGAAATCACTGCAGGGGCATGGCCTGGAAACCTCAGGCGACTGAAAAACGCCAGATGCACCATCTGCACGGGCTGCGGCCAGGAGCTGGAGTTGTGTCCGGACCCCGCTGGATCTTAGCCTGTGGTGTACCTCGGCCCTTTGTGACCCATTGGGGCTGCCATTGATTCTGCGGAAAGGAGCAGTAGTGCGGATGTCTAGTGTGGATGTCTGATGCCTGATGTCTGATGCTTGTGGATGTCTGATGCTTGTGGATGTCTGATGCCTGATGATGTATGAGGTCTGATGCCTGATGCTTGTTGATGTATGATGTCTGATGTCTGATGCTTGTGGATCTATGATGCCTGATGTCTGATGCCTGTGGATGTCTGATGTCTGACCTTATAAGTGTTTAGCCATGCAACAGTTGATGTTGTTGCACCAAGGATATTGTGCTGGATAACTAAACACTTATAAGGTCCCAAAGGCGACACCTATTGGCTATGCCAATGCTTGTTTAATCTTTCTGCAGCCCTTAGAACTTGGTTGGCAGCTACAGATGATTGCCAAGTTACCTTGGTGGTTTCGTTGATACGTCCTAGTGTTGGAGATATAAACTCAACTGAAATTATGTTGTTTGTAGGGGTGGGCAGATTTCATGGAGTTGCACTACACGGAATTCCATGGAGTTGCATAAAAACTCAGTGGAATTCCGCCGAGTTCCACTCAGCCCTAATGACCAGGACTCGGTGCCTGGGAATCCCACTACAGCCGTTAGGGTCAGTTATTCCTCCTCAATTAGCATCCTCTAGGTGGAGGGTTTCATGGGACATAACCCTAGGAGTCAGTCATGCCTACAGACAGCATCCTATGTAGATGCCTACTAGCTCAGGGAATGAATCATCGCCACCAGTAACTTCTGATGCATGCCAAGGCCACTGGCTAATCACCACCACCAGTAACCTCTGATGCTTGCCAAGGCCATTGGCCAATCACGGACACCACCACCTTTAACTCCTGCTGCATGCAGAGGGTGCTGGCTAACTACCGACACCACCACTGGTAACTCTGTCTTAGCTGCTATGCCAATCCAGCACTCTTCCAAGGAATGAACCGAACGTCTCCTCTCAACACCTCACAAAAGAAACAAGTGGGAGCCCTGTAATAGGTGATGCCCTTTGACTGTGCCCCTAACCTTGCCTGGGAGTGGGCGGGGCTTTGTGATGCTTCTCACTGTGCAGCCTTCTGCGTTGCGCCTGGGCATGGCGACTGATACCCTCAAAGGCTCCCGTGATCTTAGGCCAGTCGGATCCCTTTTGTGGCATCTGAGGGCGCAGGGCAAGTCCAGTTTTCCCTCCCGCTCTGCACAGGATGTGAGGTGCATTGCTTCTTGCCCCATTTCCTGTTGCCCCTGGACGTATGTCCTCACTTCTGCCAGGTGCTCCTTAAAAAGACAGTGGCTATTAATAAAAGATATCTCTAACCTCTCCAGCAGCGGCACCCAACAGAGACAGTTTGAGAGAGGTCAGCAGTCCAGTTCTTTATTAGAACTCTATGGTTCCAAATAGTAGAGGCATTAAAGGGACCTCAACAAAAGGAAAAATGTTCACAAGGAACTCATTTAGACTAACATGATGCATTTATGCAAGAAAAGTATACCTTGCTTGAATTAATAAAAAAAGAGAAACACCAGAAAATACAGGATGCAATCTTTTTGATGACTCTGTAAGAAAATTGGCAGCTCACCTGACAATTTCTCAATTTAGCTCACTTCAGCCGAAGTGAGCGTAATTTATTTCATAATTAAATTAATCAAAAAAGTACCACAAAGTAATTGAACAGAAAGACACTTATCAAACTATATACAATATATACATTATGCGGTGATTAAAGTGAACCCACGTGGAGTGACCATAACCTAACTCTAGTGCAAGGAGTGTTTCTAAAGTGACTTGAAAGAAAGGGAAACGGTTATTGGAAGTAAAAAAGAGGAGTTGGACATTTGTAATACATTAAATAATATTCAATGGCTTTTTTAGGCTCTCTCTTTATGGAGTCGACGACGTTTCGACCATCTCTTGAAACATTCACCCCCAGTCAAGAGATCTGGGTTAAATCCATCATTCTTTTGCTCACCATGCCACCCCAGTTTAGACCTGGCCATATGCAAATCAGTCTTGACCCTGTGCCTCATGGGAACAGTCCAGCCCGAACTGCCAAGCCAGGTCCTCCCTGGACCGGAAACAAGCATCCTAGGACCGGTTTCAGGGTTTCACCCTCTTCAGCCAGGATAGCTTGAATCCAGTGGCACAGTGAGCCCGGGACCCACGTCTGGGCATACCCGGCGCACTTAGGGCGAGAAAGCAAAAGACACACAATTGATGGATGGAATGCAGAACAAATCAAAACATTCACCCCCAGTCAAGAGATCTGGGTTAAATCCATCATTCTTTTGCTCACCATGCCACCCCAGTTTAGACCTGGCCATATGCAAATCAGTCTTGACCCTGTGCCTCATGGGAACAGTCCAGCCCGAACTGCCAAGCCAGGTCATCCCTGGACCGGAAACAAGCATCCTAGGACCGGTTTCGGGGTTTCACCCCTCTTCAGCCAGGATAGCTTGAATCCAGTGGCACAGTGAGCCCGGGACCCACGTCTGGGCATACCCGGCGCACCTAGGGCGAGAAAGCAAAAGACACACAATTGATGGACGGAATGCAGAACAAATCAAAACATTCACCCCCAGTCAAGAGATCTGGGTTAAATCCATCATTCTTTTGCTCACCATGCCACCCCAGTTTAGACCTGGCCATATGCAAATCAGTCTTTACCCTGTGCCTCATGGGAACAGTCCAGCCCGAACTGCCAAGCCAGGTCCTCCCTGGACCGGAAACAAGCATCCTAGGACCGGTTTCGGGGTTTCACCCCTCTTCAGCCAGGATAGCTTGAATCCAGTGGAACAGTGAGCCCGGGACCCACGTCTGGGCATTCCCGGCGCACTTAGGGCGAGAAAGAAAAAGACACACAATTGATGGACGGAATGCAGAACAAATCAAAACATTCACCCCCAGTCAAGAGATCTGGGTTAAATCCATAATTCTTTTGCTCACCATGCCACCCCAGTTTAGACCTGGCCATATGCAAATGAGTCTTGACCCTGTGCCTCATGGGAACGGTCCAGCCCGAACTGCCAAGCCAGGTCCTCCCTGGACCGGAAACAAGCATCCTAGGACCGGTTTCGGGTTTCACCCCTCTTCAGCCAGGATAGCTTGAATCCAGTGGCACAGTGAGCCCGGGACCCACGTCTGGGCATACCCGGCGCACTTAGGGTGAGAAAGCAAAAGACACACAATTGATGGACGGAATGCAGAACAAATCAAAACATTCACCCCCAGTCAAGAGATCTGGGTTAAATCCATCATTCTTTTGCTCACCATGCCACCCCAGTTTAGACCTGGTCATATGCAAATCAGTCTTGACCCTGTGCCTCATGGGAACAGTCCAGCCCGAACTGCCAAGCCAGGTCCTCCCTGGACCGGAAACAAGCATCCTAGGACCGGTTACGGGGTTTCACCCCTCTTCAGCCAGGATAGCTTGAATCCAGTGGCACAGTGAGCCCGGTACCCACGTCTGGGCATACCCGGCGCACTTAGGGCGAGAAAGCAAAAGACACACAATTGATGGACGGAATGCAGAACAAATCAAAACATTCACCCCCAGTCAAGAGATCTGGGTTAAATCCATCATTCTTTTGCTCACCATGCTACCCCAGTTTAGACCTGGCCATATGCAAATCAGTCTTTACCCTGTGCCTCATGGGAACAGTCCAGCCCGAACTGCCAAGCCAGGTCCTCCCTGGACCAGAAACAAGCATCCTAGGACCGGTTTCGGGGTTTCACCCCTCTTCAGCCAGGATAGCTTGAATCCAGTGGAACAGTGAGCCCGGGACCCACGTCTGGGCATTCCCGGCGCACTTAGGGCGAGAAAGAAAAAGACACACAATTGATGGACGGAATGCAGAACAAATCAAAACATTCACCCCCAGTCAAGAGATCTGGGTTAAATCCATAATTCTTTTGCTCACCATGCCACCCCAGTTTAGACCTGGCCATATGCAAATGAGTCTTGACCCTGTGCCTCATGGGAACAGTCCAGCCCGAACTGCCAAGCCAGGTCCTCCCTGGACCGGAAACAAGCATCCTAGGACCGGTTTCGGGGTTTCACCCCTCTTCAGCCAGGATAGCTTGAATCCAGTGGCACAGTGAGCTCGGGACCCACGTCTGGGCATACCCGGCGCACTTAGGGTGAGAAAGCAAAAGACACACAATTGATGGACGGAATGCAGAACAAATCAAAACATTCACCCCCAGTCAAGAGATCTGGGTTAAATCCATCATTCTTTTGCTCACCATGCCACCCCAGTTTAGACCTGGTCATATGCAAATCAGTCTTGACCCTGTGCCTCATGGGAACAGTCCAGCCCGAACTGCAAAGCCAGGTCCTCCCTGGACCGGAAACAAGCATCCTAGGACCGGTTATGGGGTTTCACCCCTCTTCAGCCAGGATAGCTTGAATCCAGTGGCACAGTGAGCCTGGTACCCACGTCTGGGCATACCCGGCGCACTTAGGGCGAGAAAGCAAAAGACACACAATTGATGGACGGAATGCAGAACAAATCAAAACATTCACCCCCAGTCAAGAGATCTGGGTTAAATCCATCATTCTTTTGCGCACCATGCCACCCCAGTTTAGACCTGGCCATATGCAAATCAGTCTTGACCCTGTGCCTCATGGGAACAGTCCAGCCCGAACTGCCAAGCCAGGTCCTCCCTGGACCGGAAACAAGCATCCTAGGACCGGTTTCGGGTTTCACCCTCTTCAGCCAGGATAGCTTGAATCCAGTGGCACAGTGAGCCTCGGGACCCACGTCTGGGCATACCCGGCGCACTTAGGGCGAGAAAACAAAAGACACACAATTGATGGACGGAATGCAGAACAAATCAAAACATTCACCCCCAGTCAAGAGATCTGGGTTAAATCCATCATTCTTTTGCTCACCATGCCACCCCAGTTTAGATGGCCATGTCTGAACTGGGGTGGTGGAGTGAGCTAAAGAATGATGATGGATTAAACCCAGATCAGTTGACTGGGGGTGAGTGTTTGATTTGCTCAAGCGCTCCGTCCATCATCCCCTTTGGTATCGCTTTGTTCGCCCTTAGTTGGCAGGGTATGCCCAGACGTGGGTCCCTTGCTCACTTTGCCACTGGATTCAAGCTAGCCTGGCTGATGACGGCTGAATAGCCAGAAACCGGTCCCAGGATGGTTGTTTCCGGTCCAGGGAAGACATGGCTTGGCAGTTCGGGCTGGACTGTTCCCATGAGGCACAGGGTCAGACTGATTTGCATATGGCCATGTCTGAACTGGGGTGGTGGAGTGAGCTAAAGAATGATGATGGATTAAACCCAGATCAGTTGACTGGGGGGTGAGTGTTTGATTTGCTCAAGCGCTCCGTCCATCATCCCCTTTGGTATCGCTTTGTTCGCCCTAAGTTGGCAGGGTATGCCCAGACATGGGTCCCTTGCTCACTTTGCCACTGGATTCAAGCTAGCCTGGCTGATGATGGCTGAATAGCCAGAAACCGGTCCCAGGATGCTTGTTTCCGGTCCAGGGAAGACATGGCTTGGCAGTTCGGGCTGGACTGTTCCCATGAGGCACAGGGTCAGACTGATTTGCATATGGCCATGTCTGAACTGGGGTGGTGGAGTGAGCTAAAGAATGATGATGGATTAAACCCAGATCAGTTGACTGGGGGTGAGTGTTTGATTTGCTCAAGCGCTCCGTCCATCATCCCCTTTGGTATCGCTTTGTTCACCCTTAGTTGGCAGGGTATGCCCAGACGTGGGTCCCTTGCTCACTTTGCCACTGGATTCAAGCTAGCCTGGCTGATGACGGCTGAATAGCCAGAAACCGGTCCCAGGATGCTTGTTTCCGGTCCAGGGAAGACATGGCTTGGCAGTTCGGGCTGGACTGTTCCCATGAGGCACAGGGTCAGACTGATTTGCATATGGCCATGTCTGAACTGGGGTGGTGGTGGAGTGGTGGTGGAGTGAGCTAAAGAATGATGATGGATTAAACCCAGATCAGTTGACTGGGGGTGAGTGTTTGATTTGCTCAAGCGCTCCTTCCATCATCCCCTTTGGCCACGTCTGGGCATACCCAGCGCACTTAGGGCGAGAAAGCAAAAGACACACAATTGATGGACGGAATGCAGAACAAATCAAAACATTCACCCCCAGTCAAGAGATCTGGGTTAAATCCATCATTATTTTGCTCACCATGCCACCCCAGTTTAGATGGCCATGTCTGAACTGGGGTGGTGGAGTGAGCTAAAGAATGATGATGGATTAAACCCAGATCAGTTGACTGGGGGTGAGTGTTTGATTTGCTCAAGCGCTCCGTCCATCATCCCCTTTGGTATCGCTTTGTTCGCCCTTAGTTGGCAGGGTATGCCCAGACGTAGGTCCCTTGCTCACTTTGCCACTGGATTCAAGCTAGCCTGGCTGATGACGGCTGAATAGCCAGAAACCGGTCCCAGGATGCTTGTTTCCGGTCCAGGGAAGACATGGCTTGGCAGTTCGGGCTGGACTGTTCCCATGAGGCACAGGGTCAGACTGATTTGCATATGGCCATGTCTGAACTGGGGTGGTGGAGTGAGCTAAAGAATGATGATGGATTAAACCCAGATCAGTTGACTGGGGGTGAGTGTTTGATTTGCTCAAGCGCTCCATCCATCATCCCCTTTGGTATCGCTTTGTTCGCCCTTAGTTGGCAGGGTATGCCCAGACATGGGTCCCTTGCTCACTTTGCCACTGGATTCAAGCTAGCCTGGCTGATGATGGCTGAATAGCCAGAAACCGGTCCCAGGATGCTTGTTTCCGGTCGAGGGAAGACATGGCTTGGCAGTTTGGGCTGGACTGTTCCCATGAGGCACAGGGACAGACTGATTTGCATATGGCCATGTCTGAACTGGGGTGGTGGAGTGAGCTAAAGAATGATGATGGATTAAACCCAGATCAGTTGACTGGGGGTGAGTGTTTGATTTGCTCAAGCGCTCCTTCCATCATCCCCTTTGGTATCGCTTTGTTCGCCCTTAGTTGGCAGGGTATGCCCATACGTGGGTCCCTTGCTCACTTTGCCACTGGATTCAAGCTAGCCTGGCTGATGGCGGCTGAATAGCCAGAAACCGGTCCCAGGATCCTTGTTTCCGGTCCAGGGAAGACATGGCTTGGCAGTTCGGGCTGGACTGTTCCCATGAGGCACAGGGTCAGACTGATTTGCATATGGCCATGTCTGAACTGGGGTGGTGGAGTGAGCTAAAGAATGATGATGGATTAAACCCAGATCAGTTGACTGGGGGTGAGTGTTTGATTTGCTCAAGCGCTCCGTCCATCATCCCCTTTGGTATCGCTTTGTTCGCCCTTAGTTGGCAGGGTATGCCCAGACGTGGGTCCCTTGCTCACTTTGCCACTGGATTCAAGCTAGCCTGGCTGATGACGGCTGAATAGCCAGAAACCGGTCCCAGGATGCTTGTTTCCGGTCCAGGGAAGACATGGCTTGGCAGTTCGGGCTGGACTGTTCCCATGAGGCACAGGGTCAGACTGATTTGCATATGGCCATGTCTGAACTGGGGGTGGTGGAGTGAGCTAAAGAATGATGATGGATTAAACCCAGATCAGTTGACTGGGGGTGAGTGTTTGATTTGCTCAAGCGCTCCGTCCATCATCCCCTTTGGTATCGCTTTGTTCGCCCTTAGTTGGCAGGGTATGCCCAGACGTGGGTCCCTTGCTCACTTTGCCACTGGATTCAAGCTAGCCTGGCTGATGACGGCTGAATAGCCAGAAACCGGTCCCAGGATGCTTGTTTCCGGTCCAGGGAAGACATGGCTTGGCAGTTCGGGCTGGACTGTTCCCATGAGGCACAGGGTCAGACTGATTTGCATATGGCCATGTCTGAACTGGGGTGGTGGAGTGAGCTAAAGAATGATGATGGATTAACCCCAGATCAGTTGACTGGGGGTGAGTGTTTGATTTGCTCAAGCGCTCCGTCCATCATCCCCTTTGGTATCGCTTTGTTCGCCCTTAGTTGGCAGGGTATGCCCAGACGTGGGTCCCTTGCTCACTTTGCCACTGGATTCAAGCTAGCCTGGCTGATGACAGCTGAATAGCCAGAAACCGGTCCCAGGATGCTTGTTTCCGGTCCAGGGAAGACATGGCTTGGCAGTTCGGGCTGGACTGTTCCCATGAGGCACAGGGTCAGACTGATTTGCATATGGCCATGTCTGAACTGGGGTGGTGGAGTGAGCTAAAGAATGATGATGGATTAAACCCAGATCAGTTGACTGGGGGTGAGTGTTTGATATGCTCAAGCGCTCCTTCCATCATCCCCTTTGGTATCGCTTTGTTCGCCCTTAGTTGGCAGGGTATGCCCATACGTGGGTCCCTTGCTCACTTTGCCACTGGATTCAAGAAAGCCTGGCTGATGACGGCTGAATAGCCAGAAACCGGTCCCAGGATGCTTGTTTCCGGTCCAGGGAAGACATGGTTTGGCAGTTCGGGCTGGACTGTTCCCATGAGGCACAGGGTCAGACTGATTTGCATATGGCCATGTCTGAACTGGGGTGGTGGAGTGAGCTAAAGAATGATGATGGATTAAACCCAGATCAGTTGACTGGGGGTGAGTGTTTGATTTGCTCAAGCGCTCCGTCCATCATCCCCTTTGGTATCGCTTTGTTCGCCCTTAGTTGGCAGGGTATGCCCAGACGTGGGTCCCTTGCTCACTTTGCCACTCGATTCAAGCTAGCCTGGACTATGACGGCTGAATAGCCAGAAACCGGTCGCAGGATGCTTGTTTCCAGTCCAGGGAAGACATGGCTTGGCAGTTCGGGCTGGACTGTTCCCATGAGGCACAGGGTCAGACTGATTTGCATATGGCCATGTCTGAACTGGGGTGGTGGAGTGAGCTAAAGAATGATGATGGATTAAACCCAGATCAGTTGACTGGGGGTGAGTGTTTGATTTGCTCAAGCGCTCCGTCCATCATCCCCTTTGGTATCGCTTTGTTCGCCCTTAGTTAGCAGGGTATGCCCAGACGTGGGTCCCTTGCTCACTTTGCCACTGGATTCAAGCTAGCCTGGCTGACGACGGCTGAATAGCCAGAAACCGGTCCCAGGATGCTTGTTTCCGGTCCAGGGAAGACATGGCTTGGCAGTTCGGGCTGGACTGTTCCCATGAGGCACAGGGTCAGACTGATTTGCATATGGCCATGTCTGAACTGGGGTGGTGGAGTGAGCTAAAGAATGATGATGGATTAAACCCAGATCAGTTGACTGGGGGTGAGTGTTTGATTTGCTCAAGCGCTCCGTCCATCATCCCCTTTGGTATCGCTTTGTTCGCCCTTAGTTGGCAGGGTATGCCCAGACGTGGGTCCCTTGCTCACTTTGCCACTGGATTCAAGCTAGCCTGGCTGATGACGGCTGAATAGCCAGAAACCGGTCCCAGGATGCTTGTTTCCGGTCCAGGGAAGACATGGCTTGGCAGTTCGGGCTGGACTGTTCCCATGAGGCACAGGGTCAGACTGATTTGCATATGTCCATGTCTGAACTGGGGTGGTGGAGTGAGCTAAAGAATGATGATGGATTAAACCCAGATCAGTTGACTGGGGGTGAGTGTTTGATTTGCTCAAGCGCTCCGTCCATCATCCCCTTTGGTATCGGCAGATACAATGAGGCACATGGGAGGACCAGACGTGTGGTGGAGCGGACTTTTGGACTGCTGAAGTCCAGATTCAGATGCCTGGACTGCACCGGGGGTGCACTGGCATACTCCCCACAGAAGGTGTGCCAGATAGTTGTGGCATGCTGCATGCTGCACAATCTCACGATTCGCAGGCAGATCCCCCTGATAGTGGATGACGGTGATCAGCCAGGGCCCCCGCCTGCAGAACAAGCTGTGTCCTGTGACGAGGACAGTGGAGAGGAGGAAGCAGTGAATGAGCGTCAGCAGCTCATCGCCCGCTACTTCACTTGACGGTGAGTGACCATGTACGACGGCTGATGTTGCTGTAGTTGTGTAGGTGTATGTGTGCATTGTCATGGCGGCCTATTGTTCACTGAGTGCTGTGTGGCAATGGTCCATGTCCAGGGTAGTATGCCACTGACAGTGGCTGTAGCATTGTGCCCTGTTGCTCTGTGAGATGTGTGTACATTGCTTAAACTTGATGACAAGTACTGTGTGATGAGTGTGTGACACACACATTCAATGGACTCTTGTTCTGTTTTTCACCCCTAGGTCCCTACAGCCTCTCCTGGCCTATCGACATACCACACTCCAGATGCATTTCTGATCATGGTGACGGTTGCACATCCTTGATTAAACACAGAGCAGATAAAACAGAATGTGATCCAGGCGTATTTATTTTAAGCGGTGACATGTGATTGTGGGCAAGGTGATCACAAAAGTGGTGCATGCTGAAACAATGAGTTGACGGACATGTCCGCGTGATGGTCAAGGTGTACCCATGTTGTTCTGGGTCCACAGTCCGACAGACACATGCCATTCACATGGCAGTGTGGGGTAGGATAGTAGTCCAAGTGAATGCAGTAGATGGCCACGTGGCTGGCTGACTCACTGGCGTTTGGAGAGTGCGAAGTCATCTCTGGACACCTGTTTCCTCTTCGGATGACCCCTTCCACGTTTGAGAGGGGGGGTTGTGTTTGTGGGCTGCTGGTGGTGGCTGAGGATTGCCCACTCGCTGTGGACGCAGGGGAACTGGATGTTGCACGACCCTGCGCCCCAGCAGGTGGTGGCGGAGGTGGTGTGGTTGGCCTTGATTGGGCCCTCACCGCCACCACCAGCTGGCCCATGAGGTCGACAAGTTTGCCCATACGGGTCACGAATTGGCCCATATGGGCATCCATGGACCTCAACACCCCAACGACTTCCCGCGTATCGGCAGCTGACCGGGCCCATTGTCCCTGGGCCTCTTCATAGGCCCCAAGGACTCTGGCGATTTGCGGCAGGGCTTGGCTCCCAGACTCTGATGGCGTTGGCCTGCTCCTCCCACCTGAACTGCTGCCACCGACCTGCCCACTTGCCACATTGGTCACCCGGGGCCTCGTTGTGGCTCCCAGGGTCGATGTCGACGTGCGTACCACCACTTGCACAGGGTGAATGGTCAGGGAGGCCCTGGTGGTGGTGGTGGTGGTGGTGGTGGTTGCGGCGGTGGTGGTGGTCGCAATGACCATGGCAGCAGGGGACTGGTCACCAGCCCTGGGAGATGGGTTGGTGGGTAGGAGGGGTCCTGGGGAGCGGTTGCGCCCTGCCACACCAGATGTGCCTGGTCGGGAGTCCTCGTCCGAAGAGGTGTCCAGGTCTTCCACATCCGTGAGTCCGGGTGGAGGGCTTGTGGACTGGCTGTGATGGCTGCTGTCTCCCTCTTCAGCATCATGCTGTTCGTCACCTGTGGGGCGGAGACAAAAGGTTATTGTGTTGCACCTTGCAAGGTTTGTGTTAGATGTCTGACATTCACAGTTTGTGCACAGTTGTGCACTGATTTCCCAGATGCGTGTGTATGGCTCTACAATGTGTGTGCGTGATCAAGGCAATGGAATAGTGTGATGGGTGCATATGGCATGGGACGGATTTGGAATGCCAATCGGTGTGTGTTGCAGTACCCCTACATTTTGTGGCTTTGGTGGAAACGGGGTACAGCCCCATGATCGCTTTTGAGATGAAATATGGTTTTGGAGTTCAAATGAAACGCTTAGAAACGCAGATGGCAAAAGGGGTACAGCCCCATGAACGCTTTTGAGATGAAATATGTTTTTGGGGTTCAAATGAAACGCTTAGAAACGCAGATGGCAAAAGGGGTACAGCCCCATGAATGCTTTTGAGATGAAATATGGTTTTGGGGTTCAAATGAAACGCTTAGAAACGCAGATGGGATAAGGAGTACAGCTCCATCAACGCTTTTGATATGAAATATGGTTTTGTGGTACATACTGTGACATATGGGTGCAGAAGGGGACATGTGTTTTGGCCACACGACACTGCAGAGACAAAGGTGTGTGTATGTCTGACATACCCAGCATATCTGCTCACTGTTATCATTTAGGGACATTACACTGCAAGCATTGTAGTGAGTGAGTAATGGTTGTGTGCCACACAACGTATTGCAGATGGGACAATTCCTTGGTGTGCGTGCTACCCTCAGCCATGTGCAGCAATGCAGTGCTCTTGGGGTGTTGACTATATTAGGTATGTTGTAAATCACAGTGTGACGTGCGCTTCAGACACTGCAGACACATTTTTGGTCATTGGCAGGAATCTTTGCTGAACTACTGTATATGGGACAACTGTTTAGATGATATACCTTTCATGACACTGGGGCTGAAAGATGAGATGGATGAGATTTTGAATGTGCATTGTGTAGCTTTGTGGTTCATGGGTCCAGTGGTGTATGTGACATTACTGGGGTTCCACTCTGTTACATTGAGACAAGATAGACTTACATGGGTGATGTTGTACAATGTCAACTGAACAAGCAGACACGACTACATGGACAAGACTTCGATGGTGTTGCTGATGTGTGTGATGACTGGCACAGTGCACGCCATGTGGGTCAGTACTCCAGTGAGACTTGTGCATGCAGACGTGACTCCTTACGTGTTAGTGTATTTGAGATGGCTCATGTGGGCTATGACTCTGTAATTCATGTCCGTGTGCACATTAGTCACATGATTATGACAGGGAGCACTGCTACCTGTTCCTCTGCTACGTGACATGTCCCAAATGTTAGTCGTAGTACAGTCCTCATGCCTACAGACACCCCGCCCTGTACAGTAGTCTACCTACTTGTTGGTTTGGAGGGAGCAATGCAATGGCTACCACATGGTTATGAGAGGGAGGGTGCTCCATCTTGCTGGTCTGTGGGAGTGGGGGCCGTGTTGTGAGTTGTGGTGATGGCTTACCACCCACAGACACCCCTCCATGTAGGGAAACATATCTACCTGTCGGGTGAAGGTGTGCACTGCAATGGCTGACACATGGGTGTGGGTAGTGCTCCATCTTGCTGCGCTGTAGGACTAGGGGCCTGGTGGGGGTTGTACTTCTGCAGTCCCCCCTCCGATACACGGACTTTGTGGTAAGGCTACTTACTTGTTACTTGTTGGTTAGTGCAGCTATGGCTGACACATGAGTGTGGGTGTGGGGAGTGCTTCTTTAGGCGCATCTGGGGTACAAGGGGACCTGGTGGGAGTTGTGGTGCTGGGTGACTGTACACATGCCCCCATGGTTTTGTTTGTTGGTACCTTTGGGCTGAGTGTGTGGGAGTGTCTGTTGCATGTGTGAGAGATGTCTTGTGTATTGTGTACTGGACATGGGGGTGTTTGGCCCTCGGAGCTATGGCATTCTGGTAGTGCATGACAGTACATTGCGGTGTGCTGGTATACATTTGTTGGTACTTACCAGCCTCCACTCCCCCTGGTATTCCGGTGAGACTCTCCGGATGTAGAATGCCTCGCACCTTCTCCTCCCACGCCTTGAAGGTCTTGAATGGCACGGGATTTCCGCCGCCAGTCCTGTCAGCCAACTCACGATTCGTGGCCTCCTTCTTCCTGACCACGCTTTTCAGGTTGTGCCACCTCTTTGTAATTTCACCCTGGTTGCGTGGCACATTCCCAACTGCATTCACCTGGTCTATGATCCTGCTCCACATTCTGTTTCTGGTGGCTACTGGTGTCTGTTGGACCTGGTTCCCATAGATTTGTGGGTGCACCTTGATGATCTCGTCGACCATGACCGTCAACTCAGTGGCAGTGTACTTAGGCATTCTTTGTGTTGCCATGGTGTGTGTTTTGGTATTTGTGGTGCTGGTGTGGTGGGTGTGTGGTGTGTGATGTGCAGGGGGTTAGTGGTGCCGGTGTTTCAGTGGTGATGGTGGTGGTGTTGTTGGTGATGAGTGTGATGTGTGCGTGCGTGTGGTATGCTGCTTTCCTTTGTGGCTCTCTGGGTTCTCTGCTGCTGTCTTTGCTTTGTAGTAGTGCAAGGGATTGTGGTCTCTGAAGGGGCTGCTTTTGTACTCACCTATGTGGGTGTGTCATGATGGGCTGTCGTTTTCAGGTGTGTTGTGCCTGGTGTCCTGGTATTTGTAGTTTTTTTGTTTTGCCAGGGGGGATGTGTCTTTGGGATGTGTTCTGTGTTTGGGTATTTTGGCGTAGTTTGCTGTGTGGACTTGTTGGCCATGTTGTGTGTATTTCTTTGGTCCGCCAATGATTTCCGGGCATGGACGTGGCCGCCAGGCCTTCCACCGTGTCAGTTATTCATCTCTGTTGTTAACCGTGGCGGGCGGGAAATATGTAGATTTTCCGCGCTCATGTCGGTGAGATCCTGATTTCACGGCGGGTGTCTCGGTCGTCAGAGCGGGCGGATTTGGGTTGTCGGGCGGGATTGCGTCCGCGGCAGACGGATAATCTTCTACTCTGACATGGACGGGCAGAATTTTGTGTGTTTTTACCGCCGCAGGCGGAGGTTGCTTCGCGACATCATAATTGCTCGGTCAGTATTCCCATGGTGCAGGCGGGCGGTTTTTTCAGGCTATAGTAGATGGCGGATTTTTTACCGCCGGTTATCGTAATGGGCCCCTATATTTTTGCAAACAATATTAATGACTTCTATATTTTTGAAAACGGTATTTCTTACCTTAAATTCGATATTCTTGACCCAATGTTTTTGCTGTCGATATTTCTGTCACAATATTTCCAACTCAATATTTGTGCAAGTCGACATTTGCAACTCAATATTCTGTCTGAATACCCTTTCCAAATACCGAATCACAAACCCATTTTGCGATTCAGTAACAGGTTACCGAATCGCAAACTAGGGTTTATTACATGTATATGAGAATCGGCCTGTTTTTGAATGCAAAAAATGTTTGATACATGTGGCCTAAGATCCTAGCTTTGGTGAAAAACTTTTCGCACAAAGTCAGATCTGCTACATACAGTGAAGAAATAAGATGGCGGAATACAGCCCTGCTTTAGACCTTTCATATTTGTTAGCTTTGGAGATAGAGCTCTCTTTGTTAATTTAATTTGAAGGCAATTTTTTGATGTAAGGAAACCTAAAAATAGAACAGTGTGTGGCTGACTTTTATCAAATGCACAAAAATAATTGATGTAGCATACATACACAGTAAGGTATTTTTTTCAATGCTTTGTTCACTAAAAGTTTGAGTTTGATAACAATATAAGTCGTTGAACAGCCAGATCTGAAGCCAGTTTAATTGACTGAGATTAAGGGCCCGATTCCAATCTCGCTAGGAAAGCCCTCCGTACGACTCGGATCCGGAGGGATTTCTGAGCAAGACGTGCTCTGGGAGTCCGAACGAGTGAGTACGATGCAGCCGTATGCTTACGGACTCGGTTCGCTCGGACTCCCATTGGACTCTAAGGGAGCCGGTGTACAGACGCGTACACAGGCTCCCATAGCAAAAAAAAGGGGTGGGTGGGGAAAGCGTACACCCTGTGGCGGGCACCCCAGGGGTCCGCTGCACTGTGCATGCTTGGATCCGGAGGACCCATGGGCACCCCCCCGTGATAGATTCAGAGGGCCCCGGGTGAAGGGGGGCCTGGTACGGCCCCCCAAAGTACTCTTCTGACAGCAATTTCATCTTGCTGAGACCGAGGTGAAGCGGCTGTCCGAATCGTGCATCGTACTTGCTCGGTCGGAAATCGGCTCCATTGCGCGCACGATTCGTCTACGAACGAGACGTACTGAGCGATTTGGGTCCGGAAACGATTCGGTCGGCGCTTACACGATCTTCGCATCGTACTTGGCCGTTCGGACTCGTGTACGATTCGGTCGTAAACAAGGGCTACGGATCGGGTCCGGTAAAGCCAAATCCGATTCGGAGGCCTTCCGAGCGAGATCGGAATCGGGCCCTAAGTTATTATTGGTTACTTAAGAATAAGGATTATCTAGTATACATTTGCCAAAACGTTTTCCTTCAGCCTCGAGGAGGGCAATAAGGCTGTCATTTTTTTGATTTTTTTAGATCATTTTTTGTGTAATAAATGTATTGAAGTCCATATCCATGAAGTTAGGATTTTGCCCGATTCAAGTACTAGTACTAATATATGAAGCAGTATGCTCCAAAGATTAGTGTCTGCTTTTAAAACCTCAAAGGGTATCCCATATGGGCCAGCTGCTGGTGAAGATCCTGAGTTCTTAATCAGGGCTATGATTTCCTCTTGGGAGATTTGCAAATTCAAATTTATGTGTCCAGAGAGTTTGAGTGTAGTGGATGTCATGCTGGCACAAAGATCATCTATATGCTACTTCTGCATGTCATATGATGTGAAGTGATCTCAAGCCGCTCTACGGGGCCCAGTGCCCCATTGCAAAATGTAAATTCATCCAAGCTGCTTCTTGATGGGTTCTGCACATTTCCAACATTTCTCGCCTGTCGCGTTTTTCATCTTTTACCCGTAAATCTCAGTATGGAGACTGTTGATTCTTCAAGTGTAGCCTCAGCTGATTCTCTGCAGCAGTTTATTCTATTCACTGCACCAATTGTTTATTGAAGGAGCATGGCTAGTCTGGTACTCGAGTGTGAACATAATGACATCTTGGCTATTTAATAGTGAAATTTTTTGATGAAGATAGCTATTCACCTTGATTGACCTTTGATGTATTGAGGTTAAAGTGCCTGTTAAGTTAAAGTCTGCAGTTTTTTATAATTTATATAGTTCTTACAGAAGAATAATTTGGTATAATGCAGTAAAGTATAATCAATTTTGCTTTTTGGTTTTGAAGAGATGACTGTGAGTCTTGCTGCTTTATCAGCCGGAAATCTCCCATTTAATGGGCAAAATACTACGTCAAATAATAGTTATTATTGTTCCACCTGTTAGCGGAGAAAGGTCTTCAGATGGGAGATTCTTCCAATGGTTGAATACTAAGTTATTGTAAAAGTCTTCTAGTAAATATGAATATACTTCTGTAATTTTGGTCCAAATTAAGTTCTTCAAGTACTGCAAAAAGACTAAGGGCCTAATTATGACTTTGTGGGTGTGGCTCCCACACCGTCAAAGCCGTACTGACACTGCCTGCCAGATTAGGAGTTCTCTCCTGGTCTGGCGGGTAGTGCTCTTGCGGTCCCACAGCGGTTCCCATTAAAAAAACACCGCAGTGGGAGCACCAAAGCCCGTTCCTGCACGGTATAGACTGTGCAGTCCATGCTGTGTAGGAAGGGGGGTGAATGCATACAGGAGGGCACAACATGTGCCCTTCATTGCAGGCACGCCATGACCCTGAGGAAACAGGGGCCCCCTCTTAGCATCCTCACTGCCACAGTTTTCATGGCAGCCTCACCGCCATGAAAACTGTGGTGGTGAGGAAACTCATAATATGCTCAGCGATGCCGCAGTGAAACTGTCATCATATTAGGGCCTCTCACCGCTGCGCCACTGCTGCAGGATCCATGATCCCTGGCGGTTGTGGCAGGCATGTGGCGGTCCCACCACTGTAATCGTAATACAATGGGTAGACCACCAATCTGGCGGTCAAGGGACTGCCACCACGGGTTCAGCAGTCCATTGTAATCAGCCCCTTAATTTATTCTGTAGTAGTGAAGGTGGGAAATACATGCTCAATAGTTGTGCTTGCTTTTGCCATCTTTAACCTATCCAAACTGGTAGGATTAGTTCTGATGATTTTGAATTGTTTATAGCAGTTTTTAGCTTAATATTGTTGAGTATTAAAATTAGCAGCCTGCCCACTGGGCGGCTTATAGTTCTTTGTTTAGCCCACATCTCATAGATTTCAAAATTAAATAGATTAAAGGATTTGGAATGTCAGGTTTCTAGCAGGCAGACCACTTGGCAGTAGGCTAGAAAAATTGTTAAGTTGTCTCCGCTTGACTTTATGTGTTTCTAAATTGCAGCAATGATTCTTTAGCAGATTAACAGCTCATTGACTTCTGGGTTGCTCCTTTGTTTTGGTAAGTGTAGAGATTGAGTCAGGTACAAGAGATGAGTTTCAAGTAGATTTATTCAGGATCATATCAAGATCATAACGAGACCAGATCAAGACCCTCTCAAGACCCCACCAGGAGCAGCCAGCAGGCAGCTCAGCCCATTCAACTGTGACTCATTTGACTCACAACATTCCAAACCATGTCATCACTGTAAGATTCTACAGGCAGGGCATGCATAACATTGAAGTCAGGATATAACATATCCCCCTTTCTCCCAAATAAACAAAAGAACAACAATGAGAGAACAACCATTGAAAAAAGGGCAATAAGAGAACAGCCATCGAAAGAAGAGCAACACGAGCGAAATCAAGAGACAGAGAAGAAAGGAAGCAAACATAGAAACCATCCTCCCTTCTATACACAACAGAAAAGAAGAAAAAACAACAACGTCAGCGAGAGAAGAAAAGGAAGCACAAAAGACTGCCCCAAAGCACACCCACTGGCCAGAATAGGAATGAATGAAGGCTGAAAATGGAAAACTAACAGAACACAGGGCTACAGGCTGCGACGAACGCAGAGGAAGGAAACACGACAGAAAAGCAGAGTAAAGCCCGGAATGCACAAGAGACACGAGAAGAAAACCTCAGAAGGAAAACAGAAATGAAAAGAGATGAAATGAAAAGAGAAACAAGAAAGATGAGGAAGGATAGAGGAAACTCCTCACCAAAACACCATTATCAATACATAATGAAGCATATAATATGAAGATAACAGTGTATATGAACAATAGCAAATAAATAAAATCAGAACAAACATAGAGTTACTACCCCTAGTGGTGATGACACATAAAAAATGAAAAGGGGTTGAGTGACGTGAGAGAACAGATATGGGTAAGAACCCAAATATTTAATGCAAAGGGACAGATATGGGTAAGAACCCAAATATTTAATGCAAAGGGACTGACACCCTTGCATAGCTCCCAGGAGGGAGGTAGAACAGAGTTGTGCACAAAAAAAATAATACTCCCCATACACACCCTATGTAGGGTAAACAAATAAAATGAGAGGTGTCCGTGTATGGACAACTAGTGTGGAGCTTCCACACTGTGCACAAAAGCAACGTAAATGTTAGCTTTTCGGGTAGAAACCCGAATACATGGGTAGGAACCTGTGACTTAAATTTGGGTAGGAACCCGAATTAAATGGGTAGGAACCCATGACTTATCTCTTGGGAAAGAGATGCATAAAACTAAATGGGTAGGAACCCATGACTTATCTCTTGGGAAACAGATGCATAAAAGATGCAAAAGGACTGGAACCTATGCATAATTGCCCTGAAACAACACAATACAACAAAGAACAAGGGCAAGAGTAGTAAGATAATGCATAAAAGCGACATTGCAGTATGCATAAAGTTTGAAATAAACAGACACTTTTACATTATGAAAAGACTCTTAGCTTGCGTAAGTCAGGTGTATACAGAGATAACATTGCTGCCAACGTACATGTGACTGTGTAAGAGAAAATGGTCCCAATGAACATGTACAAGTAAAACATTTGAATGCCAACAAACTGCACCGTAAATGAAGAATAATGTAACAGTTACTGGTGTGCCTGTCACCGGGATAGGAACAGGCAGACGAAACTGGACCCAACAGTACAACTCTGAGGAATCCAAGGTGCTTGAGCAAGAAAATACTTTACAATTGAGCCGACGCCAACTGAAAATATATGGACTCATTGGAATGTTGAAGTATAGAAAATAACCAAAAACTCTAATAAACAAACTAAAGACAGAAATGATGGTACAAGTAGAGATTTAGTTCTGTCTTGTCAATTTAAGGTTATAGAAGTTACGTAGAAAACAGCGGTGAAAGTACCTTGTTGTAGCAACAAAAACATATTGAGCATGACCTCTGCATTAGATTTGACCATGACTTGCTGGAACGGATCCACCGACGAGACGAGCTGAGTAAGAGAACTCCCAATGCTCTGCAAAAGTCACTGCTGGTTCGATGTAAGTAAGCAGATAATGTAAACCGAGCAGGAGCATGTAGACATTCACCCCTCAATCTTAACTGCGAAGCGAAATGCTGAAAGATGGCGGCACGTACCCTTGAAGACGCCCCGGATGGCTTGCGGTAAAAGCGTGCGCCCAAACGTCTTGCACAGCACTGAGCTTGAAGAGCGTGCGCACATCACAGAAGACACCACGGAGGCATCCCAAGACATCACGGAGGCATGGTAAGTATGGTGAAGCTGCGCGTGTTGAGAGTGTGCGCGCGGTGGAGAGGCTTGAGAGATTTGAATGTAAGCAGTTCAACTGCCATGGTGCAGCGGTAACACCACTGGCTCTCAAAACAATTAAATAAAATGCCCCACACACTGATAAACATGGAAAATCAGTCTCTGATACACCAAACATACCGGGTCAGAAAAGATGTCGCAGCATACACAAGAAGACGCCCAGGCAGTAGCTCCTTTCTCTGGTTGAGCAAAACTTGAAGCCGAGAAGACAGATAAATGGCAGAGGTTTCCAGGAGACAGTAGATACCGCTCTTCTTGCCAGGACAGTGAAAACGTCAATGAGAGGTAAGGAATACTGTATAACAGGCACAAAGAAGGCACCGCACAAACAGGGGTAGCAGTGAGAAAGCAGCACTCTTCCTCCCCAGCGTGCAGATGTTGATAAATGGCAGGTTACGTAGCTTTGAGCCAGAAACACACTTCTTCCAGACAGCATAGAGTAGGCTTACCCTCAATGAAGGCACAGCACAAGACGCAGGCGTTGGGAGGCGCAGAGGTTGGAAGGCTTACCCTCACAGGAACAACTGGCAGACTGGTGTGGGCGACCGATGGGAGGTCACTGGTGGGGTCGAGGATGCCAGTTGAAGGTAGATGCTTAGCTTGAGTTACTGTAGAGTTTGTAGTTGGAGTTGCTTGACGTTTGAAGAGGTGATAGATGCAGGTTCTTTTGAATATCGTCGCCAAAAACTTGTAGAGATTGAGTCAGGTACAAGAGATGAGTTTCACGTAGATTTATTCAGGATCATATCAAGATCATAAAGAGACCAGATCAAGACCCTCTCAAGACGCCACCAGGAGCAGCCAGCAGGCAGCTCAGCCCATTAAACTGTGACTCATTTGACTCACAACATTCCAAACCATGTCATCACTGTAAGATTCTACAGGCAGGGCATGCATAACATTGAAGTCAGGATATAACGGTAAGAAGCAGGGATGTCATGTTCTGGTTAAAGTATAGGTCTGGTAGGCCTACAATAGTGACCTGGCACCCAGTAGCTAGATGTTTTGTGAAATTAATGCTTATATTCATATTGTGATTTGCACTGGAGTGACCTCTAATGTGTTTAATTTTGTTAATAGATCTAAAATGATGGTCTTGTTACTAGACTGTTTTTGTAGTATGTATGGATAATTAGATTTAGCTGACTATGAAACTATGAAATTACTTTATAGTTTGGTTAATTAAAACCGAAACAATGTCACACATAAAACATTCTCATATGTGAAATAAAACCGTAGCTACATGTAACCACCACGATGCAGTTATTACATAAGTATAAAATCTAAAAATACTCTTCAGTATTGTGCAAAGGTTTAGTTTGTGTTATTGGTTCTACCAAAATATTTTTTAAAGCTAATTCGTGATACTTTAAGAACTTTAGCAGGTTATAGTTGAGTTGGGGGTCCAATGGGTTGAGAGACTGGGTGATGGCGGCCCTGCATGGGGAAACATCCATTACAACGCAGTCATTACAACGATCTACCTTTACAACGCAACTGTTACAACACAACTGCCTTTACATCGCATGCCATTACAATGCATGCCATTACAACGCATGTCACTACAACGTATGCCATTACAGCGCATACCATTACAACGCATACCATTACAACGCATTATAAGGTAAGTAAGGAGATTTTTTTAGTATTAGGGTGGGTATGGGTTTTGGGGTACATGGGAATAGTAATTTCTACCCCTACACTATCCAACACTTACTCTACTGTTACACTCACTGGAGTGGGAATAGTAATTTTTACACCTACACTATCCAACACTTACCTTACTGTTGCCCTAAAAGTATAATGCGTTGTAATGGTATGCATTGTAATGGTCTGCGTTGTAATGGAATGCATTGCAATGGTAGTTTTTAAAAATGCGTTGTAATGGCATGCGTTGTAAAATCATGCAATGTAATGGTAGTTGCGATGTAAAGACTGCGTTGTAAAAGCATGCGTTGTAATTGCATGCGTTGTAACGTCATATATTCCCTGCATGTCCTGAATTTTCTCTTTTCAAAGTCCGGCCGCAATAAGGTGACTCGTGCTATGTGAAAATGTGCACAGATGCAAATCAGATAAATAAAATCCTCTTTTGTTTGCCCACAAAATCTAGATGTTGTTGGACCATGGTATTTTCAACTAGGTAAGTCCACTAAAGTTGGTAGCTCACCAAACCAAAGCGCCATGAGTCGTTTCTTCAAGAAAACAGAGAATGTGAGGCTTAGGTAGGGTGCTTGTTTTAATGAATCATAATTATTGTTTATCACCCATGCATGTGTTCACCTGCTGAATGTGTTTTTATCTTCTACCGGCGATTTAAGTTGTGCCATTTTGTTAGAGATTTGTCTAAAAGCTGAAAAAGACAGGTTTTTGTCCCACAGGTCTCCTGTCTTGGTGGTTTGGAGGGCTTTGTGTAGATATTTGTTGTATGATGATTTTTTATCTGCTTTAACTTCTTTCCAAAGTGCTTCACTGATTTGTGATTGTTCTCGATTACGTTTTATTTTGTACCAGCTTTTTACGGTTGAGTACATCCTTGCTAGTGATTCGTTGATTAGTCCAAATTCCAGCCGTACTTGTGCTGGGGATGCACTTTTTGGCAACTGGAAGGTTCATTTATAGATGATGACTAGCAATTTATTGAAAAGTGTGGAGTCTTTCCCATGTTGAGTGACACTACCATAAGATAGTGTTGAGAGGAGCCTTGCAGTCATCACTGCTAATAGAAGTTTAAAAGACGGGCATTCCAATTTTTTTGCTAAGATGCTGAAGGTGAAAATTAATGCACCAGCCCTTTTTTCCAAATGAAATATTCAAATCACTCTGCCAAAGCAATCTTTAAGATTGTTAAAGATTTTACTAAACCAGATTCGATGCAAAGTAACATTGTACCCTCCGCTACATTATGTGAAGACCTTTCAGCGTTTTTTCATGAGAAAATTCAAATCATCTATTCATCATTTTCCCCTAGGGAACTATTTATTGCACCTCTGTCCCGTGCTTGCCCTCCTAATACCTGGTCAAATTTTAGACCCTTAAGTCCCGAAGTCTCTTTGACTTTGCTGGAAAAAACAAAATCAGGATCTCCATTAGACCCTTGTCCAGCAAGGTATTTTAAACTCTTGGCCCCACTACTTAACCCTAATCTAAATTGGATTTGGAATTCTTCCCTGGAAACAGGCATTTATCCTTCTGCTTGAAAAACTGCACTCGTTCAACCCATTCTTAAAAAAGAGGATGCAGTTCCGGCGGATCTGAAAAACGTTAGGCCCATTTCCCTCCTACCGGCACCTGCAAAAATCTTGGAGAAGGTAGTGCAGATACAGCTTTCTGAATTCCTGGAATCCAACAAACTTCTCCACGATTCACAATCGGGATTCAGGTCAGGATATAGCACCGAGACAGCACTGCTAGAAGTAGCTGAAACTGTCCGGGAGACCTTGGACATTGGGCACTGTGCAATGCTTGTCCTGTTAGATTTGTCTGCAGCATTTGACACTGTGACACACAAGATCCTTTTGGATAGACTAAGACAACTGGGAGTCTCAGGGACCACTCTGTCTTGGTTTAGTTCCTTTTTAGAAGATCGATCCCAGAACATTTTGCTGCACCCTTTTATCTCGTCTCCACGTCCTATAGTCTGTGGAGTTCCACAGGGCTCGGCCTTGAGCCCGGCCCTATTTAACATTTATCTCGCCCCTCTAGCCTCACTGATTGAACAGCATGGTGTAAGTGTCATCTCATACGCTGATGACACTCAGCTGGTGTTCTCCTTCAGGGAACACACCGAGGCAGCTTTCACTAATTTTAAACAATGCCTGATTAACATCTCAGCCTGGATGACTGACAACTGTCTAAGACTTAACACGGATAAAACCGAGGTTCTATTTTTTAACCAGCCATCCCCACCACCATTGGATCTATGGTGGCCATCTGAGCTCAACCCTCCCCCTCAGCCGGTGTCCTCTGCTAGAAATTTGGGTTTTAAGTTTGACTCTGCCCTTTCATGCAAGACTCAGCTAAACCAGGTCTCGTCCTCATGTTTCTGGAAAATGAAGTCCATACGAAGATTTCTCCACCTGTTGCCCATGGAATGTAGAAAAACAGTGGTCCATGCACTCATTACCTCACAGCTAGACTACGCAAATAGTTTGTACTCGGGTCAGCCAGACTACCTGATCAGGAAGTTGCAGACTATACAAAATGCAGCCGCTAGGCTCATTAGAAATATCCTGATACAACACCATATTTCCCCCCATCTGAGGAGCCTGCTCTGGCTACCAGTAAAGAGGAGGATAGAATTCAAGGCTTTGACCCTAGCATACAGATCAACAAGAGAAACGGGCCCACAATACCTTAGGAAAAGACTCCGCAAATATCTCCAGACAAGAAGCTTGAGATCCAATCATCAAGGCCTCCTAGTAATTCCCCGCTTTGCAAAAGTGAGGTTTGGTGGCCGGTCGTTCACAGTCAGAACCACTCGGCTGTGGAATTCCTTACTGGAACATCTTAGGATGGCTAATTCTGAATCTGTTTTTCGTAAACTTCTAAAAACCTGGCTTTTTGACCTTCCCTAAGCTTCTGTAGCCTGTGGCAACTTGCTTTTATTTTCTGTATCCGTTAGCGCCGGGACACCTCCGTTGGAGGTAGCTGTGCGCTCTACAAGCTCCAAAATTAAATTAAATTAAATTAGTTCTTCTGGGCTGTTGTCTAGGTAAACTCCTAGGTATTTGTAGGTTGAAACTTCCTCCAGCATTTTGTCATTCAACCACATCTTGAGTTTATGGCGTGATCTGTTTTGGATCAGTATGGTTTTTGACCATGGGTGAGTGTTGGTCCGATCCAACCTTTGTGCTAGGTCACTCATGAACAAATTGAATAGGTGGGGGGCCAGCACACATCCTTGTTACAAGGCCTTGTTTGTGAGGATCTTCCTCGAGACCATTGTACCATCGCCAATTTTGATTCTTACCCAGGTGTCAATATACAGTTGTATTATTCCTTGAAGTAAATTTCCTGGGATTTTCCAGTCTTTTAGCTTGTTTCACAGCTTATGTCGGTCCACACAGTCAAAGGCTGCCTTAATATCTGTAAAGCGGAGGTGTAAGACTTTTCTTTCCCTTTTAGATTTGTCGGCTATTTGTGAAACTAGTAGTATGTTCATCGTGGTACCGGTTCCTTTCCTGAATCCGGTTTGGTTGGGTGGGTTCAAATTCTGCTTCTCCAACTACTCTGTCAGATCTGCCAGAATCTTCGATGCATAGTATTTAGCTGCAACGTTGAGTAGTGCGATGAGTTGGCAGTTTGCTGGGTTTGTTTGGTCACCCCCCTTGTAAATTGGGTTTATTATGGAACCTAGCCAGCTAGGTGGAATGCTGCCTAGTAGTTCTACTTGTTTGAATAGCTTTATGAGATGTGTCCCCCACAATTTTGTTTCTCCTTTGAAAATTGCTTGGGGGATGCTGTTCGATCTCAGTGCCCTGTTGCTCTTCCTCTTTTCATAAAATTTATGGTGTCATCAATTGAACTTTTTTGGTCTGGGTCTTGATCTTTAAATGGCCTTGCTGTTGAAATTGTCATTGTTCCTGTAAGTTGTTGTTCCATTAGCTGCAATAGAATCTTTCCTTCTAATCTTTTGGCCAGGAAGTCTGCCCAGTCCTCCTCTTGTACATTGAGGTATTCAGGATTTTGATTGGCATACTCAAGTTGTTTACTTTGTGCCAGAAAGTCCTCAAATTTGTTTGTTTTCCGCTAAGTATTAGTTTAGTCCAGTTTGCCTCGCACGTTTTCCTTTTTTCTTCCCGGAGTAGTTTTTTATAATCCTTTCTAAGCTGGTGTACCTTTTTCTATCCTTGTTGATCTGTGTCCGTGGCATTCGTATTCCTGACCGCTTTCTGGAGTTCTTGTTTCAATGCTTTCAGTTTATGCGAATTCTGTCCAGGAGCTTCTAAGATTGATTTTTTTATCACAACTGGAAGTTACTTGGTTCATTATTGTGTGGTTCAAGTTTTGTAGGGATGTATTTGTCCACCTCAGGCTTAAAAATCATTTGTTGTGTGTCTTTGTTATTTAGGGGGGTGTTACCTGTCCAGTAAGTGCGCAACTTCTGATGTAGTTTGTATTTTGTGGCTTTGTAGTATAATCCTGGAATTTGTTTGTAAGCTCGGTTTAATTATTTGCATGTTATGTGACTGCAGGCTCCTGTCCAAGGTGGATTTGAGACGGATCTGATGGTGTTCCGTTTTGGTTTTTCCTTGATTGCCATAAGCGATTCCTGTGGCATAGTTCGATGGGGAAGTTGTACGGGCACACTGGGTATAGCTCTTGTGTTTGTGTTTTTTTCCTTCTCCACCCATTTTGCTATAAAAGGTTTAGCTGGTTTCAATAAGAGTATACCCCAGGGTGCCAGGACAGCTTTGCTAGACCAGATTTTTCACACATTTAATTCCATAAACCATATTGTACTGGTTGACCCTGTTTTAGTACTTGCTTCATGAGAAAAACTTACACTTGTAAGAAAATTAGATATTTATTACAATCTTTAATACCTATTATACATGAATACAAATAATATTATTATAATTAAAATGGCAAACTATGGGGCTCATTACAATGTCGAGCAGAAGGCCATCCGACAGCTCGTCGGTGGCGATCCGCCCGACATCTGCGGCATTGGTCCAACTGCCGTATTACGATACAGGCGGTCCGACAGATGCCTTGTGGTGGAATCTGCTCTGCCACCGACAGGCTCAAGGAGTCCGTCCAGGCGGAGGGTGGATTGCAATCCCCAAAATGGAGGCGGTGCCTGCTCAGGAACTACCATGGAGATTACGGTGCACCTTTCCAACAGCCTTTTTATGTTAGTTATGCCACCATGAAAAGGCTTGTGGAAAGGGTCTTTTGGGGCCCCTAGCAGGGTCTCTGTCCCCTGTGGTGCATGGATGTTTCAAAAGTGTATTTTTGCTATTGTGGCTTGTGCTGTGCCCCACAGCACAAGCAACAATAGGAAAAATACACTATCTGACTGCTGTGAATGCGGTCATATCCTAATCATGGTAGTGGGACCGGTCCTGGTCTGCTACAATGTCTGACTGGCATCATGTGAGGCCCTGTATTCCCAAAATAATAACAACCAATAAATACAATATTTTTTATATTTAATATACTTAAAAAGCACAATTAACACATAACATAATAAAAAACTCAATTTGTTTTTAAATATTTAAATATTTTTAATGTGTTATTAGTAAATAACCTCCTACCCTATACCTATACAAACTATACAACACACACCTGAAAAATGTATTTTTAAATCATATTATTTATAGATTTTGCATATTTAATTATCAATTAAGCTATTAATAATAAATGCCTAATAGTAAAATTATTATATTTAATTACCTTCCTACCCTTAATTCTTACAAAACCAACAACTTGCACCTCATATATATTTTAGAAAACTAATGAAATAATGTACATAGTTAATTATCAATAAAACAATTAATAATAATTAAGTAATAACAAATTAATTATATTTAATTAACTTCCCACCCTATACCCCTACAAATGCAACTCACACCTAATATATAACACAAACAATCTTAATTACACAATTTACATAACTAATTATCAATTGAATAGTTAATTATAATAACCAATTATTCATTAATTATAATTAATTTACTTCCCACCCTGAACCCCTACAAAACCCACAACCCACACCTAAAACTTACATTTAAAAAATAAGTAATTATAAAATTACCATACATAATTATCAATTAAATAATAATTATTATTTCAAAATGAATTATTAATTAAGTACAATTAATTTACTTCCCATTCTCTACCCCTATAAACCCCACAAAAACTATTACAAATTTACAAAGTATAGTAAAAACACACTAACGATATTTAAATAAACAATTTATACCATATACAATTAAAATATATAGAAAAATACATTAAAATTATTAAATTCGATATTATTAACGATATTTTTACCATTGATATTAACAGCATAGATATTTTTGTAATCGATATTAACACTTTATATATTTTTAACATCGATATTACTTACCTTAAAATCCATATTCTTGTCAAGGATATTCTTGCTGATATTTCTGTATGACGATATTTTCAACTCAATATTTATGTAGGTCGATATTAAATGTTCGATATTTTTTCAGAATACCGAACCAGAGTTATGACTTTTTAAAGAATATCCTGAAATATAGTGTTTAAAAGCATAAAGTGCCAACCGGGACTATCTGGTTGCGCTATACAGGGTCAAATTTGAAAGTTGAGGCTGACCGCGATGGAGCGCGGGTCGGATACAGGGACCAGCCTTGGCCCACTAAGAACAGTACCTTGGTTCAGGGTTGCATTGACTTCGAGGACCAGATGCAAGAAGCAGTCAGAGGTGATGCGTCGGAGTTGATCATAGGATGTAGACGATGCGTCAGTTCAGAGACGCGCAAGTTGTAGTTGCGTCGTCATCAAATCTCTCTGATGTTGGCGATGCATCGTCGCTGACCAGTGCAGCTGGCGATGCGATGTCCTCGATCCTGGCAGTAGTGGCGATGCATCCATGTTGAAGGAGATGCACCTATTCTGAGCCATGCAACGATGTCAATGCGTGGATTTTGCAGGTTGCAGCACTGTAGGCACCACTTGGCAAGACAAAACTCCCAGATGTCAGAGTCCAGGTTCTGACTGAAGAGTGGAGTGAAGTCTTTGATGTTCCTGATACTTCCAAAAGGACGCAAGCGACAACCCCTTTGAGCAACTCTGGATTAAAGTTGTGTATGTCCAGTCTTTCTCATCCAGGCTAGGAGGGCAGCAAGTAGGTCACACAGCAGAAACACAGTTCTTTCAGAGCAGTAGTCCAGCAGAGTGGCAGTCTTTCAGCAGCACAACAGTCCTTGTTTCTAGCAGAGTATCCACAGGTCCAGACATGTACTGAGTTGGTGGTGTCAGAGGTCCAGTACTTATAGATAGTTTTGCCTTTGAAGTGAGGGGGACTTTAAAGAGTGGTCTATGGAGGGGACAGAGTCCCTGTCCTTCTCACTACAGGGAGTTAAGCCCTCCTTTGTGTGGGGGCAGGACACAGCACTTTCACGTGTAAGTTACAGTTCCTCCCTCCCATCCAGCCCAGGATGGCCCATCAAGATGTGGATGGCCCATCAGTCACACCTAAGCTCCCTTTGTATGTGGCTGTCTGGAAGGAATGCACAAGGCCCCTCTGTCTCCCACCCCAGATGTGTATTGGAGACAGGCAGAGAGGCACACAGTGCTAAGAGGACAAAAAAAACAACTTTCTAAAAGTTACATTTTTTAAATTATAATTATAAATTCGACTTTACCATTAAAGAGAATTTATCATTACAATTCCAAAGGTACTAAACATGACAGTGCCACCACCTTCCAATTGGGAATTAGATGTACCAAGGAATCTCCAATATTAACCTGTGGGAGGGGTAGGCCTCACAGTAGTGAAAAATGAATTTGGGAGGTTTTCACTACCAGGACATGTAAAATTTAAAAATATATGTCCTCCCTCTTAATTACACAGCACCCTGTCCTATGGGCTACCCAGGGCCTACCTTAAGGGTGACTTGTATGTAATAAAAGGGGAGTTTAAGACTTGACAAGGGGTTTTAACTGCCAAGTCGACATGGCAGTAAAACTACATATACAGGCTCTGCAGTGTCGGGCCTCAGACATGTTTCCAACCAGTGCCACAGGTCCACTAGTAGCATTTAATTAACAGTCTCCGGGCACATATAGTGCACTTTACTAGGGACTTAAAAGTAAATTAAATAAGCCAACTGTGGATAAACTAATGTTACCATGTTTAGGGGTGTGAGCACATGCACTTTAGCACTGGTTAGCAGTGGTAAAGTGCTCAGAGTCCTAAAACCAACAGAAACAGTTCAGCAAAAAGAGTGGCAAACAGGCACAAAGTTTGGGGGAAGACCACCCTAAGGCTGACAGGTCTAACAGTTTTGGAGATTTGCATAGTTATGCCTGTACATACCTCCTTAGAGTTTGAGTGTTTGCTAATCACTACATCTGAGTCATGAGTACAGTAAATTTGCAGAGGATTATTATTTAAAGTGATGCCCAAAGGTCTATAAGGGCATTTGATGTTTGTGTCTTTGGAAGCTCCTTATTAGATGCCATTGCAAGTTTATATTCTGAATCATTATTAGTCTCTGAGGTGTGGACCATTAGGAAGTGTGTAAATACTCTGGGGGTTTCCTTAAAAAGGACAAAGGTCCTAACCCACTGAGGTGGCATGCTTCATCACTGAGTCCCTTCTCATCGAAGTATCTCAAAGGTATAAATGACAGGCTCCACCTGGAGCTCTTCATAAAGAGGTATCATTTTGCCTCCCTGCTGGTTTGGTAGAATGGACATGTTGATTAAACTGCATAAAGGATGGTAAAGTACTGAGGAACTTGATGAATACCCCACTTTAACATCACCAAAAGCAATGGCCTAGAGAGTCTGTTAAATGCAGACATTCAGAAGTGTGTTGACATGTTTCTGTTCCCTTGCTGTTGTGTTTCTCATTGGTCTCAGGCATTCATCGGGACTAAGGTTCCACTCTTAACTATCTCATTCCCTACAGTCAGAGATAAGTTGCTAAGTATGCTAATAGGAGAAAGAAGTAAATTCAATAGTTACTCCAAGCCAAGGGTGCTCCTATGTTTATGTGACTCCGGTCCACCAAATGGGCATTTGAGTATGCTTAGGGGTATATTTACTCAGATGTTGGGACGTGTTTATGTCAAAAAGGTGATGCAAGTCAAGACAATTTTTTTCCAATTTCCTTTTCAGGGCAACCCTTGTTTTGCACTGGAAATTCACTTAAAAGTAGCACAAGCAGCACCTAGCACTGCTTTGCATTATTCAGTGCCACAGAGGCATTCCACGGGTGGTGCATGGGCATTCCAGTGCAACCACACAAAACCCTAACTACTAAAAAATGGTGACAGGGCTTTGCATAAAAATAAAATGCCCTTCTAAAATAGGCTCTATTAAGGAGGTGTGTGCATGGCACTCTGCAGCTTGATTGTGTATGAGTGCTAGGAAGAGAGGAGGAGATATGCCATTGTCTTACTCTCTCCTTCTCAAGCAACACAGTGCTGTAATTTTGGCTTCTGCTCTGCAATGCTTGATAATTTAGTAAATAGACCCCTTAGTGACTTATTTCTGATGACGGGGCATGAGACTCCCTAGTGCATAGCTCTGTGGTAAAGCGGGAGTATGTTCCAGCTTTTATGCCACTTGAACATTTTGGCATTACAGAAGTGGCTGTTGAGGTTTATGCAACTCCTTCTGTAACACAGATTGCATCAGTGCTACATGTGCAACAGCATGATCTCTAGCATGCCTCTGTGCCAGTGCTGTATTTTAGACGCGGACTCAGGGGTAAGTAAGCTGTCAGCAAGCACACTGAATGTGTGCTACAAAGAGGTGGGACACTCTCAGTGCACACCCTCAAGGCAACCCTTGGAGGAGGGAGAGAGGGACCACAAGTCATCCCCTTAAAAGGGATGTGACTTGCTAAGTGAAATATAGGCCATTTGCTTCAGTCGGTCTGACTTTCAGTAAGGGACTGATCCCAGGGCCGGTGCTGGTTTGTGTCTGCCCTGGTGAGCACACTATCTGTAATAGGAAGCACTGGCCAGGTCTGCTCCTGGTGACCCTTATTAAAGGTGTACTGTGCGACAAACTAGGGCACAGCACCCTACACATAATAAGGCCCCTGAATTCTGTACATCACATAGGGTTCTACACTTGGACATATGATAGATGCATTTACAAATGTAACTTTTTACATGAATATATAGCTGTGCCCAGGCATAGGATTATTGTATCTTGGCACATGAATCTGGCTCTGTAATAAATAGGATGGCACACATGAAGCTGCACTTGGAATATGTTGACATGTCATAGTAATTCGCTAGTTATTATATTAGTGGTAACTAATGTCTGTGCCAACAAATGAGTTATTTTAACAATCCTGTCCTGATAGCTGCAGCCTTTTTAACAATGACAATATATTGCCTGCCATCCAGATGACCACAAAGAGGCTCTTTCTATGATGTGATAGTGGCTATAGATGATGTGATGTCTCCTCCATTGATTCCATGGAGTGTCAAAAGGATTGTGATGTCACTCCTGCCACCACTGTCATTTTGGTTAATTGCATACATGCACGATGCATGTTTGTTTGTGGTTCAAGTGGATATTACAAAGGAGGTGATAGATATAGATACCTGCGAACAATCATTTATCTGTTTTTTGCATTCACTTATTGGTTAAATGAGTCTTTTAGTCATTTCTTCCATTCAGCATTGTTTTATGAGCCAATAATTTGCTTAAATTCCTCATTGGTATGGTGAAATGCGTGTTTCAGGAATATAAAAGCATAATCATTACGTCAGTCTGTACAGAGATGGATTGCAACAATATGGTTAAACCAGTAAAGGCGTGGCTTGGAGCCGATGGCTGCCTGATCCCGTCGCTCTGACAGACCCGGAGAATGTAAATCGGAAATCCGGAGTTTCTGGGATCGTTGATGGAGCTGGACATCAGAATGTGGAGCCAGATGGATTGCTGCCTCTAAGTATACCATCGATGTTCAGTGAAAAGCGCTGCTTTTCATGCATTCATTGCTATAATTTTCGCCGATCAGGAAAATAAGTAACAGCAAAATGGCGGACGAGTTACATCCATATCATCTTTACGAGTGATCATCAGACCGCATTACAATTCCGAGCATTCATCCCTCAGTGATCTTCAGGCCTCGACCTTCGTTAAGGTAATTTCATTTTTGAGGCAGCATTGAAGGAACTTAATGTTGCGTGAATATTTACCGATGCGGCCGACCCTAAGATGGCGGCCGTTTAAATGAGATACGGCGAGCGCCTCATCCTTCACCTTGGGACTCACGCTGCATTATGTAAGCAAATGGGCATTTATTGACAGTGCCATCGCATCGCCTGTCCGTCACAGTAACTGCTACGTGGGAGCGAGGTAATCCCAATAATAAAGCTATGGGGAATAAGGAAGCGAGGAAGCAATTACAAGACCTGTCCTCTGTCTCTGGATCGCCCAAAGACACAATCCTGGGAGCTGGCTTGTGTCCAACAACAAAGGGCATGAGCATCACACCGCGCCTGACCCTAAGATGGCTGCCACTGATCCCATCTCGTGAAAGGGGAAGCCTCGTGGCTAAATCAATCGTCCCCACAAGGTCCTGGGCCACCAATCCTCTGGGAAAGGAGCAAAAAGGTGCGACTGGGAGGTCTCTGTTGTACTCTGGATGCTCTTTTAATGATGTAGCTGTAGCAGGATTTCTCTTATAGATTTGGTTTAGTTGCTCCCATACTGATGCCGGTAACTTGCTCTATGGCACGTATAAAGAATTGAGAACTAGGCTGTGACATTCCTGCCTCATGAACGGCATTCCACCGCAGTGATTTCCCACCCGTACAAAGATTCTGCAACCAGAATCCAGGAGGCTTACCTCGAGCAAAAGAGCATCAGCGCCGCAGAGCGCAAGAAACACCATGAGTGGGCCCCTTTTCAAAGCACTCCTTCTCCCCTTGTTGGGGAGGGATCCAGCATTTATGCCCTGGAGTCTCAGAGATCCTTCTGAGAGAGTCCACAGCGACAATGGGAGTCTCACACAGCGGAGGCCTGGGTTTTTATCCCATTACCTCTGGGAGCACAGCACCGTACACCGTGACCGGCGCGCTCGATAGAACGTTTGGACTATCCCCCCCCCTTAGGCAGAAACTATAACCTTTCTGTATATAGCAACCTTTGGCCGATGACCGGTGGAGCTGTCCTGCGCAGCTATAGAGGAGTTTGGCTCTGGTTCACCCCTCGGCCGTCACCTACCCAGCCGGACTTTGGACACTGTTTTTCCTCGTCTCCCCGTTGTGCCTCCTACACCCTCTCCCTCCTCTTCCCTCCATTATTCTCTGTCTACCTCCCCTATTCCTTCCCTCTCTCTCCTAATTCTTCTCTCCCCTTGCCTATTTTTTTCCTCATGTTGATGCTATGCTTTTGTACTCATGTAATTCCTGTAACTACGCTCCAGTAACTGATGTAACTTTGTAACCATGTTCTGAAACAATGTTTCTTCCTCATGTAAAGCGCTCTGGTACCTCCGGGTCTAGCCAGCGCTATATAAAACTCAATAAATAAAAAATAAAAAAATAAATAAATAAACCAGGGCCGGCTTTAGCATTGGTGGCGCCCAGTGCGACAATCTTTGTTGACGCCCCCCCATGACCTCCTTTTTCCACAGATTCCCTAACTACCACCCTCCAATGGTACTCCACATCTCCCCTTAGCCCTTCTCTCAAATGTATTTACTTTATAGTGAACTCAGCCCAATGTAGAGTGTCAGAGCGCTTTACATCACTAACATATTATACAGAGACAACAGGTCATACAAGTTTGTAAATCAATGTATAGGAAATGTTACTTAAGACAATGAGGACTACAAGGCATATGAATCACATATCCATACTGGTATTCTTTATATGTTAAGACTTCTTGGTTTGGAGAAACAAAGGGGAGAGTTTATAATGTTTTCACGCAGCGCAGTCCTCAAGGTGCTGTGCTGTGTTGCGTGAAAAGGAGAGTGCACAACAGTACCATATCTACTAGAATATGGTGCTGTTGCTCTTTCCTCTAGTGCCGACTTACATAATGGTTGCCTTTCCCCAATGCACACAGCTATGTACCATAGTGAAAAGGGTGTCTATGTTGTCAAGCATAGGTTTTATACTGGAAGCGTACCCTTCCAGCACTAATTAGCTGCTTTGACAAAGTTTAACACTTTACCACTTTTCAAGTGTGCTACACCCTACACCACAAATACAAAGTTGGAAAGGTTTGGAGAAAGTAAATCTTTTCTCCAACCCCTACCTCGAGGATGTGAAATTGTTTATGACACAAAGTTAGTAGATAGAGATTTGAATCAGAGTCCATTGGTGGGGGCATAGGAATATCCATGTAAAACCCCATGACATGTCTTCTTGATGCAAAGAAGCATATAGTACTATGTATGTTACCTTAGTGCTACTTTCCAACACAATTCAGGTTTTGCACTGGAAAGTAAACCCCATAACAACAATTTGAATCAGGGCTACCCATTAAACACATGATTTGAAATGTAACACACTGATTGGGGTGGTGTCATACTAATAAAATTGAATTAGTACCTAAAGGAGCCACTTTTATCAATGTTAGAATAGTGAACTATTGAGGAAGAAAGCAATAAGATTCTAAACCTATGCTATGCAATTTGCATGCAGCCCTTTGGTGCTAGTTCGTTGCTCAATGTGCTACAGTAGAAGTCTTGTAACTTATGAACTCCAAATAACAAAACAATCTCAGTGACAAAAGCAGTACCCCTCTGAGCTACCTACACAAATACACATTTTTGGTTTGCAGCGGGAACATTAACCCTCTATGCTACTTTATCATGAGTCAAAACTGTAACTACACAAATCATAGCTCTCTCCATTAATTGCATTAGCCAGGAGAGTTACCATGCTGTTATTAGTCCCTGAAAAATGACAGGCACCAAAAGATCTCTGCAGACTGCTCTTAGTTTGCCTCAGCATGTCAAAGAGCAACTCTTCGACCTTGACACCCAGGGCCATGGCACTGGTCGCACAGGCCTAAAAACAACACTGACCGTTTGAATTATTAAAGCAAGCAATATTCAGGGTTCAGTGGGCTCCTCTGGCCTGTTGGCCCAGTGCCACTGAACCTGCTGCAACAATGGAAGCTACACATCGGCATGCAATTTACTTAAGTGCTAAAGCTGGGGTAGAAGTGCGTAAAAAGGAGTGCGGGGACTGGTTTGCCACCTTTCCCAGATTGTGAACAAACAAGGTGGGAAAAAACAGCTTCAGGCAATATTCCTAAGTTTTGTGTCATAGGGACATTAAAGTACTGGTCTGCCAGGCGCTATCCCTAAATTAACCAAAGCATCAAATATAATAATTATTACATCCATGAGCCAGTCTGACATTTAATACAAGAGTGGAGCTAGGCTCTACGTTGCTCTGCAATAATCAGGTCACTGATAGAAAAGGTTTTCTTTGCCTACCAGCCTGCTCCCAATAAGCAGTTGTCCCATCCACTACAAATGCATGGCAGCTCGCCAACCGTCATCTTTGATGACGTGATTTTGTGAAAACAGTTGTCCCTTTTTTATTTCCATTATGAGAAATGTCACGGAAATGAAATAGGGACAACGGTGATAACAATACAGACCCTTTGGCAATGCGATATGTGCCGATTTCGGAGCACAAATGGCGCCCCTGAGATTTGACACCCGGTGCGGTGGCACCGGTCGCACCGCCCTAAAGCCGGCACTGGGTTAAACAGAGAATATCGAATCACACTTGTACAATGAATATTGAGATTTATTGTAGTATCATCATAGTTTCTCGTTGTCCAATTCCTTGATCGTGATATATTCTTCTAGGTAACAATAAGGAGAGGATAGCCAACACATGTTTCGCCCCCATGTGGCACGCACAAGGAGAGCTTTTTCATGGCTTGGGTAGGCATGTAAAATAAAAATCAGACTATGAACTCATTCACAGGAGCAAATTGCAAATTAAGGTCATACGAGCGGGGTGCAAAGGAGGAGTAGGGGAAGGGTCCTTCTGTCTCGGCAGTTGTGGTATGTCCGTGTGACATCCAAAATATTTGGAAGATTACACTGGATATAACATTTTTTATAAGGGCCAATTTTTGTTTATTTTCCTTAATGTTCTTTAACTTGCTCTGTTGTTAACCTTCATTTGTAATGTTCTTGCAGAGCTTCTGCTTTAAATGTCGTCATGTCATAGCATCTTTCGGTCGATGTTCCAAAGAGTCCGAAGAGACCACTGAAGGAATGTCGGGCGTATTTAAGGGGATTGCCCAACCGGAACAATACTTTTTTCGATGTTCCAGTGGTGCAAAGCCCTTCGCCATATTTATGAAGCGGCATTAAGCCACTTTGCAAGAATTAATGCAGCTTTGTAAATATGGTACCCTTTCACGCAGGTATCTGCGTGAAAGAGGCGTGCAATGGGTGTTGCTGTGGGCGATCCACCGTATCATCCATTCCTTTTTGACACTGCCCCAGATCTGTAAATCTGAAGCAGTGCCAAAAACTAACACCATGCAAAAGCAGGCATTAGATTGGTGCAACGAGGTGAAATATTTTTTATTTCTCCTCTTTGTTGCTTTTTCTATGTGTGATGCATTCTGCAGCACACATAGAAAGAGAAAAACACCATTAATGTTTGTTTTTGTGCAGGAAGGTGTCCCTTCATGCACAAAAACAATCATTAAATAATGGCGATTTGCTGCAAAATGCAGCACACATGGAAGTAGCAAATCTCCAATATTTATTGTTTATGTGCAGGAAGGGGCACCTTTCTGCCCATAAACAATCATCCCTGCAATGCAAGCACCGTTGCACTATGGCGCAAGGGTGTCTGTGTTGGCGCTAGGAAGCTATTTTTAGCACCAGTGCTAAGGAAATCTCAGGGGTGTGCCATATTCTTGTAAATGCAGTGCATCCCTGCGTTTTTGAAATGACGCAATGCAGCGCTGCGCCATTTCCTTGTACATATGCACCCGTCGTGTGCTGTTTCTTTCTTCATGGCAAATTAATCTTTCCACTCATCTCCTGTCTGACCTCTCTTTTGAAAACGAAGCATGACACATTGCATCATTTTATCAAGATTAAAAAAGATTAGTTTGAGACATTTTGTTATTTTTTATTTCAGTGAGCAGTGTTGAAAAACCCTGCCTTTCACTTCTGACTATATTCCAATTCTACTGTGTGTATAACATAAGCTGTGTATTTATGTTCAAATGTATAGAGGACACTGGATTCCATCTTCATCCAGATCTGTGATGCTCAAAGGGAACCATGCAAATGATGCCATGTGAGGACGTTAGTGCATACATACATCTGAGGCATGGCACGCATCGGTTTCAGATAATGTGCTATAGTAGTAACAGTGTTGTTTTAAGGATTTGGGGGGCCCTGGACAAGACATATTTGGGGGCACCAGTACAGAACAAATTTGAATTTTATTACCCATTTCCTGCTAATTCAAGCCTGCGTGGTTCCAAACAGTACTAAATTATATGTTAAACTTTAATAGGGGCACACAAAAACAGTTGAAAAATGTTTTGCTCAGGACCCAAAAACCCTTAAATTTACACAGAGCAGACATGATAGAGCGCCATGTCCTTGTGAAATTGTAGGGGTGCAGCATAATCACTGGTAGTTCGCACCCACATATATCCAGATATGTATCCCATATATTCAGATATATTCATGTATGTTTAGCAAAGAGTAGATAATTCACAGGTATTAAAGTGAATCAGTAGTGTAATTGTGCTATGATAATCATGCAATGTAATGCTTAATTGAATGGAGTGAAAAATAATGCATGGGTGAATCAGCCCATGTGTAATCCAGCTGCAATAGTTTAACGTGTACTATATTAAGTTGCACATGTAGTTCACTTTTCGAATATGCAATGTAATGGATTAATGCTTATAGAAGAAATTAAGTTGTGTGTTTAAAAGAGTGTAAAGGCCTGACTACATATACGACAGGGAAAGGCCTGGTTTGTTCTTATGTTAGCTTATTTTGCAGGCAGGGAAAAGTTTCTCTTGGAAAGGCTCTCTGGGAACCAACGGTAAATTTAATTAGCACAGTAGAGGGTTTTTGTTGAACGTATCTTCTGTTGCAGGTGCAAGGACACATGCCTCGTTAGTAAAAGACTGGCTCTTTGTCTCACAAAGTTAGAGAGATGGGAGGCATGGAACTGGGAGTGCAATGGAATTTAGGGATGATACTTTCAGCCCGTTTCGATGGAAAGATACAAGAAAGAAGACCTGGCCAAAGAGGCGTGACAAAGGCGTGTTCAATTGTATTGGGATTTTGTATTAGGGATAGTGCCCCGAGGGAGGAGGGCAGAGATGAGGTAGGGGAGACTAGAGAGAAGGACAGAGAGGGTCCTGATGAAGGAGCATCTAAATTTCTGAGCATAGGTACTAAGTGATTGCACTTCTTAGGAAGTCTTCACAGCTGACACCTTTTCTTTTATTTACTCTTGCTTGGGAAAATCGTTAAGTAGGGATGTCACTTAGTGTTAGTGTAGGGACAGAAATTGATTTTATGCTTATTTAGATAAATGAAGAGCAACATAGAAATTGGAGCAATCATTGCTTGTTTGATTCTGTTAGAACTATTGATCCTTCTTATTCTGAGTCGGATGAGACTCCTGCGTAGATTATTATTTGTATTAGTGCCCATTTATTTCTTTAACCTCGTGTTGAGGTGCTTACATGTTCAGTTATTTTTGGCAATAATAAATTCCTAAACTTGAATTCGGAGTCAGTGGTCCTTTCAGGTAAACTGGTCAAATTGTTGTATAACCGGATGAGATTCTCTCCTTTACACTATTCAACAGGTAAAAAGATCCTGGCGACCAGAGGGTTCTTATAGGTGATTAGATAAGAATCAGCGTTATCAGTTGGTAGCAGAGTAGGATGGTTACCTTTGATGGTAAGGGGAGATCTAGATTAAGATAAGGAGACTAAGTTGCCCCATAGAGCCCGAGTGATGCTGATCCAGTGGATCATAGGAGAAGGACGTCGGCGGTCGCTGAAAACTGACGGAGAGTGACGGTGTGGCGGAAGTAGCAGTTCATGGTAGAGTGAGTATGAAAAGAGTGGTGGTTGATAGATTGCGGTGTTAATCGTTGTGTGATGTCTTGCGGAGTTGGAATGAGAGTCGTGTGACTGAGGATCGGACCGTGAGCGCGCGCGGAACCGAGAGATTTGATATTGTGGTGTAGAAGACACCCAGAATTGAGAGCGTTGACCAGAGGTTGTGGGGGTCATGAGACGTCGTTGACAAACCCACTGAAGATAGGGAACATATGTGTGAGTGTGTGAATAACCAACGCAGGTCGTAGGTTATTATCGATTGTGTTAGAGGTGATTGTCCGGTCGTATTGCGGACAGACAGTTGCCAGATTGAGGTCAACAATCTCGAGAGGCTGATCGGTCATTGATAGACTGACAGTCAGAGAGGTAATTGTTCGGTAGGACGGACATTGCTTCGGAGTATGATTGGGACAAGAGTGAACGAGAACGAGTGAATTAGGAAGGAGGGGAACTGCTGCGAGCGGAGGAAAAGTGACGTCAGACAAGTGCCGCGCTGTGATAGGTCGGTTGGTGTGAGCCGCGCTGGCATTGGTGGATTAAAGTCAGGAAGTAAAGCTGACATATTGAGTGCGAACAGAAAGTTGATTCATCATGAAATGTTTTAAAGTTTTACGAGAACTCTGTAGAGGAGATAGACATGTGGCTGTTCGGGGAGGAGAGGAAGCCCCTCCCGAGGATACGCCAGCACATTATATGGCTACGAATGTAGGATTGCATACCATAATTTGGCTTGAAAATTGGCACAAAATGACATTTGGAGAGGAAGAATTGACTTTCCCACGCTATGGTACTTTCAGGTTAGAGGTGTTGTACCAGCTAAAAAATATAATGGCTTCTTTACGACCACTGCCTAGACCGACACAGTTTGAAGCGCTACATGCATGGATTAGAGCAGTGCATGAAAGAAAAAGAGACAAGAGTCAGGAAAGGGTGAAGAAATCGATCAGGGCATTTCAAGATGTGAAGTGGGATGCACTGGAGAAAAGGTGGAGGGTGGAAACGATTGAAGGTGATAAGTTATACCCACTGCTAATACAAAATGGGAAAATAACAAGAGTCGAAGAAGACGACAGTGATACAGATGACAGTCTTATAGATAGGCTGCTAGCAGAGAGACCACCCCCATTTAATCCGGATTCGGCAGAGGGAAAACCAACGTTAGCAATAGAATCGGGTGAAACGCAGGGTCAGACTAACATGAGGGTAATGGGAAGAATTTCCACAGGAACAGAAGGGGCGACAACATCTTTGATAACACAGCCTCCCGTTGGGAACACCAGGTTACCAGACTCCTTGACTGTACCGGTTACCATCGGTCCTATAGTATCGGTACACGACCCAGATCGAGTGAGAGAAGGGAGTTCCGTACAGACGGGAGGAGAAGAAGTAACCAGTGGGAATGGGAATGGGTTCGGAGTACGAGTGGTACATTTCCCAAGACCATTAGAAACAAGTACACCATTACCAGCCACTGCAGACTCCTCTTTTAGGCAGGAGGATGAGAGACCAGTCAGACCAAGGTCCTTACACGAATCTAAGTCAGCTTTGAGGATGTGGACACCAACAGTGAGAAATCAAAGTGATAGGATGCCAGGAGATAGGGAACAAAATGTTTCAGAAGATAGACCAAGCTCTAGAAGCATGACAGAAGCGGATAGGTCCCAAGGACCGAATAGTGACTATGATGAGCGAGAGGGCGCAGCTTGTCGAGAAACACTCAGGAGCGCAGTACAGGCAAGGTTGCTGGACGTGGTGAGACTGAAAGCAGAGGTAGACGAAATGATTAGTGGAAGCTTGCCTTTGGAAAGAATAGAGATTTATGGGCCAGATGAGCTGCTGTTTGTAGCAAAGGATGTGACTCGAAAAGCCAGGATAGCACATGAAAACTTGACAGCATTAGCCAGGAGATATGAGGTAGATGTGAATAAAACAAAAACGTTGCAAGGACCGCATAGGCTGCAATACAGAGACCAGGAACTGGAGGAGAAAAGAATTACGGGGTTAAGGACGCATACCAGAGATCTGATAGTAGGGATGCGGATATGGATTATGTTGGACAAATGGGAAGAAAGGTGGTCAAAGAAGAAAATAGCAAAGAAAGCCGAGGGAGAGACGCCGCCTCCGGGAGGGGGGGCGACAGGTGTTGGAAACTTTCCTTTACGGGAAGTACAGAATGGAGGGTACGTGCACGTGCCATGGAGTAGAGGTGATTTGGCTGCGTTCACAAATGATTTTCCTCGGCTGAGGGAGAAACCGGTAGAGTGGTACAAGCAGGTTGAGCGGTTCGTAAAAATTTCAAAAGTATTGTGGATTGATTTGAACACCTTATTTGACATAGTGGTGCCGGGAGATTTGTGGACAGCTTGTAAAGTCGCGGTCGAGTGGCCGACTTCTGAACCTGACAGGGATGCTGTCACGAATGGTCCGTCACCCCTTGTTATGAAAAAAATTTGAACAAGTGATTACATGGTTAAAACTGAAGATTTCACCCCAAGATATAGATTGGGTTAAGATAGACCGAACGGTGCAGGAACCCAAAGAAACGGTGCATGAATACTACGAAAGGCTTCTACAAGCTATCAAACAGTTTAGTGGATTAGATACATTAGACCCCAAGGATATGGGACAGTTTGTTTCAAAGTTCGTGTTGGGTCTGAGATCAGAAATCAGCCTCATGATACAGCACCATTTGATCTGTTGGCAGAACAAGCCGGTAGATTAAATTTTGCGGTATGCAAGGTACTGTAGTGCTGAGGTGGACTCGAAACATCGGAAGTTAAAAGACAAGTTGATGCTCGTTCAGATGCAGACAGCACAGGGTCAGCCCAATGGAGGGACCTTAGGAAGAAAGCAAGGAAATTTCCAGATGAATCAGAATGGGCAAGGACAAGGAAAAGGAAAACCAATAGATCCCAAGACGGGGGTGGATGTGGCGACACTGAAGAAGACCACTGCATGTCATCTTTGTCGCCAGGTCGGGCACTGGAAACGCGAGTGTCCCTTGAACCCAGCTAACCAATTGCAGGAAGAGGTAGAGGGGGTCCAGGCACCTGCGCCGGAGGTAGTTAACACTGTGACGAGGCCCAGGTTGATGAAAGGGGGGACATACAATCCTCAAGTACAGGTTCCCCAGGCTCCGAGGATCCCGCAAGGAATACGGACTTACCAACAGATGCCCCTGTTTGAAGGATATGACGAGTATAGCTTAGACCCTTTATCCTGACAGTGCCTGAGGGGGGAGGAAGACTGCACACTTGGAGCGGTCTTGGAGGTAGACCAGAGGGGACCTTTTGTGGAGGCAGACATTAACGGAAATCCTGCTACACTTTTGGTCGACACTGGTGCTACCCGGTCTACTGTAAGATCAGCAGTGGTCCCTAACCTACCCCTCTCGGGACAATCAATCCAGGTTGTTGGAGTAGCAAATAAAAGAATAAACAGCCCGTTGACAGAGCCGATCTCGGTAAAGATAGGTTCCTTCTAAACCAAACATCAGTTTGTGGTGTGTGATACGAGTCCAGTTTGCCTTTTAGGAAGAGATCTATTGTGTAAGTTGAATTGCACGATTTATTGCACACCCCAGGGAGTGGAGGTTCAGACGAAGGATGATGATGCTGACTTTAAAGTTGCAAATCAGCATCTATGCATAGATCTGTACCCAATGGTGACGGTGGAGGAACTTCCACCAGATTTGAGACACACAGTGTCGTCTGAGGTGTGGGATTTCACAGGCAAAGAAATAGGACTGATTAGAGGGGTTGAACCGGTGCGGATAGAGGTGAAACAGAATGTTGATTTCCCCAGGACACCGCAATACAACCTGTCACCCGAAACGATCGCAGGGATTAAACCTGTAATCGAGACTTTCATTGAGAAAGGCATTCTGAAGGAGATCAGAGGTAGCCCCTGTAATTCACCTATTATGGGACTACAGAAACCGAGCGGAAAGTACAGGATCGTGCAAGACCTGCGAAAGGTCAACACGATAGTTGTTCCTTGTTGTCCAGTGGTACCGAATCCATCAGTAATATTGTTTCAGATCCCGTGCGAAGCTGAGTGGTTTACTGTCATCGACTTGTGTCAAGCCTTCTTTTCGATACCGCTCCAATAGGAAAGCCAATTTCTTTTTGCATTCAGGCTGGAAAATCGTGTGTTAACATGGTGTCGTATCCCTCAAGGGTATACAGAAAGTCCATCGATCTTTAACCAGATCCTGAAGAAGAATCTTGAGAGTCTTGTATTGCCGCAAAACTCAGTCCTCGTGCAATACATAGACGACTTGCTTATTGCCTCGGAAACGGAGGATGCTTGCAGAATAGACACGGTAGCCCTGTTGAATCACTTAGCAGAGAACGGACATAAGGTGTCCCCAAACAAGCTGCAGTACTGTTTGAATGAAGTACAGTACTTGGGACACAGACTGGAAAAAGGAAAGAGGAATGTGTCATCAGACCGAATTGAGGCAATAATGAGTATGGCAGTACCCACCACACAGAGGGAAGTCAGGATGTTTTTGGGAATGGTCGGCTATTGTCGGCAGTGGATACCTAGTTTTTCCTTGAGAGCAAAGCCTTTACAGAGGCTTACGCACAAGGATGTGAGTGATCCGGTACCATGGGACGAGGAGTGCTTGATGTCATTCCTGAAACTGAGAGAGGAGTTGTGCAGTGCCCCAGCTTTGGGAATGCCTGATTACAACAAGGCCTTTTCATTGTTCTGTTGTGAGAGGGAAGGATGTGCATTAGCAGTCTTAGCTCAGAACCATGGAGGTGTCCGTAGACCAGTTGCCCATTTCTCAGCTACTCTAGATCCAGTAGCTTCTGCATTGCCCGGATGTCTAAGATCCGTTGCTGCAACAGGTGTCAGCATTGAAAGGTGTGAAAGCATTGTAACGGGTCACCCTTTGACTGTATATGTGCCACACTCGGTTGAGCTATTGATGACGAGGACTAAGACTCAGCACCTGACAAACAACAGGTTAACAAGGTACGAGCAAGTCATACTTGCCGCAGAGAATGTGACTCTGAAAAGGTGCTCTGTCTTAAACCCTGCGACATTAATGCCCGTACCGAATGCAGATGATGAAGATTGTGCGGACCATGATTGTCTCGATGTGACTGACCTTTGCACCAAACCGAGACCTGACATTGTCAATGAACCACTGACTGACCCATATGACATTTTCTTTGTCGATGGTTCATGCCTAAGAGACAGTGTCGGCCAATTAAGAGCAGCGTTTGCTGTATGTACCATTTCTGGAGTGGTTGAGGCCGCTTGCCTAGAAGGAGTACGCTCCGCGCAGGTAGCTGAGATCATTGCTTTGACCCGTGCCTGTTTGGCCGCTGATCAAATTCGAATCACGATTTACATGGACAGCCAATATGGGTTTGGTGTGGTGCACGACTTCGGGCAGTTATGGTCTCAGAGGGGATTTTTGACATCATCTGGCTCACCCATTAGGAATGGAGAATATGTAAGACAACTGTTGGATGCATTACAACGCCCAAAGGAGATTGCTGTTGTTAAATGTTCCGCACATGGGAAGGGGGAGGACTTTGTGTCTTTGGGTAATAATTACGCGGACGAAGTTGCCCGTTTCTGTGCAGAACAGGGATGCATATTTACAGACAGATACGCAGGGGAGAGCCAAGAAAGAACCGAACTCAACATGATGTTGGCCATGGCAGACACCTGGGAAGAGCTCAAACGGCTGCAGGATGAAGTCTCAGATCAGGAACGAGAGGGATGGATCAAAGCAGGGTGTGAGAGAGGAGATGTGGATGTGTGGGTCTCCAGTGATGGGAGAGCTGTATTGCCAGAAGAGTTGTTGAACCAGATGGCAAGATTGATACATGGACCGGCACATCTTGGCAGAGATGCAATGATGAGGGTGTTTAGACAGACGTGGTATAGCCCGCGATTTCGTGCAATGGCAGAAACAGTGTGTCAGAGGTGTGTTACGTGTCAGCAGATGAATGCTGGAAAGAAAACTGTAGTTACTTTGAGTCACATTGGGAGGTCAGGAGGGCCTTTCAACAGGATACAGCTAGACTTCGTGGAAATGCCTAAGTGCAATGGGTTGAGGTACATTTTAGTGCTAGTATGTGTATTCTCACGGTGGGTGGAGGCTTACCCAACACGCAGGTGTGACACTCTTACAGTGGCTAAGTTATTGTTGAGGGAGCTTATCTCTAGATTCGGGATTCCGACCTCTTTGGAATCAGATAGAGGAAGGCACTTCCACAGTGAAATTATGAACTTACTTTGTGTTGCATTGAATATTGACCAAAAACTCCATTGTAGTTACCGACCAGAGGCTTCTGGGATGGTGGAACAGGTTAATGGAACTTTGAAAGCCCGGATGGCAAAAATGTGTTCTTCAACATCCTTGAAGTGGCCCGATGCTTTGCCGCTCGTGTTAATGAGCATGCGAAGTGTCCCAGACAGGAGGACTGGGTTGTCACCCCACGAGATACTAATGGGAAGGGCAATGCGGTTGCCGGCAGTACCAGCTACAGCTTTGATAAACATCACTGATGATTTGATTCTCGATTACTGTAAAGGACTATCTGATGTGGTCCGTTCTGTATCCCAGCAGGTGCAGGCTACAGTCGTTCCAGCCTCGAATGATCTGTGTCACGACCTGTGTCCCGGAGACTGGGTGCTTGTCCTGAAACACGTGAGGAAGAATTGCTTGGATGCTCGTTGGCGAGGCCCGCACCAGGTGATCCTAATCACGAACACAGCAGTAAAGTGTGGAGGATTGCCGAACTGGGTGCATGCCTCCCAAACCCGCAGAGTTTCAGCACCCTTGGAAGAAACAGCTCCTCTCGTAGATGAAAATCCAGCTGATGTGGCAGGGCCACATGAGGGGACAAGTCAAGCTGTAAGGGTTGCTGACACAGCTGGTGGTGCACTAGAGCAAGCTGAAGGGGGTTTCAACAGCTCGAACCCTGACTCAGACCCCGAAGACAGAGATGGTGCAGTGGGCGGAGAAGAGTCAGATTCAACAGAAAGAGGAAGTAGTGCACTGGGTATAGAAGAGGAAGACGGAAGAACGACTAGAACTGAAGAGGGTTGGCCTGAAAGACAGAGGCGGTTGAATCTGAGGTTGGCACCCGAAAGAGATCTTGCGCCGGTATCTGAGGTGTCCGAAACGGAAGCAAGTGATGAAGATCAGACTCAAGAGAGCCGGCGAAGGTCGAAAAGAACAAGAGTACCCTGCCGGAGATACTCTACCCCTGAGTGGACTTACACAGTGTTCGATGCAGGGGGTAGTGAGTACGGGGAGACTGAGGTCGGTGTTGGTGTTCAGCCGAAGCCCGAATGTGGTAGTGAAGGTGGTGCTGCTATTGCCAGGGCTCGAGGTCGAAGGAATACTGACCCTCACAGTTCCGAATCCCCCGCTTCTGAGCAAAGTCCGACAACTGGTTTTGCATCGGGTTGAATTTCCGTCTTTTGGGTTTGAGCCGTCTTCACATGAAATGATAATCTTGCGTCTCGAACTTTTGTATCACGTTTTGGAAGTGCTCAACGAGGATCTTATTATGGATGAACTATAAACTGTGTAAATAAAAGTCTAAAGGAGAAGATAACCTAGGCCCGAGTGGAAGAAGAGTAAACTTAGGGACTTTCCACAGAAGAGGAACGAAAACTAGGGAAGTCTTTTCTGGACTGTGTAAATAAGGGTGTGACCGAAAAAGGGAATTTCCAGAGATTTCACGGTTGCTCGAGCTGGTTAAGCAAGTCACGAGTTGAGGACACAGAGACCTTTGAGGGTTCACTGCTAAAACCAAGAACTTTTGAGAACTTTCGAAACCATGGAGGCTGGAGATCCCAATCGTAGATCGAAGTTGATTGTAGGCATACTTATAAGTAGTGTAATAGTTTCTATAATCGTAGTAATTATAGTCTCATATACTGTTCCACACGAGCTAGAAGTGGAGGGGGTGCCAGGGACACCTACACCTACTGCCCCTAGCCAAAGAGAGGTAAACATGGGAGCTGACAGAGCTTTGCTATTAGAAGAAAGTCGTAGGTTACATGTAGATTTGTCTAGAAGTGATTTTAAGCTTAATGCATATGCCAAGCTGCTATATGAATATGTTGATGCGATGAATGCTAAAGATTGTTATGTGTGTATGCAGTTGCCTGCTTCAGTGGATGAGGGTATTAGGTACCACCATCTTCCACTGACATATGGAATTTCATGTAGTCTTTTACTTAGTATATTTTACGAAAGAGATCAGTTTGAGTATTTCTTTTCCAATTACGATGCTGTGCTTCCCGAAGTCCCAGCTTACAAGCATTTGAATAAGTACGACTATTATAAGACAGAGGATCGACTCAGGAAGTTCTTCATACCGTCTTTGGAATTGGATACCGCATTCGCTCACAGACATAATCTGACGTGCTCTTTGTCAGATGTGGAGAAGAAGTTTGTAGATCAGGTGGAAGACAGGTATAGGAAACTGACACACTCACGAGACACAGGGCATAGCAGACTAGATTGGACAGATGAGGAAAAATTGCATAAGACAAAGGGAAGTTATGGTCCTATAGCGTTAGATAAGGAGCAGAGGGGCAAGCTTTGTGTGAGGCGTTATCAGACTTATTATGAAAAGGTTGCAGTAGGACAGAGCACTTGTGATCACGTTTTTACTATGGCAGATGTAGCAAAGAATTTTCTCCAAGGCCCTGTACAAGTGATACCGACGGTGTATTTTGTGTGTGGAAAGAATGCTTATGTGAGGTTACCTGCGAACTGGTATGGTACATGTTACTTGGGAATAATATTTCCAAAGATTTACCATACTGAGGACTTGGAACTTCTGGAAGGTGGGAAGCATTCAAGAATGAGAAGAGGTGCGAGTGCAGGGATCGTGGTGGGGGATATCTTTGGAGCCATGATACCCAGTCTGGGAGTGATCTTGAATGATGTGAAAATTCGGAGACTGGCGACTGTGGTAGACGAACTATCAATGAATACAGCAAAATCGTTAGTACTGGTGGAGGGAGAGATGTTGTCGATAAGGACAATGGTTTTGCAGAATCGCCTTGCTTTGGATGTCTTGTTGGCAAAAGAGGGCGGAGTCTGTAAAATATTGAAGGTTCAAGAGTGCTGCACTTATATACCAGACCGTAGCAAGGATCTGGAGAAATATATAAGTAACATCACTACAATCCACACAAAAATAGCGGATTTGACCGAAGAGGGGGTTTGGGAAAAAGTTGGCAAGGGATTTGGTCAAGTGGGAAGCTGGTTTGCAGATCTGGGAAAGGGATTCCTTGGGTATGTTCTGAAACCCCTCCTTATTGTGGTGGTTTGTGTGGTTTGTCTGTGGGTCTCGATCAAGGCCTACAAGTGGTATCGAGCAGGCCAAGTTGAGAGAGCTTTGAGGGAAAATGAGATGAGACTGGCAAGACTGCAGGACAGTCAATATCAGAGGCTTAAGAGAATGGAGAATCACCGATCAGGAAAAATGGCAACGAGTTCTGTTTAGGTCGGTTCTTTCTCCAAGGGAGTTGAATAAATTGTGATGACAGGTGTCATCAAAGGGGGGAACTGATAGAGCGCCATGTCCTTGTGAAATTGTAGGGGTGCAGCATAATCACTGGTAGTTTGCACCCACATATATCCAGATATGTATCCCATATATTCAGATATATTCATGTATGTTTAGCAAAGAGTAGATAATTCACAGGTATTAAAGTGAATCAGTAGTGTAATTGTGCTACGATAATCATGCAATGTAATGCTTAATTGAATGGAGTGAAAAATAATGCATGGGTGAATCAGCCCATGTGTAATCCAGCTGCAATAGTTTAACGTGTACTATATTAAGTTGCACATGTAGTTCACTTTTCGAATATGCAATGTAATGGATTAATGCTTATAGAAGAAATTAAGTTGTGTGTTTAAAAGAGTGTAAAGGCCTGACTACATATACGACAGGGAAAGGCCTGGTTTGTTCTTATGTTAGCTTATTTTGCAGGCAGGGAAAAGTTTCTCTTGGAAAGGCTCTCTGGGAACCAACGGTAGATTTAATTAGCACAGTAGAGGGTTTTTGTTGAACGTATCTTCTGTTGCAGGTGCAAGGACACATGCCTCGTTAGTAAAAGACTGGCTCTTTGTCTCACAAAGTTAGAGAGATGGGAGGCATGGAACTGGGAGTGCAATGGAATTTAGGGATGATACTTTCAGCGGAGAAGGTGCCTGGGACTCAAGGTCATCGCAACTGTCCAGGATGAAGTAACCGTTTCGATGGAAAAATACAAGAAAGAAGACCTGGCCAAAGAGGCGTGACAAAGGCGTGTTCAATTGTATTGGGATTTTGTATTAGGGTTAGTGCCCCGAGGGAGGAGGGCAGAGATGAGGTAGGGGAGACCAGAGAGAAGGACAGAGAGGGTCCTGATGAAGGAGCATCTAAATTTCTGAGCATAGGTACTAAGTGATTGCACTTCTTAGGAAGTCTTCACAGCTGACACCTTTTCTTTTATTTACTCTTGCTTGGGAAAATCGTTAAGTAGGGATGTCACTTAGTGTTAGTGTAGGGACAGAAATTGATTTTATGCTTATTTAGATAAATGAAGAGCAACATAGAAATTGGAGCAATCATTGCTTGTTTGATTCTGTTAGAACTATCGATCCTTCTTATTCTGAGTCGGATGAGACTCCTGCGTAGATTATTATTTGTATTAGTGCCCATTTATTTCTTTAACCTCGTGTTGAGGTGCTTACATGTTCAGTTATTTTTGGCAATAATAAATTCCTAAACTTGAATTCGGAGTCAGTGGTCCTTTCAGGTAAACTGGTCAAATTGTTGTATAACCGGATGAGATTCTCTCCTTTACACTATTCAACAGGTAAAAAGATCCTGGCGACCAGAGGGTTCTTATAGGTGATTAGATAAGAATCAGTGTTATCAGACAGACAGAGTCAGAGATAGAGGTAGGCAAAGAGGAGAAAGGTTTAGATAAAGATACAGGATGGACAAAATTCAAATAGAGGGAAAATTCACTTTCTCAGGGGGGGCCCTTGGAAGGTGGGGAGTCCTTTGGAATTGTCCACTTTGCCCATGCCTTAAGTTTCTGACTATTCTGACTAGTAAGCAATCACCCGTGCTAAGATTGTGCTCTTTGTTGCTGTGGCATGAAATATATTTATCAATGAATACAAGATCCAAAACTTCATGGCTGAGATAATAATAGGCAGTAAAAACAGGTATGGACACATTAATAGCAATAAGCTTTTCATCATACTCACTAAGCAGCACCTGACACCAGACAGCTCAATCTGACTCGGTGTAAGATGGAATTGATGTGTCAAGAAAAAACAAAATGGAGTTCAAAAAGTCATGTGTGCAGCAAAAAAACAGAATCTGCATATAAATGGGGTTTTGTCATTTGAATGAGCTCGCCTAACAATCATAGCTGTTCCGAATTGTAGCATTACCAGAGCAGCAGCGAGGGTGGCTATGCAGGACCCTTCTTTCACTATTCAATTATGGCAGTGGGGAAGTATCATTGATATGAAGTATTGTTCCAGGGGTTTGCATGCATGGAAGAAATAATAAAAAAGGGCTACAAATGTAAGGGGCTGATTTATTTGAAATGTTGGCCCTGCCTCCGGTCAGACGTGATGCATCAAGGTCTATTCACATACTCACTATTTGCAAATGCCACTTATTTCTCATGATACATCAATATTTCAGAACGGCATTAGAATAAAAAAATATTATGCTGCTGAGATTGGAGTGCTAAAGATCAGAATGGTAAATAAAAGCGCCTGTGCCCTGAGTACCAATAGAATTCGGATACAGGCACAATGTATGCCTCTTTTAAACGGTATTTCTAAATATCGTTGCTATGTTGAATTAATGATGACATTTCATTTTAGTTTTTCATGTATTAATTGCAAAAGAATTTTAAATATATCCTGTAAGTATAATAAAACATTCGAGTACAGATTCGTAAAATACTTTTTTTCGTGTGTAGAACGCGGCAAGGGCAAAATGCATCTACACATAAAGGCAAGATACGTGGGGGAGTCGATTCACAAATATTTAAATGTACACGTTCATCAATTGCACAAATCGCAACATATGTCTGGAAATGCTTGTGAATCGTGAAGAAAAGTACTGTTTGCCCAGTTACTGTACAACTCTTGAAGAGGGAACTACGTCGGGGCCAAATGCCATGAAACAAAAATATGGATTCATCCCTTCTCTGCTAGATTAAAAACAATAATAATAAAGATATTAAATGTAAGTACGTTTTTATATAGCGCAGCTACTCACCACTACGGGTCTCAAGGCGCTGGGGGCCGTAGTGGAAATTAAGTGAGCTATTGCCCAGAGTCACACGGTGCTGAGCTGAGCTGCCGCCAGAGCCGGGGATCGAACTGTGAACCCTGTGCTGCGAAGTCAGCTGCCCTGGCCGCTGCACCACACCTCTCCACGATTGCACCATACCTCTCCACTATTCAATTTCATTTAAACCACTTAGAAAAGCAAACACATGCTGGGTTACATAATGCCCGTCACTGATAACCATTTTCAGATGCATGTCATTCTATCTTTTTTGTACATTGTGCCACCACAGATTGCAACTAACCAAATGCAAACCAGCAATGGTATTGGTCCAGTGGAAATAAAGCAACCCAGACTGCTGAAGTGTATAATTTCTCAATGGGAGCACAAGCATTCCCAGACCGGCTGCGGCCTTACTGGTGCTCATCAGCGAGGCATGGTTGGAACAGGGACACCTGACAACTGTGTACCCTCGCGATAACCATAGTGTGTTGTTTTCTGAACTACAAACTTCCTTGTGGGATGTGTGCGTTAGAATTAGTTCCTTTTTAAAGGCGGCGATCAGAGCACGTGAATCTATAGATGGATAACTGGCTTTTAGTTTTGTGTTTTAATGTTCTATGACTGTTTAGTGAGATAGTCTCTTAGAGCCTTTAGATAATAGAACTGTTGGTTGTTGGTGGGTTCTGTTGTAGTTCATGTAATTGTTATCTATGATAGGTTCCCCACATTTTTTTAAACCGCACTTTGTGCTTGTATTTTATCATGCTCCCTGGAATGTTATTTAATTGTTTTATGTATGATGTATTTGGTAAATGCACTTTAATGAATTTTCCTAAAATCGAAAAAAGTTTTTCAAACTTCTCTTCTCAGTGTGACTCACTCCTTCCTGGTTATAATCTTCATGTCCATTGTATATGCGCCTTGCAGTGCATATTGACATGAGGCAATTGTGTAGCTGAAATCCTTACATTTGAAACTATATGTCACTCGCATGCAGGTTTTGGACATGCTCTGTCAGGCAAATGCAGAAGAATTCAGCATTTGCATATTTGAATTGCATATATAATTGCATATATTTGTTGCATGCTCAATTTTTCTGTTTTTACAGGTTTAAATTCATGTGCAGGTTTTTTGATCTGTAATTTACATTGTATGGAATTGTGATGCCTGCTAACACTTTTTATTCACAGACATGATACATTAGAGGACAGGTGGCTGACATTAAAACATGTGCTACTATAAAAGGCATTGCCCGTGTTAAATTGCAGTTTAGCCAGCTGGGAGTATAACCTATGGGCTGTTTGGTGCAAAAGTATGCTTGCTTTATGATGAATTATTCTATTCTGTGTGCTACACTTCTCACTTTATCCGTTTCTTTGTTTTTTTTTTAAAGTAATTTTTATTGAGGGTTTAAATCATCCAAACACATTACAGTAATACAATTATGTCAGAATTCCCAGTATAGTGCAGTCTTGCAGAGTAATCATACAGTATAGTCACAGCAGTTTCCACATATATCAAAAAATCGTATTCAAGAAAAGAAGAGAGATAATTGTGAAAGGAAACAATACCTTCCTGTCCAGAAGGAGTATATGAACAGCGGATATCTGCACTAATGCTCGTTGCATTACTTTGGTTTGGCTTAAAGAATCTCCAAATATAACCTTTAACAAATAAAACTCTACAAATGTACCCCCACTCCCCCCCCCGTCACTTACTCGTAAATTCACTGTGCCTGCCATGTACCCCTTCATCCAACTACTTCTAATCTCAGGGTGATTATCCGGTTTCTACCTGGACAGCGTCATGTTGCTGTACCCCCACCTCAGGTACTACGAGATTAGACTGCATCCCCCTTGACCCCTGCGTGTTAGGGGCCTCACACCCAGGGGTCTCTGAGATCAACATATACCAGGCTCTAGCATCCTCTTCTAACTTTTCATCTCTCCTGACTCTCTTCATTCTAATTAATTCCGCTGTTGCCCATTCCCGTAAGTCTTTAGCCCAGCTGTCCACCCTGGGGGGTTGGGAGCCCATCCAACTAATCGCCACCCTTCTCTTGGCCAGCACCAGTCCCAGTTGGAGAAATCTACGGGTAAGTTTCTTCCCCTTAGGGCTGGGGAGAAGGCCTAAAAGTATCTCCCTAATGGATTGGGGTAGCGTCCATCCCGTTCCTTGTCTTAAGCGCTCCAGTGTTGCATCCCAAAAAGGGCGGAGCCCCGGACATTCCCATAACATGTGTAAAAGTGGGGCTTCATTATATGCGCACTTGGGGCAGCAAGCAGAACGATCTGGATATATTTTGGGAAGCACTTGCGGGGTCAGATAGGCTTGATGAACGATATTAAATTGTGTAAGCCTGAATCTAGTATTGGAGCTAATCTGTTTAACTCCTTCAAATACCCTTTTCCATTCGGAGTCAGTCTAGGGCTCGTCTAATACAGCATCCCACTTGGTTTGAACCGGAAGCAGGCGTACCTCGAGGTCCTCTCGCAGTGCCCTATAAATATGGGATACCAGTCGCCGGCCGCCGGCCAGGGTCACAAGGGCCTGAAGGGTGGCAGTAATAGGCGGTTCCTCCGGGAACATCGGCCATATATCTCGTGCCACTGCCGAGATCTTCGCATACTGTAGGTACTGACCTCTAACCAAATAAAACGCGGATTCTGTTTCCTCTATGGTTATAAACCGCTTTCCCATATACAAGTCGCCCATCAGTCGACAACCGCCCTCCACCCACTTTGCAACTGACATAGTTTGACTAATTTGCCCAAACGGGACTACTGCCCACAGTGGGGCTTCAGGGGCATAGGGTGCTTTACGTACTGCTACCTTGACTGCTGATTCCCAAACATAGGCCACATGTCTAATAATATACTGGAGCTGTTCTGGTACCTGCAATCCCATCATGAGGAGATCCGGGAGAGGAATCCCTCGATGAGTACCCACAACAGCTGTTTTTCCCAGTTGTTGTTCTCATCAAACCATTGTACAGCGTGTTGGAGCTGTGTTGCCATATAATTGAAATCCAACCTAGGAACCTCCAGTCCTCCTCGCTCCCACGTTCTCTGCAGTGTGGTCAACTTTACTTTTTTCTTTTATTCCCCCACAGTAGATCAACTACCAAATGATCCAGCTGGAGGAAATACGCCCGTGGTATACGATAGAGCGAGTTCTGCATTATATACAAGCACCGGGGAAGGACCACCATTTTTATTAAGGCAACTCGTCCCATCAGGGATAAGGGCAGGTCACGCCAGAACCCCACAGACTTACGGATACCCTCCACACATCTCCCCACGTTATGTTCCAAATAAGCGTCCTGCGTATGTATCAGCCGGACCCCTAAATACCTCACGTGTCTGTGACCCAGGTCATCCCCACATGGGGCAATTCCCCCACTTCTTTATCCTTCAGGCTTCCCATGGGGAAGAGCTTAGACTTCCCTGGATTAAGGCCGAGGTACGAGATCGCCCCAAAAGCAGCGAATTCTCGAAGATGTTCCAGAGCCGACTCCCTGGGATGGTCGAGATATATCAGTGTATCATCCACGTACATTGACACGACGTGCACTGTTGGACCTAACTGGATACCCCACCTCATCATCTTGCTCCGCAGTGTAATCGCCAAAGGCTTCATTGCTAAAGCAAAAAGGAGCGGCGACAGGGGACAACCCTGCCGAGTAACCCTCTGGAGCTCCAGACTATCAGACACTTGATTACGAAGACGGATCTGAGCCATCGGTCCACTATACAGCAGTTTCAGCCAACTGAAATAATGGTCCCCCAATCCCATCCAAGCAAGTACCGCCCAGATGCATCCCCATTCGACGGAGTCGAATGCCTGTCGTATGTCCAATAGGCACAGGGCCCAATCCGCGTCTTGCAAGTTCGGCGCATGCCAAACATGTGCCGGACGTCGCAAATTATGTGTGGTGTTTCGACCAGGGATAAATCCGGCTTGGTCCTCGTGGACCAGTCGGGTCATATATGGTTGGAGTCGTGCGCCAGCACCCCACTAAGTATTTTTTCATCCACGTTTAAAAGAGATATGGGTCGATAGGAGCCCGGGGACAGGGGATCTCTGTCTGGTTTAGGAATCATGGATACCAGAGCCTCCATCATGGTTTTAGGAAGTGCCTGCTTCTCGAGTGCCTCGTTGAACACCTCAAGGAGATGGTCCACCAACTGCGGTGCAAACGTTTTGTATAACTCCGTCGGGAGGCCATCACTGCCAGGACATTTCATCAACTGCATATTTTTAATTACCATCAGTAACTCCTCCCTTGTAAGTGGTTCCCCCAAGGCCTCGGCTTCGGCCTCCTCAAGGGTGGGAAGCGTTATTGCATCTAAGTAGTCTGGCACTGCTTGTGACCGGACCTGGGCTGCTGCCGTGCACGTCTGTTGCAAATGTGCTGCAAATTCTTTAAGTATTGCCGTTTGTGTATAAACCAGTACCCGTTTCCCTGCAGAGTTGAAGCACCGGCACCTGTTCTGTTTCTGTGCAAATCAGTTGGGCCAAAAGCACTCCAGACCTATCTCCCTCCATATACAGTCTTTGCCTATATGTAGTATATTTGTGCTTCTCCAATCGTGACCAGGCCTCAAGTAATTCCTCTTTATCCTGTGTCCACTCCGTCATATCCGTCGGAGTTTTATATAGTGTACTCTCTAGAACGTGTAATCGCGCTTCCAAGGTATCTATATCAGCAATGAGTTGATGCTGGACCCCATAGGCAGTCTTCATGCAGACTCCCCTGATCACGACTTTCATCGCCTCCCATTCAGTGGCTCTGGCAGATGTGGATCCCCAATTTTCAGTAAAGTAATGTCGGAGAGCCTCCACTATCGCTTGTACATATGGAGGGTCCGTAAGAGCCTCTGCGCGGAGTCTCCAAAGTAGATAGGAAATGGCGTCCGTCATGGCGGAAAGGCCCGTCGAAAGGCAGCAATGGTCAATGCGGGAAAAGGTGTTAGCTGCTGGGGTAAAGCAAGAGAACTCCCTTCTAGTAGGGCTGCATGCTCTCCATTCATCTCTCAACTGCATACCCTGAAGTATACTTGTGAGGGAATCCACCATGCGAGGCTTGGTGTGTTCCCTAGGGGGTTATCTATCTAATTTCCCATCAAACACACAGTTGAAGTCCCCGAAAAGAAGGATCTCAGCCCCTATGTAAGGAGCGGCCACTTTCAAGACAGCAGGATAAAAGTCAGGGCAATCCTGGTTGGGGGCATAGACGTTAATGATACAGATCTCCCTTCCTTCCCACCTTCCAAACAGAAAAACATAACGGCCCTCCGGATCCAGAACATGATGAATGTGCTGGAAAGGTACTCCCGGGGCAACCCACACCAATGCCCCCCTTGCATAACCAGAATATGAGGTAGCGTAAATCTGTCCCCTCCAGCGTTTACGTAGACTCGCTATGGAGTTCCCCCATATGTGCGTTTCTTGTAGTCCTGCTATTGCTATTTTATATCTTTTCAGGAATGCGTGAATTCTACGACGTTTCTCAAGGGTAGCTAGCCCTCGGACATTCCAGCTAAAAACCCTTAACGTCTGCACTGTCATGGTGATATTGCAGTAGGTGTCTAATGTATACCACATCCCCTACATTTCCACTCTCCCGCGAAGTCCGGAGTCTGTGCATCATGGCATAATACATTGTGACCTCTAAGATTCCCCAACTAACAAACCAACATATAGAAAGCAAACAAAACAATTCCCCTTCCCGCCCCCGGGCAGTTGTAAAGATCCATATATGCATCCTATGATCCCTATGTGAGACATTTCACCCCGCCCCATACCATAACCACCCCCCCCCGTTCCCACCAATTCTTCAATGTCTGTACGACAGCTCTAGGATCGGGACCCGGTTGAGCCGTTTCTAAAATATCAACAATTTTGACTAAGTAAATGCTGTGCAAGAGAGCTGGTAACGTCAGGGTGTGAGATTGCTCTCCAGCTACCCCGGCGGACCCGAACTCTAATGGGGGCATCGCCGATCCGGCGGCGAGTCAGTTCCCAAAACCTTGATACACTGGGGTGACCCTCGACCTATATGTAGAGAACAACTTAAGGAGAAACTAGAAGGTTGTGGAGTCACCCTTACATTTGAATTATACGTTCCCCAGATACCCCGAAAACAAAATACAATTGAGTGTCCCCGGAGCATTTATCCATAATACAAGGCCAACTTATCTGTACAGTTCAGCCTGCAATATGTTTCTCATGCTGACTATTCACATCCACTATCTGGCCTTTCGTCCTCCTGTGCAATGTCTGGTGTCGTTGCAACGGAGTCTGGGACCACTTCCGAGTCTGAAGCTTGCAATGTTCCATCCTGGCCAACCGTAATGCGGCCTAAGCTCATTGTTCTTTTTTGTTGCTTGTGTCGGGTAGGCTGAGCGCGACCTATCATTTGGGACTGCGAGGAAGGCGCTTCGACAGCTTGTGGAAGGGACCAACCGCCTACCCTCCGGTGCCCTAACATCCAACCAGTCCCTTGACTCCTCAGCCAAGAAGAAGAACAGGGCGCGACCCTCACTCTCCACCCTGAGCTTTGCCGGGAACATAAGACTATACTTCAGGTTTAAGTCTTGCAGCCACCTTTTGATTGTGACGAAGGTCTTCCGTTGTTCCTGGACTCGTTGCGTGTAGTCCGGATAAACTGTAATGGAATGCCCCTCAAAGAAGAACCGTCGTCCGCTACGAGAGAGCTGGAGCAAGAGGTTGCGGTCCCAAAAATTGAACAGCTTTGCAATGATAGCGCGAGGGGGCGCCCCAGGTCTCAGGGGGGCCGCCAGTGCTCTATGCGCTCTCTCCACGCTGAAGAACTTGGATAATTGGTTAGGAGCCATTTCTTGGGAGATTCAGTTTTCCAGGAACAGGTCCACCGCGGACCCTCCGCTTTTTCTGGAAAACCCACAAATCGTAGATTCCCCCTGTGTGACCGGCCTTCGGAATCCTCCACTCGGTCATCAAGTTTAAGCACCTGGCGCTTCAGCTCCACCACTGTGGCGCTAAGGTTCTTGACCTGTTCTTTTAATGTATCAGTGTCTTTTTCCGTGACTGTCACTCTGTCGGAGACTTTCCTGAGGTCGCAACGTAAAAGGTTGACATCTATGGCCACAGCGTCAATCTTTTTAATCATGTCGTCTCTTGTGGACTGAACAGCACGCAGAACATCCAGCAGTGTCGGTGTATCCTCAGTCTCTTCCTCCTACAGTCGTGTGTCCCTTGCCTGGTTCCCAGTGGGTTCATCGGGGCCATGCGAGATAGGTTGGGCATAATTCAATATTTTATTGGACTGTGATTTCACCGGTTTATCTTTCCCCATATTTCTCCTCAAACAACGTGGGAGTCCTCCCTGTATGTCGTGTCCTGTCGGGGGGAGCAGCAAAATCGTTTCTCCGCTGTACATCTATTCTGTCTAGAATTTGTCCCTGGTAGGGCTCCGCTCTTAGCCTGGGCTGCTCTCTAGGGCACGTTCAAAGAGGCATGGACCAGCCGGTCCTGCAAGTCTCTGCCCGTCCCTCCAGGCGATCAGCCCAGGTATCGCTCCCACGCTGTAGTGTAGCTCCTATTTCCCTAATAGGTTTGACATAGGACTAAGGTCAGTATGTCCCTATCGAGTATATTAAACTTAATTACTTGTGCCAGCTAGCTCAGAGGCCACTAGAAACTCCTTGACAACAAGAAGGGAGTAGTTTCTGGCAGCCGCAAAACATGACCACTGTGTTTCCCTTTTAGAATCAGAACGTGTCCCAGAGTCGTGGAAACAATAGATAACTATTTCACTCAGCTCAGCCGTGCATGCTTAGTTTTCTCCAAGTTACAAAGAAAGAAATAGACGGGCGTTTCAATAAAAGATTTATTGAACAGTCTTGTTTCTGAGTGTAAATAAAATGTGCTGTTACAATCACAAGACAGTATGCGAGATAAATAATGTACAGTGTGAGCAGTAGAAATAAATAATACTGCGAGAGCATTATCTTTTAGTACATATGCTGTTACATAAATAACACAGACTAAAAATGCGAGTACTCATACGATGCGTTTCTAATCTAGTTCTACCCCAATGTACCTAACCTAACCTAGGTGTAGGACGAGGTATGAAGTGGGTGAAGTATTCCTTACTATGGTATACTAAGAGTATGCTAACCCCAGTATGCCTAGTATGCCAAGAGTCCCTCTAGGTTCTAGTCTGCTCCATACCTGAAGAATGAGAGAGGTAGGAATCTCTTTGCCAGACTCGAACTCCAACACCCCGCAAGGGAAGTTAGATCACTGGAAGCTGGACTCTCTGCGTGCAGGGATGACAGCGTCTTCTCAGTGCGTCAGGCCGGGAAACGGGCTCCTCTGAAGTCGAGGTCTCCTCTGATTTACAGGGGCTAGGGAAGGTATATTTATACCTGAGAATTACCTCAGAATGTTAGCATTGACGTGAGTCGGACAGCGGAAGACGTCATGAATAAACCCCTAAGGAATAATGGTTCATGCATAATATATGAGTCCTTGAAGAAATCAATAGTCCTGGACTAGGAAACTCCTGCAGCCTAAGGGTCTGTTCTTCAAGAACTCGTTGTGATGTTAGGGTGGACGGATGTCGGAGACCATGCCTGTATTTGGAGAGCACGGTTTAATGCCTAAATAAGGGCTGGGATTTTATGCCTATATAAGGGCAGGGCGAATTGTGCCTATATAAGGACATGATTCTGGAAAGCCCGTTTATGGACACCCTAAGCGGAATACAACACCCACTCCACTTTCGTGTGTACGATAATACTAAAATGCTAAACATTTAAAATGCTAAACATTAAAATGGAGTACCGCATATTTCTAAAATATTCCATAAAACCATTAAAAAAGGCATTTAAAAAACCTATTAGAATGCAAAAGGTACTGTACATTTGAAGCATTGCTTTTCATTTCAGGCATATATTTAAAATAAAATGCAATATAAATGAAAGAAGCAGTAATATTTACATATGACAAAAATGATCGATAAGTTGTTCAAAAATCAAAGTCATTTCATGTCACGAAAATTAATGAATTGTTCTAGACACACAAGATGACTAAGTGTCCGTGGAAGTACCGCAAAGTCTGTACTATAAGGCTAGTTCTACTTTAAGCAGATTGAAGTGCCATTTTCGTTTGAAAAAATGGGACAAAAGTTCAAATTTGGTAGAGTTCCAAGTTGTTTTAAAAATGAAGGCCAAATTGTTACTGCATCTCTGGAACACAGTACGCTGAATCAGAGTCAGTTTACGGGTCTGGTGTAAACATGAGATCATCTATTTCTATAGACAAAACATCGTCCACTGTAGTTGGTGTCAGTTGGAACACCTCGTGTAGCAGATTAATTGCACAGAGATGTGAAGCTTCGCTTCCAGCATAGGGTGCCGCAGCAAAGTTCGCGTCCGTTGTTACCTGTGTGCCTGTATCTTTCTCGTACCTCAGCAGCAGCCGGAAGCGTCTGTGAGATCTCAATGAATGCTGACATCAGGATCGGTAGCCTCTGGGGACAACACAGAGCATGGGCCGTTATCGGGACCAGCAGAGTATCGACATCCGTTGGCATAGCTGATGGAAAAGTTAGACAGGTGTCCAACACGCATTCTTCACCGCATAGCAGGCATCGTAGAACAGGTAAGATGCAATCTTGCTAGATTGGTCGGAATGACAGGAACCAAGTTGTATTAAGGTCCCGTAGACGAGTCATGCCCAATAGCTGTACTATTCGCTCACTGCACTTTCGTTCAAGGAGAGCTTTCTCCATTTCGCTCGGAGTGATGTCTGCGAATAGGCTGGCCATAGCGCAATAGGAAGAAGAGAAATAGAATTCTGGCAGCAAGTGCTAGAATTAATGGTATGCCACCAAACACCGAATGTGCAAAGTTCGGGATGATTCCTAGTATTGCCTGGAAAGGTGCTAACAGACCGGTACAGATGCTCTTAAATACATGTATAATTCCACTTGTATCAGACATGTTGAAGATACGTGATATCATTTCTACGAAATGTATAGGGCAGTTTGTACGTATTAAAGTCTGTATCTCAGCCGAAGTCCTTGCTACTTGTAGATCATAGGTTTCTTTGGCCGAGGTCAAAGGCACTGTTTGCTGTAAAAGCATGGCTTTCATTCTGCTCAAAGTATCAAATCTTATAAAAGAGACGTTCAGCGAAGGCCATAGAGGTGACTCCCTGACTGTGTCTATTGGGGCAAACAATACTTGCATACAGCAAGTGACCCTGGAGTTGACTGTTACTAGATATGGGATGCCTGGCAACATGCCGCAGCAACTCTGATCATTCAACATGAGGTAACTCCCATTAGAAAGTTGTCCAAACGTTGGATTAATCACAGCAGCTGGTGTACCCTGCTGATGGCAAGACAAATTTGCCACAGAACCATTACAAGCCCCATGTAAAGAAATGTCCTGACATATAAGCGAACCGCTTAGCGCAAGTTTACAGTTTGTACCGCTCAAAAACACTTCACGATCCCCACTCCAACATCTATATGTATACGGTAAATCCCAAGATGTCTTAATGTATTCCTTACCCAACCTTTCATATTTGCCTGCTTGCATTTGTCTGAGGCAATACTGAAACTGAAAAGTACTCACAGGTAATGTTATTTTGCCATGAATAAGCCATTCTATAGCTGGTTTTTCTGCCACTGTGAATGGTAACTTTTCCAGTTCTTCAATGCTCAGCACTGTATACCTTGCTCCTCTTTGTGCCAGTTCGATCTGTTTATCAGTTAGATTGTATTCTGCAAACAGAGCCGTTGTGTTGATGAAACGCCAAGGCACATAGCCCGCTCGCAAAGATTGCAGCGTCCAGCTTAATAACATAATAGAACGTAATTGAGACTGGCCTTGCTGTAACATCACCAAATCTTGTTCTAGTATGTCGATAGCAGAGGATACAATGCCATCCAATGAATATATTCTGGAGGACAAAGTTGTTAACCCATTGTCGACCACAGAGAGTGTTTTCTCTAAATTAATACGATCAAGTTCACGTATTCGTTCTGCAGCCTCCATCTGTGATACTTTCCATGCTTCATTATAAGCAGCATAAATGCTGGCATATATGAAACGATTTTGACGTGGTTTTCTTGGTCCAAGCAAGAATTCCCTAAGGTCTGCATCCTTTTTAAGTAAGGTTAAGTGTTGTTTCACATCCTGTAGTGTAGATTTATGCAGCCAATCGAGGCATAATTTTCCTACACTGTATGTTGTTACTACCCCTGGATGTTGTCTTTGGACGTATCTTGGGTCTGCCCTATTAATAGTAAAGCCCTGAGTTTTATTCAGAAATCTTTCCTGACAGTTATTCGTGTCTGTGGGCCAGATCAACCATTTTTTCCAATTTGGATTAGATCTGTTGAGTTGTAGTATATTGTCAACTGTCACCACTGCCTGTGTATTATTATCTCTGGCAGGTGTTGGTACAGAAGGTGTGTTCATCTCTTTGATCTTGGCTAATCCAAGACAAGATGTTTGTTGGATGGTTTCATTCAAAAACATTATTTGTTCAGGGATGATACAGGCTCTAAATAAAGCTTCTATCCCCTGCACTTGCCAATCTTTAGTACCCCAGACTGTTTTTGTGTCTATTGTGTCTTTCCAAAAGTCAAAACCCTGTCTAGACAGTTGGGCATTAAATAACGCAGAGTAAATCTGTTTTGTATTTGTTAACATAATTTTCAGTCCTGTCTTGTTTACATTTTTATAGTAAAACCTTTCTGGTTCAGATGTATTGCGTCCTGAAAAATATGGAAATTTACTAGCAAATGTTTTTGAACTACCTTTAGGTGGTGTAGGACAATGTTCCCATTGGTTAAACATAAACACATTTCTTGGATATGCAGATTTATGCAAATAATGATGACCATAGTGGTTATAACAATACATTTGTTCATAGTCTGATGAACCCTCTAAATATTCATGTTTAGAAAATGCAGCAGATTTTTCTAGGTCAAACATTATATCATTCACAGTCTCAAAGTCCCAATCATCCGAATAGGTACTGGACGTAATTAGATCACTTAGTGACATTTTAAACAAATGTGGAATGTTCAATTGTTCCGTCGGACCGAAGATTTCAAAGTCTGTTTTGTCCCACACTATACCATCCTGTATAGGAACAGCTGTGATGTTCACTGATGACAAGTTTCTTGCTTCACGATGGGAAGATTTAGGAGGTTTCAAAAGTACGTTCACGTCTTTTCCTTCAGTGTTCACATGGATGTATCTGCCACTTATAAGCACGCTCACAGTTGTTACCAAAGCTAGCCAGAGCAAGAAAACAAAAAGTCCAGATGTAATCCAGAATTCAATCCATGGAGAAACCAAATAAGTCTTTTTCAGAAAGTGAAGAAAGTCTTGTACTTGCTGCTTTAATTTCAATGATGCTGGCGTCGTTTCAGGTTCACTCGGATCTTCTGAGAACGTATCAAAGTTAATGAAATAGCCAGAAGCAGTTCTGTCAATTGTTGGAATTGCATCAGGATTTGTAGAAATCACTGGAACCAGTTCATCACCTGCCACGTTGGTGTAGACAGGTGTATTTGGATGAACTGTTACTTGGTGTTCAAGAGGGATGAGTTCCATAGCGTTGTTGCATAGTCCTCCATCAGTTACAGCTGAATTCTCGATTGTTATCAGTCTGAACCTCTTGGATAGTAGCGAGAGGAGTACGTCTGCTACTAGGTCAGAGTCCACGAGGCCTACTATTTAGTATTGGCCACATACTGTGGTTTGATGAGGTCGATGGACACAAATCTTTTCTCCTTTCTTCCAGCAAGGGGCGGCAGAAGTACTGTTCTTGTTCCTTGAAATGCTAGGACAGGTACTGGTTGTCTGTAAGAAGGTCCAAATTCCTTCTTGTCCGCAATCTTTTCTCTGACTAGATCCCCAACTTTTGGAATCCAGACAGGCCTTGCTGGGACAGCCGGTTGATCCCCAGTGGTGGTGGGCTGTAGGAATACGTTTTCGTTCTTAACTTGTTTAGTTCCTGTAAAACAGCCAAACGATTTTTGATATCAAAGGGTTTATTTTCCACCACTGTGCCTACTTGTTCAAGGTTTGGTACCCACATTCTTGTCCCAAATAGGACCTCATATGGAGTGACCCCCCCTAGAGAACTTCTTGGCAGATTATTCAATGAGCGTTGAACCCCACTAAGGTGTTTGACCCACCCATCACCCGAACCTAATACCCTAGCTGTTATAGACTGCTTTATGTCCCGGTTTTTCCTTTCCACAACCGAATTTCCCTCAGGATGGAATGGAGAGGAGTACCGCAATGCAACACCCAGACTGGCCATGGCTTCTTTGTAAGCCCTAGAGCTAAATGCAGGACCCTGGTCAGAATGTAGCGTGCCTATTGCGTATGTGCCAATAAAGACTCGCAAATCTTTTATAACAGTTCGAGCGTCAGCTGAGCGCTGAGGCCATAACCATAGGAACCTAGATTCAGTATTTGTGGGAATGCCTTTGTCCAGTAGGACGCAGGTGTGTAGATAGTCTAAGGCTGTCTAACAGTGGTGTCTGTACTGGGTTGCCGCATTCGCAGCATGGTGTCTGGTGGCTCTCTCGCTGTAATTTACAGTCTAAGCAGTTGTTGATGAATATGTGAATTTCTGTATTCATTCCAGGCCACCAGTACATCTCTTTTAACGTTAAAATTGTTTTAGAGATCCCTTGATGTGACAGACCCTCCCCCAAATGTGTTTCATAAATCAAGGCTGCTCTACGTTCCATGTTTGGAATTACCCTATCCCCCACTCCAGGGATTCGAGCAAAAGGAACGTTGTTCGCATCAATTACATAAGAGTACTTGAGTGGAAACTTTTTGGTAACGCTGCACTGCTGCCTTTGCTTGATGCATTGACAGCCAACATTATCTCACCGTCTATTTTTGTTTTTGAATGAGTGATCGCAGCTACGGAAGCCGTCTGCACAGCCCCCTTTGTGGCTTCGTCAGCCAATGAATTCCCTGCAATGTGAACACCATCACGTTGATGACTCAGTGTGTGGATTACGTGAGCCTTTGGTAGTTCGTTCTTCAACTGAACTACTTGTTCCCAAAGCATTTTATGCTTTATTGTGCCACCTTTCGCATCTTTGAAACCATTTTCAAGCCAGTTTCGTATGTAGTCATTATACGACTGAACACAGTAAAGGAATCGCACACTATTAGTGTGGGGAATTCTCGATCTGTACTTTCAAGTGCCAGTTTGAATGCTTGTAGTTCAGCTCGCTGAGCTGTGCAATCTCCTAGAGATTGAGTTTTTGTGACCATGGGTCTGAAGATGCCATTTCGCATGCGACCTTTAACAATTGCACACGCTGCACTGTAAGCTTGCTTACTCCCTGTTGCGGGTTGTGCGGATCCGTCAGTGTAAATTATGAATTCGTACTGATCGAGAGGCAGAATTTCAGTAGGCAGAGGACATTCATGTTCGTATTGCAGGAATGCTTGAGTTTTTAAATCTGGATCGAAAACATATTCAACATCTGTTGCAGCAAGAGAATTAACACATTGTATCCATCTTGGATATAATGCTTTAGCATTTGGAATGCTTGCTTTTGTGACCGCTTCTAAAGCTGGTACCGGGGTTACGACAATAATGCGTTTCCCTTGGGCTAAGGCTCTTTCTCTTGCTACAGCGGTTTGAACTGCTGTCAGAATTTTTTCAGTTGAACTGAAGCGCATTTCCGCTTGTGTGTACAAATGGGATTTGTATGCGATTGGTATTTTCTCACCCTCATTGAAGGTTAAGTAGGTGAATCCACATTGACACGAAATTATTCGGATCACCAAATTGCGTTGACTTACGCGTGTTTGTAAGTGATTTGTTGCTAACATGTTAGCCTGGACTGAACGCAAGATTTCTGTGTGTTCCTGTGTCCAGTTTCTGATCGAAAAATCAGGTTTGATTAATGAGTAGAGAGGTTTAACCCTTTCTGCATAATTTAGAATGTATGTTCTCCCAAAATTTAGGAAACCCAAAATGGATTGTAAGTTTTTTAGCGTTTTTGGAGGTTGGAGCAGCGCACATTTCTCTAGAAAGTTAGCTGCCAAGCTCTTGCCTTCACTTGAAAGCTCATATCCCAAAATAGGACATTGAGATGGGCAATTCGGGACTTTTTAAAGTTGAACTTGTAGCCCTCAGAGGCGAATCCCAGTATAATGGTGCTCACCCTGTTCAAGTGTTTGTCCAGGTCATCGTCTGTCAGATAGATGTCATCGACATAGGACAATGCCTCATTGTCATAAATTTGTAGTAACTCCGTTACCCTCGCTGAGAATAAACCTGGGCTGTTCTTGAACCCTTGTGGGAGTCAACAAAAGTGACGCTGGGTCCCCATTATGGAGAATGCTGTTAAGTACCTGCTTTCAGGTGCTATGTTTTGACAAAAGAAACCATTTGAGATGTCTAATGTTGTTTTATATTTTTTATGCACAATGTTATTCATTAATGCTGTGCTATGTGCATTTTGCACTGCAAAAGTTTTAGAACAAGTGTTTAGGTGTCTGTAGTCCAAAACTAGACGATATGTATTGTCTGGTTTGGAGACAGGAAACAAAGGATTGTTCATTGAGGAGGTGCATGTTTCAATCACCCCTTGATATTCAAGTTGATCTAAGATCTCCCTGACCTGTTTTTTAGCTTCTTGCTTTATTGGATACTGCCGTTGTGCAGTTGGTTAATGTTTCAGATGTATTTTATGGTGAGGTGAGTCCGCATCCCATCCTACATGATTTTTATATAATGCTGGGGCCTGGGCCTGGGCCACTGCCCATTTCCTGGCATATGTATATCTCAGATGCATTGGTATATGGTTGGAGAAGGCAGGCATAATTATGTCCTCGCCATCCATGTGGGCACTCCCTGACAAATTGTGGTGGCCAGTCCTTTTCTGCTAGAAGTATGTCATAGCCTTTTGTGGAGTACTAACCCTGGTGTCTACAGTCTCAACTGTGATGTACTCATTCAAGTCCACTATTTCCAGAAGTTCCTTCAGGTTCTGGCGAACTATTGTGACTTCTGCTGCACTGTCCAGCATTGTCTGAGCCCATTCTCCGTTCTTGAGTTGTGTTCTCAGTATTCTCGGCATGTCTGATCTTTAGACCTGCTACTTTCTTTTTGGAGAATTGAGGTTTTACTTTGGTTTTTGGAGCGTGTTTGTCGTCTTTCGATTTCACGCGTTCTTCTCTATGTTCTGTTCGTCCTCTTCTTTCCGAAGTCTGTGATGAGATCTGAAAGGGACGAGAGGAACGTGCATCAGTATCTTGATACCTATCAGGTTTTCTCAAATGATCCCTATTCCTGAGGTTATACCTCCTTTCAGAGGGCTCCTTTTGAGGAGACCTACCTCGGGATTGAGAATGTTTCTCGTTTGATTTTTGTTTAGTAGACTCCCACTTCTTTTTAGAAGATGTAGGAGTTTGTTAATTGAGTCCTTCTCAGGACTTTCAGATAGCTTCAGCTTCACTGGTCTTCCACCCAAACTATGTCTGCCTAATTCTGCATAAGATTGTTCTATAATTCTGGGTAGCTCTGTTTGATGTTCTGTAACATCAAATTCCCTTAATTTTGGCGGATCGCCACTGCTGCTGCCTCCCCTTTAATATTAGATAATATTATTGTTGAGACCTGGTCGAAATTTTTCAGTAATTTCATTCCTAAATTTAGAGCAGGCTCTGCCCCGTATTCGTTTTGAATTTGTTTCAGGACATCAGGTATTACCGCAATTGACGGAATGCCATGTGTTTTAGTATAGATGGCAGCAAAGACTGAGCCCCAAGTGGTGCAGTCTTCCAGTTGTGGTGTGATCCCCATTGGTAAACTGATTGTCAGTATTCTGTGTTTCTCATATGGGCTAGTATTTGGAAATACTGCTTCGATTTGAGTAATTTTTTGAGCTATCCAGAATGGAATTTGCTCACGTTTTGTGGGCATTTTACCCATGACTGCGTATAGAGTCTGTGGTGTAATTTTTAGAGTGTTCCCCTGGTGAGGGGTTTGATTTGGAAGTGTCAATGGTGGTTGGACTGTGAAAGTCCGCATGACATATTGGACCAATTGTCTGTAGATTTTTATTAATTCTTGTATTTGAACAAGTAAGTCCTCATCTGACATTATATCCAGTTCAGGATGAGGTATGTAGCCGGCTAGAATCGGCCATGTTGCTCCTGGTCTACCTAGTGGACCGAGCCTGGTAATGTTTCTGTGATGTTTTAGGGCGCCTTTAAACCAGACCTGATGCTCCTGGTATGTTAATGGAATTTCTATATCCTCGAAAGGAATGTATTCCTCGGGTGGTTCATCTTCTTTGTAGAAGCGAAACATGTGTGTTACTGAATTGGATTCAGGAAATATTACCCATGAATAGAATACCTCTGTCTGAAAGGATTCATGTGCCTCTATCACGAAAACTGCTCTACCGCCTCTTGGTGGTAGGCCATGTTTTATAAGTTTTAGAGTAATGGCTCTTCTTAAGTTTGGAGCGATGTCTATGACACCCTCCTCGGTTTCATCTAAACCTGTAATGTTAAATGCTGCTGCTTGGGCTGGATCAGCCGCAGCTCCACCGTTTCCGGCGTCTTCAGTCATTTTGTTTTTTGAAAAATGTAGAACAAGTTTCAAGGAAACAAAGATAAGGTGCACAATATTTTGGAACACTGTATCCTTCAACGTTGAGCAAACCAAACAGCTAATATATAGGGTACTGCCCTATGTAGCCGTGGTGGATACTAAATCCTGCCCACTCCAGACGTCTTTTGGAGTATATGGGTAGGGGTCTTGAGAGAAAAAGCACGGCTGAGTTACTCAGTATCTAACGTTGAATTACTGCCTTACCAAACCGTTGGGCACCATGTAGTGTAGCTCCTATTTCCCTAATAAGCTCTGCGCATTGGAATAATATATCCTATATGTTTGACATAGGACTACGGTCAGTATGTCCCTATTGAGTATATTAAACTTAATTACTTGTGCCAGCTAGCTCAGAGGCCACTAGAAACTCCTTGACAACAAGAAGGGAGTAGTTTCTGGCAGCCGCAAAACATGACCACTGTGTTTCCCTTTTAGAATCAGAACGTGTCCCAGAGTCGTGGAAACAATAGATAACTATTTCACTCAGCTCAGTCGTGCATGCTTAGTTTTCTCCAAGTTACACAGAAAGAAATAGACGGGCGTTTCAATAAAAGATTTATTGAACAGTCTTGTTTCTGGTGTAAGTAAAATGTGCTGTTACGATCACAAGACAGTATGCGAGATAAATAATGTACAGTGTGAGCAGTAGAAATAAATAATACTGCGAGAGCATTATCTTTTAGTACATATGCTGTTACATAAATAACACAGACTAAAAATGCGAGTACTCATACGATGCGTTTCTAATCTAGTTCTACCCCAATGTACCTAACCTAACCTAGGTGTAGGACGAGGTATGAAGTAGGTGAAGTATTCCTTACTATGGTATACTAAGAGTATGCTAACCCCAGTATGCCTAGTATGCCAAGAGTCCCTCTAGGTTCTAGTCTGCTCCATACCTGAAGAATGAGAGAGGTAGGAATCTCTTTGCCAGACTCGAACTCCAACACCCCGCAAGGGAAGTTAGATCACTGGAAGCTGGACTCTCTGCGTGCAGGGATGACAGCGTCTTCTCAGTGCATCAGGCCGGGAAACGGGCTCCTCTGAAGTCGAGGTCTCCTCTGATTTACAGGGGCTAGGGAAGGTATATTTATACCTGAGAATTACCTCAGAATGTTAGCATTGACGTGAGTCGGACAGCGGAAGACGTCATGAAAGAACCCCTAAGGAATAATGGTTCATGCATAATATATGAGTCCTTGAAGAAATCAATAGTCCTGGACTAGGGAAACTCCCGCAGCCTAAGGGTCTGTTCTTCAAGAACTCGTTGTGACGTTAGGGTGGACGGATGTCGGAGACCATGCCTGTATTTGGAGTGCACGGTTTAATGCCTAAATAAGGGCTGGGATTTTATGCCTATATAAGGGCAGGGCGAATTGTGCCTATATAAGGACATGATTCTGGAAAGCCCGTTTATGGACACCCTAAGAAGAATACAACAACGCAAAGAAGTCAGGTGGCCCAAATCTCTGCCCCTCCAGTGTTGTTCCACTCACCACAGCTACCAGCTCATCCATCCTCGCAACGTGGGCTCCACTTTCCACTTCACAGCGGTGCATCCGTTTGGACTACGTGCAGCGTCTCGATTCCTTCCCACCAAGATGCAAACGGTGGCCGCCCAGTCCGGGCCTGTTAACTACCCCCAGGGGTCTCCACTGTCATACACACTCCCAGCAGCTCACAGTCAGGCACTTACCCCCAGCGTGATCTTCTCTCCATGGAGGAACACCACAGGACCGCGCTGCCATCTCAGTGTGTTCGAGTTGCCAATCTGCAGCGCCTCTGCTTCTGTCCCGCAAGTGTAGGCTGCAATCGCCCGGCCAGGGCCGGCCAGACTCACTCAGGGGTCTCCACGGCCGTGCACGTTCTCAACCGCTCACATCCAGGCACCCACCCCCAGCACGATCCTCTCTCTATGGAGGGCAGCCACAGACCCGGGCCGCTGCCACAGGGGTCCCGACAGCTCCTCGGTGAACACAGGCAGTAACGTGGGCTTGTAGGGTGGCCTGTGATCCAGCCGCGGCAGCCGCCCAGCCGACTCTCCGCTCTACACGGCTCACCAAGTCCTTCGCTTTCATGTTTGGGGTCGCCTCTCGTCGTCCTCTTCCAACTGGGCCTGAAAAGACTCAGCCGTGTCCTCAGGTGGAATCAAAAATGGCGCCGCCGGCACCTCCGCAGCCAGACATTCGCCTCAGCTCCGAGGGGATCACCACCGCAGTTCTCCCAGCCTCTTGCCGCCGACAGCCTCACGGGTCCCTGGAGACCAAATTATGGCAGGTTTTGGGGTTCAGGAGTCATCAGGATCACTTCACACATTGACCGCCGCTCGGAGCTCTTCCGAAGTGCGACTATGCGGCCATGTTGCTAAGCCACGCCCCCTTCTCAGTTTCTTTGTTGCTGATAATATGCCTAATGTCAGCGTTTAGTAACGTACTATGCAGTTCAGCACAGAAACAATTACTGCAGTGCTGGTAAGGAAATCTATACTTTCGTTGTGATCACAATATTCTTCTAGTATTTTGAGATCAGGAGTCGCTACAATCTGCTATTCAGGCTAAATTAGCCGTTTGCACTTTGTTTAATAATTATTATGTTTTTATTTCCAAATTTCCATAATTATCACTCCGTTATGTCTCTTCTCTCTGTGATGGTCCACAATTTTACTTCCGGAGGTGGACAATTGAAGGATGCATTTGTATGCATACTTACAAAACATAACTGTTGATTCTTTGTTGCATGTTCGTCAGGACTCTGCTGCCAGATATTCTTCCTGTACTGAAAAGACAAGATTTAATGTTAAATTACCCCCAGGTCCCTCCTGTCCTCGTCCCATTCATAAAAAAGTGAGCTAAGACTATCTCACCAACAGAAAAAAAGAACAAAGTAATGCTGGCCCTACCCGACCCCCTCCCCCTGGGAGTACAAATATGTACCTATCCCAGCATTCCTCCTGTTCTTTTTTTCTGTCTTCTCACAGAATGGGATGAAGAGCAGGAGCTGGGGAGCTCCTAGATACTTACGTGATCCACTGCCGGGCGGTGGGGGCATTGCAATGTATTCCCGTCTTCTTCCCTGCCAGGCTTGGGAGGAGATGGGTGGATTCCCTCCCCCAAGGTGCTCTGTTGATGGACTGCGGGGGAATTCGGATCCGCTCCTCCCGGGTTGCAAGGCTTGCTGAGAGGCGCATTGATTCTGGCGAAGCCCGTCTGTTCACAGGATTCTTCTTCCAGGTCTCGCTGCCTGACTTCCGGCAGGATGGCAATCCAGGAAGTCAGGCATTGGTGTGCTGTTCGGCAGGGAGGCTGAGTTGGCACCGGCAAAAAAGTGAGTACAGTATGGCGGTTTTTAGATATATTCTGGAAGCAGAGTGATTTTGACGTGGCAATTTCAGCTGTTGGTGGACTGTTTGCTGGTTGATCTGGCGGCTTGGGCTGGATTGGTGCCCCTGCGGACCGGTCCTGGTGGCTGCCTGAAGTCAGCTAGTGCTGATTTTCACACTTGACTGGGGTGGTCCTGTGGTTACCTGTTTAGGTGTTTTGGTGTTCCTGCAACCACTCTCCTTCTGGCCACGGCACATTCATGACTTTTCTGGGTTGGTGGCTCTATCTCCAGAATCCTAGTGCTGGCATGGAAAAGCATTCCAGGAAGCGCAAGCATGTGGAGCGCTCCTTTTCTTCATCTTCTGACTCTTCTTCCTCCCCTTCCAAATGCCGCAGGGAGGGGGATGATTCTCGGGTCAAGAGATTAATTAAGGAGACTCTGCGTGAGATGGGGGGGCCTCGTTGCAAAGGTCCCCTTCCTATTCATTCCTATCAGTCTTCTGATTCTGAGGAAGAATGGATGGGAGGTGCTGAACTTAAGGGCAAATATATTGACAAGGATAAGTTACCTGATTTGCTTAAACATGTCAAAACCAACATGGGTTTTCCAGATAATGAAGCACCCAGCACATTTGGTGGTTCATTGCTGTGGCAGTTTCAGTGTTCAGCTGCAGTTGATGCGCCCGTCCATCCCTACATCCCGGAGGTCCTGAGGAGGGAATGGAAGGATCCTGATCGTATTATGCTGCCACGGCTTATGGCAAAACGTTATCCGCTTCAAGATATGTCCAAGGAATTTCTGGATTCAATTCCGATTGATTCCTTTGTGGCTAGTCTTGTGGGTCGGACTCCCTTGGCTGAGGATTCAGTGATTAAAAATCCAGTGGATAAAAAGGTGGATACTTCTCTCCGGAAGGTGTACTCTGGGTCTCATCTGGCCTTACGGGCTGGTATTTATGGGACTTACGTATCTCAGTCACTGATCTCTAATATCAAGGCTCTATATCAGTCGATGGATAATACAGTGGACTGCTCTGAGCTTTTTGAGCATATCAAGCGGCAGGTGGATGTGTCCTTCGATGTGCTAAGAGCTTCGGCCCTTTCCGGTGTTGCAGGTGTGGCTGCAGTCTGGTGTTGAAGGACTGGAAAACTGATTACGCTCAGAAGTCTTGCGCCTTGCGTTTGCCTTTTCAGGGGACTATGATGTTTGGGGAGGAATTGGAGGGCAAATTGCCTAAATTGTTTAAAGAGAAAAAGCACTCTTCTTCCTTCAAGCCGCTCTCCGCTGCGACTCCTTCCAAACCTAAGTCTTTTTTTCACCCTCCTTCTCGTCTGCAGTTTTCCAGGGGCCACAGAAGGTCTTCTGGTTGGGGTCAGGATAGAGAGGCCAAATCCCCCCCTCCAAAGTCTCGTTCCTGACTATATGGATGGGGCTCCTGAATTCCTAGTAGGAGGGCGGCTGGAGTTCTTTCTCCCAGCATGGGGGCAGTCCTGTTCCGACGTGTGCATTCTGGACATTGTTCATCGGGGTATCAAATCGAATTTTCGGACTATCTTCCGGATTATGGGATTCGTCCGACTCCTTGGCCGTTCTGTCAGGCCAGGTGGTTGAAATTGTCTCTAGTGATCGAGTCTCTCTTGAAGAAGGGGGTGATTCAGGCTGTTTCTACTCTAGAAGTGGGAAGGGGGTTTTACTCCCCAATTTTTCTGGTTCCCAAGGTGACTGAGGGTTTCCCCTTGGTCCTCAACTTGAAGGCTCTAAACAAGTTTGTGATTCATCTGCCCTTCAGGATGGAGACTCTTCAGCAAGTGGTTCCATTTCTTGTGCACCTCGATCTCCAGGACGTATACTACCATGTCCCGGTTCACTCCAGCTCTCGTCGGCTCCTGAGATTTTGCCTTCAGGGAGGTCTGCCCCGCGGATGTTCACCAAGGTGGTGGCTCCACTGGTGGCTTTCTTGCATCTTCAGGGGGTCCGCGTTTTCCCATACCTGGACAATTGGTTGATCCATGCTCCCTCTTAAACTCAGCTGTTGGTGGATCGGGAGGTGGTTTGTTCTGCGTTGCGAGATCATGGGTTTCTTCTGAATCTTCCCAAATGTCAACTGGAGCCCATAAAAGGACTTGACTTTCAAGCGAGTGGAAACAGACAACCGTTTCTCAAAGCCCTCTCAGAGAAAATGGGGTAGGGCCAGCATTCCTTTGTTCTTTTTTCTGTTGGTGAGATAGTCCTATCTCACTTTTTCATGAATGGGACAAGGACAACGGGACCAGGAGTAATGAAGATTACTGGTAAGTAATAGGGCCTTCTAGTGCAACTCAATAAGATATATATTTTTTGCTGGACTCAACCTCACTGCTCATCTTGGGGTGACCCTTCAGCTCAGCTACTTACTTGAAATGATTGTCCACACAATGGCACGTGTGGGAGGAAGGGGTTCCCTGGGATCCTTCCCTATCAAACAAAGATCAGGGAGACTCCGTGGATCCATGCCTTGGAGTAGGCAAGGCACACTATTGGCAGAAGGGAGGAGAGTTTCTTAAAGTTCCAATGTCTTGAGAGGATTTAGCAGAGAGTTGAAAGGCAACTGAGAGCTTTGCACAGTTGTGGCAAGGAATTAGTCATTTGTAATGTTGATGTTTTCAATTGAATATGTTTGATGCCACAAAGCATTTAACGAGGACAAAAAGTGAATCACTATGCTAACAAAATAGGAGATGGATGCCCGGGAATTTCTAGAGTTCACTATGACTGACGCACATGTCCTTTAAAACATCCAGTTTGAGCCAACTCAAGGTTAGAATCGTATTAGAATTAAAAAATAATATCAGGTTTGCCTGACCGACTTCCTGACTCCCAGAGACAAGTGGAGAGAGTGACTTCCTACTCTGCCTTAGGCTCTGCTTCCAGAATTTTGCTTTAGGGCTGGTGACTCCAGTTTGCAGCAGATGCCTAATGGTAAAAGAGTTATTGGGCCTTATGTTCAGAAGCTTAGCGCATCTTAAACCACTCACAAACTGCTTTATAACTGCTAAAAAGGTGAATCAGTATGTTTGAAGTCTTATTTCCTATACATTTCTTAAAATAGTGATGTGAATGAAGTTTTTACCGAATCGCTTTTTTACGATTTCAAAATGTATTGATTTGCAAATAGGTATTTGATAATGTGAATTAGAGATTTGATATTCTTATGTTCAAACAATTTATTATTTGCAATTGGTCACAAAACAAACTTTATGCACTCACAATCTACCACCAATTGGATGCAGGTGGTTACCAGGTGCAAACTATAACAAGCATTTGCAATGCAATCGGTCTCGCCTTTGAGACCTTATCAGTATTAATGAATCCGACATTTTCTGTGCAATGTGGTTTACGGCATCCAGTGACAGACAGCGTAAGAGAAGCTGTGCCCCCTAAAAGTTAGTGCAACTAGAACAAAGGCCCAGTCAATTAGTTATGCTGCATATTATGTGGCATGGAGCCTCCCTTCAGATGGACGGCTTTGCACGCCGAGTGAAGGAGGCACCAGTTCGGTACAGTGGGATGATGTCTACATCTGCATTTGTGAATTCACACTTTTCATTGACCAGCACACTGCTCATACAAGCATACACTCACCCGGGTAATGGCATGCTGGGGCTACATGCATGTGTGCACATGCAGGATTTCACCGTTTGGAAGGGAAAGTGTGAGCCCGAATGCCTGAGAGGAGTATGAAGGGTAGTAAGGTAGGTTAATGCTTGTGCTGCAGAGATAGTAAAAGGGTGCAATCCCGGCAAGATCGCACAGCGGGCCACTTTTTTTTTAGGCTCTTGGTTAAAGGTCAAATGCTAGTCAGTGCATTAAGGTGTCTGATGCGGAGATCTGTGTGCAACCTATGGGTCTCAAGATCCAATCCAATGAAAACAACACCGTGGGCTAATGCACCAAAGCATCTCGGGATAGCAAAGAAAACAAGACGCTAAAAATTAACATGAACAAAACAAAACAAAAGCAATTATCAGGAGGAAAAAAAAACCGAGCCTGGCATCTTAATAAAACAAGAGAGTAGTCACTGTTTACACACTTGATGGGAACGTGCTGTTGACACGGCTATATGGAAGTGCGTTTGCTGCTGTCTGGCCAGATCTATGGTGCAAAGTGTGGGCGAGGGCGCAGAGGGAGCTGTGTTGAGTTGATCCACACAGCAAGCGCTCTCTGGTTCACGTACAGAGCAGCAGCGGGCACGAAGCCTGCACCCCTGCCAGGGCTGCGAGTTCACTGGCCGAGAGTCCGGGCCCCAGCAAGCAGCCATTGTTTGCTTTTCGTTCTTCAGCCAAGCGGGTTCAGCACTTAGTGGCCTACAAGGAGCCCAGGGAAAGCACTGGGAAAATTGTTGGATGTTAGAGGAGCGGGGAATAGAGGTGGAAAAGACGATGCAGGATGAGGGTGGGGGGTGGGTTGAGATATTCAGAGGAGATACAATTGCCATTGATATGGATGCCATATTTTCAGCCTGCGTTTTCTCATGTGCTCAGAGGCATGCAGCCACTGTGAACGGCATATATCTACATACACTCTTCAGCTTCATTGAAAAGACAGACACTGCGTGCCTTACAGAGACAGGCATGTCCTAACATGCTGCAAATGGCGCCAGACACCACTCCCTCAAAACTACTACGGGTATGAGCTGGTGGCTGGTTGGAAGAATCAGTGGTGACTATTCACCATTTAAAAAAACCAAATTCAGTGCGGCGCTCATGAAACGGGCGCCGCGCCGATAGAGTATGTCCACAATTATTTAAAACAAGTCACGGTCTGCTTGGAAAGTGGAAGCACACATGCCGCGCTGAATGTTGCAGGAAAGCATGTCATGCCTGCAGTAGAAGAAACTCATTAAAGAAGATAGGGCTTTCAGACTAAATAAGACGTACCGTGTAACAACAGAAGTAAAAGGGCCAGTAGCCCTGGGAGGTTACAAATGTGGACAAGGCGGTACTAAGAAGGGACTAACAAGCCGATAACTGAATCAGAAGCCTGCATTTATGAAGGACAAAGACAGAAGCCAATGAAAAATATGGGCGGAGAGTGGAGGAGCCTCAAGTCCATACTCTAATACTGCATGCCTCGCAGAGTAGCGCATGCACGCTGACTCTAGGCTCGACCTAAAAAGGAGCCCAGAATGCTTAATTTCTTTTCATAACGGTGGCTTTTTATGAAGTGGCGGGATGGAGGCACATTTTGGCTGTAATCCAGAGAAGGAACAGGCAAGAGAGGATTTAAAAAGGTCAAAGCTACATTCTTTGACCAAACAGAAAGATGAGATTTATGCTAAGTACAGGCTTACTAGTACTGTAATTTTAGATGTAATAGCAGAAGTGCATGCTTTATTAGTAAGAGCCACATGTAGAACCCAGGCCATTCCCTCACACATTCAAGTGCAGTGTCCTTTGCATCTTTTGGCATTAAGTACTGTTAGACATGACATCCTTGGTGTAGTTTTCTTCCACACCTTTTGCATTCACTCCTTCTGTTTTTCAGATTTTTTTTTGTTTTCCTTGGAACTCTGCACTTTGCCACTGCTAACCAGTGCTAAAGTACTTGTGCTTACTCCTCTAAACATGCTAAAGTTGGCTTATGCTCAATTAACACATTTAATTTGCTTAGAAGGCCCTAGTAAAGTAGTACTATATGCACCCAGTCCCTGTAAATTAAATGCTACAAGTAGACCTGCAGCATTTAATGTGCCACCCTCTAACGTAGCCCCTTTAAACATGTCTCAGGTCTGCCATTGCAATCCTGTATGCAGTCTTGAACTGCAATTTTGACCTGGCCAAAAAAATCCCTTGCCAGGCCTAAAACTCCCTTTTTATTACATTTGTCACCCCTAGGGTAGGCCCTAAACAGCCCAGAGGGCAGGGTGCATTGCATTTAAAAATTTGGACATGTAACTTTAAGTTTCACATGTCCTGGTATTGAAAAAATCATAAATTCGTTTTTCACTACTCTAAGGCCTACCTCTCTCATAGGATAACATTGGGTTGTCATTCTACATTTAATATGTAACTTTTGTTTGGGAGCAGGTAGAAAGATCATGTTTGGTGTCTAGGAAATTGTAATTTAAAATCCTCTCTAATGGTAAAGTTGGATTATTCTAAGTCACAGTTCTGAAAATGCCACTTTTAGAAAGGTTACATTTTCTTGTTCTAACCAGTTGGTGCCTGCGGCCTGTAACAAAAATGTGCACCGAAATAATAAACGTGACTTCAGACGAGAAATTCCAAAGGTGACAAATTTTGGTGATGTGATGGAAACGTGTGTGTGTCATAACAAGATGGCGGACTGTGTCCCGATCGGTAAATCAAAACTATTATAGGAAAAGTGCAGGTGACGTCTGACTTCAATCAAACTATTTATGCGACCGTGAAAACGTTGTGACGACCATTTGGAGTGAAAGTAACATGCAAAGTCTAGAAACGATTTAACTTACGTGGTTTCGGCAAAAAATGTTTTGAGCTGTCCGATGTAGTGACAGCGTAGAGAATGTTAAGGGTGCATCAAAACGACAATGCACAGTGTTAAATATGCCCCGAAGCAAGAGTGATGCTAAAGTTACCAAGCGTGCATAATTGAACAGCAGTGGACTTACGGAATTATCTCAAGGTTACCACATCGTAAACCAATTCAGAACGGTAGGACCTGTGAATAGCAAAAAATCATTAATCACGGGTTTCGGACCGTCAGCCCGACAGGATCTTCGGACTACAGAGATGACCATCCATGATGCTCAGCCTGCTCTTTGTGCTACAGCGATGACTATTTGCAACACTCTCCCTGCTCCTTGCGGCATCCTCCACCGCGAATTAGACTCTTCAGGATGGATTTTGAGAAGGTAACTTTTTCAGTGGTACTAACCTGGTCCCTGTGTCTGGCCTGTGCTCCATCGCGGTCAGCCTGAACTTGTGACATTCATCCAGTCTTGCACGACCATATGACTGCAAGTTGTGCTTTGTGCTGTTACAATGTTATACTTTGAATTACATTTTTTTAAATGAAGGTAAGCTAACTGATGTAGTCTTTCTATAAATGCAATGCACCAAGTCTTTTTTTAAATACATTTTATAAATCCGCTGATCCGTTCCCAACCTAAAGCACACATTCAATACTAAAACAATTACACATTTAATACAAACATATGCTATATAAATTTCTATAACGGTATCATTGCCTGTGTCTAGGTGTGTCAGTGGCTGTGTGAGTGACTACACAGGTGTGTGAGTGGCTATGTGGGTGTGTGAATAGTTGTGTGGGTGTGTAAGTGGGAGTGGCTCTGCAGGTGTGTGAGTTGGTGTGTGAGTGGCTGTGTGGGTGTGGGAGTGGTTTTGTGGGTATTTGAGTGGGTATGTGAGTGGCTATATGGGTGTGTAAGTAGGTGTGCGAGTGGCTCTGTGGGTTCATGAGTGGGTGTGGGAGTAGATGTATGGGTGTGTAAGTGGGTGTGTGAGTGGGTATGTGATTGGGTTTGTGAGTGTGTGTGTGAGTGGCTGTGTGGGTCTGTGAGTGGGTATGTGAGTGGTGATACGGGTGTGTGAGTGGTTGTGTGGGTGTGTCAGTGTGCATGTGTTTATATGTATATTTGTGAGTGGCTGTGTGGGTCTGTGAGTGGGTTTGTAGGTCTGTGAGTGGGTATTGGTATAGGTCTGTATGGGTGTGTGAGTGGCTGTGTGGATCTCTGAGTGGCTATGTGAATGGTTTTGTGGGTCTGTGAGTGGGTGTGTGAGTGGCTGTATGGATGTGTGAATGGCTGTATGGGTGTGCGAGTGGTTGTGTGTGTAAGTGGGTGTATGGGTGTGTAAGGATGTGAGTGAGTGTGTGAGTAGGTGTGTGGGTCTGTGAGTGGGTATAAGTGTTTTTTTGGGGGGGTTGGATTGGCAGATCTGCCGTGGAGCACACAGGGGGTCGCAATGTGCACCGCAGTGGATCCGCAAACCGTCAGGAGCTAAAAAAACATTTGTGGAAAATTTCTTGCCAATGAGGGGTCACTCACACACCACTCCATTAGTCTCATGGGCCATGGTACCTCTACCCTGGACCCTTCCATTACTTTCAAGCTTTATTTTGTCCCAGGGAACTGAGTCCAGATGCACAAAATGGTGGCAGCAACTTTCCTCTCAGATTGCAGCCAGCCAACCGCGGAATTGCTGTTGGCACGTGGCTCCGCAGATCGACCGCAATGGAGCTGTGGTGGATCCGCATCTCTAGATATACATAACTACAAAACTACTGAAAAAATATATGCCAAATTATGAAAACACTCTTTCTGGATCAAGATCTAGTTTTCTGCCTAATGTGGTGTAAGTCCGTTCAGTGGTTCAGGCTGTGTCTAAAGCTCCTTTGGGAAATGGCATAGGGAGAATGTGCTTTGAAAACCCCCCTTTTTTCTCGGCTCCCACTTGACAGATCACTCCGAAACTTTCCAGATAACGTGACTGACAAACTAGTTTTGAAAATTTCGTGAAGATTCGTCAAATGGAGTCAAAGTTATTAGCAACACTAAAAAACCTTGTTTTTATGGAAACTAGGTCCTGACTATTACTACTTACTGTGACCGCTAGGAGGTTATCTATCTATCTATCTATCTATCTATCTATCTATCTATCTATCTATCTATCTATCTATCTATCTATCTATCTATCTATCTATCTATCTATATCTATATCTATCTATATCTATCTATCTATCTATCTATCTATCTATCTATCTATCTATCTATCTATCTATCTATCTATCTATCTATCTATCTATCTATCTATCTATCCATCCATCCATCCATCCATCCATCCATCTATCTATCTATCTATCTATCTATCTATCTATCTATCTATCTATCTCTCTGTCTGTCTGACTGTCTGTCTATGCTGCTAATAACTTTGGTACCATTTGACAAATCTTCGGAAAAGGTTCAAAACTAGTACACAAGTTAGTTCAGCCGCTGTGTGGAAAGTTTTGATGTGATTCATCAAGTGGGAGTCTAGAAAAAGGGAGGACCACTAAACGCTTTTTCCCCATGCAATGTCTATGGGTATTTTGCAGTTCTGGAACATGACCACAGCCCTAACCGTTTATTGCAACTGGTTTACATGTGTTCAGTAGTTTTGGAGTCATTATAGAAATAAAACAAAATAAGTAACGAGGATCCGTGGGTACTCACCCAATGGAAGAAAAACCTCACCCACTACATATCCCTCCAGCGCATGGCCATAGGCCATACGCAGAGTGGGGTTGGGTGCATGGAGGGGGGGTTAGCCGCAGGGCCTGGAAACAAGTCAGGCCCTGTGGTCAACCCCCAAAACAAGGCTGAAGGCCATGCACAGCAGTGGTTGTATTAATGTACAGTAATTCTATATTACATTACATAAAAAAACATAGAAATTCACTGGAAAAAAACAAGATCACAGGGACATTATAGTTAGGTTCACATTTTACAAACACAAAACCATAAATATTCAGCAGATATAGTTATACATATCTTAAGAAACTATAACTCATGCCGCTAAATAACTTTAGACCATGAGTTTTAGTTTCTTAACAAAAGTATAACTATAACTGCCGAATGTCTATGGTTTTCACCCATTAAAAAAATGCCTGCCCTGGGAATGGGTTTCCCGGGGCCCAAATTGACCCAGGAAAGGGGGGCCATGCGGCCCCCCTCCTGTTAAAAAAAAAACGGGACCAGCAAGTCGCCGGAGGCTCCGCCCCCTTTCTCCACTACTCTGCAAACGCACCTTCTGGCATACTGATGGCTGGGGGATAAACTCCCCTTGGATGCTGAAGGTCCTTGGGGGCCAAGAACCCCTTCTGTTACCTCACGGAAGTCCCAGACAGCTGAAATGCTGAGAGGACTACAGAGGTCATACCCCCTTTCTCCACCACTCTGCAAACGCGCCTCCTGGCGCACTGCTGGTTGGGGAAAGAAGTCCCCTTGCCTCCAGAGGGTCCTTAGGGGCCACTACCTCTCCTGTTACTTCTAGTAACTCCCACACAGTGGGATTGCTGAGAGGTTGGCAGAGGCCACGCTCGATTTTTCCACCACTCTGCATAAGCGCCTCCTGGTGCTCTGCAAACACGCTCCTAGTTAAAAAACCATAGACATTCACTGAAAAATCAAAGGTTACAGGGACGTTATAGTTCGGAAATGAAACAAAAAAACCTTACAAATTTATTTTAAAAACCTAAGGTTACAGTGATGTTATAGTTAGGCTCAGGTTTCACTCATACAAAACCAGTGAAATTCACCATTGCACTGCTTATAACCTCACATATTACATCACTCATGACATGATCAGTGACATCACTCATGACAACACTCATGGCATCTCAAATGACATCACTGATGACATCACTGATGACATCATCCACAGAATCACTGTCACACCCCCATAGAACCTTTCCTATACTCACTCCAAGCCCACACAGCCATTTACACAGCCATTCACAGACCCATACCAGTACTTACACACCCACTCACTGATTCATAGATCTATACACACATCTACTCACTCCTCCATACAGCCACTCATACACCCACTCACTCGCTAATACAGCCACTGACATATCCACTCATATACCCATACAGCCACTCGCACACTGAGTAAGTCACCCATAGAGCTACTCACACACCTAGTCATGCACCCATACAGTCAATCACACAGCCACCTACTCACCCATACAGATACACACACCCTCTTGCTTACTCATACAGATACTAACACGTACTCACTTACCTATACAGTTACTGACACAAGCACACACTTACCCATACACCCACTGTCAAATTCACTCACTCACCTATGGTCACCCTTATAGCCCATCACTCACCTATTCTGCCTTTCACATACCCAGTTTCTCTCCCATATACCACTGACACATCTACTTACTTACCCATACAACCATACACACGCTCACTCACCCATACAGCCCCTCACACAAGCACTCACTAACCCATACAGCCACTGACTCACCCACTCACTAATCCATGCAGGCAGTCACACACACCGACAGACAACCAGACAGGTACTCAGACAACCAATCACTCGCCCATATAGCCACTAATGTATCCACCCAGACACCCATACAGTCACTTAGACACCAACTGACATACTGATACTGCCAATCACACAAACAGTCACTCACCCATACATTCACTGAGACACCTAATTACTTACTTATACAGTCAAGCATCCATTGAATCATCCATACAGGTACTCATACACCCACTGATTCACCAATACACCTTGGTATATATGTTTAACACTCATACACTTTTTGAAAACACTCACAGTTACTGGATGATGTAATCGGTGATGTCATCAGTGATTTTATTTGTCATCTGCAAACATGCCTCTCAGTGCACTGCTGGTTGGGGAATGAGGTACCCTTGTCTCCTGAGGACCTCAGGACTAAAATGTACTTCTTCCCCCAACCAGCAGTGTACCAGGAGGCGCATTTGCAGAGTGGTGGAGAAAGTCCTCTGATGACCTCTTAGTAAACCCACTGTGTGGGACTTGCTGGAGGTAATAGGAGGGGTAGTTGGTCCCCAAGGACCCTCGATAGCCATGGGGACTTCATCCCCCTACTAGTAGTGTGCCAGGAGGCACGTTTGCAGAGTGGAGGAGAAAGGAGGCATGGCCTCCTATCAGGTCTCAACAGTCTTGCTGTGTATGACTTGCGCTGGAGATAATAGAAGGGGTAGTTAGCCTCCAAGGATGTCCTTGGGGCCAACTCCCATTCCTGTTATCTCAAATAAGTACCACACAGAGGGATTGCTAAGTGGTCTTTGGAGGCCACGTCTCCTGTCTCCACCACTCTCCAAATGTGGCTTGTGGTGCACTACTGGTTGGGGGATGAAGTCCACTTTACTCCTGAAGGACCTTGGGGGCCAAGAAACCCTCCTGGTACCTCCTGTAAGGCCTACACAGCAGGATTCCTGAGAGCTGGTCGAAGGCCCAGCCACCGTTCTCCACCACTCTGCAAACGCTACTAGCTAAAAAACCATAGAAATTGACAGAAAAAAACAAAGGTTACAGGGACTTTATAGTTAGGAATTAACTTTTAAAAAACCTTAGAAATTCACTGAAAAAACAAAGGCTACAGGGATGTTATAGTTAGGAAATGGAATAAAAAAAACCTTAGAAATTCACTGAAAAAAACCAAAGGTTACAGAGACGTTATAGTTAGTCTCAGGTTTCACTCGTATAAAACCAGAGAAATTCAGCAGTTATAGTTAACTGAGCTAACTATAACTTGCACCCCCACAATGCACTGTTTGTGACCTCACATAGTTCATCACTCATTATATGGTCAGTGACATCACTGATGATATAATTTATGACATCATCCACAGATCCACACACACCCACTCACACACACACACAACCTCTCAAACATCCACTCACACATCCACACAAACACTCACATACCCATTCACAGACTCATTCAACTACTACCACACACCAACTCACTCACTCATACACCCACTCACATAATCACTCGCTCACCCATACAGCAACTCACATAGCCACTCACTCATGCATACAGATACTAACAAACCTACTGTCTCACCCATGCAGGCACTCACACATCCATTGACTAATTCACAAAACCATTCACACATCCATACAGCCACTCACACGCCCACTCACGCACCCATACATCAACTAAAACAGCCACTAACTCATCCATACATCTACTTACACACCCAGTCACTGTCCAATGGAGCCACTTACACAGACACTCACCCATACAGCTTTTGTGATGAGTGGGGGTGCGCAGCTCAAAAAGTCCAATAGACCAAAATAATTTAGAAAAAATAACTTCTTTATTCCAATCAATTTCTTTTGTTAATAAAACATCAGGTATAAGCAATCCAGCCAACGCGTTTCATTCCCATATAGGGAACTTCCTCAGGGCTAAAAAAATGTGACACAAATACAAACATATTACATAAAAATCATGAAGCACAGGACTAAACAAAACCAAAACACTTTATACCAAAGAAAAAAAAAAAAAAAAAACACACATAATATTATTTTAAAACAAAACCACACAATACAATAAAATATACAAATAAGACTAATTTGAAAAGAAATACAGAGTAATATCATCACAAAATCGAAACAATATATGTTATTATATATATACAGGACATCAAAATGATACCAATACTGACAAAGACAAAAGTGGAAGACAAATATCAAACAATTAAATAGCAAAAACAAACCCAAAGCATATCATCATATCAAAAAGACACACAAGACCCCTAATTAAAAAGGATTTGATATAGAACTTGAGCATCTAATTATTCCAAATTGGCGATGCTGCTGACCTCTAGTTTACACAGAGTTAAACAGAGATAGAGATAGATAAAAGAAATCAAGTACAAAATATATAATGTAGACTGACCAATTCTAATCGATAGACAGTTTGGACAAGTTAGTTTGAGGAACCCAATGGAATTTCTTACCAAAAAATGCATCACTAGTAAGGAACACTCAGTAAGAGATGCCTTCAACGTTTCATAGCCGTAGGTATATAGCAGCGATTAACCTCTTTGGTTTGTTCCTTTGTATGTCTACAAGAAAATGTGTAAACAGAAAACGGTATTCAGCACAAATACCAATAAATAAAAACGGAAATACAAGAAAAACTGAATAATCGAACCGGCTTAGGTATTAAGATATAGCACAGAAGTTCCAATAATCCAATAAATCACACACAAAAATAATATAATATAACACATGAGTTCCAATACTCCAATTAAACGCACACACCTATATTTAGCATACACAGACTTCAGCCAGATGTCTGAGACACGGATCCAAATGGTTTAAGGTAGCCCCAAAGAGGCCAATCAACATCCACAAATGGACTATAATTCAAAAAGAAAAATAGAGAATAAAATAGTACCACAAATCTATTGTTGTAGCTCTGTGACCGGGTGATCAGCAAAAGTGACATATATATATATATATATATATATATATATATATATATATATATATATATATATATAAAACATCATTCTAATCACCACAAGGAGCTCAAATAAGAACAATCATCCATAGGTATGCAATTCGCAAAACTGAAACAGTTTGAACGCACCTGTGTTGACTGCATAAGACACTCCACAGAATTTGATAAAGCAGTGTACACGAAAATTCACCAGAAAAAATGATGTGGAGCGCCTGATGAAAAAAGGAAAATAATGGACAAAGTACACATCCAATAATTTCTCATCATGCCAAAAAAAAAACCCTAAAAAACAATTGCAGTATCAAATTCCGAAACACATATTAACGGAAAGTGAGACTGCATCACGAAACCACAGAAATTGATCATAGACAAACACAAATATTTTCCAAAAGAACTCACAACAACGATGACCGAGACCGAATCGAAAACGAAATTACGCAAAAATCAGTATCACCCATAAATAATGGATGTACGCTATCATACCTCAATGTTATCTTGCTGTCCCAAAACACTTTCCCACAGGAGTCCAAGGATATCAAAAAATTCAAGGATATCAAAAAATTATTTCAAAAGGAACAGTGTATTGCACCGTAGCCCATGTACATTCATAGTAGAATATGTGGAATCCTGTAAGGTGCAAAAAGAATAAATAATTGAAATCCAGCCACGGAGACGGATGTAAACAGTTTAACAGGTCGATCTATATTACAAAACGTAAGTAAATCCCACTATCTAGTGGCATGTTGTTCAGTGTCCTCAAATCAAAACTACAAATCCCAGAAGCCACCATAATATAGTGGACCTCCACTCCAAGCCATCTTGTTGCTCACCTCTGGCTCATAATCCAACATACCTTACCCACTAAATAATATCACCCAAAGGGGCCCGGTGGTAGTACAAAAGGCTGTTACACATGGACCATTTCCCCTCCGGTCAAGTCAAAAGTCTGCGCCTTAGTATGTGCACACCCTACCCCATTAAAGTAACCGTATCATCAGCTGATAGTCAACATCGCCTATAACTCAGGGCAATAACCCGACATGGATATTAACGGCTTAAAGCAAACTACGTCAACTACCAGTTACCATCCTAAGTAAAGATAAAGCCCTCCATAGATCTCCCCATTCCACCTCAAAGCACAACCATGCATTCGTCTCAGAGATCAATACCTTATCGTCGCACACGAACCCGTCCTGTTGCGTAGTGTGTATCCAGCGCTCATCCCGCCGGCCTTCTACATACACGGGACTCCTCCCCCGACCACGGTCTGACAACCAATCAAATGGGTTGTCACAACCCGGCTCAAATCGCATATATACTAACCGCAAATAAGGCTAATATAGCGCGCCATATTTGAAAATCAGACGCCGCCCGACCCACAGTGAATCAAGAAGGAAAAGGTGTCAAATGGACCATCGAAAATCCTCTGGTTCCGAATGTACTCAACAATATACGGGCCAGCATGCTTAAATAAAACCAACCAGACCCATATTTGATGAGTCACAAAAAAGTCATAAAACGACAAATTCAACCAGGATTTCCCAGCTAGAGTCACTAATTAAAAGGGGGAGGCTCTGCAGTATGATACTTGGAACATCCTACAGCGGAATTAAAGTTAAAGAGGGAAATCGTGACTCAATTCCATGGCTGTAACTATAGACGTACTGCAATATGTCAGGTGATAAGATGCCACAACAATAGAGAAGGGACACTAAAAGCGACTTCACATAAGTTGTACTCGGCATATTAACCAATGTACCCCCATGCATAGATGGTGTAAGAAAATAATCACAATCCTTACCCATCAGGTAACGAAGTTTCAAAGTCACAATACAAAGTTATGGAGCCAAAAGCGGCTTTCTAAAAAATGCTAGGTAATATAAAAACAGAGAGGCATAGGTCTTGACTAAGTATGCGAGTCCCAGAACGTAAATCATGTCACCATATATTAATAATGACCAGAGATACTAACTAAATGAAAAACAAGCTCTATTTAAGACCCGAAAAGCAGCGGTCTGATTCGAATACGGGGGAACACAGAAATAATTGTATTCACTCTATCTTGATGTTATTAGAGCTTGCAGTGTAAATGGCAACCGAAATTCGGAAATCCCGACTGCACAGTTAGTGAAATAAAATAAAGAATCCTATTGCCAATTGTTGGCAATTCGTAAACAACCAGTGTTCAAGAAGACTAAAGGGGGCAGGTGGAAGATATTATACTTAAGAGTTGAATATTCCACAGTTCAAATGTCGATACACAAAAACTTCCATTTTAATGTTATTTAGATATATTTGCAATTTGACTTTCTATGTAGATGCAAAGTACATAGTTCTCAGAGAAGACAGAATATATAAATAACCCAGATATATTTAAAAAGAGTGAATGGACAGAAGAGTTCCATTCTTTTGTTTTTATGACATACTTGCAATTCAACTTTCTATATGGATGCATAGTGCATAGTTTTGGATATACTTGCAATTCGACTATCCTGAGTGGAAGCATAGTACATAGTTCTAAGAGATGGCAGAATATACAGTTTGAACCGGATCTGTTGTAGCTGAATAGATGGACATCATAATATGGTAATACACAATATGTGGAAAGCAAAAAACTGTACAAATGTATTAGCTATGATGTTGGAACACCAAGGGTGAACCCCATAAACAAAATTTTTTGGTGTACCCTGTAATAGCATTATATGGAGTAGCAAGTGTGAACCCATCAATACTGTTACTTGTACTGCTGCATTATAGAGGCCAGACACACCTGTGCGTGCTGAAAATCAAGTTGTCATCCCATCAGGTCACATTAACTAGTACATGTAAACACATTAACCTTTTTCCAGAAAGTAATGCATTTCGTGATCAGTATTGAACCCCTGGGTTATACTCCGGAGTTTGCAAATCCATTTGGATTCGCTTTGTCTTAAATATAACTCCCGATCACCCCCTCTAGCTGCCACTTGTACATGTTCGATGGCATGAAACCAAAATTCTGGCTTACTGTCATGATTTTTCACAAAATGTTCCGTAAGTGGGTATTTAAAGTCCCTTTTGAGGACTGCCCTCCTATGCACCTGAATTCGAATTTTTAGGCTGCGTTTGGTGCTGCGTACATAGATTAACCCACACTGGCAGCCAATCACGTACACCACAAAAGTGGTGTTACAATTCATGAACTTGAAAATCCTATAGTTCATTGAACCATTATATGAGAAGTTTTTGATTTTATCAACTCCTAAATCACATATATTACAAGTACCACAAACATAGAAGCCATTTGGTTTAGCTGGCAACCATGTAGTGCTCCTATTGTTGTCTGTCACTACATAACTAGGACATAACTAATTTCTCAGTGTTTTTCCTCTCCTGAATGTAACTGAGGGATTGTTTCTAACCACCTTCTGCAAGCTGGGTATTTCCTCCAGTAAGTGCCAATTTATCTTTAGCAACTTAAAGATTGCATCACTGTGTCTAGTGTATTGTGTGGTGAACCTCACGAAGGGATCTTGCCTCTTGGTTCTTATCCTGCTGTCCTTAGCCAAAGTGGATTCCCTAGTTAGCGCTCGTGCCCTCATTTCAGCTGAGTTGAGCACCTTGCTGTTGTACCCCCTTGCTAGGAATCTATTTTTGACCAATTGGATATTAGTACTGAAATTGTCATCTTTGCTGCAATTGCGCCTCATTCGAACCATTTCCCCATATGGGATATTCTTAATGGTTGAACTGGCATGTGCGCTATCTGCATGAAGTACCGCATTACAAGCGGTTTCCTTGCGAAACAGAGTACTGTGAATTCGGCCACCCCTCTCATAAAAATGATGGTCTAAAAAATTGATGCTTTCTTTGCTGTAATCAATTGTCAATTTTACATTAAGAGAGTTATTGTTCAGGTATTCAAAGTAATCCAGAAGTTGTTTCTCAGTACCAGACCATAGGCAGATGATATCATCGATGTACCTCCCCCAAAAGACGATGTGTCCAGGGGGAGGCACATCTGCCCCAGGCATGCCCTTTGGTCTATTGGACTTTTTGAGCTGCGCACCCCCACTCATCACAATATCTTTTGATCTGGAGCACAGTGACACCACTCAACGGCTGGCGCAGGGGTAGCTTGCACAGCGAAAGTACATATAGGAACTGGCACGAGGTGCGGCATAGGAGGTTCGCCGTTGCTGCTTTTGAAAATTTGACTCACCCATACAGCTACTTACACAACCACTCACTCATTCATACAGCCACTCACAGAGCCACACACTCACACATATAGTTGCTGACACACCCATTCACTCACTGATATAGCCACTCACACACCCAAGGAAATATTCAGAAAAAAGAGCAGTTTAGCTGTTTGCATAGGACAGACATTTCCCGCTAAATAGTAGCATGCTGTGCTATGCTGCATAATACAGCTACACAAAGAGGCCTTCCATGATATTAGAGGACAAAAGTGATGGCAATGACATACCTCCACATGCCTACATCAAGAAGATCTGGATGCAAACAGAGCCATTGATGGAAGGACTGTTAGAACACAAATTACCAACAACAATTTTTATTGTGAGCTTTTTTTTTTTTTAGCATGTTTTACTTGCTCAAAGGTGGTAAGAGAAATGCTAAACCATATATTTGTTCTCCTTATTCTCAGACCGTAGAAGAAAACATTAATTATTTTTGACAAATATGTTGTTGAAATCACAATGTAAATATACATACGCAAGGTAAATCTTTCATTCTTACAATTGTAATAACAATCAATCTTCAAGCAATACAACAAAATTGTTGGCTTTATGTTCAAAATCTTGTTTCACCTTTCATTCCAGTCACTCTGTTACTACATGTAGGTGTAGACGTTGCATGCACATCTGGAGTTTGTCTAGTAGTGTATTTTGAAATACACTGCTCTTGCACGAAGAAACTGCGGTGGCACTGATGTTTCTTCACTCTCTTCTACACTACTTCCCTCAGCATTCTGCATTTGTATTTTCTACCTAATCTAACAATTTTTCTTTTTTTATAGCTTATTGGCAATATCCCCACCAAAATGACTTAGGGGCTGATTGCGATGGCGGTGAGACCGACAGCCTGTTGGTGGTGGTCTCACCGCCATCGTAGGCAAGTTTCCCGCCACCTACATATTACAATGGTGGGTGGTCAGTATGCGGTTGGAAAGACTGACCGCCGCACATTCGACGGGCTCCTGGAGCCCGCCGATGCATGAGAGGCAGCGAAAATCCCTACAATGGTGGCGGTGCCTGCCAGGCCCCGCCGTAAAGATTATGATGTCCCTCCCTACCAGCCATTTCATGGTGGTTTACCCTGTAGGGGGCCCCCTGGCCCTTACTTTTGGGTGTTGGGGGCACCAATGGTGCCCCCCTACATATCCCTGCACGATGTGGCAGGCACCACATGGTGCATGCTGCGTAGTGCAGGGATATGTACATGGTGCATTTTTTGCATTGCGGCGGGTGCTGCAGCCAGGAGCACACGCCGCAATGCAAAGAATACACAGTGTGACCGTCTTGCAGGCGGTCGCATCGTAATCCCTATTGCAGGACTGCCGATAGCTAGTCGGTCAGTCCCGTTTCCGATAGGGTGGTGGGCGGACGTAACTCCACCTGCAATCCTATTCGGACCCAAAGTTCTATTTGTAGATTCATAGATCTACAAAGTAGAAGACTCAAAGCAGTAGTAAGTCAATCTACAGATTTACCAAAGCTTTATAGTCTATTCATTCCTTTTTTATAGCGACATTGCCCTTCAAATCTACCAGCATTGATTAATCCACATAGTCTGGATCCTGCGTCAGGTAATACACTGATTTCTGTTTACATAGCATCATGAGAATCATAAACGCTATTAAAACCAGAAATCATGGCTTCTTCTGCTTCTAAATTAAGTGACATATTTGGTCAAGGACTTATATTCACTCTTCGCTTTACAGCCAATTATCTTCACACAGTGCGCCTGTTTGATGGAGAAATATTTCTAAAAGTATGTGTCGGTGTACGTGATGGAGCTGGTGTATGTGCATGAACTTCATCTCGTAATTCAGAAGGTTCTTCAGTTTCCACATTGCAGTTCAAATGTTGGCGATCATATGGTTCGCTACTTTTAACATCAACAATAGTTTCCCCAGTGTGACCTTCATGTTCTAAACTATCTGGTACAGCAGAGAAATCACATATGTTTCATTATGAAATAAATGATCAATTTAATCAAATTCTATATAGTCAAACTACATGACCCACAATGCATTTTTCTGTAGGCAAAAAAATCACAGATTGACTTAAATTACAAGTTCAACACTATGCAACATCAAAGCACATTTACATTTCTACAATATATAGATAATAAGCTTTGTGGGTAATACTGATTACTTTTGTTTGCATTTTGGGATTTGCAGTTCTGAATTTATTGGTTCATTAAAGTAAATGTAACATGTAGTATAGTTATGTAGTTTACAAATGTTAGCTAATTTGAATAAACATTATTAGGACTTAACTGTCATAAAATATTTTTTTCAATTGCTTTCTTACCTGTGTTGGATGGAGGAACATTTGAAGTGTCAACGTCTGTAACTCCGGACACTGCTTTTGGAGCAAAGGTGCTTTCTATCATTTTCTCCATTGGATGTGCATGGGGAGGGAAAGGAAGAGCCCCCTCCAGTACACAGAGCATCAGACATTCTTTGTGCCAACTTCTCCTTTGTGCAAGACCCTAAGTAATGCAAGCTCTTCCATTTTTCATCAATGATGCACTTGGTGACACCAACAGCATTTATTCGTTCTTGTATTGTCACCTAGATTTTTTGGGGTTGGAACATGGCACAAAGATATTTTTCCAAAATGTTTTCATTATTAGAGACACATTCTTCAACCAAAATCTCTATCTCGACTTCTAAAAACGTCTGTTTTCTTTTGTGCCCACCATCATCATTGCCTTTATCTAGGCTGGACTTTTTCACCACTCTCCAATCTTCTTCTGCTCCTCAGAGATGCATGTCTTTTAAGTTCTACACAAGCAATGTGAGGCAGGTAAGCCACTTCCTGGTTATGAGGTCATCAAATGCAGTTTACAATTAGCAATTCTACATTTGCTACTTATTCCAAATTACTAATATAGATTTGTTATTTGGGGATGCAAATCCGAAAAAAATCACAAATCCAATTTATGAATGAAATTCCATGGAAAAATAGGAAGTAACCAAGTGAATCCAGTACAGAATTCCCTATTCCTCTCGTAGTTCACCATTTTTCAAGGGACACTCATTGTCCAACTGATAATCCTGCTGTATTCCTTCCCTATCCCCTTTTCCCGCAAATGACCTTTGCCTTCAATATCAAGAGTGGGGTTTAAGTCAAACACCAACCCACTGGGGACTGGGAAAAGCTCCATAAATAGATGTTAACATAGCATATTCAGCTTTGATGTTTTTACCCTCTTGAATTTTCGGCACAAAGTTTGACGTTTCAGCATGATGATCTGATCAATAGATCTAAAATTGTAATGCTTGTGCCAAACACAGACTTCAAATTGCCCCTATGAAGATATTTTTTTCTAGTAAATACTTTCAATGTTCCATTCAGTTTAACCAACCTCTATCTTGCATCCAATCATCTTCACAAATGAGTCAGCCACCAGAGGTGTGTCGACACAGTCAACTACAAGGATGACACAGCAGTTTTTTCGCATTTCTCACAGGATAAAATTGGCTGCCCTTCTACAATGCTTTTCTAAGAGGTCATTCTTGCATTTTTAATCCTTACAGTTGATTGTCTTAATTTTAGTGACATTCAAATTTTTGAATTCTTATCGTTTTAGTATCAACTGTAGACATTATATGCTCTTTATTTCCTACATGTACTATTGTTGACTAGTTGTTGCATAAACACATATTTTTTTGTGAGGAAGTCTTACCTCTTTGTGTCTAGCTTTCAAAGTTGAGGTAAGGATTCTTCCCAGAAATGTTTTACCGTTTTGGATCAGATTGGATGTTACACTATGAATGCATCCAGCTCACAAAAGTAATCCAGTTCCACCGGGCAATGTTTTGAAAACTGTGCTCAACAATATTGTGCTCCCAAACCTATTGCTGTATTGACCATTAAACCATAATCCATTACATACACTGAGAGCACTGAGAGCCTGTCAGTGCAGCACGGGCTCTCTATGCTGATGAGAGGAGGGAGCACAGATTCAGGATGGGAGGGAGAAGGAAGGCACAAAGGGTTGTGGGGGATGGGTGGCCAGAGGCAAAGTATTGTTACAGTTGGGACAGGGAGGAGAAGCATTATTACATGAACATGAACTGGATACTTGGTCTGAATTAAAAATTAGCACAAATGTTATCCTATGGGACAGGCAAGCTTTACAGTAGTGGAAAACAAATTTAGGGGTTGTTCGCTACCAGGACATGTACAACTTAAAAGTATATGTACAACCTTTTAACTACAATGGACCCCACCCTACGGGCTACCTAGGGTCTACCTTTGGAGTGATGTATAGGCAATAAAAGGGGAGTTTAAGGCTTGGCAATGAGGTTATATTGCCAATTCGAATTGGCAGTTTAAAACTGCATTCAGGCTGCAATGGCAGGCCTGGGACTTGTTTTAAAGCACTAAAGTGGTTGGCCCAATGAGTGTTGCAGGCCCACAAGTAGCATTTAATTTACAGTCCCTGTGTACATTAGGATACCATTCTACAAGGGACTTACAAGTGAATTAAATATGCCAATCAGGTGTTAGCCAACCAAACCATGTTCAGGGGAGTGAGCACAAGCACTTTAGCACTGGTTAGCACTGGCAAAGTACACAGAGTCTCAAGGCCAACAACAATGAATTTCAACACAAAAAGTGAGGTAAGTGTACAAATGGTTGGGGGGAAGACCACCCTAAGGCGGACAGGTCTGGCTGCAGGCCTTCAGGGAGGTTTCGAGAGACAGAAAAGACCAGAAGTGAATAACCCTTCTAGTATCTTAGATTTCTATTGTGCAAAGTACTAGGTGCTGCTGTGGAGAATATTTCTGGCAAAACTTACATTACTGAAAATATTTGGTGGAGAAACATTGAGAACCAGTGAGAAAATGTGTATGATTTGGTTAGATATTGTTTCCAGTCACAGACTATTTTAGTTGTATTGATAGCCCTGTATGACTACTTTTAGATGCTGCAGGAAGAATTTCTATTTGCTTAACAGACAACTGTGAAGAGACTTCTGTCCTAAGCCCTGTCCTGAATCTCTCAGACGGGAAAACTTATTTTAAGACTAAGGAACATACTGTCTTGCGGACCCCCCAATAAGATAGGGGTCAGGTCCTACCCTGTGAAGCTTACTTGCCTTTGGGTACATTTCCACTGAAATGAAAGAGTGCAGAAGGTCTGGATGACAGAAGAATCTGCATTTGTCTAGATGGAAATCAGTAGAGCAGACCAGGCCTAGATGGACATGTATTTAGCTTGCCTATTTGAAACTTCATCACTGTTTTTCGAGAGGCTTTACAAGATCAGAGATTTGGATTTGCTACAGAAGTCATACAAGTAAAGTATTGCTTTCACGCCGAATTCATTGGTTAAGTCAAATTGGTAATGGATATGTTAGAACAGGTACTTTTAGATAATTGCATCTGACTTGCCTAAAGCCTCAATCTGCCAATTTTCAGGAGCTTCCAGCTGTCACACAGAAGCTAAATAAATCTTGAGAACTGGGACTTAGAAACTTTTGCCAAATTTGTGCTCTGAGAACTGGGGAAAGGGGCTGGGACCCACCAGCCATGCTGAGTTGCTGAGCCAAAGATTCATGTTTCTCCATCTCTGTTTTTCTCCACAGCAGCAAATCTGATTAAGCAAGATTATAGGGCCTTCTGGATCCCTCTTCAGACACGGCCTGCAGCCTTGCTCCATTGGAAGAATCCAAGCTCCAAAAATGTGACTAAGTCAGAAGACAGAAATCTTCACCAGGTGAGGGGTCTTCTCTGAGCACAAAATTCAAATGTTTCCAACTCTAAGCTTTCAAGCCAAAGTCAATAGCTTTACCAAGACCTCAGCAACATCATACTTTCTAAATAGTTTCCTATCTGAATTCTAAGCTCAAAGAATCTAAATCTAGTGCAAATTCAAATTTTTATTGACAATCCACATTACAACATTTTTTAAAACATACATATAAATGGAATATCATTATTTTCCAGCTGTACATCAGGCTTTACTACAAAAATAAACATAGAAATACATATTCTTCCTGTAATAATCACTACATTCCCAACACCATTCATTCATATTGCCCTTGATATTCAACATTGCATAACAAATCATTACAATGGCAATACATAATACCTAAAATCAATAATTTGAGGTTATTATTACTCAGCAATACACCACTATAATTCCTTGAATAGGACAGATTCTTCGCTCACTGTCTATACAATGCACTTATTTCAGCTAGTGCTCTTTGTGGATGCACCAACTGTGGCCTGTATTCCCAATCGCCTTCTGTCATCTATCTACGCATGCTACCACGCCTGGACCTGCAACTGGACCTACCTGAACCCTGCTGTCCTCTGGCAGAGTGAGTCCCTCATCCCCAAGAGGTGCTTCCTCAGGTCCAAGACCAATGGCTGGCATCAGAGTGCACTTGTCTGTGAAGAAAGAAGAAATTTTGAAGGGCTGTTTGCGACCTAGAATGGGTCAGTTCATTCTGGGGTCTTACCGCATGTGATGACTGGCAATGTGAGATCTGCACTTTGTACTACAGCGACGACAGCCCATGGTGATCCCCAACATGAAGCTCCAGCAACGATCATCCCCGACGTCCAACTGAACTACACAGACAACCATCTGCAAAGGCCAGACTGCTCTCCGTGCTACTGTGATGACCATCCATAAACCTTTCCCTACTCCTTGCAGCCTCCTGCACCGCTAACTGGACTCTTTGCATCAGACTTTGAGAAGGTAGCTTTTTCAGCTCGACCAACCTAGTCTCTGTATTTTCACTTTATTAGTGTTTGTGTTCCACTACGTTAAGCCTAAATGCTTTTGTGCCAAGCTCCAAGAGGGTTTAAGCAAAGGTTAATTTAGTGACTTTTATGTTTCACCCTGACAAGAACTGTGGTTATTGCACGAGACAGGTTTACACCTCCCCCAACATAACCCAATTTCATACACAATCCTACTGAGTATGTATTGCACTGAGGTCTTTTCTTGTGTTTGTTTGCATATTTTTGACAATGTGGGCTAACTGGAGTAGGGGGTCATGGATTGCAGTATCCACCAGAGAAATGTTGTTTTCTTGGTCATTTAGCATTTTCAGGCTACTGATGGACTGTGGATTCAAGTTCAAACTGTTTTGGGAGAGTGGCACAATGTTACTTAGGCTCTCTAAGTGGCTTGGTGTTAGTCATTGCCATTGGGTTTGAGGCCTGTTGGCTGTGGTTATGCCTGAATGTGTGCTGTTCGCCCCCTCTTCAGAGGTTACTGGAAGGTAGTTGCAAATTGCTGCATGCTTGACAAAGTCAACAAAGTCTACAAATGTTTGTTCTTTTGAAGTCATGTCCATTGACATTGCTTAATGTAATCTCATTCCAAACGACATAGCACTTTCATTTTCAGAAATTAATGAGCAAATACGCATTTTAGGATTTTTCACTTACCACATAACTGCCTTTACCACATAACTGGCTTTTACCACATAACTGGCTGTAGTTTTTCAGTGTCCCTTCAGTGCAGGAGTTTTTTGGTTCACTGACACAATATCGAAACCATAAATATCGTGATACCAATATATTGTGTCAAAAATAACGATCACAAAAATATCATTTTTCTTATTCATATAATGGGAAGTACAAAAATATCGGAAAAAAAGATTGTTTTACACTTTCAAAAAATATATTGAAAAATGTTGTTTTTTACTATAAATGTAGTTTAAATAAGTAAAACTTAAATATTATAATAAATATATATATACATATAAAATTATAAAGTAAAATAAATAAACTGCAAATTTTTTAACAATATTTACATTTTAATTATACATAAAATGTAAACATTATATAAGAATAAATTTGCAGCAAGATGATCGCGCACACTGTATTCACCGACACAAATTAAATCATAAGAATCATTATTCTCATTGCAATCAGTTTTAAGAAATTTCATGGAGACGTAATCAAATTTTTGATAATCCTTTATTCCTTTTAAATTCTTCACGGCGTAGCCAACGCGTTTCGTCCCTATCAGGGGACTTCTTCAGGGCTTAGTCACGTAATAAATTTCTTAATATGATATATGAGGGAGTAGAATTCTTGTACTGCTCAGTAAACTGGTGACTATCAAGTCCAGAGCTTCCGAATAGAGAATTTCTTTCTCGCTACAGTATTTCAGGCCAATGTCGGCCGCCGCATCTTAGGCCCGTGGTATTGGAACAGACCGTCCCCCCCGAATGGTCTTCCTGTATGGTGTCAAAAAGGCCTCCTTGTATATCGTTTAATATATAAGAATACGTTTTACTAAAAATCATTAAAATTACATACATTTATATATAAAAAATATAAATTTAAATACACAAACACATAGTAATAACATATATTTAAACAATATTAATTAAAAAAAAACTATATGAATAATAAATATACAATTCCCACTCCAATTTATACAACAGTAGAGAAAGCATTTAACTCAGGAGGGGTAAAATTTACTATTCCCAGTCCAGTCGGTGCAATAGTAGGGAAATCTTTGGACTAAGGAGCGGTAGAATATACTATTCCCACTCCAGTCGATGCAACAGTAGAGAGAGAGTCATTCACTTCAATCAAATAGCATATTTTAACAATGCTATCAAATAGCAAAAAATATAAATATTTACATTGTAAAATTATAAGTCTACATTTTAACAAAATGTAAACAAATTACATAATTATTACATTTTGTATTAATTAGTATCAATTAAAACAAATTAAATTAAATAACACAATTTGTAATAAATAAAACATAATTTTAAATGTGTTATTACTCAAATGACTTCCCACACTATACCTCTACAAACTAAACACACACCTAAAATATAACTTAACAAATATGGTAATTTCACAATTTACATAATTATCAATTAAATAATTAACAACAAATTACTAATCAGTTACCAAAAATGTATGTTATGTTATGTTATCACAACTTCTATAGCGCACTACTACCCTTAGGTGTCTAGGCGCTTACGGACAGCATACTGTACAGGGAACTTAGTTTTTGAAAAGCCAGGTTTTAAGATTTTTCCTGAACTCAATCAGAGAAGGTATCTTCCTGAGAGCAAGCGGAAGAGAGTTCCAAAGCCTAATGGTGCTATGACTGAAACTCCTCCCCCCCCCCAGTTCGTTGTCCTGACTCTAGAAGTGGGCATCAAGAAGGCATTAGCCGAACGCAGTTGTCTACTGGGGGAGTACCAATTAAAGGTATGCCAAAGAAATCGTGGACCCACTCTGTGCAGTGCCTTGTGTGCTATACACAGCGCCTTGAATTTCAGGCGTTGAGCGACTGGCAGCCAGTGCAGCTTTTGTATCCCGGCCCTAATGGACAGATGTTTAGGGACATCTAGCACCAATCTGGCAGCAGCATTCTGTGCCGACTGCAGTCTTCTAAGTTGATTGGACTGTAAATTGATTTCTTAATTAACTTACCACCTGTACCCCTAAAAAAACTTAACAACCCACACCTAAAATATCTCTTTAAAATTATAATAATAGCACAATTTATGTAATAATCAATTGAACAATTAATAATTAACTAATAAATGTTTATTTTAATTAACTTCCAAACCCATTAGTCCTACAACCACAACAACCCGGATCTGAAATATAACTTTAAATAAACTTTCTTACACAATTTACATAATTAACTATCAATTAAATAATCATTATTATTTAACATTAATTATTAATTAATCATAATTAATTTACTTCCCACCATGTACCACTACAACCCCACAACCTGCACCTAAAACATAACATAAAAACAAAATGATTACACCATTTGCATAATTGATTATCAATTAAATAATGAATAATTAAATATTCATTATATATAATTAATTTACTTCCCACCATGTACCTCTACAAACCCCACAACCTGCACCTAAAACATAACTTAAAAACTAAATTAATTACACCATTTGCATAATCAATTATCAATTAAATAATTAATAATAAAATAATAAATAATCATTAATTATAAATAATTTACTTCCCACGCTGCACCCCTTCAAACGCCACAACCCACTACAAAATTAAAAAAACAATAGACAATTAAATTAAATTTAAAAACAACTAAAACTTTACAAACTATATTAGAAAATATTAACAAAAATTATACAAACAATGTATAGCATATACAATTAAAACATATACTAAAATACATAAAAGTAATTAAAAAATGATATAATTAACAACAATATTTTTAAAAACGATATTAACAACATAGATATTTATTACATACATTAATATATTTGTAAGCAATTTTAATAAAAGAGATATTTTTGACATTTATATTACTCACCTTAGAAAATAGATATTCTTGTCAACAATATTCCTTCATCAGGATAGTTGTGGATCATGATATTAAAAATTCAATATTTCTGCATCTAGATATTTTTGACTCGTTATTTTCAGGGCACTCTGAGCCGCAATGTTTATCTCTTCCTCAGTGAAGTTGGGGGCCCTATCCCCAGATGACTCTGCCATTTTAGGATCCAACTGAATCACAAAAGCAGCAACATTTGAGGAGATGTGGTGCCATTAAAGTCTAGGTGGCAAGGGATAAAATGGCTGCAAGGAGCCGTATACAACTTTATGACAGATGGTTCTGTCAAGGTACAAGTAAAAATGCACAGGTTAAACCCTCCATCATGGACGTTGAACACAAGTTCTTATTGACGGACTAAACATTGACACTATAATGGGATTAATAGTTAATCTTCAATTATGAACACTTCAGGTATTCTGCAGGTAATAAATGTGTTGCATTATCCTCAATATTCTGTCTGACAATATGACAGACAGAATTGATTAAATAAAGTATCCATCATAATGCAGCCATTATTTTATGCAAACCAGACCACTAGACTTGCACAAAATATAGTGCAAGCATATGCAATTTTAAATATTGTGGTTTAATGTATATCACTATAAAACATAATTTTCTAGAATTGTACACACAGTGTATATATATGTGTGTGTGTGTGTTTGTGTGTGTTTGTGTGTGTGTGTATGATGCCTTCTCGTATTTGGTGAAAAGTGTTTTCATACATTAATAATTTCATATTAATAGGGACATCCAAAGGTAGGTTGTTGTACAATGTAACTCTTCTTATACTACAGAAGCGGTCTACAGGCATATGCTGCTAATGTTTAATTTATTTTTAAGATTGTGAATCTATATCACTAATTATTTTAACATGCATAAAAAATGTGATTACTATATAATTGTTATATGTTTCATGTTTTATATTTATGATGACATACATATTATCTACAAATTATGAAAAAAAGTAGTTTTTTCTTTTTCATATATGTACATAGAGCACTGCAAAGGAGTCGTCGAGAAAGGTGAGAAACAGTCTACAATTTTTTCCTGATCTGGAGACCATGCACGTATATTACATTATTAAGAAGTATTATTTAAATAGATAAACTATTAAAGTTTTAAGCCAACAATTTGAAGGTGATTTGGTTGCCAGATTCAAGAATTCAGCAGGTTTTTGTCAAGATAATGTCTGTTCTACTTTATTTTGCCACTGGCTCATTTCAGTATACTGATACTGACTGCAATTGAATGTTCCAACCTACATTTTCTGCTGTGCATTACAGTTAGGTCATTTAGTGAATTCAAAAACTGCCAGTTTTTGTGTTTTTACCTTCTTTCCTAAATCTTTTACTGTTGATTCTGCATATCCAAATCATGCATGGCTTCCAAGATAGTGATTTACCTTCTGGGCCCACTTTAGTTCTCCCGTAGTTTTGCATTTTAGGCTGTCTCTGCTCACTTTGCATAGCCACATATAACACATTTGTTTTTGCTAGAGTATTTTTAGAATACGGTGTACCTGTTGTTTGTTATTCAGGAACTCTTTTTGGGATTTCTTATACACATTTTGTACAGGGTGCCAGGAATACATAAAATAGTGTACTGTTTTCTTTGCTTTTACAGCAACAGTTCCTAATGTTTAGACATAACACAGTCGCACAGCTGCATCTCTAGCACAATAGTTTTATCATATAAACTGTGTCCCGTACCCTTGGAGCAAGAGAGAAGAATTCTGTCAGAGACGACTGTTCTGAAATGACAGCAGTGCCTGACATGCAGCCCTGTGTAAACTAAGTTTTCACTCATGTTGCTGGCCACCTAACTGCATACACCAGGTCTGAGGGCCTAGGCCAAAACCAGAGATCGCAAATATATCCCTGTGCTCATATAGTGCTGTTATTCGGTGCCAAGATACCCTTGGATGAACGTGCACTGAACAAATACACATGTTATATAGTAAGAGTAGACCGATACAGATATATAATTTGCCATGGCTGGGATGTTTGTCCTATACAGTTTGTTAGTAATGCTAATTACTTTGCTTAGCTGCATCTGCCTAATGATCACAGCACATTTGCTTCATAATAGACTACAATAATTTCAATAAATGTATTGTAAACTTCCTCCGTTTCTTTCATATGTTTACTATGGGCATTGTGGAGTGAGTCAGTAAGTAACAAAAGGGCAGGATCTGTTTCAACAGTTCCCTTGGGGATTAGGGGGTCATGCTTGAGGTTGCCAAAAGCCCCTGTTACTCTGGAAAGGTTAGGAGTTCAGGTGAGGCACTGTGAGTTAGCCAGCTTGGGCCAACAGGTACTGATGTTATAGAAAGACTCAGGGTCCTATTGCGAGTTTGGTGGTGCCGTGGACCTCAGTATCAGCAATCAGAGCGTGGTGAATTCGACGGTCCGACAGGTGTATTAACAGTTGGGTGGATTGGCTTTGCAAAGACCACCGCTGGACAGCCGGGGCCACCAGCAGACCACCGACCGCCAGGTTCACGGTCGAGGAAAGGCAGCCTCCATAGGGCGGTAGAAGGGATCTGCATTTCCATCTGTATTATGAGTTGCTTGTTCCACGAGCGAACCGTGGCGGTCCGACCACCTGCTTCAAGGTGGCGGTCACAAAAGATTTGGGGTGCGTATTCACCCCTTTCTTCTTCTTCCAGGCAGATTCTGATGTGGGTCATTTTCACCAGTTCCCCCATTCACAGTAGGATCTTCACCATGAGGATTATGACCCTTTTGCGGTGATCTTCTGGTGAGTCCTTTTCAAACCATATACCCATTGTCTGGACTGCTCATATATGGGCTGAACCCTGGTGATGGTTATATGGTATTTTTCCCCTTATATCATGCATATGTATGCATCTGACACATCTGCAGTCGAAATGCACACACAGGCATCAATATACTTGTGAAAAATACTCACCACCTCTGCAAGATCCCTGCCTCTACACCGCCGGCCCCATGGTCAACTAGTAATATGGCGGTCTTAGGACCGTCAGCGCCTGCCTGCTGAAGGGGGCGGACGTGGTACTACAGCAGTCAGACCGCCAAACTCATAATAAGGCCCTCAGTCCATACACTCTGACATCCTGTCATCCTAATACAAAGTTCTGCCTTTCCAGCCGAATCCGTACAACACTAACACCTCTTCAGAACCCAACAACACCTGGGGACTTCTGCTTCAAGGAGTTTTGCGTCAAAACAGGGGCACCAGTGGAGCAGACATTTGGGCTCCTGAAGGCACAGTTCCATTGTCTTAGTAAGTCTGGTGGAGCCCTCCTCCAGAGAAGGTCTGCAAAATTGTGGTATTGATGTTGCACAACAATGCCCTCATAGGCAAATTCCATTTATACCAAATCAAATGGTGATGCTGTGGGCATTCATCAGCAGAATGACAGTGATGATGATGGCAGTGCAGTCCGATGCAAACTAAATGAAAACATGTTTGCCTAATGGTAGTTATGCAAGAGATTGATGTTGTTTAATCTATTCTTGGTGGCATGAAAGATGTTAGATAGTTTTTATGTGACCAAATGTGGATTCCAGTCTTTGTAGAATGCATGCAGCTCGTGATGAGATGCATTTTATTTTTCAGAAATTGCCTTTATGATGTCTAAGTAGATAATACTGTTTTGTCACTATCCTAAATATTAACAGAATCAGTATGCATATGTATATGCATGTATAATATTGTAAAGGTACAAAATTGGAGTATTCCTTGAGTGGGTAAATTCACCACCTCAAGAACTAATAGCACTCCTTGAAACTAAAGTAACTACATGAACCTGAGCTCTATCCCGTAACTAAGAGGCTTCACATAGACAGTGTGTAAACAGCAGCTGTGAGGTTAGAGGAAAAGACATTAGTTGTATCCACTGTCCCTGTAGCATAGAACAGGAGGTCAATAAAATGATCTTTGAAGTCACTTTTTCACCAAATTTACAAGGCTAACAGGTGTATTTCTTTCTTGCTTTTCCCCAGGTGACAGACAACTGGTTCTGTATGCTTAATATTGTTGCACAGCTCCATTAATTGTGTGACTACATATTACACATTTATTGCAGCCAACAATCTGCATCTTAAATGAGCATCCATACCTGTCAAGAAGGGATTATTTTCACACGTTCATATTTCTGTGTGTAAATGCACAGACAGTGTACAATGCTAGCCATGTAGACAGGTTTGTTGGGTAACTGCTGTATGAGGCACAATGGGTGGTCCATAACAATAGTGAAATTTGAATTCCAGGCCCTGTGATCACTGAGCTGCATATATCAGGAATCTGTCAGCCTTCCTGCTGTTGCCGCCACCGGCCATCGGGGACTACAGCCCCCAAGCACTACCGCGACCTTACGCCGCCAACGCAACGCGACGCACCAGGAGTCGCTTATAATTCCTGCACCAAATCTGCCAGCCTGCCTGCTGTTGCCGCCATCGGGGACTACAGCCCCCAAGCACTACAGCGGCCTCACGCCGCCAACACAACGCGACGCGCCAGGAGGCGCTTATAATCCCTGCAGAGCTACAGCAGCGCGGGACCCAAATCTGCCAGCCTGCCTGCTGTTGCCGCCATCGGGGACTACAGCCCCCAAGCACTACTGCGGCCTCACACCGCCAACGCAACGCAAAGCGCCAGGAGGCACTTATAATCCCTGTAGGGCTCCCGCAGCGTGGGACCAGGGCCCAGGCCACGCCTGGGCAAAGCCCTGGCCTAGGGAGGGCCCGTCCACGCCCGGAAGAGGCTGGGCTGGGCCTACCCTCTTGGTTTTTTCCTCCCAGGCCTTGAGATATCTGGTTGTATGCTGCAATTTGACGAAGAGTCTCTGATTCCTGCCAAGTAAGCTAGTTTTTAATTCTGTGTCCTTGGCTTAAGTTTTTACCTTGTGAGTCTGTGACTGTTTATAAAATGGCCAAACGGAAGCAAACGGGCGATAGGGAGGGTACACCCAAGACTCTCCAGAACTCTACCCTTGATTGCTTTCTGACAAGGGCCGCCAGAGCCTTAGATAAGGAAATCTTAGTGGTTGAACGTCGTTTATCCATGGAGGATGGATTGCTTATTGCCTTGAACCCGGGTCATACTCCCAAAAGGGTGCCTGGGGATATAGAATCTGGTAACCCTGTCAGTGTACAGACAATAGAGGAACTATCCTCTTCCGTGAAGTCTTTGGCAAAGTCCCTGTCCCATTATCCTGCATCTCCGACAACTGGATTACCAGCCAAAAGGAAGAGAAAATTGAAACGGCAGGAGCCTTCGCTGGGAGCAAGTACCAGATCAAAAAGAAAAATCCCAGGTGACATCACACAGGGGGACTAATAGCACCTTAACTGTACCAACAACAGCACCAAAATATCATTCTACGCCACCAGTCTCTACAGTTTTATCTTTGCAAGACATAGAGACTTTAATAAACCGATTTGATAATATATTATTATAAATATTTCTCATCAATTTTTGACAGACTTGATAAACTTGAGGCTAATGAGGGAAATATCCAAAAGTCTATTATTAACCTCACGGCTGACGTAGGAAAAATTGGGTCCATAGGACCGGAATGCCCTGTTTCTGGGGGGGGCACATGAATTAGCAAGACAAAATTACTGGGTAGGAAGTCACTGTAGTAAACCCACACAATCTTCTTCTGCAGTTACCACTCAAAAAAAAGTTGCTGATTGCGGGAAGGATCCGACCAAAGATATAGCCTTGAGACAAGTTGATCATCCAATTGGGGGTGGGTACACTGGGAGTAGCTCAATGCCAACAGTGTACAGTCTTTTACAAAATGCAAATGTCACTGTACCTTCTAGGTAGCCAATTTCACAAATAGATGATACTTCTGACATGTATGATTCTCAAAATGAGATAAATCTGAATCTTCCACCAGAATGTTGCCCTTAGGTGGCGATCTTAACTAATGTCCCCCTGCTTCAGAGAAATATTAAAGACACCACAAGTCAACTGAAAAATAAAGTTTGCCACTGGCTATCTCATAACTCTGATTATACAAACTCCAGCTATGGCGACATTCTGTTTGTTAGAAGAGTGAGTTGGGTTGGCCCCCTACGTAAGTCTACCCATGGAGACTGCGCAGTAATTAACTGTAGCTCCCCAGCCCTAGCAGAAAAACTGATTAGCGGCAGGAGGAAACAAATTGGTTGGGGATTTGACAGGGGATTGGCATTATGCCGCTGTTTTTATTTTATAGACACCTTAAGCCCAATGGTCCAGTTATTACAACAAATGCTCGTACAGCCCACAATCCCCAGAAGAGTAAGGAGCAATTCTCCCTTGCAACTAGTAATAGATACCAAGGGGCATATTATCAAGCGGCAGCGATAATTATCGCTGGCCGCTCTTAGCGAGATTTTTTTTATCGCCGGCTATCGCTGGCAATTATCGCCATGCTATCGCTGTATTAACAACGCATACCGCAATGGCGATAATTTCCCAGCGATAGCGGTGTTTTCCATGGAACATCGCTGGTTTTCCAGCGATGTTCCATGGAAAACGGCGATAACCTTGCTGATACGACCCTGTGGTCGTATCAGCATAATCCACCCCCATTGTCAGGTATAGGTAAGTCAGCATTTTTGCAGACGTTAGTGTTTCTGCAAAAATGCGTGGGACTCCTTGTTAATATCGCGATGTACATTTCGCGATATTTAACATGGTAGTCCGTCAGGGGTACGCCCAGTGATGCCCACTTTGCATCTCATTAGAGATGCGAAGTTAGGCATGCTGGAAACGGGCGCTAAGTCAAGGAAACACGCGCTAGCGCGTCCTTGATGATATTGCGATAAAATTATCGACGCTTTTCACCCGAAAACGGACGCTAAAGCGGCGATAATTTTTTCGCGCCCCCTTGATAATATGCCCCCAAGCTCTTTTAGAGCTGGACATCCCTGACTGACTAATGCTGGGCAGTGTCAAATCGATGATGACCCATGTTATGGTTTCAACTAGCCAATCTAGGAGGGATACTACAAAAACATCTCGATTGAAACTGAGATCTGAAACCTAGTTGTCCTCCCTGATTATCATGTACCTACACAAGGCCTAGTGGGAATACATTCAATAGCAGGACAGCAGTCTCAGGGAAGCATAAATGATGACCAGCAACTGAATATCATCTCATGGAATATTGCGGGGATAAGGTCTTAAATGACCCGGAGTGGGGAAAGCTAGTGGACAGCAGTCACATATGTCTGCTTCACGAAACCTGGGCCACTGAGCAATTACATAGGGTGGGGTATACCACGTTTAGTATTGAAGCTACACATTCAACAGCTGGTAGACCTGCTGGACGTCTGTTGATCTGGATTAAGACCACCTTGGGTTGTAAAATCAAGTGGCTAAATAGAGGCTCACAGCAAATCCTTGGCTTAGACCTGATATCACTCAAAGGCAACTTTCATGTTAGAATAATTAATTTATATAATCGGTTTAGCAGCCACCACAAGGATTCAGATACTATAACAAAGGTTACAAACTTCCTTGACAATTTAGGAAAAGAGTATTATCTTATTATAGCCGGTGACTTCAATACGACTTATGAACCAGTAGATTTTGTGCAGGGATTAGTGCAGTAGGTAGAGCAAGCTAGAGGTGTTAAAAGGCTCTAGTTACCAGCCCTTAAAAGATGTACTAAGTTTGGACAGCAAGTCCTGTTGTTTACCCTTGCATATGGGGTGCACGCTTGTAAGGGGCGGACACCCTCAGATGCAGAAGCTAAATTCACATTTAAAAGGGGAAATGTCAAGAGCAGGATTGATTTTATTATGGTAGACCTTGATCTTTGGCCACAAATCAATTACATGATTATTTTAAATCGCGAGGATAGTGATCACAATGCACTGCTCCTGAAGCTATCTGGCATTCCTATTCTGCAGTCTCAGACTAATTTAGTGACGGCCCCTGTTATTACTACCAACAATAATAGGAGAACTAAATGGCCTCAGGTAATTGCTGACGAGAAGCTGCTCCCCAACATTTATAAAGAGGTGGCTCAGACTCTTACGGTATTGGGTAATCCTAACTTAAATGATGACAGCATTATGTCTACTTTTCAACGCTTATCGAACAGCATAAAGCCCAATTTTAGTGGACAGTGCAGCTCAAATATAGTTATTCGTAATGCTGCCCTGTGGTATAATGAGGACTGCAGGCAAGCCAGAATTGATTTAACTGTGGCAGTAAAGAAGGGAATAAGGACTGATATAATAAATAGAAGAAGAGCCTACAAGAGAGTCCAGGAAGAGGCAAAAAGGATTTGGCAGGTAGAGAATTGTTGTACATTAGTTGAGGCGTCCAGACTGAAGGACTGCAAGCTATTCTGGCATGTACTCTCTAAAGGGGGCAAACAGCCAGTCAATGGTAAAAAGTTGACTTTCACCTACAGCCTCATGTTTGGGAAGAGTATTTTTAAAGTCTATATTCAGGAGAGGACCTCGAGTCTGAGGGTGAGGTAGCAGAAATAGGTAGGGACTGTAATATATAGCCTTTAGTTGAAGATGCAATCAGCTTTTCCTTAGAGGAAACTGTGAAGGTTGTTAACTCACTTCAGACTGTGAAATCACCAGGGCTAGCTAGACTACCGGGTGATCTGATTCGATCTGAGCCCAACATATGGGGCACCCTGCTCTATATAGTTTTTACTGCCATCACACGAGGGGGGATATCCCCACATCCTGGAAGGGTGCCGAAATAATCCCCATATTTAAAAAAGAGGATAAAGGGGACCCGTAAAATTATAGGCCTAACAGCCTTATAGATGTATCACAGAAAGTATTCAGTAAAATTATTTTGTCACATCTCCATTGGTGGATAGAGGAAAACTGCATACTCTCTCACTTGCAGGCCGGTTTTACGCCCTCCATGAGCACCCTAGATCAGGTGTTCCGTTTCCTGTTGCTCATTTGGAAGGAGGTCACCATCAAGAAGGGCCACCTGTATGTCTTGTTTGTCGATCTCAAAATGGCATTTGATTCTATAGATCGCACTAGGCTCTGGGCTGCCCTTAGGGATCTTGGTCTTCCTGGTGGTTTGCTTCAACTTTTAGTTCGTTTACATCAAGGTAACTATGCCAAAGTCAGGTTGAACTCCGATGGTAGCTTAACCGACAATATACTAGTTTCAAAGGGGGTGCGCCAAAGCTGTGTTTTGGCCCCAACACTGTTTACCTTGTACATGAATGGGCTCATTAATGATCTCTATGACTGTGGAGGTGACCCACCAAAACTAACTGGGAAGCAAATCTCCTCTCTTTTATTCACAGACAATACGCTGCTCATTTCTAAAACCCCAATGGGCATTCAGAAAGTTTTAACTAAGTTTGCAACAGCTTGCAAAGATCGGGGTCTAGAAATTAACTGCTCAAAAACTTAGTTCATGGTTTTTAATCATCTGATATATATCTGGTAAGTAACCACCTAGAAAACTGTGAAAAGCCATGTCATCTTTGATATTCCTTGAATTCATGGCTTTGTATTAATTTTATGAAGAAACATAAAATGTTTCTGGCACATGAGTTTGCAATCCTAAGGTAAGGATTTCTGAGTTATAGAGGTATAGAAATTCTGTATTTTGAATAATAGGAGAATAGTTATGAAATATAGTGGACTGTTGGCTTAATGTATGCTGTATTTGCATGTGTTATATACATGGTAGCCAAATTGGTAAGTGTAGGAAAGTGGAGTATTATGCAGTGAAGCTGGTTAGGCTTCACTATGTAATACTCTCACAATACCCCAAATAGTTCATTTGGGTTTACACTAATAAATCCCTAACTCAGTCCTGGTAGTGTGGCACAGAGCAATCAGGCTTTACAAGAGGAACATGTGTTAAACATTTCAAAGTACCAACATGGATGATAAGTAATGGAGACAACCAATTTATAAAAATAAAGCAGATATGTATATTAATTTGGACACTAAAATGAAGACTATTGGATGAGTATAATTGGAGTTATGGATTTTAGAAGGAAAAATAAATCAATGCAATTCAATGCTGCAGCATTCTAACATTGTTGTCAATGGTAAAAAGCACTAGTGAAAATCAGTCACATGCCAGTCAAGTTGCGTTGAAACCACTGGGGGTTAAGGTGATGTATGTCCCAGGACCAGGCCATGACAGTCAGTTGAACTTTACCTGGCTCGTAGGGCCAAGGGAGCAGAGCTGCTCTGGCTGTCCCTTGTGCTGACGCAGGAGCCGCGTTTTACCGCTCAGGTGGTGCTGCTGAGAAAATGGATACAAAAAGTCATCAACAGGGCCACTGAGGTGGTCGGTTGACGGTGCTACAGAGTTCCCTTGAGGTGCAGCACCGAGTGAAGGTAGTGGCAGCCAGACTGGTCAACAACAAGCTTTGGCAATGGTAAAGTCAGTTGAAGATACTTTGATGCCCGGAGGTCTGGGAGAAAACTGTAGCCACCTGAAACTTGCTGGAGGTCAGGACTACATTTCCGACAATTCACTGGACCATCTACTTTTCGGCGATCCCTCAAAGAGCCCGATGGCCTGAGATTCTTTGGTTCCAGGACGTTTGTTTTTACCTGCAGGCCACTCGTGCCAATAGTTCAAGGGAGTCTGGAGTTGCTTTTGACTCTCAAAGGGGTCCCTCTGTCTGGGGGAGCTGGTTTTTGGTGCAGAACGAGTCGCAGTTGTGCAGTTGCAGGGTGGTTGCCATAGATGTAGAGTATCTCATCTGTGTTTTGTGCAGGTCCTGAAATCGCAGACTCTGGTCTCTTCTTCCTCTGTTGAAATTCGAATCAGAACTGAGGTTCTGGTGCCAAGGGTGCACCTTGAATCCTAGATTTAGGGGTGTTAGGGTGTGTGTGCAAGTAGCGAATAGGGCTACTAGCCCCAGCAGTTAATCCGTCCCTGAGGTGACAACATCCGGGGGGTGTCACACCTTTGCTACCCAGAACCCTCTATTCTATCACTTTCAAAAATGGCAGAAACCTTCCTTGACTGTACTGACCAGGTATCCCACCACAGGGGGTGGCTAGCCTTCTGGGGATGTACACCTCCTGACTACATACATTTCCAAAGTTGAGTTTGAGCAGTTTGCACTGCTTTTGAACTCTGCAATGGCATGACTGCTGTCATATGTTTACCTGGGTCACTCAGGGTGGCACAATCAGTGCTTCAGACCTTAGTGACCTCCTTAACTACCATGCACTTGGTACCACTGGTACAATTTACCAGGGACTTATAAGGGGGTTAAAGTCCTTGGCAATTGAGATTGCCAATTCACATGTATCAGTTTTAGGGAGAGAGCACTGGCACTGGCAACTGGTTAGCAGGCTCCAGTGTACTTTCAGAGTCGTACATCAGTAGCTAGTATTCAAAATGGGGGCAAAAAGTGGGGGTGACACCTGAAAAAAACTGTTTTCTTATAATAAGTATATGTTCTTGTCTCTCTTGCCTTATGCATTCCTATAATGAAGGATAATTTATTATCTAAGTACACTGGGATAAATACATTGTAATATATGGTTTGAAAAAACTTGAAACTTCTTGACATTCTTATATTTAGTGTTGTGTGATTTCAAACAATCTGTAAGAAATTGGGTTACTAATTTTGGGGGTTGAAAACCCTATTCAAGCAACAACCACAATCCATGTCAGGATGAACCACAAAAGTCACTCAATTATTAACATGTGCTTAACCCTCTTGTAGCTTGGCACAAAAGCAATCAGGTTTAACTTAGAGGCGATAGAGCGGGGTGGGATACAAAGGATAGATTGAGCATGGTCTCAGCTTACCATTGAATGAAAAAAAAATTCTGAAGAAAAGTTCCTGAGACGGTAGAGTTAATCAGGTGATGGCTGCAGGCTGTGACCGAAGATGAGTCGTCTACGCCGGGGAGCCACTGGATGAAGTCTTGGTGAAGCCAACGACAATGGTGGGAAAAATCACATAGAGCGGGAAAAGCTGGATTTCCAGGCAGAGGAGGTTGTGGTGGTAGCCGATTGTGGTCAAGCCCAGACTTACACAACTTTTTGTAAGTCACAAAACTTCAGGGAACAAAGCTGTAGGATGTACCCAAAGTGAGCTCTACGAGCCTGATTGCTTTGCCGAGAGGTCCCGCTTACAGAATTTGCTGCTGCGGAGAAGAACGTAGAAGGAACTACCATGAAGTTAGGCCAATTGGCAATGCACCTTGAGTGGATCAGCTGGTAGGTAGGACCCAGTCTTCAACCAATTCTCTGGGAAGTTTTTGTTGAAAAATGTTCTAAGTCCCACCTTTTTTTAAAGTACCACCAACACTACCCAGGGGCCAGAACCTGGGGGACACCACTGGGATTTAAGACTCACTCCACCAGAGACCAGCAGCAGGGTTAAAGGCCTCAAGAGCTTGTTATGTCACTGTAGCTAACACAGGGGACCAGCCAACTAGCCCTAGGAGTAACTTCTTGTGTTCCTGGGTTCAAGGAGATGGTCCAGGTCTCTCTCAAGCAGAAAGGTGGTCCTCCAAGCAGCAGGGAATTCATCTGGTAGCAGCAGGGCAGTCCTCTGGTTGTAGAACAGTACTTCTTAACTCTTCTACAGGTCCAGGAGGGAATCGAAGAGTTTCTACGAGGGTCCAATATTTATACCTGGTGCCAGCCTTTGTATGCAAGGGAACACCCTGTCTTACCCCGTTATCTGATTCTGGAAAGTTCTCTTTCCCTGTCAAGGCTCCAAGAACTCTGGGGTGAAAAAAGGGTATTTGATATTTCTTTGTGTGCAGAAGAGAAGCCCTTACAAGTGTAAGTGGGGCAGGGAATGGCTCTGCCTAAGCCATCCGGGCAGGAGCATCCATCCTGCCCACACCTTGTCCTCTTTTGTAACACTGTATGGGAGGAATATACAAAGCCCAACAGCAGAGTCATTTACAGTCATGTGACTCAGGACATTGACATGAAATGGCCAAAACAGGAAAATGCCAACTTTCGAAAAGTTGAATTTTCAGAACAGTGACTTAAAATCTTAAAAATTAATTTAAGTGTAAACATGCCAGCTCTACCTGCTCTCAATTCAAAGTTAGCACTCATTAAATGTAATAAGGAAACACAAGTAGTCCTTACAGTAATGAAAAACAACTTTAGGAGTTTTTCTCTACCAGGACATGTAAAATCTAAATCCACATGTCCTACCTTTTAAATGCAATGCACCCTTCCTGATGAGCTTTTAGGGCCTACCTTAGGGGTGACTTATATGTATTAATGAAGAAGGTTGATGGGTGATGGAAATTATTTTCAAACTCTAAATACAGAGGTCGATATACTGTGAGCATGGCAGGTGGATGAACTACTTTGCAACGGAGGAATGGCAGCCCATACTACCAACTCTAAATTAGCCCCTAAGTCCAAAGGTAGAAATCTTCACTGGGCGAAGGCGCAAAAACTATCCCGCTGGTGAGGAGGCCTTCCCTGCCAAAAGTCAATGTCTTTACAGAGAACTTGTGCAGTGGCTATCTAATGGCGTAGAGCCATCTTTTATCACAGTCAGCTGCTTTGTCCTGCTGACGATTTTTAACTTCCATTCCAGAGACTATGGGGCCGATTTCGATTTGGGTCGGAAAGCTCTCCGACCGATCCGAATCCGGATTGTTTTCCGACCAAGCCGGACCCCTGCAGTCCGACCGAACGAGTACCATGCGGCCGTATGCTGCCGGACTCCCATTGAAGTCAATGGGAGCCGGTCGTACGACGTGTACATGGGCTCCCATTGACTCAATGGGTACGTTGCGCACAAGGGGGCCCCCTGTAGTGGGTACGCGTTGGTGCCATCCGTACCGTACACGCATGTATAGGGGGGACCCATGGGTCCCCCCTGTGTCCGACTCGTATGGCTACGGGTGAAGGGGGGTCCGGCATGGACCCCCGAAGTCCACGTCCGAGAGCTTTTTCATGTCGGAGGCTCCGACTCGATCCGGCTGTTCGGATCGTGCATCGTACTGGCTCGGTCGTACAACGTCTCCATTGCGCGCCACGAATCGAGTGCGAACGAGTCGGACGGAGCGGTTCGGCTCCGGAAACGAGTCGGTCGGCGATTTCGCGTTCAATCGCATCGTACTTGCTTGCTTGGACGACTGTACGAATCGGTCGGAAACAAAGCCTTCGACTCGGATCCGGTAAAGCCAAATCCGATTCGGAGCCCTACCGACCGAGATCGGAATCGACCCCTAAGTTGAAGGTAAAACTTCTGACCGTGTGGAACATGGTTTCTGTATCTTACCCATGCTCCATCACGGCCAGCATTAACATGCACCTAGGTACTGATCAAGTGCAACAAGGCGACTGTAGTTGCAGCTTAATCCTTTTTGTCACTATTTTGAACCTTAAAATTTAAAAACGTATGACTTCAGTTTCCTTTATTGGATTTTTTTCATTTTGGTGTTATTTTATTTATTAAGATTTACTATATTTTCTAAAACATTTTGGCATTTTTCTTGTGTTGTGTTTTAACTTTATTATTGTTTGAGTTCTGCAAAAATACTTAACTTATTGCCTCTAAGTTAAGCCCCCCTGCTATGTGCCAAGCTACCAGATGTTTAGCTCAGGTTAAATTGGTGACTTTAAGGGTTCACCCTGACAAGGCTTGTGGTTATTTTTGAGGTGGGTACTTAACCCCATCAACTAATATCCCCAGTTTCTTACAGTGATCTTTTGTGAACACGGTTATTTGGCGTTTCATAAATACCCATGCAGGCATACCTACACAGTAGGAAACATTGCCGAAGAATACTGACAAGTAACCCCCCTGCGTGTCAATGCACTGAATCACGAGCCTTCCAATCATTGTGGAAGAGACTGTAAGAGGATCATTCTGAGCCCTCTTGAGTTTTAACTGTGAAGTCACTGCTGATACTTGAATAAGTACAGAAATCCTAAAAAATGCACAGAGCTTGCACAGCATGGTTAGTATTTAATAAACTTTGCATGGCCATCTATCTGCGCCCTCTTAAGTTAAAATAAAATGCCTCAGCCCCTTCTAGAGTGTGATATTGTAATTAGCCCTAGCCTAATTTAGGCACCATGTACAATCTAATCCACTGACATTTTTTTTACAGTGAAAAACCATTAGACAATTATCACAAGGTCAAAATAAATAAGTAACAAAATTACACAAAAAAATCAATTAATAAAGGCGTACAATTTAACAAAGGTATACTAATTAAGGAGAAACATTCCATGATATGAATTAACTCTTATCAGAAGCTGTAATTCTTTTTTGCATAAATACTGAAAAGTATTTTGGTTATTCCATTTATATCATTTGTATCCCAATTTTAGAATGCTATGTTGAAGTAGTTGTTCCTGGTATCAGTACATGTCCTGTTACAGAGTCAGCTGCAGTTAATTTTCGCATACTTCTGCATATTAAATAATGTTACTGGCCACCTTCTGCTATCTTCAACATGTGCTTTGATATGGAAATTTCCTGATTAATACAAGGCGCTGCCGGCACCAGAACACCAATTTTAAATAAAGCTTCCTTTATGTCACCTCCACCCAAACGTCTAGCTTGTGAGTTTATTAGTTTTCTATGAAACAAAAATGTATTTCTAACCATTTATAACATACATTAATTTCAAATGACTGTGTGATAATAGAGTGCTGTTTATGTCAAGAAGTGATACACCATTCAACGTTCTTTAATTTGTCTCAGAATCGTGCGTGTTGTTTCATTGTATATAGGCAATTTCTTTCCCCATATGAGTAAAATGGCAATTGTAAGTAGAGAATGAGATCATTATATTATAGAATTTTAAACAATGGAAGCAAAATCTAATTTTGAACCGCGTAAATGTTTTTCCTAGAGCCAAAGTATTTTTTTTTTTAGTTCGACTTGACATATTCGGCTTGTTTACAGTCGATTATAATGTTCCATCTCCAAGTGTAGCCTTCTCCTAAATTGCCACAGGCCCTGGCTTCAAAAGTGTATTTGCATCAATGCAATTTAATAGTAATGAACTTGCTAAATTCAAAATTATCTGTAATTTAGACTGTACGATTTATTTTGTCTCTGCGGTTTCTGTTCTCTCTAGTACTTTTGTACAGCCATTGTTGCAACAAGCAAGGCAACCAAAAAAGACAAATTCACTAAATTTAACATTCGAATGTCGATCAGCACGACTGAGTAAAGTTTCCCAGTTTCAGTGGGATCATTTATGCAATCAAATACATTATTGCATCTGTAAGAATGATCATGCCTGCGTTTCTTTGGTTTTGGACCATTCAAACAGGTTGGAAACTATGGATCCGGTGTATTATTTCCAATCGAAAACCAGGAATTTCAATTTGCACACAGACTTGTTTGTGCATGGGAATGCAATTTGCAATATCACTGCAATACTAGTAAATCACATTGCAAATTGTTCATTCCCACTGAGTCACAAAAGGACCTAAGAGAATATTATTTAGACAAGTCGCATTATGTGCCCCCCATTCCCCCACCTCAGTCCCCAGCCCCTCTGTGAGTCTGGCTTTAAATGCGGATCGTGGCGTGCACGAGTCAGCAGACTTGTCCGTGCATGGACTTCATCAAACTTGAAACATTTTCTTTTTAGAAGCAGCCCATGTCCATTAAAGAACAAGCATTGGCATAGCCAATAGGACTCTCCTTTGGGACCGTATAAGTGTTTTGCCATGCAGTATATTACCCATTACATTAACCATTAAACACATTAAAGTTTGTGGTAAATCAATCTATGGTAAGCAATGGGTGGGGTGTTAAGCACCTTAGTTTGCTGGTAATTTCACACTAAGGGGGATATTCACAAGAACATGTGCTAAATATCACCAGAAAATGTTAACGCAACTTTACACATTGCAGCCTATCGCGGGAAAATAACCCCGTTTTAACCTGGAATTCACAGCACGGCGGTACCATGCGATAGTCTCCTGAAACCGCGGCCAATGTCCGCGATACAACCACCTTGACCGAGATAAAACCACAAAGTGGAGAGGTGTGGTGCAGCGGCCAGGGCAGCTGACTTCAGAGCACAGGGTTCACAGTTCGATCCCCGTCTCCGGGCTCAGTTCAGCACCATGTGACTCTGGGCAATAGCTCACTTAATTTCCACTACGGCCCCCAGCGCCTTGAGACCCGTAAGGGTGAGTAGCTGCGCTATATAAAAACGGACTTACATTTTTTTTTTTTACTTACACAAACCCCAACACCAAAAAACATGCGGTGAGCCCATTCACGAGGAGGAAAGCAGCGATAAGCAGCGCAAGACCCGCAACACATATACGACATGCGGGAATAAGCACAACAAGAGCAGTAAAAAGAAAGACAAACCAAACAGAAAACAGTGAAGCACAATGGAGGCAGTCGGAGCCAGCACACAACCCCACAAGCACCATTGGCAACAAAACATTAGACATGGCAGGCCATCGTGGACAAGGTGAATGCAGCCCGAGAGCGGAGGAGGACAATGGCAGAAAACCAGAACAGCTGGAATGATGCGAAACGCACAAACAAGCACAAACACGCCAACAACCACAAGGCAGCAATGCACACCGGAGGTGGGAGTCCAGCACCACACCAGGAGCTGGATGACATGGAGGAAATGGTGTCAACCACATCAGTCTGGATATGGTGGCAGGACTCGGGGCCCGGAAACTGCTCAAAATCAACAGACACAACAGCAACAGGGAGAGGAACCACCAGGGACTGGGGGGACGTGGGGAGATGGCCACAATGGCACACATGCACAATTAAACACAGCACAACTGCAGACAAACCATGCCCAAGAGGAACAACACCAACCAAGAGCACAAGTCACACAAGTCGGCAATATCACACCACTGAACAAGCACAGAAGTGAAAACCACACTGCCTGAAAGGGAGAAGGGTGAGCCAAATCTGAGCTGAAGGGACATCTCACACACAATGCAGCACACACACATAGGAAGCAGAGCACCCCAACATCGAACACAATGTGGAACAAACACCAACATCTGCACAACCGAACACAGGAGACAAGTGCACCCGCTTTGGCCGGTAAATGGCCATACGCATCTGGCAAACCACGAAACAGGGACATGATAATGCACAAGTACCAACCCACAGCCCTGATGGGGCAGCAATGCATGTAAGGCAGTGACCCAGATAGGCCGTGACACACACATTGGCATACAAATAAACACTCAACACAGTTGGAGACAAGTGAACGTGCTGAAACTTTATCAACAATTGCGTGTCAGTACGGCCAAGGGAAGTGCCACGACATGCAGACCAATGCAGCAGCCTGTCTGAATGAGGAACGTTGGAAAGCGCCCATGTCCACCCCGGGGGAGTCCATCACCAACACAAGTCATTGCCAACCCGCCTATGTTGTCCGCGCATGGATCAGGAGTGCAGGCCAATGCAGCCATGTCCACTGTCTCCCAGGGACATGACCAGATCCCCAACATGCAACCAGGCGTCGGGACACGTGCAATGGGTCACATGCAGTCCTGGCTGCAGGTACCTTGTCGCTCGTCCATGAACGCGAGTGAAGCAGCGTAGGCCAACATTTCCAATGCGAGATCATTGTCCACCACATCTGACATGTCGGCGATGTAACTCATCAGCTGTCCCGGACAGATGTGCTCACTCCAACCCCTGGCCCCAATATGCATGAAAGCACAATCAGGGAGTGGCTCAATGTGGTCACTGCACACGACGACTCCTGCAATCTCCCAGGTCCAGTTCCCAGCATGCATGCCAAACATCCAGGCATGCCATAAACGGGCATCACGGTGACACTCCTGGTCGTGGTCCAACAGGGGACGCACACACACGTCGAAATCCAGGTCAGCTACCGTTACGTTGGAGAGGCAGACATCCATGGACCACACGAATATGCACGAGCGACAGTGCAACACAGGCTGAACGCAGGTGACATTGGCAATGCGGAAGCTCAGCCTGTAACTGATCTGCAGCACTGCCAATGGCAGTGCCCCCAGTACATGCAGCAGACGTGCATGGTACAGGTCCACGTGACTGGAGTAGAGCATGTGTCCGGGATGGTCTGCCATTGCATCAGTGGCTTTGCTTGAAGTGGCACTGTGAGGACCTGCGCCAGTCCTGTGGATGAAACGCCACAGCTCGGAGCAATGAGCAGTGTCTGTGTGCAACGGGTGCAGGCCTGGGGTGTGGTGGGAGTACGAGTGAAGGCCATTTCACACACGCAAACTCCGACCAAGGACTTCTGCGTGTGGGATGTGTACACGTTGGCCTCACGTCTGGCAGTGCGTAGTGTGGGAGTCGCCTGGAAATGCTATCCTATCTGTCAGGGGGGGCTGGGCACATGCAAGTCACATCTAGGAGCTGCAGATATGCTACCGCCCGATAGTGCAGACAAAGGACCATTCATCCCTACAGTAACTTCACCATCTGCATGCATTCAGGAGACGTACAGAGGCCTGCCGTGGGTGTGGTGGGATGTCTGCGACCCTGGGAATCATGGACGATATGCCCAGCACGTGGCACATGTGCGGACTCACTGTGTGTTACGTTGCCTCACAGCTGCTCCACCCTCCCACGAGCCCCCACACTTGTGTGCCCTGCGCGGTTGTATCATGTGCACCCCTACGCCACACCATTGTAATGCCTGTCCGCGCATGTCCAGCGGCATGCCACCAACACCGTGACGCTGGCCTTTGAAGGTGTGCGGCCAAGTGAGTGTAGGCCAATGGTCCGGACAGGGCGGACACAAGTGTACAGTCCGTGGCTGGCTGTGGTCACGCTGTGAATGAGGCTAGGCAACTGACTCATGCTGCCACAGGACTGATACACATAACACTTGGCATGCATGTGCCAAGACCCCTACATTTCCCCGTCCATGCGGGCCCGCCCTCCTGGTGCATGCTACATTGCAACATCGTCTACTGTGGCCCTGGTGGTGACAACACCCCAACACAGAGACACACTTACCGCCCACCTGCCCAAGGCCAGGTCCGAGTCACGCCCTGCTCCCCCTGCCGATTCAGCACACCCCTGCGCTGAACTGACATACGCCGGACCAGCACACGCCGCTTGTGCATGCAGGGGGTGCCGGGCGAAGCTACATGTCCAAGGTCACTTCCAACGCTGAGGTGACATGGTATCGTCCGCTGAGGATAGCACACTGTGATGTTGCAGTGCTGTGCCCATCATGCTGACACAATGACCACACGGACACACTTGCTCAGATGGTGTGAATGGCTACGGGCACGTGCGCCCGGCCACATTTATTAGCAGGCACACATATCGAGTGACACCTGTGTTGGATGTGTGTGGGGTGTGTGCACACCAGCTGGCAAGGGCTGCCTGGTGCAGTCAGAAATCGACAACAGTGTACATCGTAAAGGACACAACCATTCAACCGTAAAGGCCCCATGACTTGTGCTGCACAGAGTTAGTGGCCCCGGATGCACAGCGTCCTTCACGGGCCTACCGCCACGGGCCGCTGACTTGCGGGGCACTGGGGCAGGGTCACGAGTGCAGAGCAGGTTTCCGTAGATGACAAAGGGGCTTGTCGCGGAGTGTCTCGGTGGACAGTGGAAGGTGTGCCCCCAGGGCATGATGCAGAGGGCAGAACCACGCTGAAACAGTCACTATGGTGGAGATGAATGGACCAGACACATGTCGGACACCAAGTCCGAGTCCGTCCAGATGGAGATGCAGAAAACCACCAGGCCATGGACTCAGACGCCACCAAGGTCCAACCAGATAGTGCCCATGGCTCATTGCGCACAGAGTTAGTGGCACCAGTGCTGTCAGGGGATGTCGCCTGCGATGAGGCGTGTCCAATGGTGTGGACTCCTCCACATCTTACCCAAGACACAGTTCCACATGTGTGACCTACTGGGACGCAGTGTTGGCCTGAGGCAGCGGTCAGCACGGGCCATTCACCTAGTGTCGCCGGCTTAGGTTGGATGGTCTCACCGGCCTGCGTAGTTCAGGTTCAGTGGCACCACGGGACGTGAACTTGCGGTGAACAGGGTTGATGGCACCAGGTCATTTGTTGATAGTGTTCGATCACCTCCGTGACTCTGATCCGGCTTTCCTCCAGACTGAGCCACATCTTCCTCTTACTCCTCTCCGTGCGTTCACTGGTGTGGACTCTGCCATTCATGATTGGCGACTTGGTGCTGGATGTGGGACCTATGGATCCGCAGGGTAGGCCTGAGCCCTCATCCACGTGTCGCCGGCTGACGTTGAACAGGGTTAGTGGCACCACGTGTCGCCGGCTTGCGTTGAACAGGGTTAGTGGCACCACGTGTCGCCGGCTGGCGTTGAACAGGGTTAGTGGCACCACGTGTCGCCGGCTTGTGTTGAACAGGGTTAGTGGCACCACGTGTCACTGGCTGGCATTTAACAGGGTTAGTGGCACCACGTGTCGCCGGCTGGCGTTGAACAGGGTTAGTGGCACCACGTGTCTCCGGCTTGCGATATGGAATTATGCCTCACTGATCGAAGGGAGTCTGGTCCTGTGGTCGCTGCCACGGACTTGGGGTCACTGCCATTCAAGACTCAGGACACAGTTGCACATGTTGGACCTACTGGGGCCAGGAGGACGCAGGTGGAGTATGTAAATGGGAAAGGAGTAATGTGGGCCAGCGTTGGGGGGGGCAGCGATGGTCTGCGGAGGCTGCAGAGGTCGCGGGACTGGTGCTTGGAGCTTGCACCGGCACGTGGTGGGCCCTCATCAACACACGCCGGTGTAGACAGGTGAGCGGAGCCTCGTTGGTACGCTGTGGCAGGCATGATGGGTTGGGGGACCAGCGGCCCGGGGTGCAGCAGGCGCACAGGGACGCAGGCCCCGCTGTGCTCGGCGCAGGACTCGTGGCGGACCGAGAGCCGCCGCACTGGCAGACGCGTTGTCCATTCTGAATGAGAACCACGCCCAGTGCGACGGGCTTTTTGTTCACACCCCTACGCAGGCCTGGCGTATGCTGGTCCAACCCACTACGCATGCGCATGCAGGGGGGGACGTAACGTGTGACATTTCCGCATTCTGCCCCACTGCCTGTGGGGACATGGTAGCGTCCACTGGCCACTGCACTCCATGCACCAGCAGTTGATCTCCACATGGCCATTTCCATGGTTTGCACTCTGTGGTCTGTCCGGCACCTCCACGCCACACCTGGCATTGGGTGGTTTCACATTCCTTGATCACTTGCCGCTCTTGCACATGCCTGCTCCATGCCTCTCCTCGCATACGGCTATTGTGTGTCTGTGGTGCCATGCCGTGGCTGGGTTGTGTGCATGGCAAGGGCAGCTTCACAATGGAGTCGTGTTGTCGTGTCTGGTCGGTTGGCATGTTGTGTGTCATGTTGAATGTAGTTGTGCTGCGTGTCCATTGCCGGTGTCGTGAGTTGCATGACTGTGGGCTGGAGGTGTGTGGTGTGTTCATTTTGGACTTACCAACGGGAACTGCATTTCCATGGGTGCCATCCTGGGAGCGCTGGGTGATGCTGGACTGTCCGGAGATGTGGGAATCATGCACTCGGCCTGGGGAGTTGGCCACGACATTGTTGAGGAGTCCCGGGCGGTCCACTGTTGCCTGCACATTCATGTTATGTGTGTGCTTTCTGTTGTGGTAGTTGTGTGCAGTGTCGGCAGGGGGCATGAGGGGTACATGTGTGCAGTTGATTGGCCCTGGCACGTGAGGGAATCCAGCTATAGCGTAGGGGCTTGCTTGGTCTCCAGCAGCTCCTGCGCAGTGTGGGTGAAGTGGAGGTGCTGGGGTACCAGGCTGTTGTTGGCATCCAGGACAGGTGTGATGACCTTGTATGGGGCTGGCTGTGTGACTCCTCCGACTCTGACAGTTGTGGGTTGGATGGTACCAGAGGCCGACATGTGCTGCGCTGCCGGCAGCTTTGTCTGCGGAGGGATGTTGGTAGTCCGCTGGGTTGGGACAGTCAGCAGGTGGGGGATGTGGGTCAGGATGTGGGGGATGGTTGTCCTTTTGGGTCTGTAGTGGGCAATGTCCTCCTCTGGCGTTGGGTCTGGGTGGCAGGTGCGTTTCAGGTGGGTCCGCTCTCTTTGTGTACGCTGCCTCTGTGGTGTTCCTGAGGGGGAGGGGGGACGGGTCCTGGGGGTGGTGGTGGGTGATATGTCCCTCATGGGTCTCGGAGCTGCATGATGATTGTCTCCATGGCATCTGTGGGTCTTCGGGTGTGGCTCTTGGCTGGGCTCCCTTTCATGCTGCAGGTAGTCGTCCTGCTTAACACCAGCAAAAGGCAGGTGTTAAATCCCTGGTGCTACCGCGGCTTATCGCCTGTTTTTGGTTCGCATCGCAGATCTGGCAGTTTGTTGTGAAAGTGATGTTGTGGTTTTTTCGTGTGTTTTTGATTGGGAACGCCTACTCTGCATCTCATTAGGGTTAGTTGGTGGTGTCCACCGCGGTGTTAAATTTTGGGGCAGTTGTCGCGGGAATACTGGCGATGTCTGCAGTTTGCACCCGCTTGTGAATGGGGTGTTAAATCTATCTCCACTTTTGATGAGTTAAGGTGGAGATAAATCGGAGATAAGTCCTTGTGAATATGCCCCTAAGTCTTGCGCGACCAGGAAGCTTGCACAGGTGAGACACAAAAACAGAATGACAACCCTCTATTAGCAATATGCTAGAACAAGAGCTTGAACATTAAACAAACCCAGCCCTAAACAGTTTGGAAATAGTTTGGTTGGACCTAAGGATTTTAAATCCAATCAAAGTAATTTGGCAATCCATCTTTTTACAGACACTTCTCACATGGAACCCTTAGGCAGTGCTGGCTGCAGCCACTACAAATTACTCGTAACACAGGAAGCAACCTAACAAGCAAACCACAATTCAGTGTTGATGTTCCAGAATTACAAGGGAGACGCTCCCAAACAATCCACAAAATAAAAAAATAAAAATAAGAAAGGCAGATATTTTGTGCTGTTTACACAGACATTTCACAATTCATCACCCATGAAAAAGATGCAGTCAAACTTCATAAACTCTTTCCATGAATTAATTATTGATTAGTCAGCATTACATAATAAATATTTTTGGTGGGTATATACACTTAATAGTCAAGTACTTATGACACTCCTGTCTTGAAATCAGCCTTCTCCGGCTAGTGGCTCAAAGAACCATTTCAGAGAAAACACTTCATAAGTGTGCAACCAGCACTAAACACCTGTGTTTTTTCAAAGCAACAGACAAGTCCTTGTCCATTTTGTAAGGATCAAAAAGCACAGCTGTGTACTTCTCATTTGAACCAACTACTTTTTAACATGCATGCTTCACATATTGTTTTGCGTTTTCCCTTTAATTGAACAATTAAAATAATTATATAGTTATATTAAACACATTAATTATCATTTCAAAGAATTGCTAAAAATTAAAAAATATGCATCAATAAAGTCAATTATCCATCTAAAAATGAACTAGGCAATGCAATCCTTGCGTTTTTAGCGCCGGATACTTCATATCTAATACCTGCTCCCCACTGGAAGTTCGTAGACTCAAGACAGAGAAATAAACACGATTTGCCCAGGATCACACAATGTCGATTGTGCTGCAAAACACGTTTAAAACTCTGGACCTGGATTGCATAAACTGCAACGTAGCCTTGATCAAATGTATGAGAGCATGTTCCATGTGCATTAATGCACAAACAGTGCATCTTAAGCACAAATGACACCCCAGATCATGGTAATCACCACAGACACGCCAGAGCTGCATGTCCATCAAACAGCTTTTATCATGAGCAATCTTGAAGTGGCGAAGCCCTGCCCTGCCTCCCCAACAAACCCACTGGGCAGCTAGGACGGGTATTTATTCTCTACAGTACGGGCCAGTAATGAAGAGTGCACGGATGCTGCCATTTCTACAGCAAATACTTGAGTGTAACTATGTGAGGCCGAATGGGAGGGCGGGCCGGGTACCCAAGTAAAACACACTGGGGGATATTCACAAGAACCAGGGATAATTATCACCAACCTAGGCTAACGCAATTCCACATAACGCCGTCCATCGCGGGAAACTAACGCTGCGTCAACGGCGTATTCCCAACACGCGGCAACAGGCGAAAGTGTCCTGATAACGCGTCAAATGTCCGCGATAAAATTACCGGGACGCCGATAAAAAAGGAAACCAGAACGTGAAGAAAGTGGCGATGGGCCCAACAGCGATAAAAACATCAGCGATGAGCAGCGCCAGGCCTGCAATTCCCACATCAGGTGGGAAAAATCACCATAAAAGCTTCACAAAAAAAAAGAGAAACAAAACCCAAACCCAAACAACTGAGAAGCACCATGGAGGACGCTGGAGCAACTACAGAGCCCAACCAGAACCCCACAAACCTCCCGGAGGACCAGCCAGGGACCTCGGGGAAGGAGAAGGGCAAGGAGAAGAGGAACCCGTGATTCAGTCCACAGGAAAACAAGATCCTGACTATGGAGGTGACAGGACACCACTAACAACTGTTCATCACCTCCACTGTGTCATAGGCAACAAAAAATGCAATATGGCAGTCCATCTTGGCCAAGGTGAATGCAGTCGGAGTGAAGAGAAGGGAAGTGGACGACTGCAAGAAGCGCGGATTGATGTGAAGCGCAAAACCAAGCAGAAACTGGCCAACAACCGGAAAGCAGCAATGAAGACTGGAGGTGGGAGTCCAGCGCCACAGCAGAGCTGGATGAGATGGAGGAAATGGTGTCCACAGTCATGGGTGGGGAGACGGTGGCAGGAGTTGGGGGACCGGACACTGCACAACATGACCTGACCCAACAGCAACAGGGTGAGTAACGACCAGGGACTGAGGGGATGGGGGGAGATGAGCACAACGGCACACATGCACAATTAAGTATAGCACAGTGCACACCCACAATGACACTGGATCATGTCCCTGATCTCCCCGGCATACTGCAGCACACATAGAAACAGCAAGTAGGCCCCCGTCGACAATGTGCCCAGAGGGGGCCTCCCCACACATCACCAATCTCACAACAAACCCATGCATGTGCAAACCCATGCACATGCACAAGGCTGGCCCTCCAAGGGGCAACAATGTAAAGTGGGGTATGCATGGCCATGTACTGGTCCAGCTTCAACACTCCACCGAATGTGACCAAAACATTCTAATTCACACAGATATGTCATGTCTAATCAGAAGCAAGTATGAAATCATGGATGAATGTAGGGGCAGTGATACCAGAAAAAGGTACTCCCTGGGAACTGATATCAATGCGCATGTCTGACCGTGACCCAGACAGGCAGTGAGAAGACTGGGAATGTGTGAACCACCTGTGGCCCCAGTGCTCCTAAACAACAATCTCACAATTTCCCAACTTAGCCCCACGTAAATGTAGGAAATAGGGCTGTGTGTAAAAATGCCTAAGTCCAAGTTATGTGGATGCCACAGCTCGGAGCAATGATTTGTTTGAGTGTGCAGTGATTGGACTCCTGGGATGGTCTGTGCGTAAGTGTGAAGGTCATTCCATGCAAGAGAACTGCGAGGAAGGATCACTGAGTGTGGGGTGTGTATGCATTGGTCCCTGGTTAGCGCTGTGCGTAGTGTGGGAGTCGTCATCAGCTGCTATGGTATCTCTCAGGGGGAGCCGGGCGCATGCAACTCCAAGGTCGGAGGTGCAGATGTGCTACCGCCTCCAGTACAGACAAAGGAGCTCTCCTCCCTAATGTTAGTCTCTCATCTGCTAGCATTCTGGAAGAGTGATGTGGTCGGGGGAGGGGATGTCACTGCTTCGCCTCCTGGCACGGGATTCCTGCTGCCCATTTAGCTAGTGTGCATCTCCCATGTTGCTGAGGTGTTCACTGTGCCCCATCCCCCTTACGTCCATGTTGCACATGTTGTGGGACTTGAGTCACAGGGTGCATCTCTGCATCAGGGTGGGTCATATCTGACCCCAAATGACACCCGCTAATTCATATTTGACCCCAAATGACACCCGCAATTTCATACCTGACCCCGAATGACACCCTGCTGTCTGATTTGGAACACCAATGACAGCCTACATGTCATGTATGTGTACACATGTGTTACGCTGATGAGTGGGAATACGTACTACACCCTGAAACGGCATTCCGAATACGTGACACCCTCAACAGCCTCTCTGTACAGAGGCGACATACCCACCATCTATTTGCCATATGTGAGATTGTTAGCACTCAATGTTGCACTTACACTTGTCCGAGTGATGTGCAAATGCAGAGGACTGACATGCACACAGGGAATGTGTGTTGCAATGAATTAATTTGCACATGCTGGTCATGTGGTCATTTTGTACTGTACCATGATTGCTAAGGACTGTCACAATGTGACGTGCACATGCGAAGAAATTGTCAATGATTGTGTCCCTTCGGGCCATTCCAACTGCAGCTAAAGTGGGGTGTGGCCCACCTGCCTCATCTCCCTCATCATCGTCCGGTGCATCTGGCACTTGGATCCATGGGGCATTGCTGCGTACACATATGTTGTGCAATACACAACATGCAATGATCAACTTGCACACTATTCCTGGGCTGTACAGGAGTCTACCACCTGTGACATCCAGGCACCTGAAACGTGACTTAGACACACCAAATGTGCGCTCAACAATGCCCCTGGTGCGTTTTTGGGCCACATTGTACTGCCCCTGGGCCGGGGTGTTCGGGGCTCGGAGGGGTGTCATCATCCACGGGCAGAGTGCATATCCCTGACCACCTGTGAGAGGTAAGTGAGACCAGTGTAAACTGGTGGTTCTGCATGCTGTGTTGGCAGACTCACAAGTTTTCTGGTGTGTGATTTGTGTGACTTTGGGATTCATGTTTGCCATGTATTGCTTCTGGCAAATGTGCGGGGACAATGTGTGTTACATAGCCTCACAGCTACTCCTCCCTCCCCCCGGCCTATTCACCTGTGAGCGCTGCGCGCTTGCATCACTTGCACTCCTACGGCACACCCTTGTCATGCCTGTCTGTGCATGTCCACAAGCCTGACATCAACACTGCAATGTTGGCCGTTGAAGGTGGGCGGCCACGTGTATGTAGGCCTTGGTAAGGATAGGGCGGACACAGATGTGGAGTCCAGGCCTGGCTGAACTCGCGCTGCGATTGGTGCTAGGCCTCTGGCTCATGCTGCGGCAATGAAGATACACACACAACAGTTGGCATGTATGAGCCAAGACCCCGAGCGCTCCTTCTTTTTCCATTCGGGCGAGCCCGCCCTCCGGGTGCATGCTACTGTCATGTCATGTGGGTAATACGATCAGGCATGAAACGCTTTGGGTACGAGTGGCGGCTCTCATAGAGGGCTTGCCACTTACACATTTAATACATACTCCTGGCCATCAGCGCGTGGGACCACACGTTGTAGGCAACACTCTGACTGACGGGGCAGCCAGAAATGCAGTAGTCACTTGTTCAGTAGCAGCAGTAACAAGGTCTGTGACAAAAGTTGATACCGACACACTGGCAGCCGTTACATTTTGGACTGACTCAGTGGCTCTGTCAATCTCTTGTTGTGGATGGGTACGAGAGTCTGAGCGATGGGGAATAACCTGTTGCCACGATCCCTGAGTGATTAGGGGAGTGTTGTGTTCTGGGTTGTCTGAACGCAAGTTTCTCAATCTGTGTATAGGAGGGCAGGTGGGACCCCATGTCTATCCGGTCGTGGGCTCGTGGGTACTAACGCTGTAGGAGGCGTAGCCCCTATATACCATAGTCCTGCATTGCTGTGCATAGATCTGTGTATGTGCAGACTCCCTACAACACTACATTGCAACATTGTCGATTGAGGGCGGGGTGGCGCCGACACCACAACAGAGACACACGCCATAGTTACTTTGGTGGCCATCCCGGACGTGGACCACGCCCAGGGCCCTGGGCTGATGATTCACACTGCTGCGCTGGACTGGTGTACGCTGGACCAGCCCACTACGCTTACGCTTACAGGGGTGGTGACATGGCTACATGTCCAAGGTCTTCCCCACTGCCTGAGGTGACATGGTTGCGTCCACTGTCCACATCACTACAGGCACCAGCAGTATATGTCCACATGGACATGTCTGTGCTCTGCATACTGAAGACTGTCCGGCACATCACCACCACACTTGGCATTGTGTACATTCTCATTCATGGGTCCATTGCCTCCTTTGCACATTCTTGGTTCCCACCTCTCCCCACCTTCTGCAGTCGTGTGGCAGAGGGGCTATGCCTTTGTGGATGGTTTGTCTACATGTCTGGCCCCTGTTGCCACAGTTACTTGTGTTGTTGTGTCTGGTAGGTGGGCATGTTTGTTGGCATGTTGTATGTGATTTAGTTACGTGTGCATTCCCACAGTTGTGAGTTGTATGATTGTGGAGTTTGTTGTAGGGATTCTGCACATATACAGAGCTATGCACAGGATAGTAGGACCTCGGAGTATAGTGGTGAACCAACCATGCACCTTAGTACCCACAATCCCAATCCGACTAGCTTTAGCGTCTCATTCGCAGCGAAGCTACCAATGATTAGGCAACCCAGAACACGGTCTCTCTCAGGACTCGCAGGAGCAATAACACCCTTTCATAACTCACTCATACTTGTCCACATCCATCGTAATAAGAGACACAGTATAGTTTAAAAGGTTTATTTCAACTATCATGCTCTAAGATACAGTACATGTGCCAGTACTATCAGCATAATGCATAATGATAAAATAAGAAGCATAGTTACAATTCCATAGAATACAAACGGGGAAAGCATTTTATAAAGCAGTGGTTATAGGGCTAAATGGCCTTACCACCCTCCCCGTGCTATTAACTAGTTTATTATAAAAATAGAAGACCTCTGGGCTTTGTCAGGCGGACTCTCATACCTCAATATCTAGATGCAAGGTTTACATCATCAGACAAGCACAGCTCTTCTCCCTGGAAAGGTTTTCCTCCGAGTGCCACCAACAGGAAGCTCACAATATTAAAAGCACACAAATTTCTCCAATGCAGCTGTATTTCGTGTTATGTCTAATTGAGAGGGGCTGACCAGATCAGCAATAACAAGGGACGTTGTTTTTCGACCTTGTACATGGTGTGCAGACGAAACCCACAGGGAATAGGAGAAAAGGTGAAAGGCAAAAAGGCAGACAGTTCTAATATAGCCGGGCACAAGCAGAGTCTGGAAAAACAAAGTCACAGAGTAACGTGTGCAAAAAAGGCATCATGGCAGCCAGGCCTAAGCTAACTTAGCTATGTAGACAATGAGGCCACAAACCACACTACACCCTCCCCTGGTCAGTCCATAGGCCAAGACATAGGACGAAAACAGAGTTCAAATAGACGGAGCAGAATGGAAACGGCTATTTATGAAAAAGTCTCCATGAAGGACGGTGAATGGAGAAAAAAAGGTTCAGGACAAAAAAAAATTTGCAGATAGGGCCAGAAACCAGGGCACTAAAGGACAAAAAATAAAAAAATCCAGAAATGCAGTTCTTTGAAGGCGAAGGCCCCTAATCCAATAGAGTGTATGTGCAGAAAACTGCCACACCTTCCAAAAGTACATCATTGGTATCGTCTGAAAAAAAGAGATGCCATCCAGTTCAACAAATCAAAACTGCATTCATGTTCCTCATAATAGGGAGCAGTGATCAGCATTGCGGGACAACTTGCGTGATATTCAATATAACTTCGTTGTAGGAGATCCTGAGCAGCCGCCCAGATATCCCATTGCGCCAAAACTCCAAGTGCAGCCGCACATGCCATTAATCCTGCACCGGAACAGTCCCGTTCATGGGCCACTAAGGGGCCCATCAACTGGCCAAAATCCGGGTCCGACAGAGACGTATTGGAGAGGCAAACATCCAAGGACCAAGAGAAAGGACATCGTAAGCATGACATCACAGGTTGCACGCATGTGAAATACGCAAAGTGAAAAGAAAGTCTATAGGACACACCAAGTGTTGCCAGTGGTAAGATGCCGAAGCTGATGAGCATGCATTCACGGAGCATCCGAAGTCGACCTTGGTCGAGGAGACCCCCAGGAAGTGCAGCCATTGCGCAGCAAACAAATTAAAAGTAATATTCCAGCAGCCAAGGCTAGGAGCAATGGGAAGCCTCCAAAGACGCTGGAAAAAATAGAATGAATAAAAGCCGGAATTACACCAAATATAGTTTGAAAGGAGGTAACAAGGCCAGAGCCCACAACCTTAAAAAAGTGCACAAGACCTTCGGTGGCAGAAGCATTGAAAACGCGGTGAATCATTTCACTGAAATGTTGTGGGAGGTTCGTGTTCAAAAGAGCCTGTATCTCACTGTGGGTACTAGCCACCTGGAGGACGAAGGTCTCCCGGGCGGACGTGAGCATAACCTCCTGGTTTAATAATAGTGCCTTTATACTGCTCAATTTATTGAAATCTGCCGTCAACGTTGGTATGGAAGGCCAAATGGAACTATCTATTATGTCCTGCGGGGGTGGAAAAAGCACATTCTTGCAGCACACTACACGGTGGGAAACAGTTACAATATAGGGGATGCCAGCCTGCATGCCACAGCATTCTTGATTATTCAGAAGGAGATAGCTACCATTTGCAAGCACAGTGAAAGTAGGTGATATAACAGGAGCCGGAATGCCTTTTAAAACACAAGCAAGATTCGGAGCCGAAACATTACAAGCCCCGTGCAATTTAATGTTCTTACAAATTAGGGAATGACCCACTGTAGAATCACAAGACTCTCCTGTGAGAAAAACCTCCTTGCCGTCCCTAAGGCATCTATACATGAAAGGTAGGGACCAAAGTTCATGCAAGAAGGCACTGCCTAAAGGCTGAAAACGACCAACAGGATAATGTTTCATGCATGAACTGAACTCAAATAAAGAAAAAGGCAAAGCTATAACCCCGTGAACTAGCCATACTGCAGAATCCAACTCCGCCACAGAGAATGGTAATGGCTCTATCTTTTCGATATGTAAGAGAGTGTATGTTGCATCTTTCATGGACATGAATTGCTGTTTTTCAGTTAGATTAAAGGGCAAGAATAAGGCTGAAGTGTTTAAAAAATGCCAAGGAACTTTGCCCATCTTCAATGTTTGCAATGTCCACGCAAACTGCATCACTGAACGCAATTGATTTTGACCATGATATAACACAGATACATCATCCTGTACAATATCAACAACAGACGAAACAATATACTCCAATGTGTATATGCGGGAAGACAGGGTGTTAATACTATTGTCAACAACAGCAAGCACTTTTTCTAAATTAGCTTGATCGATTTCCCGTAACCGGGAAGCAGCCTCTATCTGCGAAAGCTTCCAGAGTTCATTGTAAGGTCCTAGCAAAAAATCGGACAGATGTTGCCTGACAGGAGGGATAAATGTTGTTTGACAGAATCCAGCGAAGAGTGCTGCAAACACTGTTTACACAATTTACCAACAGAATACGTTGTGACAGTACGGGAGTCAGAAAACCTCGGATCAGGCCTATCCTGTTTGTAACCAGGAGCTGAGTCATGAAAACGCAGTTGGCAGGCATTTGATGCTATGGGCCAAGACAACCAAGGTGACTGAACAAGTGAAGAGAAATTAAACGAATTGTTTTGAAACAAAACTTGCAAATTGGCAAGGGAAATATTGAAATGCAAGCTCTTGTTGGGAGTGGACAATACGGGAATGGAGGGTGCATTCAATTGTTTTGAAGTAGCCAAACCCCAACAGGTCGTTTGATAGATCGTACGATTTAAAAATAAAATTTGGGTCGGAATCAGGCGAGCACGGTGTAAGGCTTCCGTGCCGCGTACCTGCCATGATTTGGTGCCCCAAATAGATTTTAAGTCAATGGTGTCCTGCCAGTGTGCATAACCACCCACTGCTAATGCGTTCAAAAAGGAACCCGAATATAACAATTTGGTGTGGGTCAACATGATCTTCTGAGTGGACGAAGCGTTCAATTTAAAATAATAGGACCCAGAGTTTGATCTATCAAAGTCTGTAAAATAAGTAAATTTACTTTTAAGTGTGTGGGAGCTACCTGGCAATGGGGTCGGACAATGTTCCCATTGTGTGTAATTAAAAGTACCCCTAAGTGTACTTGGTTTATGGAGAAAATAGTTGCCCCAATGCTGGTAACAATATAAATCAGCATAACTTTCAGAATTTAAGTACAAATCTTCAGCATTAAAAGCAGCATAATATTTCAAATCAGAGAATAACGATTCAACGGCATGCACATCCCAATCGTCAGAATGAACATTACTTTTAACTACATCACCCATTGAAACACGGAGGACATTCGGTACATTAATTATCTCTGTTGGTCCATGAATTTGGAAATTTACTGCATCCCATACGATGCCATCAGCGACTGGGAAAGCTGAAATGTTCACAAATGTGTGGTCACGCTTCATGATGTGAGATGAAGAATGCGGAGCCAAAGTTCCAGCGACACAGTTCACTGCAGAGCGTTCTGGTAAATAGTGACCATTTATGAGCAAGAAAAAAACTGTCACAAAGCCAATGGACATGAAGAAGAAAATCAGGAACAGTACTAACCAGATGTATGTCCATGGTGGGACCAAAAAATTGTCTCTGAACCAGGATATAAAAATACTGAAGCTGGACAGGATAAGTGATGAGGTGGAATCCGAATCAAAGGAAAAACGGGTTGGGCTCAGTGGTGTTGTAGGTAAATGAGCCACCGACTCGTTGGCGGGGTATGCATTCTCAATCTCCTCGTTGCAGGAGGAAGCCGGGCAGTCGAGCAGGCGATCAGGCAAATCGACCATCTCAATGGCAACATCAGTGTCTGTGTAAGGTGTAGGGCCACAAACAGGAGTCCTTGAAATGGCTGGACATGATACCGCAGGTGTCACGCTATTCAGGATCGGCCAGATGTTGTAGCTTGACACTGTCCACTGAGATGTATCTGTTGTCTTTGCGACCAGGAAGCAGTGGTAAAATGACTGTACGAGTACCCTTCAAGCCAAGGACTGGAACTGGTGTACGATAAGAGGGGCCAAATTCTTTTTTGTTCTCCACCTTCTCTCGGACCAGATCTCCAACCTTCGGAAGCCAGCCGGCAACCGGAATCTGCAACGCAGCGTCAGTGGCTGAAGGCAAGTGGTCGTTTGCAAGTTTGTCACGGGTCTCTTGTAAGTCCTGCAACATAGTAGAATGATTATCTACGCCAAAGATTGCGGTATTCGCCGCCATGTCTAGACCATCAAGGTCGGACTCAAACATTTGTATGCCAAAGAGCATTTCGTATGGGGTCCGCCCACCCAGAGGTCTTCTAGGGAGATTATTAAGTGCACGTTGCACGCTATACAAGTGAGCCAGCCAGTTCCTGCCAGTACCTAAGACTTTAGCTGTCAAGGATTGCTTTAAGTCACGGTTCATTCGCTCAACAATCGAGTTGCCCTCAGGCCGATATGGAGACGAAAATTGCACCCGCACCCCCAGTGACCTCATTGCATCCTTGTACGCCTTAGAGGTGAACGCTGGACCTTGGTCGGAATGGAAGGTGCCACAGGCAAAAATTCCCACAAAGACACGCAAATCCCTTATGACATTTCGAGCATCAGCACTCCGTTGTGGCCAAACCCAGATGAAACGTGTGCACGAGTCTACTGCAACTAAGATGTATTTATATGCAGTATCAGAAGAAAAGGGACCGCAGTGATCAAGGTAAACACAACCAAAAGGTTTGTTTGAAATGCAGAGCTGTGTTTGCGGTGGTCGTGTAACCGTCGAAGGCTTAATTTGCTGACAAACGTCACAAGAAAGCACAAAAGTACGGGTCTGTTTATATAAACCATGCCACCAGTAACGCTGCTGCAAGATGGAAACAGTCGCAGATACACCAGCATGGGCCGAAGCCAAGCCTTCGTGTGCGGCCGTTATCAAGGAAGGTCTGCGGTCCGCGTTGGGAATCAGCCGATCACCAACGTCTGGAATTTTTACGTAAGAAACCTGTTCGGGACTTAAGTGATAAGAGTATTTGGAAGGAAACCCCGTGGGTAATTAGCACCTTCCTGTGTTGCAGCAATAGCTGCCAAAATCTCATTATCTATTTTAGTCATGGATCTTGTAACTGCTGCTACTGAGCACGTGGCTACTGCTGATTTGGCAGCTTCATCTGCCAAACTGTTACCGACCACGTGTGCGCCCACACGTTGGTGGCCAAGGGTGTGAATCACCTGTGTGAGAGGCAGACATTGTTTAAGATCTGCCACTCGAACCCAAAGCATTTTATGCTTAATTGTGCTGCCTTTTGCATCTCTATAGTCGTTTTGAGACCAAAAGAATAAGTTGTCATTGAAGGATTGAACACAGTAGTAAGAATCGCATACTATAAGTGTAGTCACGTCTGGATTCGCAAACTCAAGTGCGAGCACCAAAGCACGCAGCTCGGTCAATTGTGCAGTACTGTCTCCTAGTGCCTGTGTGTGCACTACAGTCGATTTGAACTCACCGTTCATCATAGTACCTGCAACAATAGAACACGCTGCAGAATAAGCATGCTTAGAACCCGTGGCCGGTTGCGCCGAACCATCGGTGTAAATGATACATTCGTACTCCTCAAGCGGCAGCAAAGACAGAGGAGGAGGATGAACAAATTCATACTGTAAGAACTCCTGTGTCTGAAGAGAGGAATCAAAGATAAAAGTGACATCCGGGGACGTCAGAGATGTAGCCCATTGTATCCAACGGGGGTGCAAAGCCTTAGAGTTCGGTACACTTGCCTTCGTTACCGCCTCCAGGGCAGGATATGGTGTTACCACCAGAATGCGTTTTCCCTGTGCCAGTGCTCGTTCATTTAGAATCGCCATTTGCACCGCAGTCAAAACTTTCTCCACAGAGGAAAAGCGCAACTCCGCTGAAGTGTAAAGATGTGACTTGTATGCAATCGGTACTGTGTCACCTTCGTTAAAGGTTAAGTACGTGAAACCCACTGCCCCTGGCACAATTCTAATCACCAGGTTTGTGTGGTTGTCACGAGTCAACAAGAACTTAGATTCAAGTAGATCAGACTGCAAAGAGTGCAGGTATCGAGGAATGCTCAGGAAGCCAGCATGACTTCGAAAAGTTGGGCTGTATCAAGGCATATAGAGGCTTGATACGCTGGGCATATTCGGGAATGTAAGTACGCCCGAAGTTCAGAAAACCCAGTAATGACTGAAGCTTCTTCAGGGTGGTTGGAGGCGCAAAAGTGCGCACTTCTCCAAGAAATGGGGAGCTAAGCCCCTACCTTCATTGTTGAGCTCATAGCCCAAAAACAAAACGGTAAATTCAGCGATGTGTGATTTGGCAAAATTAAATTTGTATCCTAAGACCGCAAATTCAAGAATAATGCGGTCCACACGCGAAAGATGCGGCCATAATTCGTCGTCTGTCAGATAGATATCGTCAACGTACGAACACGCATCTGGGTCTATGCTGTCCAACAAAGAGACAAACAGGGCGGCAAAGACCCCTGGGCTGTTTCTGTAGCCCATGGGCAAACGCCGAAATTTAAAACTGTTTTCCACCGGAAGTGAAAGCGCTCCATTGGCTGCACTCCAGGGACAAATTGTGCGTGTAAAATCCATTGGATAGGTCAAGTGTCGTTTTATATTTTTTACGAACAAGACTGTCTACAAGCGCAGAACTGTGGGTATTTTGTACCACGAAGGTCCGACAATGAGAGTTCAAATGTCGGTAATCCAAAACTAGGCGGTACGATCCATCGGGTTTAGAAACCGCAAAAAGGGGATTATTCATTGGTGATACGCATGTTTCAAATACTCCTTGATATTTTAACTGTGTCAGAATGTCTGAAATGGGACCTTTAGCTTCCCGCCGGATGGGATATTGGGGTTGTGGCTGTGGCAGAGACCGCAATGGTATATCATGGGGTGGAGAATCCTCGTCCCAGCCCACGTGGTTACGGTATAGCGCCGGAGCCAGGGCACCAGCCCATTCAGCTGCGAGAGCCTCCGCTTTGTCCTTGGGGACATGGCGAGAAAAGCTCGGAAGGATTACCTCCTCCCCTCTACGAGCAGCAATTACGAATGGGGGCGGCCAATCCGCCTCTGCCATCATAATATCGTAAGAAGAGGTCAGATTCTCCCAAAAAATCCCTTTAATAACACGCTCAATGTCACCTTCAATTTGAAGGACAATATTAAATAGTCTGTCAGGGGGTGCCACTCGGGTGTCAGCCGTCTCGACAGTAATGAATGTGTCAGTTGATGTCGCCACCACATGAGGACGCAGTGCCTCCCGCACTATGGTAACTTCCGCAGTGCTGTCTAGTAGCGTCACTGCCCACGTCCAATTTAGGAGTCTCGTTCTCACCGTCTGTGGCATACCTCGCTGTTAATGCTGCAACTTTTTTCTTCTGAAACTGTGGGCGAGAACGTGGAAATTCTTCTGGTTTCCCTCGGTTGTCGAGGTTGGTCTCGTCCCTGTGTGGCCTCATGACCCTTTTCTCTATCCTGGCGATCTCCTCCACCAGTCTGGGAGGTCGATGGTGCCTGTGAAGAACGAGGAAAACGCGGGTCAGGGACTTGAAATCTATCTGGAGATTTAATTCTCGCTCTGTCGCGCAAATCATAAGTGCGTTCAGAAGATATGGAAACCGGGGATGCTGCACGTGACCCCGTTTTTGATTGTTGCTTACCCTGTTTTTTCAACCTCCAGTTCTTTTTAGTAAAGAACGGTTTCTCATCTTTCTCAGACTGAGTTTTTTGTTGTGGTTGTGATTGAGTTTGCGTTTTAGCAAAAGGCTTAACTCCCAGACTATTGCGGCCAATGGTTTTATAAGCCTGTGCAATAATTTTCGGTAATTCGCGTGGCTTGTCCGGCTCTGGGACCAAAGCCAAAGCAATAGCTACTTGAAAGTTAACTGCATCGCCCTGTGACGTTCGCAAGGATTAGATCAGCCACCACATCGAACACTCCCACCAGTCTCATCCCCAATTCCACAGCCGCTTCAGGGCCATGTTCATCCTGCACTCGTTTAATTACAGAGGGAGAACCGTCATGGAAGGAGTGCCGAAACACTTCGCATATACTGCTGCGAATACCTTGCCCCAGTTGTTGCATTCTGCCAACTCGGGAATTAAGTCTTTCGGCAAACAAATCGTCAAAATCCTGTGTTTTTCCACAGGAGAAGTATTTGGAAAAACAGCCTCCAGCTGGTCAAATTTTTCTGCAAGCCAGTAAGGCAAATCATCCTTATTTTGTGGGCGCTTGCCCATCACCGAATTAACCATGACCGGACTTATGGTTACCCCGCCCAGTCCTGCTAGATGCGCTGCAACTCCAGGAGGGACTCCCTGGATGTTTCCTGTAACATATTGTACCAACGCTCTGTGCACACGGATTAAAGACGTATGCATTGCACGCAGTTCATCAACCGCAAGCGTCAAATAACGTGGATGGGGGGTGTACCCGGCCAAGACTGGCCAAGCGGCCCCGTCTATTGATAAGGGGCCTAAACGAACCGGGGTGACCGGATGTGGGAGGGCGCCATTAATCCAAATACGGTGTTGCCATGCCGTAAGTGGTACTTCAAGAGCCTGATAAGGCCGATAAGCATTGGGTAGGGCAGTGGGAGCGTACACATGAAACAAATTGTCCGCTCCTTCCACTGCCGGAAAAGTGACCCAAGAGTAAAACACTTCAAAGTGGTGAGCCGGGTCAGCCTGCACCACAAAGATGAGAGCGACACCCGCGTCAGGCACTCCATAAGCCCGTAAATGAGCCCGAAGCGCCGCGCGGCTATGTGCCGGTATATTTACATCCGCCATTAAGACTAGGAATGTTCAACACCCTAATGTGTGGCAGCACAATAAAGGGTTAACCTAAACACCTTTTAATAACTTCAAGCTTGAAAGAACCTACAAAAACATCAATATAGGAGGTATCACCCTCACACACGTTTCCGGAAGCGTATGCGAAGGGTGTTGTGGACAAGCACAAGCACTACTCAAGCGTCTCGCAGATAAGAAGCCCACCACGTTGGTGGCGCCATGTTGTAGGGATTCTGCACATATACAGAGCTATGCACAGGATAGTAGGACCTCGGAGTATAGTGGTGAACCAACCATGCACCTTAGTACCCACAATCCCAATCTGACTAGCTTTAGCGTCTCATTCGCAGCGAAGCTACCAATGATTAGACAACCCAGAACACGGTCTCTCTCAGGACTCGCGGGAGCAAGAACACCCTTTCATAACTCACTCATACTTGTCCACAACGTGCGTAATAAGAGACACAGTATAGTTTAAAAGGTTTATTTCAACTATCGTGCTCTAAGATACAGTACACGTGCCAGTACTATCAGCATAATGCATAATGATAAAATAAGAAGGATAGTTACAATTCCATAGAATACAAACGGGGAAAGCATTTTATAAAGCAGTGGTTATAGGGCTAAATGGCCTTACCACCCTCCCCGTGCTATTAACTGGTTTATTATAAAAATAGAAGAGCTCTGGGCTTTGTCAGGCGGACCCTCATACCTCAATATCTAGATGCAAGGTTTACATCATCAGACAAGCACAACTCTTCTCCCTGGAAAGGTTTTCCTCCGAGTGCCACCAACAGGGAGCTCACAATATTAAAAGCACACGAATTTCTCCAATGCAGCTGTATTTCGTGTTATGTCTAATTGAGAGGGGCTGACCAGATCAGCAATAACAAGGGACGTTGTTTTTTGACCTTGTACATGGTGTGCAGACGAAACCCACAGGGAACAGGAGAAAAGGTGAAAGGCAAAACGCCAGACAGTTCTAATATAGCCGGGCACAAGCAGAGTCTGGAAAAACAAAGTCACAAAGTAACGTGTGCAAAAAAGCCATCATGGCAGCCAGGCCTAAGCTAACTTAGCAATGTAGACAATGAGGCCACAAACCACACTACAAGTTGAGGTGTGTGGTGTGTTCCGTTGGTGCTTGCCAACGAGCAGTGCATTTCCATAGGTGCCATCCTGGAAGCGCTGGTTGATGATGGACTGTCGGAGGATGTGGGAGTCATGCACACTGCCTGTGAAGTTGGCGACGGCATTGGTGAACAGTCCCGGGTGGTCCACTTTTGCCTGCACATTGATGGGATGCGTGTGCTTTCTGTAGCGGTAATTGTGTGCAGTGTCAGCAGGGGGCACGAGTAGGACATGTGTGCAGTGGATTGCCCCCAACAGGTGCAGGGAGCCAGCTATGGCGTAGATGCCTTGCTTGGTCTCCAGCTGTTCCTGCGCAGTGTGGGGCTGGTGAAGGTGCTGGGGTGACAAGCTGATGATGGCATCCAAGACAGGTGTGTGGAACTTTGATAGGGCTGGCTGTGAGACTCCTCCGACTCTGGCAGTTGTTGGTTGGGAGGTACCAGGGGCCAACAGGTGCAGCACAGCCAGCAGCTCTGTCTGCGGGGGGATGTTGGTTGTCCGCTGTGTTGGTGCCGTCAGCCTGTGGGCAATGTGGGTCAGGATGCGGTGGATGGTTGTCCTTTTGGGCCTGTAGTGGGCAATGACATCCTCTGGCGTTGAGTCTCTGGGGATGGTGCATTTTGCAAAGGTCCGCTGTCTTGTTCTGCGCTGCCTCTGTGGCAGTCCGGGGGGAGTGGTCCTGGGGGTGGGGGTGGTCCTTGGAGTGGTGGCGGTGGGTGTTGTGGCCCTCTTGGGTCTCCAGGCTGCATGATTAGTGGCTCCATGGCATCTGTTGCTCTTCAGATGTGGCTCTGGGCTGGGCTCCCTTTGTGCTGCAGGTTTTCGTCCTACTTAAGACCAGGCAAAAGCAGGTCCTAAGTCCCTGCTGCTAACGTACCTTATCGCCTGTTTTTGGACCGCATCGCCGTTCTGGCTGGTCGTTGGGAATATCGCGAAGTGGTCTTATCGTGGGTTTTTGCACGGGAACACCTACTATGCATATGATTAGCGTTAGTTGTTGCTGTCAGCCTTGGCAATGTTTTTGGCGGCAGCTATCTCAGGTAAACTGACGATGTGGGCTGTTGGTGCAGGCTTGTGAATGGGGCGATTGGTCTATCGCCACTTTCGTGGCGGTGAAGTGCCGCTAATTCGGCGATGGGTCCTTGAGAATATGCCCCACTGTGTCAAAGTATAGGAGAGAGAGCTATATATAGGAACACAACAACGTGTGTAAGGGGCATCTGGGGGCCATGCGTGTCAGCCCAGGAACTACCCAGGAAAACAATCTGTCCAGGAACAATACTGAACAGCACGAGGCAGCAGGCACTGTACCCCTGAGCCACACTGCGAGCAGGTACCTACGCCAGGTCTGTGACTTCACTTGCACTTCTGTGCTCACTGCTCTATGACATCAGAGCATCCATTATTGTGTGTCTGATCTGTGACAAGCACTTACATCACTGTATGTACTAGCCCATGGAATCAATGGATTGGAGACAGCAACATGTGTACGAAGAAAAACACATTTGGCAAGTAATCAATTCAGTGGTGTGCTTTGTATATGTAGGGGAAGGCTGCAAAGTATGGTTTGTTTGGAAGTGGGTCTCACTGCGGAAAAAAACATAGATGAGTTTGCAAATGATTGCTGAATTCTAATACATATAAGGGTTGCCTAAAGAGAAAGTGCGTCACTAGTGGCACAGCCTGACATCCAAAGGCAACACGCTTCAAGTGTGTGGAAAATCAAATTAACATTTTTTTCTCACGGAAACAACTGTTCTTGGATTTCACCATATGATGCTTTTTGGAACTGCACAAATGTTTAACTATGGACTCACGCATACCCTCATTACAGCCTAGAAAACGAAGGTTTCTACATTAATTTTACATAAGCAATGTTAGAACTGGCATCCTTGGCGTGGGTCTCCCTTCCATTTTTTCACTATGCCTCCACTGTTGTTGATATGTTTTTGCTGGTCTAGATAGCTTTGGGCACTTTGCCACTGCTATTCAGTGCCAAAGTGCAAGGGCTCCCTATGGTAAATTGATGTATGGATTAGTGACTCCATGTTTGGCCTATTTGATTCACTGTCAGACCCTAGTACAGAGCACTGGTTGTGCCCAGGGCCTGTGAATCAAATGCTGCTGGTGGGCTTGCAGCACTGATTGTGCCACCGACAGGAGCAGCTTGTAAAGTGTGTCTCAGGCCTGCCATTGCAGAGCCTGTGTGCAGTCTGGTACTGCCATGTCGACTTGGTAAGTGCACCCACTTACCAGTCCCCAAACCTTCCTTTTCCTGCATATTAGTCACCCATAAGGTAGGCCCTAGGGCAGGGTGCATTGTATGTGTAAGGTAGGACATACTCTGTTGTGTGTGGCATGTCCTGATAGGGAATTACAGCCAATTTCGTTTTTCACTATTGCAAGGCTACCTGTCCCCCTAGGCCAGAATGGGCAGTTTGATTATAACATCTTATAATCCTAACTGACCCAGGGAACATGGTAGAAAATCGAATTTAGTATGCCTGAACTCAGAATGATAAAATACATCTTTTAGTGAAGTTGGTTTTAACATTCTGGGGTCGATTCCGATCTCGGCCGGTAGGGCTCCGAATCGGATTCGGCATAACCGGATCCGATTCTGAGCCCTATTTCCCGACCGATTCGTACGCGCGTCCGGACGAGCGAGTATGATGTGAAATCGCCGACCGACTCGTTCGGGCGTCCCAACCGTTCCGACCGACTCGTTCCTGGGTCTAACCGCACCGACCGACTCGCTCGGACACGACTCGCACCGAGCAATGGAGACGTTCCCCGGCCGGGTAAGTACGATGCACGCCGCGAGCAGTCCGACCGACACGCGCCGTCCGGCTCGAAAGAGCAGTCGGAGCCGTACTTCGGGGGTCCGTGTCGGACTCCCTGTACGCGTAGCCGCGTGAGTCGCACACAGGGGGACCCATGGGTCCCCCTACCTGTGCGTGTATGGCGCGAGTCGCTCGCCAGGTACCCGCTGTAGGGGGCGCCCTTGTTCACCTCGCACCCATTGAGGCAATGGGAGCCCGCGTACGCGTTGTACGACCGGGTCCCATTGACTTCAATGGGAGTCCGACTGACTCAAGTACGATAGCATACGGACGCATCGTACTCATTCGGTCGGGCTGCACGGGTCCGATTCGGTCGGAAATCTCTACGGGTCCGGCTCGGTCGGAGAGATTTCCGGCCCGAATCGGAATCGGCCCCTCTGTGTTTGAAAATACCACTTTTAGAAAGTAGGTATTTTCTTGCCTAACCATCCAGCCTGCCTCTGCTAGCTTGAATATTGTGTGTCTGGGTTTGTGAGTGACAGGGGCTGGGGCTGGGGGACTCCAGGAGGCAGGGTGAGTCAGCACTAGGCTGAATAGACCTATCTGCATGAGGAGTGGTGGGAGGAGTAGCACCTGGGCCTGAATAGGGCTGTGCCTGCCTTCCAAAATGCTGGCTCCACCTCCTGTGGTGCGTCTGATGTCCCTGGCCCACATTGACAAAGGAAGAAGGTGTGCACTGGCAGAATGCACCCAGAACTGGTTTGGACTAGGTACAGGACCCTCTGCCTTCAGAGGACAAAGGATTTGCTAGTATAAATATTGGGACCCAGACCCCAAGATTTTAGATCACTACTGGGAAACAAGAAGAACCTTTGCTGAGGAGAGGAACCAGAGAAACTGAAGGAGGAGACTATCCCTATGCTGTGTGATGTTTGAGGGATTGGCCTGCAGTTGTTGCCTGATTGCCAAAGAAAGGAGAAAGGAACTTTGTGCTACATTCATCATCTTGCAGAAAATCTCCAAGGGCTTGAAGATTGAGCTTGCCTCCTGCTGAAGTCTCAGGGACACAAGACTTCACCAACCAGCTCCCCTGAATTCCCTTGCTGGGAATTTGAAGTGCCTGCTGTTGTGTTGGGCCTTCTGCGAGACTGCGTGTCGCTGGGAGCTGGAGGCGCGACTCATGAAGAAGAAGCGTGTCGCCGCCGCTGCAGTTGTCGTCGCATCGCCGAGAAAGCTTGCCGCCGCTGTCGCCATCGCATCACCGAAGCGCCTTGCATCACCGGAGAAGAGTCCCGCCATCGCAGCAGACGCTGTCGCATCACCGGAGAAGCGTGTCGCAGGGCCTGTCGCGGCTCAGAAGATTCACCGAGTCGCCGCACGGCCATCGGGCTTGCACGCATCGCCCCTTCGTTGTCGCATCGAGAGGAAGACGCCACTTTGTCTCATTGCACTGTGTCGTCATCGCATCGAGGTGCTGCTGGTCGCATCGCCACAGAAGCGCAGTAAGAAACCGACGCATCACCTCCCCACGCGGTGAAGAACCGACGCATCACCTCCTCTCCGGTAAGGAACCGACGCATCACCGTCCCCTACGCAGCAGTAGGGAACCGACGCATCACCTCCCCCGGAGCAAGGAACCGACGCATCACCGTTCTTGCGTGTAAGGAACTGACGCCTCACCTTCCCTGCAACTCTTTTGTTTGTCCTTATTCGAAGGGGAAGGTGCACCAAGAAACAAAGTGAATGTCCTCCAAACTTTATCCGAAAAATATCCTTTTATTATTTTTGATAGTAAAAAATAGGTGTCAGCCAATGCGTTTCGTTCCACTGATGGAACTTCATCAGGACTCATGTAACAATACGAGGTACAATATATCCGTGCTCAAAATCAAATTATATCCAAAACAGAAGTAAAAAGCATCCAAATTCCCCCCACAAGATGTCACTATGCTGCGATCCTTCTTCAGCATCACGAGTTATTGTTCAAGATTCATCTGTGATTTTGCCACTGTGAGTGCCCCCACAAGATGTCACTATGCTGCGATCCTTCTTCAGCATGACGAGTTATTGTTCAAGATTCATCTGTGATTTTGCCACTGTGAGTGCTTTCATGAAAGCGAAGGTAAGTGCAAAAGATGTTATTCAATGGCGGAATGAACTGCAGCGTTCAAAAAGATTTCTTGTGTAGTTCGTGAGAAAACCTTATTTGTGATTCCTGGTGTAGTTTTCTGTAGTTGTAACACTGTTTAAGACTCGGGTGTAGATGCGCGTCAGGACAGGTCACACAGTTGGTAATAAATAGAAACATGTTCAAAGTTTCGTACTTAATCGAGGAAGGGGGACGCCCTCATTATCGCGCTTTGGGCATTTCTCCTGGATAATTCTTTAAAGTTTCTGGTAGCAATCCACTCCGACCTCATTCCTTCGGCATTACTGAGATGCCGAAGGAATGAGGTCAGAGTGGATTGCTGCCAGAAACTTTAAAGAATCTTGAACAATAACTCGTCATGCTGAAGAAGGATCGCAGCATAGTGACATCTTGTGGGGGGAATTTGGATGTTTTTTACTTCTGTTTTGGATATAATTTGATTTTGAGCACGGATATATTGTACCTCGTATTGTTACATGAGCCCTGATGAAGTTCCCTCAGTGGAACGAAACGCGTTGGCTGACACCTATTTTTTACTATCAAGAATAATAAAAGGATATTTTTCGGACAAAGTTTGGAGGACATTCACTTTGTTTCTTGGTGCACCTTCCCCTTCGAATAAGGATTACGTTTTTCTGGTCTCCAGTTGAGCGTAACTGCGGCAAGCTCTGGAAGTAGATGCACATGATTCTGAATGCTTATGAAAACTTGGGATTTGATGTGCTGAACCTGTGGTCAGCCGCTGATGGTGTTGTTTTTGTTATTATTAACTCTTTTGTTTGTATCGCGTTACGCACCCAAAGGCACATTGAACGTAGAGTGTCGCATTTATCACCTACATTTGAACTGAACTATTTTCTACCATTGACAGTAATATTTTTCATAGTGTATTGTGGATTTTTGTCTTTTTGGGTCTTGTGTTAAGTCTATATAAAAATACTTATTTTTATACTACAACCTGTGTGGTGTCCATCTGTAGTGTTGTCACTGTATTATTGTATGTGTTCACAAATGCTTTACACACTGCCTCTGAGATTAGCCTGCCTGCTAGTGCCAAGCTACCAAGGGGGTGAGCAGGGTTTATTTTAATAGTGTATCCCCCTTACCCTGACTAGAAGCAAGGGTCCCTATTTGGACAAAGGTACCTACCTCTGCCAACTAGAGACCCCCAGTTCTAACAAGCAGCATCACCATCTAACTGACGAAAAAAGACAAGGCAATACATTAATAAAAATGCTGATTACTCGATTTCTGTGGTGCCTCAGCCGGGGGTGTCTGCGTGTTGCAGGAAGGCCACGGTTCACATGAAGTCCTAAAGTGGGACAACCAGAGGAACCCCGAGGCTGCGATGCCCAGGGGGGAGGAGGAGCAGTCAAGCATTATGCCAGGAGTAGAACGCATTCCAATGGACAACCAAAATGAGCAATGAGTGAGATCGCCTGAGAGGGTACCAAGTGCCCAAAGGATGGCAATGCACCAATAACAAGCCAGCATTTCTGCATGCCACAGATAACAACCTATGGCAATCGGTGGGTGTGCCAAAGCCCACAGAAGAGATACAACCTAAAAAGGCTCTTCGTATTTTAAAAGAAACAATCGGGCAGTAGGCAGTATACCCTCTAGCGCCTCTCACCCTCTGTGTCAGCCAACACGATTCCCAAAGGAAAAGCTGTCACAAGAGGAAAGCTTCCTCTTTGTGAATCAGCTACTGCCCCAATTCTGGGGCAGTAACTGATCCAGGTTCTGTAGCTGCATTTATGGTGACAAACCCTTGATACATCACTGTGCAAATCACAAACAGTAGGATGATGCCACTTGCATACCCCCCTCCAATATTAATTTGGAGAGAGTTGCAAAAAACCTGTTACAAATCAGAAAGCCTTTTCTCTCTTGTAAAAAAGTTTTAGTACACTTTCAAAAATCCTAGTGTGTCACAAATTTTATAAATTGCAAGCTTTGCAACAGGAAAACCTCCTGGTAGATCTGGGAGGAGATTTACTCAGAATTCACTGAACGATATGCAGCATAGCAAGTTACTGCACTGCCTTGCATGAATTGGAAAGAGTTCAAAGGCACCATATATACTGAGATATGACACTCTTCAGCTCTCTCCATGCGCTGGTGCATTTGAGGATTCTTAGCGCCAAAGCAGACAGCCTTGCACCATGATACAAAGGTGTCTGTGTTACAGGCTAATTGTTTTTGTGCATGAAGGGATTCCTTTCTGCACAAAAACAATCCTTAGTGGGGTTTTTCCTCTTTCTATGCATGCTGCAGAATTCAGCACACAGAACGAGGAAATGACGAGGAGAAATAATTATATTTCTCCTTCGTACACCTGCTGCAGGGATGCATAGCTTTTTGATGCATTCCAAGGCTTACTAGCTTTAGTAAATCTGAGAATGCCAAAATCCATGGTTGGATGCATGGGAACGCCCATGCTCCAACCCATGGAACGCCTCCTGATGCAATTAAGGCAAGACAGAGCTAACGTGCTGCCTTGTGATACTTTGTATTTACTAAACTATGCAAAGCCACACAAAGTAGCTTTGCATGGCTTAGTAAATTCCAAAAGGATTGTGCCTTGGGGTGTGCCATTCAAGTGACACAACCCCGATGCAAAACCTTAGTAAATCTGTGCCTGGTCCTATGCCCCTATATCAATGCTGTTAGACCTGACAGCCTTAGGGTGGTCTTCCCCCAACCTTTTGCCTACCACCTCCCCTTTTCTGACCTCTTTTTTGCTGGCTTTAAGACTCTGTGCACTTTACCACTTCTAACAAGTGCTAACGTTCTTGTGCTTTCTCCTCTAGACATGCTAATATTAGCTCATCCCCAATTGGCATATTTACTTTACTACTTACTTCTTACCCTGACTAGGATTGTGGTTGCTGCCTGACTTAGGCTCATACCCTAGTCAACTAAAAACCCAATTTTTTACTAATACTTTGTGCTTTACCAGTGCTTTTACTAGGTTGGCTGAGGCTTCCACGCATCTGCTGAACATAATTCGTATATCCTCAGAGAGCTGCATGGTACATTGTATGGAATGCTAGGTCCCAGAAGTAACAATTCTTTGTTTTAGATGTATTAGACAAGCTTACAGTACTAAAATGTAAAAGTAAAAGAAAATCAAAACAAATATACTGTTGTTGTCTGTTTTTTCAAAGGATGTAAGAGCAGAAAGTGTTCTTTGTTAGTTAATATCTGTGCTGTTGGCCAAAATGCTATCTATGAAATTTTATGTGAATCATCAGGTATACCTTTTGAACAAAGGGTACATCTGGCTTCTGTTCTCTCATCCAACACAAATGCCCTCAGCACTCCCTGAAAGATCTTTACGCCAGGGTGCAATCGGTATCATTTCCATTTTCTGTCTCGCAACGTTTAATCATTTACCCTCAATGGATAGTAATGTGAATTTAGCTTCCCCACTATACTAATTCCCCCTGAGATCTTCAATTGACCCTGCTATCTGTGGTATTTCATAACATGCATTCCACTTTCTATTGTTCCTCTTACTTATAACGTAATTTCCCTCTTTCTCTACTTGGATCAGGTTTCCTCTTACTCAGCATGCATTTCTGTGGAAACCAGCCACTCTTGTACTGACTTTGGTTGACCACTGTATATATTCTAAGATTTAGATTTCATTCCAGAGGACTGAGTTCAATTTTAATAAGTGATTTTCATTTATTTTTCCTCAAGAAGTCGTAGGTTCTTCCAAATCCAGCCCTTCAGAAGCTATTGCTAGGTTTCAAAATCAAATCAAACCGATAGAGCAGAGGGGATCAGTACTGTTACAGTGCTTCTCAGGTTGGACATGAGTGGTTTAGCTTATACGTTTTTGTACCTAGACCTACCAGCAGTTAAAATGAGGCATGCAATACCATGGTCTAACAAGTTTTCCAGGCACTCTCAATAGGGTTTACATAGAATATATTAAAGAGGACAAAAAAATGCTTCTTGAATGAAAGAGTGAGTGAATGAGTGAATGAGTGAGTGAGTGAGTAAGGGAGCAATGAGGAAATGAGCAAGTGAGTGAGGTGAGGCTGTGAGTGGGTGTGTGAATGAGTTGGTGAGTGAGCTGGTTAGAGATGGTGTGAATGACTGAGGTGAGGAGAGTATTGATCGCCATTAAACCCACACAGTGAGAAATCTACTTGTGGGAACCCTTACTCCCAAAATATCAATTCTCCATCAATGCAGGTAGAGGCACACATTCCAGACATAGATGTGGAGGTATGAAGACTAGTAGAAGCATCTTCACTTCTGAGAGGCTGATATGGTTGTGAAATAATCATTGCAGTTGTCCATGAGTGGCTATCCTTTCTGTATCAATGACAAAATTGTAACCGAATGTCTATGAGACGCCCCAGACTAAGTGAGCATTCAGTCAGGTGTCATGCCAGCATCTCTGGCTCATGTAACGAGGTGGAATCATTTCTGACGGGGTCTGCTGTGGTCCGACTTATATTGCAACCATTGGATTTATCATAGGATCCAACAGCGCCCAATGCAGCACATTATTCTGCAAGCATAGATGCTAGTTTCAAATGCAGCCTTCACAGCCTGGAGCTAATTGACGGAATGGTCTAACACTTTGCATTGTAGTGCGTCTGTCCTGGAGGGACACCTCAATTTCAGAAGGCTTTTAAAATTACTCCAAACCGCACATCTTGGTCTTGTCTTAGTTTGAAATGCCTATAAATGCAAGTAAATGCACTGATACATTTAGTTAATTTGGGTCCAGGTTTAAAAAATGTTGCTATACTCAAATTAGGAATTATCTGAAAATTTGAATGATTTAGCATTTGGCCAAACTAATTCATTTAGGCCTCACATTGACCGTAAATATACAACACTTTTCAATCCTTTACTCCTAAAAGTGACTCACACCCAATTACAGTAAGTCTCAAATCATTGGCCGTGGGTAAATTTAGTATTGATACTCGCAGGTTTATCGTTAAAGGTCAGACCTTGGGCAGTGTCAGAGACTTTAGTTATCTGGGAGTAATCTCTAATGCCAAGGGCTCCTGGCAGCCTCTGCTGACCAGCTCACGTCTTAAGCTGAGCAGGTCACCGGGAGCCATTTTTAATCTCCCAAGACAAAGGGGGAGGGGGACAGTCTGTTTTGCCGCTTTTAAAGGTAACAATGTGCAATGTTCCCCAGCTGCTCTGTATGCGGTGGGGATTTAGGGATATGTTAAAAGTTCCTCTCTTCAGTTAGAGGAAAATCAAATATGTCGGAGGCTTTTACACTTACCATCGACTGCCACAAGCTATATAGTACACGCAGAATTAAACCAGCGCTTCATTGAGGACAGGGTTCCATTGGCTCCGTTATTGCTCTGTGTTAATGTGTGGGCCAGCCCACAAGTGCAGCTTTGAAGAGATGTGATTCTGGATTGTCATAGCCTAGATAAAGGGTGTGCTATTCCCTGGCTAAGTTACATCTCTTGTACATTTCGGGTGCTACGGCTGGCTTCATTATTTACGTCCTCGACCAGTAGCGGCTCCTGGAGGGAGTGCTGCGGGCGGTGGTGCGGGGCAGGGTGGGGGGTAGTAAACTCCGGCATACGGCCGAATGGAGGTAAGTACATAAATAAATAAATAAAACAAATTACATTGTGCACGCTGCATGCGCAATGTGATTCGTTTTATTTTTTTATTTATGTACTTACCTCCGTTCGGCCGTATGCCGCAGTTTACTACCCCCCACCCTGCCCCTCCCCTGCCCCGCTGCACCAACCCGCAGCACTCCCTCCAGGAGCCACTACTGTCCCCGATGAGTATTAAGAAAGCAGACAAATCAAGGGTTTTGAGTCTCTTCTGGGAATTCTGTGAAACCAGAAGGTTACAAATTAAACTGAAGAAAAATGCAGTGCTGTCCTGTTATCGGTGCCTTGCCCGCACGGAACCCGTTTTTTATCTTTCATTAGACCTCACACCATGGGAGAGGGCTCTCCTCTTCTGTTTTAGAGCCGGTACGGCTCATGAGTATCAGTAATCAGTCCGATACCTTGGGGAGCCCAGTGGTCGGTTGTCATTGTGATGGGGTCTCTACACAGTCATTATTATATTATATGTTCTTTTGTAATTTCTTTGATTATCCCTGTGGAGTTTTCCTAAAACCACTTTTGAAATCATTGGGCCATCGCAGATGTAGAGCAACTCTGCATCATCTGCAGCAGTTGAATACTCCAGATATTTGTTTCAGGGTGAACTCCTTCCTTAAATCTACAGTCCGAGCCAGGAAAAACATGGGGGGATATTCTCAAGAACGTGTGTTAACTACCGCCAAATTCGCATTACGCAACTTCTCACATCGCAGTCCATCGCGGGAAAATAACACTGTGTTAACGTCGTATTCACAACACGGCGGTAACATGCGATAGTTCCCCGACAACGCGGAAAATGACCGCGAAGAACCCACCGGGATGGCGATAAAAATCCAAAGCCAAATGTGAAAAAAGTTGCGATGGGCCCAATCGCGATAATACAATCCGCGAAAAGCAGCGCAAGGCCTGCAAATCACACCCGTCAGGCGGAAAAATCACCATAAAAGCAGGAAAGAAAACACAAACAAAACCCAAACCACAGCGAAGCACAATGGAGCCAGCCGGAGCAGGTACAGAGGACGGCCAGAACCCCACAAGCCCCACGGAGGCCCAGCCTGGGACCCCGGGGACAGGGAAGGGCAAGGACAAGAAGAAGAGGAAGACAAAGTTCAGTCCGCAGAAAAACAGGATCCTGATCACGGAGGTGGTAGAACACCATCAACAACTGTTCGTCACCTCCACTGTGCCATTGGCAACCAAAAATGCAACATGGCAGTCAATCCTGGACAAGGTGAATGCAGTCGGAGTGCTGAGGAGGACAATGGAAGAGGTCAAGAGGCGCCGGAATGATGTCAAGCGCAAGACCAAGCAGAAACTCGCCAACAACCAGAAGGCAGCAATGCAGACTGGAGAAGGGAGTCCAGCGCCACAGGAGGAGCTGGATGACATGGAGGAAATGGTGTCCACAGTCATCAGTGGGAGACGGTGGCAGGAGTTGGGGGACCGGACACTGCTCAACATGACCCGACACAACAGCAACAGGGTGAGTAACCACCAGGGACTGGGGGGACGGGGGGAGATGGGCACAATGGCACACATGCACAATTAAGTAGAGCACACTGCACACCCACAATGACTCTGGGTCATGCCCCTGATCCCCTTGGCATACTGCAGCACACATAGAAACAGCAAGTGGGCCCACGTCCACAATGTGCACAGAGGGGGCACTCCCCACACATCACTAACCTCACAACAAACCCATGCACTTGTGCCGAACCCAGCAAAGCGGCGTGTCAGTGAGCCACACTGACAATGCAAGTGACACTGTGTTGGACTTGGCCCTTTTTGCAGGGTCATCCCTAAACGTTTTGCCTTTTTCCTAGCCATTTTCTGACATGGTGTTGGTGGTTTTAGGACTCTGGGCACTTTAGCACTGCTGTTCAGTGTAAAGTGTGTGTGCTCTCTCTGATAAATATGGTAAGATTTGTCTACACCTGTTTGGCCTATTTAATTTACCTGTCAGTCCCTTGTAAAGTGGTATCCCATATACCCAGGGCTGGTAAATTAAATGCTACTGGCGGGCTTGCAGCGCTGATTGCGCCACCCACCAAAGTAGCCTTTCAAACCTAACTCAGGCCTCTGCCATTACAGGGCCTGTGTGCACAGTGTTACTGCCGCTGTGACGTGGCACCTAAAGTGTTTGCCATGTCCGTGACCCCCCTCTTACTACATGTCAGTCACCCCTAAGGTAGGCCCTAGCTAGCCCTATGGGCAGGGTGCATTGTAGGTAAAAGATAGGACATGTACCTTAAGTGTGTGACATTTCCTGGTAGTGACAAACAGCTATTTTGGTTTCTCACTACTGTGGGGCTGCCCTCCCATAGGAATGCATTGGAGATTCCCTGATAAGTGTTTCAGTGGTAATTCCTGATATGAGAGGCGCAGCGTGGTCAAGTTTGGTATGTTTGAAATAGTAATAATAAATGTTACGCAATGGTGTGCGCAGATTTATTATGACTATTTTAGAAATGCCACTTTTATAAGTTGGCATTTCTGTGTGCTATGTGTCTGCCTGCCTGATGTGAATTGCATGTCTGGCTTTTGAGTGACAGGGGCTGGGAGGTGTGTGTGGCTCCAGGAGGGGCAGGGTGAGTCAGCGCTAGGCTGAATGGGACATCTGCATTTCTAGTGGAGGGAGGAAAAGTCCCTGGTCCCTGAATAGGATGGTGCCTGCCCTAGTGAATGCTGGCTCCGCCCCCCTGTGGTGTGTCTGATGACGAGCCCCCACCTAACAATAGGGAAGAGGAGCCTGGTAAACAGAGTGCTCCAGAACCAGTTGTGACTGGTTTCCCCAAGCCCTGGGCTGTGTAGACAAAGAGGAATATGTGTATAAATGTAAGGGCTGTGACCCCATGTAGGAGAGCTGTTCCTGGACCTTGGGGGGCTTGCAGCTGCTGGGGCCCAGGAGGAACCGCCATGGGGGCTTGCCTCCCTGCTGGAGGACCCTGTGTGTTGGCCTCCCTGGGCCCAGCTAAGCCACCTGAACCTTAAGGACTGTTATTCCTGCCTGCTGGATTCCTTGTGGGACATCAAGCGCCTCTTGAGCGCTATATTTAAATTTCCAGGGAGAAGAGGAGCATCTGTTGCTTGGCCTTGCAGCGCTGGGCTGCGACGGCGTTGGGAGGGAATCCCGACGTGGGGATTCCCCCTGTCCTGGGGCTGATTAGAGCGGGAGCCCACCCCGCGTTTGTGCCGCATTTATGCTTATGTGGAGAGCGGGTGCCCACCCCGCAATTGCGTGTTGCTGAGCGGGAGCCCACCCCGCTTTATTATTACTTAAAACGGCGGGTGCCCACCCCGCTTGCGCTTTACATTATTTGCGGGTGCTCACCCCACGTCCAATTGCTGGGAATCACCACCGTGGCCCCGTTTGCGAAACGGAAAGTCAGGCACGTCTGCCTAGCCTTGGGCGGAGCCTACGGCCGGAAGGAAGAAGTCCTGAGAGGCGGCCGAGGCCGCCAATGGCAGCGCGGGGCTCCCGTGAGCGAGGGAAGCCCCGCGTGCAGGACGAAGACCGGCACTGGTCCGCGGGGCTCTCGTAGTGAGCCCCGCGTAGTGCTGGCCTTGCCGAGAGAAGCTGCGGCCAGAGAGGAAGTCCCGGCCCAAGGAGAGGGACCAGGCGAAGAGGGGCCGAGTCGTCTGCCCAGAGAAGTCGCCGGAGGCCGAGAGCAGCGCCGGAAGAGTACAAAGGAGCCCCAGGACAGCCCCGGTGAGTGGGGCTCAGCTGATAGCCTTCAGTTGTTTTTAGTGCTCCCTAGGCACGTTGAGTGCCCATGCTGGTTTCTTTCTACTCAGCTGCGCCACACAAATGCGGGCAGCTGCAACGAGTGAGCATTCTTGTGATCCAGAGCCCCAGAGGAGGGCTTCAACATGCCAGTGTTCTTTTGGGCTACACAGCGGCGCCGCAGTTGTGTGGGCCACTGCAACGTTTTGGGCAATGTTATTTCTAGAGTCCCAGTGGGGGGCTCAGGAGGCACGGTAGTGCCAGGTGGCATTTGCTCAGCTGCACCGCAGTTGCGGGCAGCTGCAACGTTGGGGCAAGTTTTATTTGGTAAAGTCCCTGAGTGGGACAGGAGAGGCACAGTGAGTGCCAGGGCCTACAGTGATCTTCACAGCTGCACGGCAATTAGCGTCAGCTGCTACGTTTAGGCCAACAGTTCTTTGGGTGCAGTTTTGTAGGAGATAGGAGTGAGATACACTCCTCTGCCCCAGCGCAATTGCGCACGTGGATTCTGCTGCATTGGCAGCCGCCCTGACTGTGTGGGACATAGGGCATTTGAGCCCCAGTGGAAGGCCAGTTGGCCTGGGGGTCATTTCAGTGTTTAGGCTCCTTAGGGTTAGGATAATGTGTTTATGTCTAATGCGATATTGCGTAATGTGTTTATGCTAAGGAGGTTTGGGGCCTAACATGTTACTGCCTAATGTCATGTTATGATGTTTGGGGGAGTACCTATTTGCGTAAGTTGTTTATGCTTATGAGGTTATTGCATAATGTGTTTATGCTGGTGAGGCCCATTGCGTAATGTGTTTATGCTGATGAGGTTTGGGCCTAATGTGAGTTTATGTCTAATGCTAATAGGATAATGCTTAGGTCATTATGGTACCAGTAGTTACTGGTTGTGTTTTATATTTGCATTTACTTACCTGTTCTGATGGTTCTGACCATGGCCCGATTGGCCTGGTCCTGTATATAATTCCCCTGTGAATATTGCCCGTGCCAGTTGGCACAGTGTAAATGTGTGATTATGTTTCTAATGTGTTTATGATAATACAAAGGCTATTTTTGATATAACCTTGTGTGGAGTTCCTTTTGTAGTGTGCCTAGTTTGTTGCTGCTGTGTGAGTGTGTTGCACAAACGCTTTACAGATTGCCTCTGGGATAAGCCTGACTGCTCGTGCCAAGCTACCAAGGGGGTGAGCAGGGGTTATCTTCAGCGTGTAACTCCCTTGCCCTGACTAGAGTGGTGGTTTCTGCCTGGCTTTGGCGCACGCCTTGGCCAACCAGAAATCCCAGTTCTAACATTGGTTGTCAGCGGTGAGGATAGGACTTGCATTTGCGCAGTACCACAGTGACAACTGGTTGCACTACAAACTCTGCATTTAGTGAATCACATGTTTGGGGATTATTTTTACTGATTTTGTTTTCTCCTCAAGAGTGTCATTTTTTAATGGTGTTTTCTGCGCTTTTATTTTGGTGGCAGAAGAGAGAAAATGACAGGGCGGGGACACCAGTAGGTGGGGAGGATCTCATAGATAGGGAGTCCCTTGCTGGGTCCAGTGCCGGGGGCAGTGCCCCATCCCTTTCCCTGTCCCCAGAGGTGTGGGTGGATAGGAGGGAAGGAAGGGAGTGTGGAGGAGAAAAAGCTAGCTCTGGAGGGTAGGTTATCCCCTGAGTGTAGTTGGAGGTGTCTGGATTCACCAGTAAGGGTGGGATCCAGTAGTGGCAGCAATATGGAGTCCAGTGCAGGAAGTCCCATTCCCCGTTCCCAGAGTATGGTACCTGGTTCCCAGTAAGAGGGGTACAGGTTGAGATTCAGGGGCAGTAAGGAACTGTCTCGCCAGTCTTGGGGGGGGAGTTGGTGGATGAATGTTGTGATGCACTGGACGATTGAGTGATGGTTAGCACGGCAAATGATTTTGAAGGGCTGTTCAATCTGTGTGTCAGAGAACACGTGTTCAGTAATTGTTTTCCGGGGTTGCGCCAACACCTGTTGGGGTGGAAGTTCTCTGATCCCAGGGAGCTTGCACGGGAGGCAGACCTCTGGCTGTGTGCTATAGGGTCTGAAGAGGCATTGGGGAGTGATTCCAAAAGTAGTGGCTTGGGTATCTTCCGGTCCTGTGTGGTGGAAGAGGTTCAGTGTAGCCCAGCTAGGTCCCAGTGTAGTGGGATGGGTGTAGGGGCTCACGTCCTGTCTCAGTGGAGAAGGAGTGATTGTGGGACTGTGTGTCCCAAGGTACCAGAAAACCAGTCTCGGGCATGGAGGGTTCCCTAAGGGAGCGCCAGGTCGGGGCCTAGGCTGTACTTGTAGGCCATTTGAGGAGGATCTCCTAGTGTCAGGAGAACGTGGAGTGTCTGTAATCAGAGCTCCAGCGGTTCTGGTGTCTGGCGGTGCCGCTCCAGTTGGGAGGGTGCAGAAGTCCAGAGTGAGGGGTGAGAGGGGGATGTGTTCCCCAGTGGGAGAACCAGTGGGTCAGGGACCAGCCAGAAGGGCTGAGTCTCCTAGAAGTGACCATGGCGACACCACTTCTGTCCTGGGGGATCTTCGCACACTGTCAGATGGACAGGGGTCGGGAGATCTGCGCCAGGCAGAATGTCACACAACACATTAGTCATGTGTTACCCTCGGGGGGATACTGCTTGCATCCCCAGAAGTCCTGGCATGCCAGGCAAGTGCTCAGCCGTGGGGTTCAGCCCCAAGGTTGGGAGGCCAGGTTGAGGTTCAGGCTGACCTGGAGGGAAGGACATCTGTAATCAGTGTCCTGACCGGTTTTGGCTTCCAGGGGTACCGCTCCAAGGTGGGAGGGTGCAGAACTCTGGAAGGGGGTGCAGAGGGAGGAAGCCCTCGCCTCTGACCCTGGTGCAACCTGAGGGTTTAGACCCTAGGTTGGGAGACTTGGAAACTTCGTGATCGAGAGGGAATCCCTGCCAAAGAGAACAACTGAATAGACTTAGGAAAAGTGCCGCCATTGCTGTGTGTCTGGGGGCTGACCTACAGTTTGCTGTTTCTGCTGAGGAAGAGGACTAAGGGACTTTGCTGTGTGCTGTGTCCCCCCTGCTTGAAGAGGAACTGTGCTGTGTGCTTTGTTTTTCTGAAGACAAGAGTCTCCGAGGGTCTGAGTGAGCTGGCCTCCTGTTAGGGAGTTTCAGCTGGTTGGAGAGTTGTGTTCTTAGGTTGCCTCTCCAAAGAGGAAGGTACGGAACCCCAGAAGAAGAGGTAGGGGGAGGAGAGCCTCGCCCATGACTTCTGGTCAGCCTGAGGGTGCGGACCCTAGGTTGGAGGATCAGTGGCAGTTTGGAACTGCACTGATGAGGGGTAGAGTGGAGAATGGTCAATATGTGCCAGGGGTTACTGCCCCCCACTCTGTCGATTGGCACGGACCAGTGACATCTGGGTGGCCTAGGGCCTGGTCCTGGCCGTGGACAGCTAGGGAGTACCAGTGGGGTAGCCTAGTTGGTCCTGAGAGCTTTGACAGAGGGAACCACGTGTGTTCAGAGTGGCGTAGAACTGGAGGGTGTCCCTGCAGTGCGGGTCCGCGTCCGTGTTCTATCGCCCAAGGCAGGGAAGCCCATCAAGGTGGTGATTGGTCTACCCTGCGTTTTGGCTGGAAGGGGGTTGTGTTGGACTTGGCCCTTTTTGCAGGGTCATCCCTAAACTTTTTGCCTTTCTCCTAGCCATGTTCTGACATGGTGTTGGTGGTTTTAGGACTCTGGGCACTTTAGCACTGCTGTTCAATGTAAAGTGCACGTGCTCTCTCTGATAAATATGGTAAGATTGGTCTACACCTGTTTGGCCTATTTAATTTACCTGTCAGTCCCTTGTAAAGTGGTATCCCATATACCCAGGGCTGGTAAATTAAATGCTACTGGCGGGCTTGCAGCGCTGATTGCGCCACCCACCAAAGTAGCCTTTCAAACCTAACTCAGGCCTCTGCCATTGCAGGGCCTGTGCGCGCAGTGTTACTGCCGCTGTGACGTGGCACCTAAAGTGTGTGCCATGTCCGTGACCCCCTTTTACTACATGTCAGTCACCCCTAAGGTAGGCCCTAGCTAGCCCTATGGGCAGGGTGCATTGTAGGTAAAAGATAGGACATGTACCTTAAGTGTGTGACATGTCCTGGTAGTGACAAACAGCCATTTTGGTTTCTCACTACTGTGGGGCTGCCCTCCCATAGGAATGCATTGGGGATTCCCTGATAAGTGTTTCAGTGTAATTCCTGATATGAGAGGCGCAGCGTGGTCAAGTTTGGTATGTTTGAAATAGTAATAATAAATGCTACGCAATGGTGTGCGCAGATTTATTATGACTATTTAAGAAATGCCACTTTTATAAGTTGGCATTTCTGTGTGCTATGTGTCTGCCTGCCTGATGTGAATTGCATGTCTGGCTTTTGAGTGACAGGGGCTGGGAGGTGTGTGTGGCTCCAGGAGGGGCAGGGTGAGTCAGCGCTAGACTGAATGGGACATCTGCATTTGGAGTGGTGGGAGGAGAAATCCCTGGTCCCTGAATAGGATGGTGCCTGCCCTAGTGAATGCTGGCTCCGCCCCCTGTGGTGTGTCTGAGGACGAGCCCCCACCTAACAATAGGGAAGAGGAGCCTGGTAAACAGAGTGCTCCAGAACCAGTTGGGACTGGTTTCCCCAAGCCCTGGGCTGTGTAGACAAAGAGGAATATGTGTATAAATGTAAGGGCTGTGACCCCATGTAGGAGAGCTGTTCCTGGACCTTGGGGGGCTTGCTGCTGCTGGGGCCCAGGAGGAACCACCATGGGGGCTTGCCTCCCTACTGGAGGACCCTGTGTGCTGGCCTCCCTGGGCCCAGCTATACACCCTGAACCTTAAGGACTGTTATTCCTGCCTGCTGGATTCCTTGTGGGACATCAAGCGCCTCGTGAGCACTATATTTAAATTTCCAGGGAGAAGAGGAGTATCTGTGGCTTGGCCTTGCAGCGCTGGGCTGCGACGGCGTTGGGAGGGAATCCCGACGTGGGGATTCCCCCGCCCTGGGGCTGATTAGAGCGGGAGCCCACCCCCGCGTTTGTGCCGCATTTATGCTTATGTGGAGAGCGGGTGCCCACCCCGCAATCGCGTGTTGCTGAGCGGGAGCCCACCCCGCTTTATTATTACTTAAAACGGCAGGTGCTCTCCCCGCTAGCGCTTTAAATTATTTGCGGGAGCTCACCCCACGTCCAATTGCTGGGAATCCCCGCCGCGGCCCCGTTCACGAAACGGAAAGTCAGGCACGTCTGCCTGGCCTGGGGCGGAGCCTACGGCCAGAAGGAAGAAGTCCCGAGAGGTGGCCGAGGCCGCCAATGGCAGCGCGGGTCTCCCGTGAGCGAGGGAAGCCCCGCGTGCAGGAGGAAGACCGGCGCTGGTCCGCGGGGCTCTCGTAGTGAGCCCCGCGTAGTGCTGGCCTTGCCAAGAGAAGCTGTGGCCAGAGAGGAAGTCCCGGCCCCAGGAGAGGGACCGGGCGAAGAGGGGCCGAGTCGTCTGCCGAGAGAAGTCGCCGGAGGCTGAGAGCAGCACCGGAGGAGTACACAGGAGCCCCAGGACAGCCCCGGTGAGTGGGGCTGAGCTGATAGCCTTTAGTTGTTGTTAGTGCTCCCTAGGCACGTTGAGTGCCCGTGCTGGTTTCTTTCAGCTCAGCTGCGCCGCACAAATGCGGGCAGCTGCAATGAGGGCGCATTCTTGTGATCCATAGCCCCAGAGGGGGGCTCCAACATGCCAGTGTTCTTTTGGGCTACACAGCGGCGCCGCAGTTGCGGGCCGCTGCAACGTTTTGGGCAATGTTATTTCTAGAGTCCCAGTTGGGGGCTTAGGAGGCACGGTAGTGCCAGGTGGCATTTAATCAGCTGCACCGCAGTTGCGGACAGCTGCAACGTTGGGGCAAGTTTTATTTGGTAAAGTCCCTGAGTGGGACAGGAGAGGCACAGTGAGTGCCAGGGCCTACAGTGATCTTCACAGCTGCACGGCAATTAGCGTCAGCTGCTACGTTTAGGCCAACAGTTCTTTGGGGGCAGTTTTGTAGGAGATAGGAGTGAGATACCCTCCTCTGCCCCAGCGCAATTGCGCACGTGGATTCTGCTGCATTGGCAGCCGCCCTGACTGTGCGGGACATAGGGCTTTTGAGCCTCAGAGGAAGGCCAGTTGGCCTGGGGGTTATTTCAGTGTTTAGGCTCCTGAGGGTTAGGATAATGTGTTTATGCCTAATGCGATATTGCGTAATGTGTTTATGCTAAGGAGGTTTGGGGCCTAACATGTTACTGCCTAATGTCATGTTATGATGTTTGGGGGAGTACCTATTTGCGTAAGGTGTTTATGCTTATGAGGTTATTGCATAATGTGTTTATGCTGGTGAGGCCCATTGCATAATGTGTTTATGCTGATGAGGTTTGGGCCTAATGTGGGTTTATGTCTAATGCTAATAGGATAATGCTTAGGTCATTATGGTACCAGTAGTTACTGGTTGTGTTTTATATTTGCATTTACTTACCTGTTCTGATGGTTCTGACCATGGCCCGATTGGCCTGGTCCTGTATATAATTCCCCTGTGAATATTGCCCATGCCAGTTGGCACAGTGTAAATGTGTGATTATGTTTCTAATGTGTTTATGATAATACAAAGGCTATTTTTGATATAACCTTGTGTGGAGTTCCTTTTGTAGTGTGCCTAGTTTGTTGCTGCTGTGTGAGTGTGTTGCGCAAACGCTTTACACATTGCCTCTGGGATAAGCCTGACTGCTCGTGCCAAGCTACCAAGGGGGTGAGCAGGGGTTATCTTCAGCGTGTAACTCCCTTGCCCTGACTAGAGTGGTGGTTTCTGCCTGGCTTTGGCGCAAGCCTTAGCCAACCAGAAATTCCAGTTCTAACACACTGTATGATGAATAGCATGGCTGCAGTCAATATACCATGACATGTTGCATGCCACAACACTGAGGTGGCTGAGTGTGGACCACATCCGTAAAGGAGCAGGTCACACTCTGACACATCCACCTGCACAAACAACCCCTGACCTCAACAACACACCTGTGGACAAACCATGCCCCACAGTACCAACTATCACCAAGAGCCCAATCTACCCAAGTATGCAGCATCTCAGCACAACAGAAGCACAGAAGTCAAGGCACACCGCCTGAAAGGGTTAAGGGCCAGCCACATCAAAGCTGCAGGGGCGACTCCCCCAAAATGCAGCACACACACATAATATGCAGAGCACATCAACATTGACAACAATGTGGTATGAACTGCAACACGTTCACAACAGAACAGAGGACCCAAGTGGTGCCGCTTGTGTGTAGAAACTGGCCACTCACAGTTGGCGTAGCAGGGACACGTGGGATGAAAATGTACCAGTACAAACACACATCCGTGATGTTGTCGAAATGTCCACTGTCCCGCATCAAATAGGCAGCTCCTCCCAAACAGTCACAATGTACATTGTCATGCAGTCTGAATGTAAATTTGTACAATGCGTCAACATACATGTGCACACAATGTTATACTGCATCTCCCCTTCACATTGCAGGGGGACAAACAACACCTCCTGCAGAGCAGACCCAACAGCTCTTCACTGATGATGATGAGGACCACACCAGCATCGACCCCGATGCCCTCCAACAGCTCATGAACGCCCTGAGGACCCCACGCTCAGGAGCAGGGCAGCCCAGCAGCATCGAGGAAACCCCACCCCCTGCACAGACCACACAGCAGGAACCACCTACCACCACGACTGACTCCCAGGACCCACACAAACAACACATGGCCTTCCAACGCCGTGTGTTGGAGTGCCAGGAGAAGGTGGCTGATCAGGTGCAGGTGGGGTTCGACCGCATGGCAGCCACACTTGATGCCATACATGGGTGTCTGATTCCCATCAGGGACCACTTTCAGTCCCTAACGGACACCCACAGTCCGCTCCATGCTCTCCAGCGATCCATGGCTGACATCGCTGGAGTCATGATACTGAGACAAGAACAACTGTCCAGTCAGGGTGGCTCCAGCAATGTCTGCCGGGAGTTGGGACAGATGCGGGGGCTCATGGAGACCATGGTGCAGATGACGGCGGACAGGATGGCTGCCATGGCTGCACACAAGCGGGATGTGGCTGGGGCCTTCAATGCCCTGCAGCACAACGTCATGGCATTGCTGCCTCAAGGTCTTGCTCAGATGAGTGCTGCTGCAGCTTCTTCATCCACATCTGCGGCCCCTGATGTGTCAGTGCCTCACAGTGCGGCAGACAATCCACCACCACCCACGTGTGAGGCACATGTGACATCAGAGGACGAAGATGCGGGTGAACCAACCTTACTGGTGAGGAGGAGGCAGTAGCATTCATCTCCGCAAGATGGCGTGTTTCTGCTTGATCCTGCCCTTTGCATCATCACCTTCCACTGTCCCCCGATACACTCTAAGACACTCACCTTGGGCCTCGACATGGACTGCCAGCTCCTGTTTGGTTACCAATGACACAGCGATCAGACTGCGGACTGAACTCTTCCTCTTCCGATGTACTTGTCATTCCCTGTATGACTCTGGCTGGCCCTCCACGGGCCAATAAAGTGAAGTGGGGTTTGCTTGGCCCTGTACTGCTCCAGCTGCAACACTCCACTGGATGTGAATTAAACATTTAGAATCGCACAGATGTGTCATGCCTTTGATCATACACGTATGTGGGTATGGTTGAATGTAGGGTGAGAGATTCCCCCTGACGTCCATGGTGGTCATGTCGTGGAACTTGAGTGACAGGGTGCAACAGTGCCGATTGCGATCCGGGTGGCGTAGTCACTACAACAGGGACACATGCATTAGTTACTTCCATGTCCAGCCCAGAACTGGAGCACACACAGAGCCCCGGGGTCATTTTTCCCACCCCTACGCTGGCCTGCCATACGCCAGGCCAGTCCACTCCGCTTACGCCTACAGGGGGGGACGACAACGCTAAATGTCCAAGGTCTTCCCTGTAGTGATCTGCTGCTCACTGGTCTAGTCGTCAGCATGCCACGGCCACTCCCTGAGGGCTCGTTCAGACCCACACCACACACATCCAGCACAGGCATCACAGGACATGTGACCCAGCCAATCAAGGGGGCCTAGCACGTCACATACCCCACTGCCGGTGTGGTGGTCCGGGGAGGAGGGGGCCTGGGGGGGCTGGGGGGCCTGGGGCGGGTGGCGTGGCCCTCTTGGGGCTCCAGGCAGCATGATCAGTAGCTCCATGGCATCTGTTGTTCTTCAGGTGTGGCTCTGGGCTGGGCTCCCTTTCATGGTGCAGGTTGTCATCCGACTTAACACCAGGTAGGAGCAGGTGTTAAATCCCTGCTGCTAACACGCCTTATCGCATGTTTTTGATTCTTATCGCCGATCTGGCTGGTCGTTGGGAATGTTGCGAAGTGGTGTTTCCACAGGTTATTGCACGGGATCGCCTACTCTGCATCTCATTAGCGTTAGTTGCCGGTGTCATCCGTGGCGATGTTTTTTGCGGCTGCTATCACAGGGAAACAGGCGATATCGGCTGTTAGCACCAGCTTGTGAATGGTGCGATTAATTTATCACATCTTTGGCTGCGATAAAGTGCTGCTAACTCGGCGATAAGTCCTTGAGAATATGACCCAAGGAAGGGTAACTGCCCATGCATAATCACTCATGAGGAACTATTGTTTCAATGTGTTCCAATTGGTGTGTGATGTTTCTATTAATAGTTTTTTTGCATTTTATGTATTTGAAGTATTGTTTTTTATTACAAACATTTTTATTCACATACTTTTATTCTGCACTTTGCACTGTATATGAATGTTGCAAAACACATTTGTTCCTTTTACTAGAGCGTGGGCGATCTGGTTTTCCAAAGTGGTTTTAGCGTTACCTTTCGAATTTCTGAGCTTTACTATTTTGCATGATTTTGTTTTTAAATTGTGTGCTATGATTGTATTGTATTAATCTGTGTCTTTTATGGCCATAATTGGCTGAATAAAGTTTGTTTGATGGATTGATTGACTCACCCCCAGTAGTGCTAGCAATAATAGTCTGCTGTTTTCCTGAATCTTTCCATGGACAAGTTCTAACATAATGGCATCGTAATAGCAAAATAGACATCAAGGGCAATGCAAGGACATATCGCTGTCTTTTATCCATAGCGACATTAAGCTTAATCCTGTGCTCACTCCTCTTTTAATAACATCTAAATGATTGATGTCACAATAAAATATAGTGCTGCACAGGTTAGGTTATGCATGACTACAGCAATTATGCGATTTTGTGGCTGTGGCTTTTTCTGCATAAGTATGAATTTGCTGCCCTTGCCACATATTCCATCCTCGTCTGCATAATTTGCAGGTTTTACCCAAAAAACATTTTGTTTCTAGTACCAGTGGGTCAAAAACTACTTGAACTTCAGCAACCTGTGTTGCCACATAGTGGAAGGCCCTTCACAAAAGTCGACTGGTCACCCTTCAATTGCCTATCACTGCATTTGAATGACAAACTGTTACTAATCATGGTGGGACCTTTGCCAGACAGTGTTGAGATATGTAAAAGAGCCAAAATGATGCAGAGATACTGACAACAAATGTGCTGCATCACACTGCATAATTTGATGTTTCTTGTCAAATTATTTTGCCACCTCATTTGGTCCACCCCTGTCGCATAATTCCAGTGGCTTGTGTAGTTATTTTCCATCCAGTTAATATTTTTTATCCACCAGAGGCACAATTCGTCCATCATTAGGAGCTTCCATGCTTGAAATGAGGCATGGCGTGCACTATCAGAGCTTGTGGCGCGATTAATGCATGTTTTGCCGCTTTTGAGCAGTTTCTCCTTTCACATTATGCCAGACTTCTCTTTGTGCAGTTTTTTAAATCTGTGCCATTTGCAAACACTCCGACCCGATTCCGGTCACACCTCTGCGTGAAAGCAGGAGCTGCAATGAGGCTCTGGGACTAATACGAATTTTGATAACATGAACAATTGTCCTAAAATTCTACGTGAATCTTTTTAGTGTATTGTTTTTCGATTCTTTTCTGAATTTTATTCTTCACGCCCTCGCTATCAATCCTTGCCTCTGCCTCTTTTCTCCCAGTGTGTATTTTTCTTGGAGCGGATCTCAGGATCCCGTCTCCAAGCAGCCCCTCATCTGCTCGTGGGTCAGACACCTCTTCTTCTTCTGAGAGGAGCCCCACTCTATCAAAGTGAACTAGTGACGGCCCCCCGGTTTCACCCAGCGTGGCTTGCTCCTCAGGAGCCGTTTTTTTTTTGCTTCAATAGTTACTTCTGACGGAGCTAAAGTGTGCAGTTTCCATGGCAACATATGAAAGATTCTGGTACAGTAAATCCTGTCAAAAGAATGTTTGCAAGATGTGTCAAGATTTTTGGGATTCAGTTTGTCAACAAAACACACAGTAAGGCTTAGAACGTGTCAACAAATATTTATACAGATCAAAATAATCCTGCGCCTATCTACGCCGGATCCGAGTTGATGCCTACTCAGGAAACCCTAACATTAACCAGACGCTGTGCATGTGGAAATCCGTGATAAAAAAAGGACCTGATTTCAAGTTACATATCTATTATTTTCAAAGAAGGTGCTCGAGCAAAAAAATCATATTCCCGGATCACATATTGTGCATTTTGTAAATGTTTTTACGCATCATTCAATCTTGAGTTGGCACCGATTTAAATCCTAGAAAGTCTTACCACTACTCTTTTTCACGCCAGTTACATTGTAGTACGTGTTGCTATGTCAATGTATGGACTGTGGAGCACAATCGAAAATTCATTTGTTATATATGTCTTTCATGTTTGTGAAGTTGATGAACCATTTCTCAGTTGGAATTACTCCTCTGCATTGCCACGCCCATTTCCGAGCCTGCCTGTATATTCGTAATTATCATATTGTTCGCTACAGCATTCTGCGACTACAGTTCAGTTAGACGTCCAAGGATCTCTTTTATTAGTCGTGGGGCCTGTTGAAAAAGATCTATGGCCTATTTAAAGTGGTGTTGCTGTTCTGCTTCACAGACTCATACATGCCTTCGTTATTTTTGCACCAAAACATTTAACACGGGAATCAAATATCAACGTTCAGGCAATAGTCGTGTAAACTTAGGACAAATGGGAAGGACTGGGCTCATGTTTCACTTTCACTAATAGTGAGATGAAAGTTTCGGCCAGTGCTTAGTTTGAGCCGTGGTTTCTGGTGCTCGGCACCAGTACTTAATTGTCAGCGCTAGCGCTTGTGACAGTCTGCCACAAGGTGCCGCTGTCTGGTTAACTTAGAGATGACCACAACAACCGTCAATTATTAAGTTAATATACATTAAAACTGACTTACTTGTCGCCCAAGCCATTCTTATAGCTTTGGGGACCTGGACTAGTCTGAATTGTCACACTTGTAAGAGTGTGATGGTTGGTGGTTGTGTTGTTACTTCCATTGGCAGCATAGCAGGGTTAATGTGTAGTGCAAGCTGCCGTGGCCTCCTGACCAGAGCCCTGGCATTTATTTTTTTGCAAATTAAGCACTGGCTTCGGCCCGGATTATCTGAGGCCAGTAGGAGTACATCAGGGTCCTCCAGTAGTACTACTTCCTCTACTCGTAACCGCATTTGTGAATTTGCCCTGCACGTTTTTATGTGTATTTTTTGTATCTCCAGTTTTCCATGTCCACCCTCACAGCTTGTGCACATTTAGAAAGGGCTAGTTGTTTGAGTCTTGGAAGGAGCCTTGGTCATTTTTTAAATCGGAAGTGAGCTGCAGAGGTTTTCTTTTCCGATATCGTGTTTGGTTGCAGGAACCTTTATTGATTAGAATGCCGTGCGATAAACCATGCTGCAATAATAAGACCATTAGTGTACTGGCACAGACTATGGTCTATTGAAGAATTGGAGGTCTATAAGCTCTCTTTACTGGAACTTTTCAGGCTTGATGGCCATAAGAAGATTCCCTGGTTAGAATATATTAAAACTACGTCTTGTAAAATTGGTCTGCCCTCCCTATGGGGATCCCCTGAAGAAAGCAATCCAGGGCTCAGTTTCACAAAGGTTTAGTGTCGGGTTAGCATTACTTTTATAATGCACACCTACTCCTAAACCTGTTTGGAGATTAACAAATCACCGCAATTGGATATTGCATTGGTCTGTATGAAAAAGTAACACAAAGAAGCGCGAAACGCTGCTTTTCATTACTTTCCGTCAAGGGGCCGTTATATGGGTGGTACATGGGCGTTCCCATGCAACCACCAATGCATTTTGACGCAAAATCCTATCTATTACCCTATCAACATTAGTAGACAGGGTTTAGTGCGAACAATTATTGCCGCTGTAAAGCAGACGTTAAAAGGAGAAATGTTTTCATTTCTCCTTGCTTTTCCGACTTTGCATGTACAGCATACATACAAAGTAGGAAAAGGTTTTAAATTTGTCTAGCCATAGACCCTCATTAGGATGTCAGTCTGAAAACCTCCGACCACAGGTCGGAGGCTTTCCGACCGACATCTTTGATTTGAATTCCGACCACAGTATTAGGATTACGGCAGTCAAAATTCAAACCGGCAGGTCATTCTGACTGGCTTCCAACTGGCTCATGGAGCCCGTTGGCCAGTCGGAAATCCACCATAATCCTGTGCGGCGGCGTTTCCGCCGTCAGTATAATGATATCGGTTTCCAACAGGCTTTCCATGTCGGGCTTTCAGACATAGAAAGGCTGTGGGAAAGCGACTTGTGGGGGCCCTTAGCAGGGCCCCCTTCTCCCTGCGGCCTCCATTTAGGGGCCTGTAAATCCCTGCACCGTGTGGCAGGTACCGTGAGTTGCCTGCCACACGGTGCAGAGATTTACAAAAATTCCCATTTCTCTATGGGAGCTTGTGCTGTGGGCAGTTTCTCTCACCGCACAAGCTCCCATAGAGAAATGGGAGTTTGCAACCGCACCATCGAAATACGGTGTTCGGGACAGCCGACCTATGGTCGGTCGGTTCCCACACCAAGGCGGTGTAGTTTTGGGGCAACTCCGACCGACATTCTAATAGGGGCCATAGGCCCCTTCCTGTACAAAGCCTATGGTAGACCATGGGAGACTCTGTATGGCGCTCTCCTGCTCTCGCCCTGTCACGCCATGCAGCGCTGCCACCTTTGGGTGCTGCGCGGCACTGAGTGACACCTTTGTGAATCTGGGCCTAGGTCTCTAAAACACAAATTAAAGAGCAATTTAAGGAATGTGTGTGGGAGGAGAACCTACAAAGAGTTACATCGGGTAACTTGACTGGTAACTTTCTAGATTTCAAAATACTTCCTGCACACGAAGCAGTCCTTGACTTGATCTCTAGACGCTAAGCTAAGCAGCTATACCTCAAACGTAGGTATGATATTTTACCTGTACTTAGCTTTTGTCTAAAATGTGGTGGATTGAGCTGCAGTAATAGCTTGTGTTCATCTTGTAAATCAGAGCTTGAAACACTGCATCACTTTGTATTTTTTTTAAATTGTACATATCTCCTCGTAGGAAATGGATTAAATCAGTGTGTCAGCTCCTGGGTTTTAGACAATACGAACATGCATTAAGAATTCTCCGTTCTGATACAAGTGAAGAGGGTGTTATTGCTGTTGCACATTTCTCCATGTTGCCCAGCTTATTCGCAAAGGTCACTTGTAGTTTGATATGAGGGACCTGGGTATTGGATTGTGTGCTCCCAGTATTATAAGTAGGTAATGTATATTATATCCACTTTAGATGTACTACTGATATTTTTTTAATCTCACGTTTATGTTCTATGTGTGTTGAATAGCATGAATTGCACTAATGCACTTTTATATGTTTTAATGTAGGAAGTACATTTATTATTAGAATGTATTTATTGTAAATGGCACTCCAGCGGTCACTTGGCTAAACCGTCTATATGTGTTATTATTGTTTTATGGATCTAGTATCCAAAATAAACGATGATGATGATTAGAATACCACCAGAAGCAACAGACAGAAGATGACATGGCACATTTTGGTTCAATTTATCACTGAAAAAATCAAACACCTCGGACCAAGGCGTTTATGTGATTTAACTAAGTACATAGCTCTCAAAAGTGCAGCAGATACAGTGGCACCAGAGAACATGGCTTTGAGAGGCTCTCAGCACCCTGTTTTTTTTTACCACCAGAGCTCAGGATTTGCACCTTTTTTTTTACTTGCATCAGGCCCCACAGCACCCTTGCTACACAACTGGATCTGGCCCATGGTCACCAAACATATTATAAATGACCTAGTGAATTATGCTTAGAAAGAGGTCGTTCTGCATCGATTATATAATATTATGACAACTGCCATCGAGGAAGGATGAGCAACTTTCTAATTAACATTTAGAGAACATTTCAATGCGCTAAATATGATGATCATTACAAGTATGATCAATGCCTAGTTTGTGAAGAGAAGAGATACTGGTTCTGATTCTGGAAAAGGAGTAAGTCAGGCACTGCTGGAAAAACCACATTTTGCATGTGACAATTTTCAGCCAATCGAATTAACCTGAAGATTTTCTAGAATTTGCTATGAGAAAGGACTGTGCCAGAATGAAACTGGCAAGCTGTAGTTTGCAACAAATTATTGAGCAATGGCAACTGGAGTGAGCACTTCTTTGATGCCACGGAAGAGGGGTCTTATTTGTGACGCAGCCCCTCAGAAGGCTGACATTTTTGAATTTCAGCCCAATGGTCCAGATGGCTATGCATTTTTAACCTTAATTTCTCAAAAACTACTGAACAAGTTTATACCACATAACAAAATGCATGCTTTCTGAATGAAGATCTATTGTCTGACAAATTTGGTGTAATTCTGTTCAGTCTTTTTGGCTGTGGCACCGTTTAAGATTTCCTATGTGGAAAGGGCGTTTTGGGATCCCTCTTTTTTCTCAGCCCTTGCTTGATGATTCACCCAGAAACTCTCCAGGAATGAGCTGAGGTTAAGCAACTTTTTAAATGGAGGGTTTAGTGAAGATTTGTTAAACAGCATCAAAGTTATTTGCAAAGCAAAAAATACATTTCCTATATGAAATGGAAAAGTACTTTTATTACACATATTACTAAACACTATGAAGTAAATTACAAATATGTACTTCAGGTAGATGGAAGAAACTAAGGTGACCCCCTAATATCGTATTACACTTCTAGTGAGTCCTTCACCCTAAAGCCACCATACCTCCCATCTATACCATATGTAACACAATATATACATGGGAGTGTCATTTTAAATAAGACAGCCCTATTGGCATTGTTACATGCTCACCACATTAATAATAATAACCATGTTATATTTGTTAATGTAAAACATTATAAGAGTTGTCAATATATATATAAGGCATGCCTACTGCTTTGTCAGGGTGTTGCCACATTAATAAAATCAGCCACGTCATGTGTAACTCTTATAAAACCATTAAAATTAATGGAAGCAAAATATTAACTGTAATAAGCATTTATTATCATGGTAAAATGTATTTTATCAGTAAGGCATTTGAATTAAAACAACATGAGTGTCTGAGTCTTTCATTATTTGTTACAGGCCACACAATGTAGCTAGCCATAGGACCAATCACTAGGGGTCCCCACACTCAAACCCAAGGACAAAAGATCCAGCTGTTGAAGTGGGTAAAGTTGCCTAAAACGTATCCCAGGCTCATGTAGGGAGAGTTAGGGTACTTCCCAAACACATTGCTGGGCAGGCTGATGCACATCATGCAGCCCCCCACAGCACATGGGCATATCAGTGGTGGTGCCCCTGCCCCTCCATGGGGCACCACAGGAAGTCATAAAATGGGTAGTATAGCCTGTCTGAGGCATTATGGAGTGCTCCTTAGCCTTTCCGTGCATATTTTATTAACAAAGCAGGAAGTTATAATCCTTATATGTTTTACTTTGTTTTGGTGTGGCCACAACTTTGTGGTTTTATCTCCTCTTTGTTTTTAGGTGGAGTGCTCGGTCCTACCCGGAGTACCCAGCTGCCTGCTTCTTTTTCAGTTTGGGGCCATGGAGAGAGCCACAAGGTCCCCACTGCCCCAGTCAGCTCCCCGCACGTAGCTCCTGTGCTGCTCAGAAGCTGGCATCTCCTCTTGTCCTCCTGCCATGCAGGAGCAGCTCCTCCTGTGCTCCTGAAGCAGTCAGGAGCCCCTGCTTTGTCACCCACATGCTGTGGGTACAGGCAGGGAGTCTGAAGGTTGGCACAACCATCCCCTAGACACTGGACCAGGGGCAAGCAACATATCTGACCAGTTCTCTTTGCAGGTCCTGGGGATGTGTGCCCTGGGAGAAATCAGGTCCCAAAGGACCAGCGGCATTGCGTCGATGACCGGGGTTTTGACCCTCCACAGGGGAATTTAGTAAAAATACAGCAGAGCACTATGCACTTGTTTTCGTGTTTCTTTTCATTTGAAGTCAAATCTTCAAGACTGAATATCTCTTGTCTCGCTGGGCCATAAACCTAGCACTTAGGAGCACTTTCATCATGCATCCTGGCCTTTAAAGGGTCACATTTTGCATTGAACGTGATTCTCTGGCTCCCTGTGGCAGCCTTTTCCTTCTCCTGGCACCTGATGCTCATCTCCTGCTGTTGGGGGCATCTTGCACAGCCCATCTAAAATCAGCCAATAGAACACTCCCTTTCCACTCTCCTCAGGCCCCATGGCGAGGTGGACATCTTGCAGGGCACCTTTAGGGGGCAGTGAAATCAATTTTTTTCCACCAACTGATTCTCAGGGGGGCATTAGGGGAGCAGTGCCACTGGCCCTGGAGAAACCTCTTGCTATCATCGCCTCAGATGTTCAGGGTCTTTTCAAGTGTCTCTCCCTTGTGCAGGGTTTTTGTTAAGTGAGGTGGAAAGTTTTGGTATTTGAGCACCCCTGGCTAATCCTACAGTGCCGCACCATCCCTCCACCTCTGCCACAACACCCCTGCACTGCATTCTGGAACAATCCAAAATGGCAACTTCAAGTTTTCTCTGGTAAGAGCTCCTCTGATGGACTCAGCTCTGCCCCTAGCTTGCACAGTTATCTGATCCATTCCCAGCAAAACCTCAAAGGTGAGCCTCTACTGTGTTGGCTCCAGAGGTCTTTGTTCTAGTGGGCCTGGGCTGTCCTAGCCCAGGTGCAGTGCAACAAGCTAATTAGATGCAGATTTTCCCCACCCAATTTCTTCTCCCAGGAACTGGGTCAATTACTGTAGATTCCTCCTTTTGTGTTGCGAGGCCTTTGTTCTGAATGAACCAGAGAAATATGACAAACCCTGAAGACCCATTAGATGTAGATGTAGTGTGTTTGGGACTACAAATCCAAACTTGGCATGTATATTTGACCCCCGTTTGAGACCCTGCTGGACTTAGTAGGGCTAAGTGGAGCAAAACTCTATCTCAGTGCAGATTTCCCTTAAATGTTTAATAAAGTGAAAGTTCCACAGATTTTTCAGTAAGCACTACAGAGCTACTCTATGAATGCCCACTCACACTGTAAGTAGAGCTCCCGCTTTACCAGGATTTATTTTTGACCACTCAGTCTGTATTCGTCCATATTTATTTGTTTGCTAATTTTATCAGTATGCATAATTATTTTGTTTTTGGGTGAAAAAATGAAGCTGAAACTGTTGTATTTCCACATTTATTTAACCAATAAATGTGCACTCTTACTTGAATGCCTAACAGGTTTCAGTTATATGAACACTCACAGATGTTAAATCAATACCCCTAGATGAAGTATCAACCATCTGAACATCTACTGCTGTTTAAGCCTCTTTTCTAAAATGTCTTTCTTTTTAACACCCTTACCTGTTAATCCACGCAGACATGGGCCTGGCAGTCATGATCAACATAATTCACATTTTATCCACATTTAAATCAATCCATATTTGAAAATAAATACAGACAGGAAAATACATGTTTTCCCTTTGTAACTATCTGAGAAAATCAGTAAAAACAGACAAGGAGCCTTAATGATAATGACTGTGCCAGGTCAGCAACAATTCTTACAGATTTCCTTCTGCTGCAGGGTACTTGTGCCAGATACTGGGTAGAGCATGACGATAGTCTCAAACATGCAGCCCACACACATATGCATGTGTTCCCATGCAATCAGCCCAGTGCCTCTTACCCTAGCTATGCTGCACTGACCTTATTTCAAAACGCAGACACTGCTAATTAACATGCTCAGTACAATAAATGTGAATTTACCTTGAGGGAGACCTGTTTCTTTAAAAGCACTGAAGTTGAGAAGCCACATGCAACTTCACATATTATTTTCAAACTGATAGGCAGAGTTGCAGAGCTGATGAAATCTAAATACAAATTAAAAGAGGCAGCAAAAGTGGTGGTTCTGCCAATGATGGCTGTCAGAATGCTGCATGTAGCTACAACATACATTCTCCCTGGAGGGCACCCAATGATTAGCAAATATCCTCATTACCTTGCTTTCTTTCTTGCTGAATTATGGGACCATGGGGTTCAGTGGACAAGGCATATATTGCTATTCATGCACTAGTTTAGCTAAACAGTTTGTTCCACTGCCTCCTTCTCTTGGGTCAGGCAGCACAGATAAAGGCAATGACAGCCCTGAGTGGCAGCCAGGGAAACAGTATCCTGCAGTCCAATAGCCCACAGCTGGGCTTCCAAATACAGGGATTTGGGTTAATACTGTATGCTGGCATTGTAGTCAGGAAAGTCGGCTAATGCTTAAGTGCAAAATAATCCCTATAATGAACTGACTTCATCCTTTGAAATACTTCCAGAGCATTGGCTTGGACCACTGATGTCACTTGAACCACCGATCGAGGCACTCCCACCATCTTTGAGTGCCCTGGAACCATCCAACTCACAAGCAGCAGGCTCCATGTCTACGGTGCCAGTTCAACTCATCAATTATTCCTATGCTACCTGAGATCCCACTGCTGTGGAAACATCTTTAGTCTATGACAAAAGGTGGTTGTCCCACAATCCGACCAAGAAAATGGACAGAATGCAATATTGAGTGAAATATACTGTGTTATGGATCCCCTTGAAAAAAGAGCTATCATCGGAACCCTTTTCCTTTTTTTCCACTTTTTAGCAAGCCACATTTTTTTTTTATTTGATACTTTTCTATACAATGCCTGGCCTTCTTCATTATCAAAAGACATCTCTTCTTAAATTGATGTACCATTATGATAATGTCTTTTAAAGAAAGGTATACAAAGTTTTCATATTAGTGCTTGAAATATGCAAGGCTTGAAAGAAAAGTATTCATGCCACGGTAAATGCATTATTTTATACTGTTAAACATATATTAGTTTATGCTGGTTTTTACTGAAGTTTGTTTATTTTAGATGAGAAATTATATATCCTTCTTTTAAGAGCGTGGACTTTACTTACTTTTCATCTAGTCTATTCTTACATGACAGAATGCCTAAAATAACATCATTCATATGAATGTCATAAAACTCCAGACCATAGACTCAATTTGAGCATGGTAAGTTAGCCTGTCTGCCTTTGGCCCACATTCAGCATGTCATTATCTTTTGCAGAACTCCTGAATGTCAATTCATCTAAACAATGACTTTGTTAACAAAATAAGTCAACACAAGTCTGTTACAAGCTACTCAAAATTTACATCTCAAGGTCTGAAAGTAAAAGTGTAAAATAAACATATATTGTGAGTTGACCGACTTTCAATATGCTGGTTCAGACCGTTACGTCTGGGATTAGTAGAAAGTCACCCAATGTAGGCTAAAAGTCATTGGTCAACCCTATATAAAAACATGAAATTGAGAGGCCTTCGCTCCAGGTTATCCCAAGAGCTCCTGCCAGACTGCCACAGGATCCACTATTATGCCAAGCGTCGATACAGAAATAAGAGGAGCTGAGCCCAGCTAATCATGTGTTTTACTTCAGAGGGAACACTTTATCCCAGCAGACGTCTGATAACCACAGCTGATTCACTGCGAACATGTATGCAGTGCACTGTGCTCCAAGGTACTCTAGAGGCATGTTAGCTACTCCATGCTTTCATATTGTAGCACATAAAAGTAGTCTTTAGGGTGTAAGAGTGCTAGAAACATTCTAGTTATGTTAGAATTATTCATTTTGTTCTCACTGATCGCAACATGCATTAGATCTGTTTTAATTATATTCTGTGTGGTTATTACTTATGTACTAATCAGCAAGATGAGACTGTTGAAATAAAACACTTCTAAACGTATATAGAGCTCTTTCTTAGTGCAGTGCTTGAGTGTCCTATTCTAAGGAACAAAATAGGGTTTGAATTACCATTGCGTCCCTGAACCCTCTACAGGACTGATAGTGACCCAGAAAGCAGAAACACCACATCAACACGTATGTTCGGTGTGGGAGGGCAGGACGGATACACAGACGCAGAGGTTGAATGTACTTCTTAATGATGAAGGTTTAATGTATCTTCAGTAAACAGACGTGCAACAACAGGCTGTTAAGGTCTCCTTTCCTTCTTTTCTTCCTACTCTTCTAGAATCGTCTTCTCTCCAATGGGGCCTCTGGGAGGCTCAGAGAAGAAGACAGAAAGGAGCGGTAAATATATATATTCCATCTCTATATAAGGGTTTTTATCTACCCGTCACACCACTTGTGAGATCTGTGGTAGGGTCTTAGTGGGGTGAAAAGACAAAAAACAATAAAAAAGTGCCAAAAACAAGATCAGAATGGTAGTGGCTCAGGTAGTTAGATCTGCTCCTTCTCCTTTTTTTTTTGTTGAGGGACCCAAAGGGCAATCCTAAACGCTTGCAGGTAAGGCTTAGGAGACCTCTTTTCCTCTTTTGTTTTCTGTAGGGTTTCCTCACCTTATGGAGAGTACAATAATTCTTACATAAAATATAAACAATCTCCTTGTTCAGTGTTTTCCTCACACCGGTTCTGCCCTTTTTAAAAGTAATATCCTCAATAATTCCAATGTGCTATTTGATACGGTTTGATGGGAAAAGGGAGGGGGTTCCTTTAAAACCAGATCTGTGCTCCGGTCTGCAACCGTGCACTCCCTCCCATCCACCCCTAGACACTGTGGGTAGGGAAGCTAAACCTTGCAGACGTGGACCTGAGTCCCAGAATCCACAACACTCATTAAGGGCCAAGTTAAGCAAATCTGCAGAAACCATTAGTGTGCAGACAAAGGAGATGTATGAGGAAGGTGGAGATGCAATGAATATTTCTGGGATAAGAACATCAATCAATAAGGATTTGTAAAGCGCTGCTTATCACCCATGAGGGTATACAGGCACAGGATGGGTATGAGTTATTGAACCAGTAGTTTTAAAAATTATTAATGCCTTTTTTGCATGTGCTGAGAGTGGTTGATCCTATCAATATATACTTTTCTGTCTGTGGGCAACACAGCAACATCCAGAAGACATGAAGGGCAGAAAATAAGTTACATAGTAAATTGTGTTCCTTCTTTCCAAAATGCAATTATTAATCTGTATATAAGTTAAACTAACCTGGTGTTTTAGCGCAAAGCTCTGCCGTTGAAATTACAAATCCACGCACTTAATAAAATCACATATTTGTATCAGATTTCATACAATCTGCAGAAGTGGAGAGCCGGCAAAATTTGGTAAGAAATAAAAATTGCCAGCAAAGAGGGATCCATTGCCACTCAGGGTCTCATCATTGCTGCTTGGCAGCCTCTCTGTCACTTCAGGCTGTAGAATTTAATTCATTCTATTAATAACTGAAGCAGAGTATAGTGAATTAACTAATTGTCATGGAATGTGGAGGCTGCTTATTTCTCTTTTCATGTCATGCATATTATAGATATAGTGACAGGATGAATGCTAGTATGTGAAAAATAAAACAGAAGAGATTTCCTGAATATAGAGGTGTGAAAATTGTGACTGAAATGTACGTCAAATAGAAAATGTATATGTAAAAAATTGTCAGTTTAATTTTTACCACTGCCTTTATGTATTTCACATTGGCAGTTACTGACATTTGATAATAGTAACTATAGTTTTTCCTTTTTTACTCTAAACCAAATTCCTAAACATTTTTTCTTAGATCCATGATATAATCAGCATATGATTGGAGGGTCACCACACATGCTACCCTTCTTCTACACCTTCTTCCTAAAGTTTATTCCATCCTTTGCATTATTACTTACATCTTCTAAAGTCCTAACCCATCCCTAACCAAAGCTAAACATAACCTAAACACATCCGTTCTCCAACCACAACCATATTTATCACACCTTTCCTTACTGTAATGCTACCCCAAGCTTTAAAGTTGATCCAATCCACCTGAACGCAGGAGATATATTTGTTTGACTATTGGTAGAATAATAGGGTGTGTAAAATGTATAGAAAAATTATTAGGAGCAAGCAGCATTGTATTGTAATGTATCTGGAATTTCTAAAGCGCGACTATCACTCCGAAGGGGTATCTTGGCGCTGTGCAGAAATAGATGAAAAAAAGGTACAGGGTAATCCGAGTTGCCTTGGGGAGACTGAAAGGTATTAAATGAGAGAGAAGCATAGAGAGTTAGGGGCTCTGAAAATCCAAGTTTTTAGGGATTTCCAGAAAGAAGCTTCGGATTGGATGAGACGAAGTTGGCTGGGGAGTGTATTCCATGCTTTTGCCCCTAGGACGGTTACTGGTCTACCTCCTCTAGTTTTAAGTTTGAAACAGGCAGGTTTTAAAAGATTAGCTGAGGTAGATCTAAGAGTACGTGTAGTGATATAGGGCCAGAATCTAGATCTTAGGTACACGGGCAAATTTTACCCAAGATTGTTTACTACCTCTATCGTATTAGTTGCCGGAGGGGTATTTAGTGGCCACCAGCGACTAGGGGTGAAGGTATTGGCTTTGCCTAGGAGCATGATTTCAGTCTTTTACGAGTTGCACTTCAAGTGATTCTGCTTCATCCAATGAAAGAACTCTGTGGACAATGTTGGAAGTTTACTTCAGCATTGGTAGATTGTTTATCTAATCTTAGAATCAGCTGAGTGTCGTCCGCATAAGATGTTGTATTGATGTTGAATGATGATATCAGTTCTATAAGTGGGGCCATATAGATGTTAAACAGTACTGGACTCAATATAGATCCCTGCGGACACCTATATGTAAAGGTTTCATGGCTGACTGGTAGGGCCCAAACGTGGTTACTTGCTGACGGCCTGTCAGAAATGATTTGAGCCAGGCCAAAGCCAGATGGGAGATGCCACATGCGTTGAGGCGATGTAGGAAGATCTCATGGGAGATGGTATCAAATGCAGCTGATAGGTCTAACAAAATCACTACTGCATTTTTCCCTTCATCCAAGGCGGATTTAAGGCTCTCCGCGGTATGTAAAAGTGCTTATTCTGTGGAGTGTAATGGCCTAAAGCCTGATTGAGTTAGAGATAGGGTGTTTGTAGTTTCTAAAAAGATTGTGAGTTGACTGTTGACTATTCTTTCAGTAATTTTACTGAGACAGGGTAGTAAGGAGATGGGCCGGAGATTGGAAAGGGTGGTAGGATCTGCCAACTGATTTTTCTGGAGGGGCTTCACTGCCGCGATTTTCCAGTCTGAGGGTACCTCTGCTAGTGAAAGTGATGCGTTGATTATACTATTTATGAATGGGTTCACCGTGTCCACAATGGCGTGAAGGATTTTCGGGGGGCAAGGGTCAAAGTGGGATCCTGATTTGCAGGAGAGGATAGTTTGACGGGATTGTTCCGTATCAATCCTTTGAAATGAATGTAGGTGGTGTGCTTTGTTCTGGGTTTTAGATGTGGGGTTAGTGGTGGGGGGAGGTATATGCTTAAAATCGGCATGATTGTTTTGAATTTTCTGTTCAAAGAAATCCGCTATTTGATTACAGAGAGACTGTGAGGGAGGGATTTCTCGTTCCAGTGCTTTGGGATGCGTGAAAGATTTCACTATCTTAAAGATGTTTTTTTGGTCAGAGTCAGCTGAGGCAAGTGTTTTAGAATAGTATACTTTCTTTTCTAGTCTGATTAGGTGATGATAGGTTTTTAAGGCTAGTTTAAACTGGGAAAGATCTTCTGTTTTGTAGTTTCTTAGCCATCGGCGCTCGAGCTGTCTACATTAAAGATGTTGATCTATGAATTTTTGTGTGAAACTAGGGGAGGAGGTTTTGATGATGGGGTTTTTCCTTTTTAAGTTGACTGGGGGGGGCTAGATTGTTACAGAGTAGGGACATCCAAGACATAAAATGTTGTGAGTCCCTAGCTGGGTCACCTGTTATATTGGGCCTGAGGTCTAGAGCTATAGTGTTGAGATCAGGGCTGATTAACATTTTGTTCCATTTGCGGACCATGGGGGGAGGGCTGCTAGCACGATTCTGTATGATGTTGGTGGACTTGTGATTTATCTCAAATGGGATAAACCAATGGTCCGTCCAGGCCATTGGTAGTGGGGAGTTGATTTTGAGGGAGTGGTATTTGGAACATATTCCATCCAAGGTATGACCAGCGCTATGAGTGGGGGAGCATACTAGCTGTTCAAGACCTAGGGTGTTCAGTGTGTCTAGAAAGTTAGTAACTCCTGGTTCATTTTTACATTCTAGGTGTAGATTGAGGTCCCCAAGGAGGGTAAAATTGGAGTACCTGAGGATTCGAGGGCCAAGGGCATGCCCCAGCGAATCTAGTAATTGGGTGCTTGAGCCTGGCGGACGGTAGACTAGGACTCCAGGGAAAGAAGTAGACCCATTGATCTGCAGACAGAAACCTAAAACTTCTGCCCCTTTAAGATCAGTGATCTCGAAGGAGGAGCATTGGAACTTATTACGGTGAAGGCTTCCAAGCCCCCCTCTGCGTGAATCCAATCTATCTTGTCTGTGTATGGAGTACCCTTGAGGAAGGGCCTGAGCAATGTCTGGGCCACACCACTCCCGGAGCCATGTATCTGTAACAAATAGAATATCAAGATTCAGATCCAGGATCAGATCATGAATGTTCTGGGAGTGCTGGGGGAGAGATCGAGCATTTAGTAGTCCTCCTAGGAGTGATTTGGGGAGCCTTGCTGCTTTCTTGAGTTGTTCTATATAGGGGTTAAGTGCAAGTCGGCATTTCAGACATGTGATGGGTCCATTCCAGTTTTCCGGATACAAGTAATTGTTACAGTTCTGTTGGGCTTTGGAAAAACTCTGCAAACTCCGCCGGAGGGGAGGAGTTTACCACCCACCCCTTGTCCTTGGATGATCATACTCATTTCCCACCCCCCATCATGATCCTTAACACTTTGCTCATTTATAAGTACCTGGCAATTAATTCATCACTAACAGTGGTTTTCAGGTAACAATTGTCCTTTCCTCTGAAGTTATCACTCACACTTATAGACAAGATGCCATATTCCCTTCACCACTCCTTAAAATCATCCAAATTTCCCATTTCGCCTGGAGCAAATCCATTTGACTAGTCATCACCATATGCTCTTAGCACAGTCTATATACACAGGCTGCCCAATTAGAGTAGATCTAGACTTTTATGCAGAAACCATTTAGGAACTTCTCAACTGCAACTACATAGCAGTGCTATAGAATCATCCAGGTGTTGCTGAGTTGCAATTTTGTAAACAGTAAGAGTAAACCCACCAGTACTATGAGGTTATCAAATATCAGCTGGTATGCAGCACCACATAAACAGTGTTCTTCTAAAAGTAGAAACGACCAAACAAAAGTGCTATTGAGTCCACTGAATAGAGGTAATAATGTGAACATCAGAAGTGAATGCTACCAGTGAAACTGAAAGATTTGGCCTAATGAGCAATCATGTGGAATGGAATGGATGTAATATTAGGATAATTAGAAGGGAGTGGCAGGGGAGGAAGCTAAACTAGACAATATGTGGTGCTAAGGCAGGAATTAATTGGCTGAACATCTTAGTGGCCCTCTAACAATCTCAAACAAGGGAGATGCCATAGGAAGATGACCTTAACGTCTTTTACTCCTATTGCTGGAGGAGAGAGGTTATGGAGATCACACTAGCAACAGCATTTTGGTGAAGTGGGTGGACCTCTAGATCAGATGTGAACTATTGGCAGCATGTTAAACAGTCTGTCATATACAAGGATAGAACTTAGGTCCATGAGACTATAATTAGGGCAAGGGCAGCATTGTAGATCAGCCTAATTAAGCGGCGCAGTTCAATTAAACAGCATTTTGCAGGGGTGGTAGATGTTTTGGAGCCAACAAGTGATGCCTCCAGTAATTCTGTTAAATACATGCAGGACTGTAAATGCTACAGTGAGAAATGAAGTTTATACTTGGGTTTTTTGACCAGGTGTTTCCCTGGAGGGGGTTGTGCTAGCTCACCCATGGTGGCTGCGTGCTCTACTGAGATTTCCATGCAACAATGTCTCATAGGGTGTAAGTAGGGAGACAGTTGTGTAAGCCACTAAATTGTGACAACAAAAAACTATATGGCAACAAAATTAGTGGTCAAATATATTTGACAAACTATAAAAATAAATAACTGAATGTGGCATCAAACATAAATCATAAGTGTGTTCAAGGTGAAAGGTGACGATGTCCACCGTCGCAGAAACAGTACCAACCGACCTCTGGTCGCCTGTCCGGACCACCTAATCATGATGCACCCACACATGGTGCTGTCACATACTCCCATTCCTCTATGGGAGCTTGTGTTACAGCCATAAACCAGCAGTAGCACAAGCTCCAATAGAGGAATGGGAGTCTGTGTTCATCCCTGCACCTGAGGTCTTGCCACAAGGTGCAGGGATCAACAAGCCCCCAACCGGAGGCCGAAAACAGAAGGGGGCCCTGCCAGGGGCCCCCAAACATGCTTTCTGACAGGGTTTCCATGTCGGAAAAGCCGGTATTAAAACCCTGCCGGAAACCGTGCATCATAACCCAGAAGGTCGGAATCGCCTTCTATTTGGATTACGGGCCGGTCTCCGACTGGCAGACGGGCTCCTGTAGCTACAGGCACCAACATTATTCCCAGCTTAGCTAAATATTGCCAATCCACTATGCACCTTCCCTTTCTTGCTACATAAATCTTGGTTAAAACTGTTCTCCCTAAGCATGTAAGAAAATCATTATAGAACCCCAACATATCAATGTCCTGGTCCCCATAAGCTTTGGGCCAGACATCAGGTCTTTGTAAATCCACAAGATCTTTCCAATTAGAATTTGGCAAGACATCAGAGATAATGGTGATGGGAGCCCCAGAATCACACATCATGTCTAAGGTAAGACTTTTACCTCAAATGACTCCACAAATAGGGTCTTTAACCTTCTTTTCTGTTACCTGAAAAATATCCAACTTAAGAACCAAGTTGGATAATTCTAAAGCTTCCACTATTTTTGTTCATTTTGCAAACATTATGAAAATGCCCTTGTTTTTTACATTTAACACAATGTTTGCCAATGGCTGGTCAATATGAGGAGTTACCCAGGTGAGAATTAGACCCTGTCTGTAACAAAAAGCAGTAGATTTACCTGAATTTATTAAAAACGTATCCTTAGTTTTTACAAAATGTATTTGATCAGAATCATTCACTACATTTAAGGCCAGGTATGTAGGAGAAGACACTGACTCTTGACCCATAGCACGAGAAGATTTATGGATCGTTCAATGCTCTTTGCTACCAACAAAACTTCAGCCAAAGATACCCCTCTATAGTGTAAAAGTTTCTCTTGGATCTTTCTGGAATAACAACCATACACAAAATTGATCTTGAAAATACGTATCTAAAAACGCTCCAAAATTGCAATTTGTTGCTAAAACATTAAAGCTGAAAGATATCCTTCCATGGACTCATCCACAGCTTATTTCTTTCCAATGAGATGCTCGTTTTTCACAAAACATCTTTTGTAACCGTGCTTTTGCTTCCAAGAACACATCCCATTCACTTTCTTCATCTGTAGGAGCAGGTACACTGGGTAAATTGTCAAAAACTTGCCGACCTTCTTGCCCCGGGGGGCTAAATAAAATGGCTGCTTTGCGTTTAGGAATATATTCATCTGCTCCAACAGTAACTAAAAAGTTTTCAAAAGACCTCACCTATATTGCCCACTTGACAGGTCATTTACCTGGACTCTCTAGAAATAGACTTAAATGAGCCAAGGAATTAGCTGACACAGATGCCATGCTAACAAAGCTACAAATAAAGGAATTAAAAAAAATATTTACGTATCAAGACAAGAAATTATGAACACTGTACAGGGATAACAGTAACTGCAGGTTTGCCAAAGGTGTGCCTATCACCGAAAAATAGAATGCTGCAAAAAAAAGGTGTGCCTGTCACCGTATAACAAGCTGAAGAGCAATTTGCAGGTGTGCCTGTCACCGTCGACTGATAAATCAAAGGTGTACCTGTCACCGTGTAACAGTCGGAATATGTGATCACTGGAAAGAAGCCAGCAGGACTCCACACAATGCCTCAGGAGGTTCAGAAGGCAATTCCATGCATCGGAGCGAAGAGTTAACTGGAAGAACACAACCCTTTTTGAATGGGAGCACCCAATGAGCTTCACCGAGTGACACTCAGCAAAGTGAGCGCCCAATCCTCTGCAGAACTCTGACACAGAAAGAGGAACAGCTCCGGAACGGCCCAGCTGGCAAGCCGCGTCTTAAAGCCACGCCTCTGCAGACACACATCCACAAGAAACACAGCCGCACAACATGGAATTCGCTGCAGGACCAGCCAACTACATACGCCAAGCTGTGGACCCCTCTATGGTAAAACTCCAAATCGTCACCAAAATGTTACGTGGGGTTTCTTGACACAGCAAATCCACAAGTAAGACAGGATACTTGTAAGCAGGAAACAATGGTATGCAGTTTATTGAAACAACATACATAAAACATAAGAAGCCCACATGGGCGTGGCGCACACCTCCAGCAAGAAGCCGCAACTGACTAAACTGTCAGCGCAACCTTAGAAATATATCAAACACATATTTGAAATAAAACATGCATCTGCACGTGTATTCCATTCAAATAAACACATTCTAAACCATTACAAAGGTGACAGCCCCTGAGCACCAACACAGACACAAAGGTGCACGAGAGCAGCAATAACATGAGTTAAAGGTACAGTACAACACAACTTCTGCCAGTTCTCATTATTGGCCTGCAGAACTTTGCATTCTGGGACTTTTTTAAAATGTTTTGCCATGTCCATAGGTGTTGAAAATCTTAACATGCAAAGTGATGTCAATTAAATAGCTAGGGCTGACAAACTGTGTAACTTAGCAACTGTGCTTCTAATACAGATCATCCAATCACTCCTTTAATGCTAGCGTCAAGAGTACACGCTCCTGAAACTTCAGCAGCAGACAGATTAAGATTAATTTATTACTGATCATGGCTGGACAATGCGGGTTTAAGGAAAGAGTATTGGTATAGGTATTTACTGTCTCTTCTAAGTTGTTTTAAGCTTCTGGGTCCCTCTGCTCTCTTCTTCTTAAAGGATTGTGTAATACTCTGCCTTGTTTACCTTTCAGGGACCTCTTTTCCACATAATAACCTTAGATAAAGAGAGAATTAATCGAATACAATACATATGTATAGCACACAGCTACCTAAAAAGGTATCCTGGTTCTAACAGGAAGATAGGCCACTGAGTTCGAGGGCTGAGACCAGCTCAAGAGGAAATTATTGAAGATTCGAAGAGAAGTTTTAATCTTTTTCCAGAAGACTGTTTCGGATGGACAGCTTCTCAGGTAAGGTGTTCCACAGTCTGGCTGTCAAAGGAACAACCATCTCTGATTGATTTAAAAATATGAGGGGTTTTGTTAGAAATGGGGGTCTCTAGCTGGCAGGTTGTTATCCTGTCCAAGTAGGGACTCTTCTTCCTATTCAGAGTAAGGGGAATATACTACCAAAATAACCCCTGCTTACCCTCTTGATAGCTTGAAACGAGCAGTCAGGCTCATCTCAGAGGCAGTGTGTAAAGCATTTGCACATAACCAACAGTAATACAGTGAAAACACTACAAAAAGACACCACACCAGTATAAAAAAAATAACCAATATTATCTAGGCAAACAATAAAAATCCAACATACAATAATCAGAATATGCACTTTGCAAAAATAACCTTGAAAATGCAGTTCCTTGAAGTCAGTAGCTCCGTCCGGGGCTACCACGGTGCTGAAAACAACCAAATCCAACAGTTTCGGTCGACCACGTCGGTGCAAACCGGCTTCGGTGTCAGAAGACTTATAGAGAGTGCTTTTTGTTCTGGCCGACCTCAGAGGTGTGTTTCGGTGGCGGTGGTTGTCGAGGCTGCGGTGTGAAGCGGAGCTGTGAGGCATACGGTGCCGTCAGGTCGTGGTGCAGGTAGCAGCTCGATGACCATCGTCCAGAGGAATCGGTGAGACCAGGGCTGCAGTGCGAAGTGGGACGGTGGTCGTCGGGGTGCTGAGGGCAGCTACCGTCAAAGATCTGCAGACGATGGGGCTTGCGTTGGTGGTCCGCGGCTGCGGTGTGGTATGGGGCGGTGCTTCATGTAGCCTACGAGCGGTGCCATCAGACCATGGTGCAGACCACAGTGGGGGTGTCAGCTGGCTACGCCGTCATCGGTGAGACCAGGGCGGTGAAATGAAATGAAGCAGTGCAGAGTGCAGTGGGCACAGGTCGTGATGCCAGCAGCGGCTCGGTGGCTGCGGCGGTCGTCGGTGAGACCAGGGTTGCGGTGCGAAGTGCATCGGGCCCTCTGTGGTGCCTTCAGGTCACAGAATAGCTGGCGGTCTCGGTGGCGGCAGCGGGTTGCAGTTTCCCTCTGTGGCAACTGAGACACACGGTTCCAGAAGTGGTACACAGAGGAAGGCGAAATCTTTGCTGTTCCTAAGAGTTCTTGAACAGGGGGCAAGCTCTACTTCAAGCCCTTGGAGAAAGTCAAACAAAGAAGCTGGAGAAAATTCAGTCCAGTCCTTTCTCAGCCGAAGACAGAAGCAGCTACTGCAGGCCAACACAGTAAAGCACACAGCAAAGTGGTAGTTCCTCCTCACAGCTTCTCCAGCTCTTCTTCTTGGCAGGTTTCTGAGTCCAAAAGAGTTCTACAATCCAGGGGTCTGGGCCCCAATATTTCTACCACATTTCCCTTTGTTCTCTTGTGGCAGAGAGTGTCTGTGCTCAGTCCAAACCAGTTCTGTCCTCTCTGGTCCAGCTTCCCGGCAGGAGGTGGAGACAACATTGTGTAAGGCAGATCAGGCCTATTCAGGTGCAAGGAAATGTCCTCCCACTACTCTAAATGCAGCCGAGGTCTATGCAGCCCAGCCCTGACTCACCCAGGAAAGGCAGGACTCACATCAACCCTCCCTCCTCCAGTGGCTGTCTACAGTGAATGCACATCCCCTGCCATTCCAAAGCCAGACAGTCAATCCACTAACCAGCAGAGGCGCACAGGGTGGCTAAGCAACAAAATACTCATTTTCTAAAAGTGGTATTTTCAAACAGGCAATATTAAAATCATCTTGACTAAAAGATGTATTTTTACATTCTGAGTTTAGGCATACTAAACTCCATTTCTCTATCTAGTCTCAATGGGAAGTTAAACTTGTAAGATTTACAAAGTATTCCCCATTCTATCCTAAGGAACAGATAGCCTTTCAATAGTGAAAAATGAATTACACTGTATTTCACAATCATGACATGTCGCACACACCAGTAGTTGTCCTAGTTGTCCTACCTTTCTCATACACTGCACCCTCCCCATAGTACCTTGGGCCTACCTTAGGGGTGACTTATATGTCATAAATGGGAAGGTTAGGGCTTGGCAAGTGGGTGCACTTGTCAAGTCGACATGGCAGTAAAAACTGTGTGCAGACACTGCAGTGACAGATCTGAGATAACTTTAAAGGGCTACTTCTGTGGGTGGCACAATAAGTGCTTCAGGTCCACTGGTAGCAGGTAATGGGAGCATTACAGGCCCTGGTACTCTAGGGGACTTTACTAGGGACTTACCAGTAAATCAAACATGCCAATCATGGAAATACCAATCCATAACAATTTACAGTGAAGAACTTGCGCTTTAACACTGAACAGCAGTGAGAAAGTGCACAGAGGCACTAAACCAGCAAACGCAGAAGGTCAGAAAGCAAAAAGACAGGAGAAACATGCCAAAAGATGCCAGGTCTAACAGGTTTGAAATGGCTTAAGATTATTAGAGCGAAGGGATCGCACCTGGGAAGAGAGTTTGAACCGACGCCTAAGATATAGAGAATCCCAGTTAAAAATCTTGAAGGCTAAAATGAGGGCCTTAAACTGAATCCTTTTACCAATCAGCAACCAGTGAAGCTGCTGCAGGTGATTAGACTTGGGGCTCCAGGGAGGAAGTTTAGGAATCAGTCAGGCAGCAGCATTTTGAATGATCTGTAGACGATCTATAAGAAAGTAAGGGAGTCCAAAATATAAGCTATTGGACTAGTCCAGTTTACAAGTGATCAAAGCATGTACAGTGGTCCTCTGCTGAACTACAGGGATAAAATGCATCATACGTCTCAGAGATCTAAGAGTCAAGAAACAGAAACTTGACAGAGATTTAATCTGACATTCAAACGTGTGCTCTGCATCAAATTTAGCCCCCAGATTTCTGACCACAGGAGAAGGACAAGGAGGATTGCCCAGCTCAGATGGCCACCAAAGGTTGGAGTCAGGTAAGGTTTTAGAGCCAATAAAATAGAACTTTGGTCTTGTCTGAGTTCAATTTCAAAAAGTTGTTATTCATCCAAACTATTATTGATTCGAGACATGTTTTTACAATTCGTCAATGTGGAGGAAGCATTTCCATGAATGGCCAAGAATAGCTAAGTATCATCAGCACAGGAGACCACTCTAATTCCACATCTCCACAATATTGGCAAATGGTGTCATGTATATATTAAAAAGGGTAGGGCTGAGAGCCAAACCCTGAGGAACACCACAGTTTAAAGGCTTAGCTTCAGATGTAAAAGGTGGGAAAAAGGCAGAGTGTGTGCGGTTACAGATCAAAGATCTAAACCAAGTCAAAGCATGATATGTAATACCTATGCCTTCCAGTCTCTCAAGCAAACTAGCATGAGAGACTGTATCGAAAGCTGCCAAGAGATCCGGCAGCACAAGCATAACTGGGGAATGTAGGTCAAGAATGATTTTAATATACTCAGAAACCTCCAAATGAGCAGTCTCAGTACTGCAACTCAGTTGAAGCCAGATTCCGAGTCATGTAGCAGAAGGTTTTCCTCCAGGAAAGAAGTGAGCTGTCTGTTAAAAAGTTTTATCACCAGCATTTTTGTGATAGGCAGAAAAGAGATAGGCCTAAACTTGCTCGAAATTCCACGGTTGGCAGAAGGTTTCTTAAGTAAGGGGAGTAGCAAGGCCTGCTTCCATCCAGCAGGCACCGTTGCCTGGGCATCGGACTCATTAAGCATGTTGTTCACCCATGGGTTAATCACCGATATAGCCTTCTTAAGAATCGCTGGGGGGGAAGGATCAAGTGGGGATCCAGATTTACAATTGGCAAGGTCAGTGGCTGATGCTTCAGGAGAGATAGGAGAGAAACAGGAAAAAAAGTACCTAGGGGCTGAAGGCTTGAGCCTCTTAGCAGAGTGTACTCTCTTAGGAGCGATAGTGTCTATAGCCTTCTCAACCCAATCATTAAAGAGCACAGCATCTTGCTTCAACACTCCAGTCTGAACAACAGAAACAGATTGTAGGGCATCAGCCAGGAGAAGGTTGTTAACTTTATGCCATGGTCTGGACATTGTCTTAGTTGTGCAGGATGGAATGTGCGAAATGGGACTTAATATCTCAAATGGAAATAAGGTATGATCCGACAAGTAAGATTAGTAACTGGGAGTACTTAAATCAAGAGGGGGTTGGCAAAAATGAGAGCCAGGGTATGGCCGGCCGTGTGGGTAGGCTCTTTAATGAGTTGACCCATGTTAACGCCTTCCAGAGTTTCCCCAAAATGATGTGCTGGTCTATTATTTATGTCATCTACATGGAGAATAAAGTCTCAAAGTACCATGAAATTAGAACGTCAAGGGTAAAGTTGGCCAAGTGTTTCAGAAAGAGATTTAGAGAAGAGGATGATCCAGATGTGGGGAAAAAAATAAGCGCACCAGAGATAGAGAAGGAGGCTTAGAGAGTAATGGTGAACAGCATGCCCTCCATTGTGTCATTGTTGTTTAGCTTAGTAATGGAACAAGGAGTTGATGTCTTACTGCGATTCCGCCACCAATTTTGTTCTCACAATTCAGCTGTATAATGCAGAAATCTTGTAGAATAGCAAGAGCTATATCAGCAGCAGAACTGTCCCTGAGCCACTTTTCTGTAAGAAATAAGACATCCCAGTAGTTATTGGCTGTGAGAAGTTGGCCTGGTATATGCTGTCCACTAATTATAGAGGGCACCTTGCACCAGTCCAAGCAACCCCTTATTGGAGATAGGTTAAAGACAACCTTATTGAAAGCTATCCTAGTGGTAGCCTTGGAGAGCAGCCTTCAGGCTAAGTCTTGAAGGAATGTAAAGCAGCTTGTTTTACCAGTCTATAATCTCTTGAGTGACCAAATGAAAGAGCACCACACCAGGTATATATTCAAAATATATGTATTTATTGCTAAACACACCCCTCTAGTCCCTTTATGAGGCTAGAGTTCGAAGTACATAAGTTAGAAGTTATTTAAACACAGTAATAGCACAAATACACGTTTGGGCCCTAGGGGCGTACCAAACCATATACCAATAAAGTGGTATAAGAACCACGACTGAACTAGACACTAGGCCTAGACCCTCTAGAAGTGCTTGGACCACAAGGAACCACCCAAGGTAGTGACACAGGGGACCCATGGGAGACGCGTGCAGTGTAAATACACAACCGCGATACGCCGTTCACTTCTATGGAGAAAGTCGTGATCGGGAAATTAGAGAAAAGGGACACTTAAAAGAGGACTTGGACCAAACCCTTTGAGATCTAGGACTTTGAAGAGTCTCTACCCACGGGAGCACCGGAGTACTCGTGTTACCTCACCCAGGGAAGCCGGGTGCATAGGTGCCTTTCGGGGTCGGGTTTCGTCGTCGATTCGAATGGCGATCTGCTGCAAAGTGCTGCTGGCGACCAAGAGAAAAGTATCCGGGTGGATCCAAGAGTGGATCGGAGTTCTGAAGAACCTGAAAGCAGAGGGGACAGAGTCTGGGTCACTAGCCAGTGACCAGGAAGGCGATGGACAGATGCCCACCGATGTCGAGTGCTTCAGGTGCGTTGATGGTCATCTTGACTCTTCAGCCACGAGGTCCAGGAGGCGTTGTCGGCAACCAGGAGCAGGATTCGGGCTGGTACACAATGTTTGTCGAGTGCTGAGGTGGCGGCGACCGGATTGGACCCAACAAGCCTTGGCAACGGCAAGTCTCGGTGAAGATGTAGATCGTCGATGGTGCAGACCAGCAAGGTCTGTGGAACTCACCCAGCAAGGGTAAGTGAGGGCAGGCCTGGAGCAACCAGGATGCCAAGTTAGAAAAGGATTGGCCTTCGTTAAGGGCTACTAGCCAACGGGCTAGCGACCGCAAAGGAGCCTCGTAACACCGCACGTGGATCTGGCTTACAGGACACTCGTGGAGTGGGGGCCAGTGATCTTCGGTGCAGGTGGTGCTGGAGGCTAGGGCTACTCGGAGCCCAAAGCACGACTTCTTGGTAGACCCGGAAGAGGATGCACTTGCAAATGTGCTCGGTGTCCAGGGGTCACGGTCTCAAGTCACCCACGATAGCCACGGGCCTCAGCTTTGCTGGGGACTCAGGGTAGCCTCGGGGAAGTCTGAGAATCTACCTCTGGTGATGCGATGACTTCGGCGTCCGACGGGAGCTTCAGAAATGCGAACCAGACAGATGCTTCTTTGGTGCCTGCCAAGCAGGGGAGTCACTCCTTGACCCCAAGGGAGATTCTTCTGTCCTCTAATCGTGAGTAGAGCGTCGAAGGTCCAGGATTCAGTTTCAGAGTTTTGTCCAGGGATAATCTAAAGTCCTAAGGACTGGGTTCCTATCTTTATACTAAAGATAGGGGTTGGACTACTCTGTGGCCCCACCTATGGGTGGGTCAGGGCAGAGGGGTGGCTACACCCCTTTCCTTTGTCCAGTTCGCGCCAAAGCAGGGGCTGCAAGCCCCTGATCCGGTTTGAACTGGGGTATGCACAGGGACACCAAATGTGCCCCCAGTGCAGGACTTCAAAGCACCCGAAAGTGCTCCCACCCAGCCCCAATACACATTATCCTGTCTGGGGAGGTGGTCACACCTCCCTGGGACAGGAAACCTATTGTCCAGGCCTCCCCTGCCGGAGTTTCGTCCAGCAGCAGGAGGCCAGACTCGTGTCTGTGGCAGCAGCATCCATTTTGTGATGCCAGGGCTCTGGAAAGAAGTTACCGGGCTAGCCAGAGTTAACATGTCTTTCCCTCTAGAAGGGTGGAATGCTACCCCCGCCGCCAGGATTGGTGGGGGGGGTAGTATTCCAAGATGTTTGACACCAAACACGACATGTTTAGGTGCAACCATTCCAAAGTTAGCATTTTACCGCGAGGATATAATGCGCTTAAGAGTATATGGTCAGGCTGCACTACAAACAGCATCAGAGATGGTCTCCGAATGCTGCAGAGGGGCCCTGCTCATGCAGGGGCACCCTCTCACATAGGAACCAGGCACTCTGCCTTTAGGATTGATAAGGCCTGCCTTAGGAGTGACTTATAGGTTTATATGTGTGTATGTATTTAGTGATATAGGTAACCTATATCACAGTAAGGGGTGCATGCTCCACCTTACCCAGGCTGCAGTAGCAGACCTGTGGTGTCAGTTTGGATGGCCTTCCAGGGGTGGCATAATACATGCTGCAGCCCCTGGTAGGCCTCTGAGGTACCTATGCCCTTGGTACATAGTATACCATATACTAGGGACTTATAAGGGCACTCCAGATTCCAATCAGAGATGTGCCTAAGGCACATGGAAACCTTTTTACAGAGAAAGCCGATAGACTGGGGCCCTGAATAGCAGGATCCCAGTCCAACTAAGTCATAAACCAGCAAAACACCATAAAAAAAGTGGGGGCAACCATATAGTCAGATTCCACCTTCCTACATAGGCTAACAAATATAAAATGTCCAGGGCATGTCTTGGCAGAGAAGGACAGTTCAGCAGCCAGGTTTGAACACAGCCTGTTTATTTATTGAGACTAAGCGGGCTCCAAGTGGGGCGCCAGGGTTGGAGAGTGTAAAAGGGTTTATTAAAGGCATATGGGGCTTGATCCAGCAAAGGGACCGCAAAATCACAGCAAGGGCAGGTAAAGCCTGTGCCAGAACTAGCTTCATACGGTGGTCCAGGATGAATGCAATGTGAGGGGAGAAGCACCAATGAGATGTCGCACAGGCAGCATGGCTGGTGCTGGCCGCGATCCCGATGTGGACGGGGCAGGCCGGCTTGCCTTAGGTGCGCCTTTGGCACGGCGCATCCGCTGTGTGCGTCCAGTGCGTCGGCTGTTAAAGCCCCTGAGGTTAAAAAGACTAGAGTGCAGCCTTTCAAAATGACAGCTCTAGCGGAACAGGGCAGAAATGAGTATGCACATGTATTCCCCACCAGTGAAAAATACCTAGTATAGCAGCGCAGTTTAAAAATCAGCCCGACCCCCTGTCACAGTTCCAACACAGTAAGAAAAACACCCTAGTACTATTGAACACAAGCGCTCGGGGAAATTATGGGGCATATTCTCAAGGACTTATCGCCGATTTATCGGCACTTTAGCGCCACAAAAGTGGCGATAGATTTATCGCCCTATTCTCAAGCTGGTGCAAACTGCCGACATCGCCAGTTTACCAGCGATAGCTGCCGCAAAAAACATTGCCACGGATGAGTGTGACAACTAACGCTAATGATATGTAGAGTAGGCGTTCCCGTGCAAAAACACACGAAAACACCACTTCGCGATATTCTCAACGACCAGCCAGTCCTGCGATGTGAACCAAGAACAGGCGATAAGGAGCGTTAGCAGCAGCGATTTAACACCTGCCTTTTGCTGGTGTTAAGCAGGACGACTACCTGCAGTATGAAAGGGAACCCAGCCCAGAGCCACATCTGAAGACCAACAGATGCCATGGAGCCAATGATCATGCAGCTCGGAGAACCAAGAGGGCCACAACACCCACTACCACCACTCCCAGGCCCCCCCTGGACCCCCCCACCAGATTACCACCTAGGCAGTGCAGGACAGCGGACGACCCTAAAACGCACCAGCCCCAGAGACTCAACGCCAGAGGAAGCCATTGGCCAACACAGGCTCAAAAGGACAACCATCCACCGCATCCTGACTCACATTGCCCACAGGCTGACGGTACCAACACAGCGGACAACCTACATCCCCCCGCAGACCAAGCTGCTGGCTGTGCTGCACCTGTTGGCCCCTGGTACCTTCCAACCAACAACTGCCGGAGTCGGAGGAGTCTCACAGCCAGCCCCATCAAACTCCCACACATATGTCATGGATGCATGTCCACAAAAGCAACGGCGGGCCCCTGTATCCGCACCACACAATAGTTCCAATTCGTAGTGCACCTGCGCAACCAACCCCAACGCCAGCCGTGCAAGACGCCTCCGTGCCCCAGACCCAAGATCTTAGTAACCGAAATGTGGGTGCGCCAGGTCATGAAGTCCAGTAGTCAACAGTAGTGTAAAAACAGAACTTTATTACAAATACACAAACAAACAAAACGAAAAGCTCAGCCAACGCGTTCCATTCCCAACGGGGAACTTCAACAGGGCAACGTGTCTTCAGAAGCCTGTTAGAGAAATGGTGACAATGTTCAAACGTCCGTATAGTCACAAGCCTAATCTGGTACAGTGTACTGCACTTGGACAAACCGGAATGCTCACAGGCATGACAAAGCATGCATGAGAAGACCGTAACAGAAGTTTGTGTGGCCGTAACCATCGTAGGAATGAAGAGGAAGGTAACGAACACACGAACTGCTGTTACGGTCACATCATGCAGGACTCATCATACCTGAAAGCATCACGGTGTGTGTCAGCTCGATACCCCTGCCCCTCACTCCCACCCACACTGCGCAGGAACATCTTGAGACCACGCAAGGGAACTACGCCATAGCTGGCGTCACGCACGTTTTGGGGGCAATTCACAGCACACATGTATGACTTGTGCCCCCTGCTGACACTGCACACAATCACCGCAACAGCAATGACACGCATGCCATCACTGTGCATACAAAAGTGGACCACCGTGGCCTGCCCACTAATGTCGCCGCAAACTCCCCAGGCAGTGTGCATGATTCCCACATGTCCGCAAGTCCGCCACCAACCAGCGCTTTGAGGATGGCCCCCATGGAAATGCACTGCCCATCGGCAAGTACCAACTGAACACACCACACACCTCAATTCCACAATGCCCCAACTCACAACTGTGGGAATGCACACGTCACAAATCCACCACCAAAGTGACTACTGCGTGTGTCTCAGTCACCGCCACAACCTGTCCATAGGCCTACACACACGTGGCCGACCACCTTCAATGGGCACATTCACACTGGAGACGAGGTGGCTACGTCCCAAACCAACCAGCGCACATCACGATCATTGCATGCAGGGTCGTGTCAGCAAGGGCGGCGCCCCCCACCAAGCCACGAGTCAGCCGCTGTGACCGGTGGTGCCTGCGCGATCCTGTGCGCCTGCTGCACCCCAGCCCTGGTCCCCAGACCGGTCCTCCACCCAGCGATGACTGGCCGCCCCTGCGCACCCAGGCCTCAATGCTCACCTGCTGCCACCGGCGTGTCTCCAAGAGGGCCCTCCACGTGCCGGTTCAACCTCCTCAGCCGGTTGCTGGTTTCCGCGCCACAGGCCCCCAGCGCACCCTGCGGCACTGCACCGTGGAGTAATGTGTGTGCTGACTGCTGCCTGCGCGTACACTGCAGTCCAGCAGGGCACACTGTTCAATTTGAGCCTAAATTCGCTGGACGCCGCATCGAGGCCAATGCATCATCGCAGGCTGCACACCCGCTCAGCTCTTCAGGTGCCACTAACCCTGTGCAACGCAAGTTATCGTCAAGTGGCGGTAGACCCCTGCCAGCTGCAGTGCATCGGGTGCCACTAACCCTGTGCACCGCAAGTCTTCGTCCCGTGGCGGTAGGCCCGTGCCGGCCACAGTGCATCGGGTGCCACTAACCCAGTGCACCACAAGTCATGGACCCTTAATGATTGGGTCTCGTGGCGCGGACGCCATCATGTCATCTCCAGCAGTGGGGAATGTGATGTGCTAGGCCCCTTTTATTGGCAGGGTTACATGTCCTGTGAAGCCTGTGCTGGATGGGTGTGGTGTGGGTGTTAACCAGCCCTCAGGGAGTGGCTGTGGCATGCGGACAACTAGACCAGTGATCAGCAGATCACTACAGGGAAGACCTGGGACATGTAGCGTTGTCGTCCCCCCCTCTGAGCGTAAGCGGAGTGGACTGGCCTGACGTATGGCAGGCCAGCGTAGGGGTGGGAACAATGAGCCCGGGGCTCTGGGCGTGCTTCAGTTCTGGGCTGGACAAGGAAGTAACTGATGCTTGTGTCTCTGTTGTAGTGTCTACGCCACCCAGACCGCAATCGACAATGTTGCACCCTGTGACTCAAGTCCCACGACATGAGCAACATGGACGTAAGGGGGAATCACTGACCCTACCTTCATCCATACTCTCATACTTGAATGATCAAAGACATGAAACATCTGTGCGATTCTGAATGTTTAATTCACATCCAGTGGAGTGTTGCAGCTGGAGCAGTACAGGGCCATGCAAACCCCACTTCACATTATTGGCCCGTGGAGGGCCAGCCACAGTCCTTCAGGGAATGACAAGTACATCGGAAGAGGAAGAGTTCAGTCCGCAGTCTGATCGCTGTGTCATTGGTAACCAAACAGAAAATGGCAGTCCATGTCGAGGTCCAAGGTGAGTGTCGTACAGTGTATCGGGGGACAGTGGAAGGTGATGATGCAAAGGGCAGAACCAAGAGGAAACAGGCCATATGGCGGAGATGAATGCTACTGCCTCCTCCTTACCAGTAAGGTTGATTCACCCGCATCTTCGTCCTCTGCTGTCACATGTGCCTCACACGTGGGTGGTGGTGTATTGCCTGCTGCACTGTGTGCCACTGACACATCGGGGGCCGGAGGTGGATTGCCTGCCGCAGTGTGAGGCACTGACACATCAGGGGGCGGAGATGTGGATTAGAAGCAGCAGCAGCATTCATCTGCACAAGGCCTTGAGGCAGCAATGCCATGACGATGTGCTGCAGGGCATGGAAGGTCCCAGCCACAACTCGCTGGTGTGCAGCCGTGGCAGCCATTCTTTCCGCCGTCATCCGCTCCATGTTCTCCATGAGCCCCCTCATCTGTCCCAACTCCCGGCTGACATCGCTGGAGCCACTCTGACTGGACAGTTGTTCTTGTCTCAGTATCATGACTCCAGCGATGTCAGCCATGGATCGTTGGAGAGCATGGAGCGGACTGTGGGTGTCCGTTAGGGACTGTAAGTGGTCCCTGATGGGAATCAGACACCCATGTATGGCATCAAGTTTGGCTGCCAGGAGGTCGAACCCCACCCGCACCTGATCAGCCATCTTCTCCTGGACCTCTAACACACGGCGTTGGAAGGCCATGTGTTGTTCGTGGGAGTCCTGGGAGACAGCCGGGGTGGTAGGTGCTTCCTGCTGTGTGGTCTGTGCAGGGGGTGGGGTCTCCTCGATGCAGCTGGGCTGCCCTGCTCCTGCAGGTGGGGTGCCGAAGCTGTCAATGAGGATTTGGAGGGCTTCGGTGTCGATGTTGGGGATGTCCTCATCGTCATCAATGAAGAGTTGTTGGGGCTGCTCTGCAGGAGGTGTTGATGCTCCCTCTGCAATGTGAAGGGGAGATGCAGTGTTACATTATGTTCACATGTATGTTGACGCATTGTACAAGTTCACATGCAGACTGCATGACAATGTACATTGTACATTGTGACTGTTTAGGAGGAGCTGCCTATTTGATGCGGGACAGTGGGCATTTCGTCAACATCACGGATATGTGTTTGCACTTGTACATTGACATCTCACATTTCCCTGCTGTGCCAAATGTGTTTGGCCAGTTTCTACACACAGGCGGCACCTGTTGTGTCCTCTGTCCTGTTGTAAATGTGTTGCAGTTTGTACCACATTGTTGTCGATGCTGATGTGCTCTGAATGTCATGTGTGTGTGCTGCATTTTGGGAGAGTCGCCCCTGCAGCTCTGATTTTGCTGCCCATTGTCACTTTCAGGCGGTGTGCCTTTGACTTCTGTGCCCATACAGTACTGAGATGTTGCAGACTTGGGTGAATTTGGGTCTTGGTGGGAGTTGGGACTCTGGGGCATGGTTTGTCCGCAGATGTGTTGTTGACGTCAGGGGTTGTTTGTGCAGGTGGATGTATCAGAGTGTGACCTGCTCCTTTACGGATGTGGTCCACACTCAGCCACCTCAGTGTGGTGGCGTGCACCATGTCATGATGATCGGACTACAGCCATGCTAATCGTCATGCAGTGTCACTTGCATTGTCAGTGTGGCTCACAGACACGCCGCTTTGCTGGGTTTGGCACATGTGCATGGGTTGGTTGTGAGATTGGTGATGTGTGGGAAGGGCCCCCTCTGGGCACATAGTCGACGGGGGCCTACGTGCTGTTTCTAGGTGTGCTGCAGTGTGCCAAGGGGATCAGGGACATGATCCAGAGTCATTGTGGGTGTGCACTGTGCTGTACTTAATTGTGAATGTGTGCCATTGTACCCGTCTCCCCCCGTCCCCCCAGTCCCTGGTCGTTACTCACCCTGTTGCTGTTGTGTCAGGTCATGTTGAGCAGTGTCCGGTCCCCCAACTCCTGCCACCGTCTCCCCACTGATGACTGTGGACACCATTTCCTCCATCTCATCCAGCTCCTCCTGTGGCGCTGGACTCCCACCTCCAGTCTGCATTGCTGTCTTCTTGTTGTTGGCGAGTTTCTGCTTGGTCTTGCGCCTCACATCATTCCAGCGCCTCTTGAGCTCTTCCATTGTCCTCCTCAGCACTCCGACTGCATTCACCTTGTCCAGGATGGACTGCCATGTTGCATTTTTTGTTGCCAATGACACAGTGGAGGTGACGAACAGTTGTTGATGGTGTTCTATCACCTCCGTGATCAGGATCCTGTTTTCCTGCGGACTGAACCGCGTCTTCCTCTTCTTCTTGTCCTTGCCCTTCCCTGTCCCCGAGGTCCCAGGCTGCTCCTCCGGGGAGCTTGTGAGGTTCTGGCCGTCCTCTGTACCTGCTCCGGCTGCCTCCATTGTGCTTCACTGTAGTTTGGTTTTTGTTTGTGTTTTTTTTTTCCCAGCTTTTGTAGTGATTTTTCCCACCTGACGTATGTGATTTGCAGGCCTGGTGCTGATTTTCGATGATTGTCTTAACGCGGTTGGGCCCATCGCAACTTTTTTCGCGTTCGGGTTTGGATTTTCATCGCCGTCCCGGTAATATTATCGCAGACATTTTACGCGTTATCGGGAGACTATCGCATGTTACCGCCGTGTTGAAAATACGATGTTAACACAGAGTTATTTTCCCACGATAGATGGCGATATGAAAACTTGTGTTAACCTATTTTGGCAACGTTTATCGCACGTTCTTGAGAATATCCCCCAATAAGTTTAAAAAGAAGAAGAAAGGGTCTACTCTACCCCACCTGTTCAAACAGAGGTATTGACCAGCTAGTAAAAAGTCATTTAAGGGGACAAAGGGAAAGTACGATGAAACGGTACAATTTAAAAACAGCTAGACTAACAGCTAGGCAAATTAAAACTTAGTGATCTGCTCTCACCGCTGCATATCCAGTGCATCAGTGTTAAAGTAGCCCCTGAGGTTATAACTGACCTTTATCTGAGAGTTTCTGCTCAAGTTGATGGCTCAGGTCACAGTATTTTTGTTGTTGTTGTTGTGTCTCTGGCTCTTTGGTCATCGAGGATTCTTCTGGTCAATCAGGTTGGATGTGGAGAGAGAAGAGAAGGAATTATGCAATCCAAAGACTCAATTTCCCATGCCTGAAGGTGAGCGTCCTAATAGTGGGCTGCATTAAACCCCCAAAATTGGACTAATACATAGACTGACTGGCCTTGGCCCTGTTGTCAGAGGCTCCACGAGTAGGAGGTCTGTTCCCAGCTTACTGACATAGTTTCCATCCTGTGCGTGAGAGCACGAAGCCTCTTGAAGTTAGAAACTCAGGTTAATTCAGCTTCTGGGAGGATCACTTCATCTGCAGCAGTCACAGCAGGGGCAGGGTGACTCTCGCTGTACTGGGAAGGTTGTCCTCCATATGGCTCAGTCAGTAAAATGAATCACTGTGGCAGAAGTTATGATGTAGCAGCCAGCACAGCCTCCACTCCACGCTGTAACCATTTTGGGCCACTTGTGACGGCTCCTACAATGCTGGCATCAGCTTAAAGCAGACTGTCATGCATTGAGAGCTTACTAGCAACACATTTTATTAGAGATTGCTGGCAATTGTAATAAAATGTTATGGTAGTGTTTATGGAGCTCTAAAATGCGTGACAATAAGTGTCAGTGCGGGAATGCGGGGATAATGACTAATTTGCGTTAGTCTAATCTCGATGAGTGACACTTGGCAGGGCTGACAAGAACTATTATCTAGAACATGGATATAAAATGGACATTACTCACATGTATAACAGTACATGAATAAATGGAGATCATTTTCATAACGAATGTAAAATTGACAAATCCCAAAAATAAAATTATGGCAATGGTCTTGTCATTTCAGTTACAGAAGGGGGTCATAAGGAATTCTGGGCATAAACATACAGCGAATGGGGATCATTTTCATAAAAAAATGTACAAGTAATAAGTGTACAGGATGACAAACCAGCTGAAAACAATTATCCAGTTATATCAATGTTCTGAACATACCAGTTAAAAGAAGTCATGGAGGGTTTACCAACAAGATTCCAAATGGAAAGCAAGACTGGTAATGGAGAGGTATATTACATCGCAACTATACCATTCCATTCATCCAAAGTGTTTAATCCGTTATTTACTAAATCATATGTAGATATCCAATGGCATTCACATCGTGTGAGCAGGTGTAATCTATCACCGCCCCTTATTGGAAGGCAGGGCTGATCGATTACCTGCCAAATGAAATAGTTTTCAGTGTGGTTGTGCGAGGCTTATGAAAACACTCTTGCAGTCCATTTAATTTGTCTGTGGGTCAGACTCACACCCACTGGCCCAGCTATGTTGACAATGTGTGGAATGAGTCGAATACCATGTGTTGGTAATAAGTTTATGAAGCTTAGGGGCAGATGTACAACAGTTTTTTACCGTCGCAAACGGGAATTTGGCCCATTTGCTACCGCAAAAAAGGGTCCAGGCATGTACAAATGCTATTTTGCGAGTCGGTGACTTGCAAAATAGCGTTTGCGACTCTCGCTATTAGGAAGGGGCGTCCCTTCCTAATAGCAAGTCTAACTGTAATATATGATTGTTTTACAACCACATTTGCGGGCGCAAAACACTCGCAGTTCACCAACTACTTCAAGTAGGTGGTAAGCCACTCGTAAACGGGAAAGGGTCCCATGGGGCCCCCTTACCCTTTGTGAGTGTGTGCGAAAATATTTTTAAGAGCAGGCAGTGTTCCCAGGGACCACTGCCTACTCTTAAAAAATGAAACAGAAACGTTTAATTTTTGTTTTTTAAATGCATCCCTAACTGCTTTATTTAAAATGCAGTCACAGACATGGTGGTCTGCTGACCCCAGCAGACCACCATCCATGGGAGTGCTAGCCATTCCTAATGAGGTCGCAAATAGCACCTGCCTCATGAATATAAATGAGGCAGGCAATTTGCAACCCCATTAGGAATCGCTAATAGTGTCTGTGACACTGTTGTACATTGCATTTTGCGAGTCCCAAATCACGAGTCGTACATCTGGCCCTTAGTGTTGTGAACAGTCAATAATTTGCAACTGTCTAATGTCTCTTTGTTTGCATTCAAAAACTCAATAAAGACAATTTAAAAAATAAATAAATATATACTCTAGAAGCCCAGCAACTGCTCTTTGAAGTGAAAGTGACAACAGAAGTAACCCCAATTGAGATCTGGGTAAAGTTTTATATCATGCAAAAATGTCTCATAGGTGTCAATAGGAAGACATCGTGTGAGCAGGTGTGATAAATCACTGTGCCTTACTGAGATTTACAGCATATCTTCTGGGGTGATTTCTCAGCAACAAGATGTCCTCAGATTCATGCCTTTCCCAAGGTCCCCAGTGTGCCCACAGTGGTGGTCCCTCAGCCCGAGGCATTCAGCTGGGGCACACAGCACACATGACCTTCTGGCACCTTATGGTGGTCTTATGTGAGCCTGTGCTCTACATTTCATAGGATCAGCAAGTCTCGGTCTGAGTGATTTTTAAACCACACCCAAAACTCCACCCGGTGATTGACTTTCTGGATGTTTGAGATAAAGAATTAACTGGAACTCATCTCCAAACTAATTTTGGATACAGGGGTCTTCCTTTGCTGAATATGCTCCTTCCAAGGACAAAATCCAGATTTTTACCAAAAAAAGACTTGCAAAGACCAAGGAAACAATAGCTTAGGGAATGATTTGGAGTTCTGTGGATATGGGATAACCGCAAACATTTGCATTTTTATACCCTCTAAATAGGGTAAACAGGCCATCCACCAATATATGGCAGATGTCATGCAACTGTCAACCTCTAAATAACTGCTTTAGCAGGCAACACCAGTTTCATGACTTTTTGGAACAGCGAGTGACTAGGACAGTCTGTAATGACCCGTCTCACATCAAAGTCTACGAATAATAGTGACTTAATTAAAATACAGAAACTTAGAGGGTGATTTAAAATTCGCAGACAGGGTACTCTGTCACAAATATTACACAGTGTACCCTGTTCACCAAAGTCACAGTCCGTACACCTCATTTAGAGATGTGTGGAACACCAGCTTTTCATTGGCGAAGTCCCCATTGGCCCTATCAACATAAAGCTATGTCTGATGGCTTGAAGGAATATGGGCCATTGGAGTAAAGTCATCACACCTTCCACCTAATTTATAGTTGAGGTTTTGATGGGTTTCTTTCCTGTCCATTAGGGACAAAAAATGACTTCCATAGTTTGGGAAAAAAACTCCCAATGTGTGGGGGTCATTAGTTTTTTGTTTTTCAAAAACAGGTGCCAACTTTGGGAGTTTGGTTGTGAAAAACAGTGTTAAATGTTTGGTTGATTGCCATAAAAACTGACTGCAGCCACTCCCCAACAGTTTAGGGAACTGCCACTAAGGTGATTTCTTTCAACACACTGAGGTGACCACTGGCCCAGTGGCAATTTCTAAATAGGATGAACTCTCGCCCATCAAGATCACAGATGTTAAGTTCTACGCCACTCAGATGGGTGGTACTCCATCTTCCATGGCCTACATCAGATCCTTAATGATGATGGCACCCAAGTGGCAGAGCCACTTGGTAGTGCACCAAATCATGCAAACAAAAGTATTTGTTAAAAAAGAAACTACAAAGATTCCTCACAGAATGTCTTGGATTGCGTTGTTATGTAGCAAACTCGGTGCTTCCTTCTCTCAGGGTAGTGCTAGTCCAACAGTTCACTTAATCTCCCTGATGGCCTCCAGTGCCTTGAAACCTTAGGGGGTGACTTGTTTGGGCTTTACAAATCTGGATTTTGGAGACAAGAGACTTTAAGTAAAGGTGTGCGTAAAAACATTTTGTATACTCATGCCATGCACCGAAGGATTATGGAGCCAATTTAAAGTTTGGTACATAGAGTAGTGTCCGTGAGGATGGCGGAGGAGATTTTCTCTGCAATCCCAATGGTTCTCAGCCCTCCAAAGTTTAGATTTGTTTAGTGGCAAAACAGACAACTATGTATATTGAAAGGAACTGAAGTCACTGTGGTTCCCTTCAATGTACAGAATGTTTGGTGTGCATCCACTGATGCTTTTGCTGGAGTTACACCAAAGTTTTCAAAACCTAAGGTCCTTCAAAAACAAACTGCCAATATTGGAGTTTGTAAATAATTGAGTTATTGGTTGAAAGGGGTGAAAACCCTTTTCAAGCAACAACCACAATCCTTGTCACGGTGAACCACAAAAGTCACTTAATTGACCGGTGCCTACCCCTCAGGTAATTGCCACAAAAGCAGACAGGCTTAACTTAGAGGCAAAGTGTAAAGTATTTATGTAGCACACAAACAGTAATAAAGTGAAAACACAACAAAGAAAAAATCTCAAGTCAATTAAGAAATATAGAGTAAATTCTAATAAATTAAATGATACCAGAACAACAAAATTCCAATTAGTAGATCCAGAGCTGTTCATAGAGTTCTGTTCATGAAGGAGGTGGCTGAGAGAAGCAGGGAGAGTATCGCTGATGATCATCTATGCATGCCAAGAGCAGGTTGGATGGCGCGCGCTGTCATTGCTGTAGCACAAAGACACAGTCGTGGGTCACAGACAGTCATTGCTGGAGCTTCCCATTGGTTTTCTCCACGGGCTGTTGTTGCTGAAGAGTGAAGTGCAGATTTTGTGGTGCCGCACGTTGCTAGCGGTTGCTGTAGTGAAGAGGTGGGCAGCATAATCCCAGCAGGAACAAGGCGTCTCGCTGTCAGGAAAATCTCAAAACATCAGGTTTTCACTTTTTTATTACAGGAGAGGCTCAATTTATACCACCCAAGAGTTTAGGACCTAGTGAGGAATCTCTAGGGAATGAGGAACACACTCCAGCAGAGGCCAGCAGGGCTCAGACAGGTCCAGTTGATGGTGAATGCAGTTCCAGTGCAGTAAGTCTGCTGGGCAGCTGCAGGGAGGCCTCTGGAGCTTGTTGTGTTGCTGTAGCTCAGACAGGAGGTCAGTCAACTGGCCCTTGGAGTCACTCAAGTAGCCTGGCATGAATCGAGCAAGTCCAGTCTTCCTTCATAGAGAGTAGGGCAGTTCTCAAGCAGAAGGGCAGCATTCTGGGGGTCCAGGCAGTCCTCAAGCAGCAAGAGAGTCCTCTGGTGGCAGTAGCACAGGTCCCCTAGGGAGCAAAGCAGGCCTCAACCAGCAGAGCAGACTTCTGGGGAGCAAAGCAGTCATTCTTCTTTAATGTCCAAAAGTGCAGGAGTGTACTGAACGGTGGCTCTGCAGGTCACATAGTTTTACCTGGTGCCAGCTTTTGAAGTGGGGGGATTTGGTATACTATACCCTGTTAGATCTGCCAGTCTTCGGGTGGTCTGCTCCCAAACGTTTTGCCTTCAACCATCCTATTGTTTTTTTACGGAATTTGTTTTTGTTGGCCTTAGGCCTTTGTGCACTTTACCACTGCTAACCTGTGCTAAAGTTATTGTGTTCACTCCTTTAAACATGGTAAAATTGTCTTACACCTGATTGGCATATTTAATTTACTTAAAAGTCCCCGGTAAATTGTTTTAACATACACCTTGGGCCTGTAACTCAAATGCTACTAGTGGGCCTGCACCATTTGTTGTGCCATTCACTCAAGTAGCCCCTACTTCTACTGCCATATGCGATGATCTCCCTGCTCCTCGTGGCCCCTTCCACTGCAAACAGAACTCTTTGCACTGGACTGTTAAGGTATCTCTTGCAGGTGGACTAAGTTGGTGCCTGAATCTGCCTCGCACTCCCATTGCAGTTTATCCGGTCTCACAGGCCCAGATACCTGCGAGTAGCACTAAGTTCTTTTTGGCCCTATTTTCATGTAAATCTTTAAAATTTGCATATCTCTGGTTCTACTGATTGAATTTTTGTTTTTGTTATTTTGGTATAAAATTAATTATTAAATTTTGCTCTATTTTACCAAATTGTTGTAGGATCTTTTGGAATGGTGTTTTCACTTTGTTACTGTTTGAAGTGCCTCATAAATACTTTACACATTTCCTCCAAGTTGAGTCTGGATGCTTGTGTGCCAAGCTACCAGAGGGTTAAGCACAGGTTAATTTAGGGTTTGCTTGTGACCTCACCCTGATAAGAATTGTGGTTGCGACTTGAGTAGGGTTTCACCCCCCACAACCCATTTTCTTTCACCCCCACATTTGGTTCTGGAAAGTTCACCCCTTCCCCTGTTAAGGTTCTAAGAAGTCTGGGTGACAAGAGGTGAAGAGGTGTGGCACCGCGGCCAGGGCGACTGACGCTGGAATCTGGGGCTCACGGTTCAATCCCCAGCACCGGCGGCAGGTCAGCCCAGCACCATGTGACTCTGGGCAATAGCTTGCTTAATCTTCCCGACGGCCCCCAGCGCCGGGATGCCTTCGGGTAGCTGTTCGCGCTTTACAAATACTGGATTTACATTTACTATAACAAGCCGTTTGTGTTGTTCATCCATGAGATGGCTGGTTGCATGCTTTCTGTTTTAACACAAAAATTTGGAGATAAGCAACGACCGTGTGCTTATTTCTCTGCTGTTCTTGACCCTGTTGCAAGAGCCCTCCTGAGCTGTCTACGAGCAGTCGCGGCTGTGGCCGCCTCAATAAGACAATCGGCTGGACTCGTACTTAATACTGATCTCACAGTCATGGTACCCCATGCTGTGGATACACTTTTGAATAAGACAAAGACACAGCACCTCACCAGTCCACGTCTGACTGGCTATGAATTAACATTGTTCGCTAAACATATTACGATCAAATGATGTGCCACTCTGAATCCAGCCACGTATCTGCCCCTCCCTTCTGAGAGTGATGAGATTGATAAGCATGACTGTATCGTCCGGACGGAAGAAGAGACGAAAGGACAGGTAGACTTGACTGAATTTCCTTTATCTTACCCACAAGGGGAACTATATGTCGATGGCTCTTGTTTCAAATTACCAGATGGCACTACAACTGCTGTGTATGCTATCACTACGCTGCAAACAGTAGTTGAGACATCACGAGTTCCTTATCAGTCGGCCCAAGCTGCTGAGCTTGTTGCCTTAATACAAGCTTGCGAATTGAGTGAGGGACTGGTTGTCAATATTTATACTGACAGACAGTACGCCTTTGGAGCCGCACATAACTTTGGGAGACTCTGGGCAGAGAGAGGGTTTCTTACTTCGCATGGCACAAAGATTCAGCATGGGCACCTCATATTGAGGCTTTTGTCTGCTTTGACACTCCCTAAGAAATTGGCCATAGTAAAGTGTAGTGCCCACCGGAATAGCTTGCTTAATCTTCCCGACGGCCCCCAGCGCCGGGATGCCTTCGGGTAGCTGTTCGCGCTTTACAAATACTGGATTTACATTTACATTTTACAAGAGGCTAGGGCCAGAATACTTTGTGTGTGCAGGATACAAAGCCCTTTAAAATGTAAGTGGGGAAGGCAAAGATCTGCACCCAACCATCCTCGTAGGATGGCATATCCTGACCACACCCAATCCCCTTTGTCTCACTGGCTGGAAGAAATACACAAACCCCAAAACCAGAGCCATTCACATTCATTCGACTTAGGGCACTGACAAAAGTCACAAATGGTTAGGACAAAAAATTCCAACTTTCTAAGAGTGGCATTTTCAGAGCTGTGACTTAGAATCCAACTCCAGTATTAAAGAGGATTTAAATTACAATTAATTTGAGTATGGACACCATACCTCAATAAACCTCCAATCAAAAGCTATCACTTATTAAATATAATAAGGTAACTCAGAGTTAGTCAATGGGAGTAATAGACCCTACAACAATAAAATTCAAATGTAGGTGTCTATCAGTGCTAGGACATGTAGAACTTAAACCCACATCTCCTACTTTTGAAACAACATGCACTGATGTGAATGAGAGATTGAATGGGGATGTGAGTGGGTTGTAAGTGGGTCTGTGGATGAAGTCATCAGTGAAGTTATCAATGATGTCATCAGTGATGCCACTGACCATGTCATGAGTGATGTAATATGTGAAGACATGAGCAGTGCATTGCAGGGGTGTAAGTTATAGTTTGCTCAGGAAACTATAACTGCTGCATTTCACTGGTTTTGCATGAGTGAAATATGAGCCTAACTATAATGTCCCTGTAACCTTTGTTTTTGGCAGGGAATGCCCAGACATGGGTCCCTTGCTCACTTTGCCACTGGATTCAAGCTAGCCTGGCTGATGAGGGATGTTACCCTGAAACCGGTCCCAGGATGCTTGTTTCCGGTCCAGGGAAGACCTGGCTTGGCAGTTAGGTCTGGACTGTTCCCATGAGGCACAGGGTCAAGACTGATTTGCTTATGGCTGTGTCTTTACTGGGGTGGCGAAGTGAGCTAAAGAACGATGATGGATTCAACCCAGATCTGTGATTGGGGGTGAGTGTCTGAAAAGTTTCAGCGCTCCATTCATCATCTCCTTGTGTATGCCACTGACCATGTCATGAGTGATGGAATATGTGAGGTCATAAGCAGTGCATTGCGGTGGTGTAAGTTAAAGTTTGCTCACGTAACTAAAAAGACTGAATTTAACTGGTTTTGTATGAGTGAAATCTGAGCCTAACTATAATGTCCCTGTAACCTTTGTTTTTTCAGTGAATTTCTATGGTTTTTGTAATTCTATTTCCTAACTATAACATCCCTGTAACCTTTGTTTTTTTTAAGTGACTTAGTAAGGTTTTTTAAATTACATTTTCTAACTGTAACTACTAGCCTTTGACACTGAGTGTGTGAGTGAGTGCATGAGTGTCTCAGTGGGTGTATGAGGGTCTGAGTAGGTTTGCACGAGGGTGTGAGAGAGTATGACTATGGGCTGTAAGTGGGTATTTGAGTGTCTGACTGTGTGGGTGCATGAGTGAATGGGTCTGTGAGTGGCTGAAGGAGTGTCTGAGTTGTTCTCTGAGTGGGTGCATGAGTACCTGAGTGGGTTCTGCTTGTTTTCTGATTGTTTTCTGTAGGCCAAGGTAGAGCTCTCAGAGTTTTACTCTGCGGAATTCCACGAAGTTGCTGAAAAACGTTACCAAATTCCATGGAGTTTTATGAGCGGGTGGAGTATTGCTTGGCCACCCCTAATGAAGTACCCTTTCTCAACACTCTGCAAACACACCTCCTGGCACACTACTGGTTGGGGGATGAAGTCCCATTGGCTGCTGAGGGTCGTTTGGGGCCAAGAACCCCTATTGTTGCGTCAAGTAAATCCCCCACAGTGGGATTGCTGAGCCCTTGTTGGAGGCCCCTCCCCCTTTCTCAATCACTCTGCAAACGTGCCTTCTGGTGCACTAATGTTTGGGGGATGAAGTCCCCTTGGCTGCTGAGGGTTTTTGGGGGGTAAGAACCCCTATTTGTACCACAAGTGAGTCCCCCACAGCGGGACTGCTGAGGCCTCATTAGAGGCCTCACCCCCTTTCTCAACCACTCTGCAAAGGGTTTCCTGGGGCACTACTGACTAGGGGATGAAGTCCCCTTGGCTGCTGAGGGTCACTGGGGGCCAAAAACCCCTATTGTTGCCACAAGTAAGTCCCCCACAGCGGGATTGCAGAGACCTAGTTGGAGGCCCCACCCCTTTCTCTGCAAAGGTGCTTCCTAGCGCACCACTGGTTGGAGGATGAAGTCCCCTTGACTGCTGAGGGACGTTAGGGGCCAAGAACCCCTAACAGTTGCTACAAGTAAGTCCCCCACAGCAAAATTGCTGAGACCTCATCAGAGACCTCAACCCTTTAGTTTGCTTCCTTCTGCTCGTGCTGAACTTTAGTCTGCCTCGTTCTGCTCCCTTCTGACCTATATTCTGCCTCTTACTGCTAATTTTTCAGCGTTATCTTTCCTCCTTCTGATCATTGCTGACCTTTATTCTGCCTGTTCCTGCTCATTTCTGACCTTTATTCTGCCTCTTTCTGCTCATTTCTCAACTTTATTTTGCCTCAGTCTCATCTTTTCCCTGGACCTTGAGGAGAGCCTCAAGTCCCCCGCAGTCCCAGCTGGCCCCCAGCATCTTGGGTGAGCTGGCATTGTTCTTGCACACAGAGAGCTGCTGGAAATGCAGCTCCCTGCATGTGATAGAACTGTTTTTATCAGTTTCCCTGCACGCTTATTTGCATGCAGGAAAACAGATAAAAACTCCACTTTCTGCAAGCGGGAGCAGTTTGACAGCTCCCACTTGCAGAAAGTGGAGTAATGCTTTCCTTTGCTTGGAGGGAGAGCAAAAGCATACAGTTACCTTCCAAAGGTGGGCACCTCGGGAGGTAGAAGGAGCAGGCCCTGGGGGGTGTCTGTCCCCAGGGCCATCCATGGCTCCACAAGAGGGGCTGCACAGCCCCCCTCCATTGTAGTACTTAGCCCCGCAAAAATGTTATACACTAAGCAGATTTTAAATTTAGGCTGTGCTAAAAGGCAGCAGTGCAAAGTAAAACCCCCCAAAAAGATTTGAGGCATAAATAATGTAAAATAAATATTTATTTCCCTTTTTAACAATATTAAACTCACCCTTTCCACCCACAACTCACCCACCCCTCTTCCCAAACAAATCTCCCAATCTCCAAATAATGTCCGAAATTTCCAACAAGAATAAACTAAAGTCCAAACAAAATTCCCGGTCCCAACTCTCATCATTCCCACCCTCTCCACCCATGAAAAAGTCCCACCCACCAAAACAAATATTAAAAAAGGGGGTAAAGAAGAGGGCACTACTAGACATGGTGGGCCAGAAGCTTCTTAAGGTGCCTCTCCATCTGTGCCTGCCTGGCTTGAATGTGTGCCAGCCTCAGCAGGATGAGGCATTGGAAAGTGTGGTCTGATATTGAGGGGCTGCCAGTAGACTTACGCACTGCCATTGTTGCTGAGAGGCTGGAGGTGCTGGTGACTGGCGGGAGCCCTGGTCAGATGCCTCATCCTTCTCCTCCTGGGTCACCAGTCGCTGGTACTCTGCCCGTATGGTCTCCAGCTTCTGCTGCACAGCCAGGCTGCTATATCCTGCAGAGATGGACCAGCTGGAGTAGCTATATCAAGAAAGGAAACAGACAAATTGTAAACAATGCTCTTTGCAAAACATTTGTTTCAAATTATGTAGTGGCACAGAAGCAGTACATTGCTGGTCCCCTAGGTCCTTTTGATTTTGATGTGATTAGAGTCACAGCCATTACCCTCACATGCCTCACATAAAACAAAAGTCAAATGGCAAATGCACTAACTGAAAGAAATTAAGGCAGAATAAGCAGCACATCAGTTTAAAAAATGTTATTTTTTTTTTCCTTTTGAAGGATTTCCTAGTAAAATCTAAACAGAAAGTGTGGAAAAATAAAATTAAATTACCTCTCATTACTGAGTAAGGCATTATGCACTATGGAGTTAAAGTATTCTCTCTCTTGTCGTGCTAAATTAATCGAGGCAAGCTAGCTGGCGCCCTAGTCGTACTTGTTAGTCATACTTTGCTACTCTCTCCAGTCTGCAGCCTGCAGCTGGGGCAGCTGTAATGGACAATTATCTTATTCCAATGGCCCTGCTCTTCTCCAAAATGTCTTTCAATTTTACCCTGACTACAAGGCAGATGTATAATAATGAAAGATACACGTCAGGTATAAAATCATGCAGACATCCTGTCTGCCGTAGGTAGACGGTGGGAAAAGTGATGCACTGCAATACAGGAAAAGGATTAAGGAATGGGATATAGATTGTATTTGGCACGTTCATCACAGAGTATACCATCCACAAAAGTCAAGGCACTTACTTAGTCCCACTTTACTCCCTGGCCTCACCTTCAAAAAAACTTTAGAATTATTTTTTCCAACAAATACATTTGCTTGGCGGTAAGGGAAAGAACTGAACTTACTGTACTGCAGGGCAAGTTAGAGGGATTAAGTGGGGTAAGTATACATTTTACTACAGAATAGTAGGGGTGTCACTGATCATCATCATTTGTCTAAGCTTTAGCTAGTGAGAGAGTCACTGTGGTTGACAAATGTTGAAAGAGAAAAATTTGAACAGGCATAAATCCGTTATGGAAGCTGTGATGAAATATATCACTTGGCCAGAAAAATGTGGTAAATGCCAAGAATGGATGTTTCTAATTTTTGGGAAAACTGGGACAGAATTTCGGAAGGACTAAAGGAGTGAAGTACTGGGAAGTGACTGAGTGGGCATTGGGAGGGAAGGGAAAAAACACACCTTGCTTTCACATTATCATGCATTGAAAACTTGTAAGCGTCACATTAACTGAAGCAGATGCACATTGGCAAAATACCATGGATAGGGAGGTGATGATTGATGATGGGTGGGATACCTAATATCTGGCTCGCTTAAAAAATACTGTGAGTCAAAGGAGTAGAAAGAAATACCCCCAACCCTTTGAATCAAAGCTCTGATAAAACCATTCCAAATCAAGTGAAGTAGGTGAGCACACCCCTATCCAGAAGAGCTCCCTTGTTTCTTCATCCAAGCAATTATCCATTCATCATGTCATTGTTCTAGTATTCTTTACCATTGGCTTTGATACACACCATTTAAGCTTTACATTCTCTTATCCAGTCTTTCACCATTGAAAACCATCAATCCATATATATCCATCCATCCAAATACAGCTCTCAACAAACTTTTCACCAACATCTATTTACCCACCCATGCATCCTTTCACCCATTCACCCATCCTGCTTTAACCCACCTGAACATTCCTTTCACCCACCTAGGCAGGCATCCTTTTACCCATATACACTTTCACCCACCCAGGCAGGTATCCTTTCACCCATATACTCTTTCAGCCATCCTTTACCCATCCATGCATCCTATCATCACCTACCTATATGCATCCTTTTACCCACGCATCCTTTCACTCATATTACATTTCCACCATCCTTTCTCCTTCCATCCTTTATTCCCTTTTCCATCAACTCATCATTGTTAGAGTTTATAATGAACCTTTATATGCTGCTGAGTTGCAGATAGAAGAGGCCATTAACTACTCAACCCCCGCTGTAACTGCTAAAGCGGCGTGTTCATGAGTGAACACCCTCGCAATCAGTATATTACTAATTGTCAATAAGCAAGCAATGTGACTTCCCACCGCCTGTCTCAGCTGCTGCTAGGACTCCCACTTCATGTGTGTTCACTCCACTGGTGCTCTCGCTGCCAGCCCCGGCACTAGTGGTTTGTACGGCTAGAAAAAACATTACACATTTAGATGCCAGATACGCCTCCCCCTATTATTTTTGTTTTAAAAAAATACAGCCACAATACATCACTACTGTTTGGTTGCAGTTTCTTATATGAAAATATCACATTGGGCATTTTGTTTGTTGGCCATGTTTGAAAAGCCAGGTAGTCAAGCCAACCAAAAACCTTTTGTTATGAAAGGGCAGAGCTATGATGAATCTGAGTTGTTGAAGTGCAATGAAGGGGTGGAATAATTGGTCAATGAAGGACATATGGTCTTGATTGACAAATGCAATGGGGCCATCCTCATACTGCCAGCCATTTTCACTGTCATTAACTACTCGTATACTATGATAAATACATACACAACTTTGAGGGGTCCACCATGACCGTGGTCACTCTCTCGTTTTACTGTTTGACCAAGAAAAAGAAAGCCTTCTCAACAAACATGAGTAGAATGCCTTACTTGGGCATGCCATCTTCACTGTAGAGTACCTGACCTAACATGGGTTCTCTGAGTCTTACGATACCAGTCCATAAGATATATAAGGGGAGAGGGAACAGACTAGTACATACAGTTTGAAGTCAAGTTCAGAAACTTGAAATATAGAAAAGAAGTAAATATGATAATGCAAGGATAAGAAGAATTTAGCAAACATTAGATAGAATGAAGAAGAGTTAAAACAAAATAAGAGACAGGCACAGTAAAAAAAAGAAAAAGAAAAAGATAATTCTAAATGTGGAGCGGTAAAATTTAAGTAAAATAATATTAATATTAACAGAAGTACTTACTGGGGCCAACAGATCCATCTGCTATGGCACTTGTAGAGACACCCCCTGGTTCCCTCACCCACCTTAGTAGTTCCATCCCTCTTTATGCCCCTGGATGCTGATGTAAGAAATAAATAAAAAAAGATAAGCAGTAAACTTAATAATCTCCCCAAAAATATTTTGACAGGCAAAGGGAAATACACTAACATTGAACTTTTCTAAATCAGAGGGCCTGTAGTACTAGTATCTATCATGGACCAATTCCTAATTTCCTAAACCTAACCATATTCCAAATTTACTAAACTACATTTTGAAACTGCTAAAAAAATTGCAACGAATGATCTTTGCTTCTCATCTCATTCTCAATCACTCAACCCCCTTTGACGGGCCAACTCAGTCAGCATTTTTTACAATGCATAGATGCATGCATCGCATACTACACATAACTGGGAGATTGCTTGGGACAGTACGAGCTGCAAAAAGAAAAGGAGCAGAGAAGTGAGAGAATGCTAACTCACTAATACTATTAACTATCACTATCTTAGTGACAGGACAGGACAGAGGAGTCTCTGCATGGCTTCTTAAATAATCAGCCCCAGAGAGCGCCAGTGAGTAGGATTAGATTGCGCCGAGCACCTGGTTAGATGATGATCACATACTTTTTGTAACATACACATAACTTAGAACACAACAAATAAATACGTATTATTCACCGAGCCCCACAACTTCAATGCCCAGCAGGTCAAGCAGTTCCTGTTCTCTGTCAAGTATATCGGCCTATGGTGCGTCAGTCGTTGTTGGGTGCACTTGACCCCAGAGGTGCGGCGCACAGCCCAGCGCACCCTCTCCCACCACTGCTGATGCTCCCAGAGGCCATACCCACTGCCAGGGTGGAGGGAAGGTGGCACTGCACATAAAAAACTAGCGCAGCAAACTCCACCTCTGATAAAATGGTGCAGGCTGCACCCCTTTGCGGCAGCGCTGACTGCAAGGTAGGAGGCTGGTGCTGTGGGTAGTTTGGGGAGCCTGGCACTGCCGCTGCCCTGCTCTGCCATGGTGCTTGGTGGGGGGAAGGTGTGAAACAAGAAACAAAAGGAAGGAAGGGAAAAAAAGCAGAAGTAAAGCGAAAAATAAAAAAAGTACAAAAGTCATAAAAAACACCCAAAAAATTACAAACAATGTTAAATACACAAGCACAAAGGCAAACACTAATATAATAAATAAAAATGAGGAGTAGATAAGTTTGTTAGGGGGAGGATTAAAAGAGATTAAAGAGGGATTGAAAAAATAGGCCCAGCACAATAAACAGAGCAAAAACAAGATGGCTGAACCCTTGCAAGCCGCATGGTGCAGTTTGTGGGCAAAGTCTGGTGCGAGAACGCACTTTGCGTTAAAGAAAATATAATATATCACGGGTACGGCAAGTAGCTCTGCCCACTTACGGAATCCATGTAATGTGACAGAGTTTTTGGGGCACTTCGCGGAGTTCTGCCAAGTAGAACTTCACGACCTCCACCCAGGCCTACTGATCACATCATCCAGTGAGTGTAAGTGTTTTCTTAATGTATATGAGTTTTAAACATATATATTAAGCTATTACAAAACTTAAATTTGTATAGTAGGTGTACCAGTAGTGATACTACTCCTAACATATTATGTGAGTGGCTGTGTGACAGAGTGTGTGGGTGAGTGGGTGTGTGAGTGGTTGTATGGATGTGTCAGTGGGTGTATGAGTAATTGTGAAGGTGTCAGTGGGTATGTGAGTGGTTGTATGGGTTTTAAGTGGGTGTGAGATTGTATGGGTATGTGACTGGGTGTGTGGATGTGTGAGTGGGTGTGTGAGTGGTTGGGTTAGTGGTTGAGTGGGTGTGTGATTGGATGTGTGAGTAGTTGCATGGGTTTGTAAGTGGGTGCGTGAGTGGTTTTATGGGCATGAAACTGGGTGTGTATCTGTGTAGGTGAGTGAATAGGTGTCTGAGTTCCTCTATGGATGAGTGAGTGTGAAAGTCAGTGGCTGTATGGGTGAGTGACTGCTTGTCTGAGTACCTGTATAGACGAGTGTCTACATGTGTGAGTGACTGTATGGATGAATGAATGGGTGTGTGAGTGGCTGTATGACTGGGTGTGTGAGCGGCTGTATCTGTGAGTGAGTGGCTGTGTGAGTGGCTGCAAGGGTGAGTGAGTGGGTATGTGAGTGGCTCTATGGATGACTGAGGGGGGTGTGAATGGTTGTATGGGTGAGTGAGTGGGTGTATGAGTGGTTGTGTGAGTCTATTAATGGATGCATGAGTGGTCCTGTGCATGATGTCATCAGTGATGTTACTGATCATGTCATCAGTGTTGTAATATGTGAGGACATAAGCAGTGCATTGCGGAGGCATAAGTTATAGTTAGCTAAGGTAACATAGCAATTTTTTGCACTTTTATGGAACTAATTATAGAATAATAAATCCTACCCACACTCCTCAATGCATGTAATTTCCTTAATGTTTATAGAATTAAAGTAGAATAGTGTATTTGCTATCTCAATATCTGCTCTTTCCCAAGGTTTATGGGGCTGGGTTTGGAATAGTATATTTGACCCTCTCCCTCCCCTCAAAATGTATGCACTGGAGATAGTATAGTTCATTTTACACACCAATTTTTTAAGACGGGAATTAAAATGGTGATTTTTTTTTCCCGATTTATGCACTTTTCCAAATGTCCGTGGGATAGTAGGAATAATTGTATATTTGCCTTTCCCCTTATGCACAAATGTACATTTGTCTCCACATTCATGCACCAAATCGACCCCGTAAATTATGCACTATAAATTACACACCTAAATTATACACTTTACCACTGCCAGACGCATCGTTTGACCTCCTGCGCTGAACTCACAGCACACCACTCCTCAGAGAGCTCCACTGGCTCCCCATCGAGAAGAGCTGCCAGTTCAAATTTCTCACACACACATTGAAGTCACTACACAACACAGTAAACGCATACCTCAATCACCGGCTTCTCTTCCACCAGCTCAACAGACAACTTAGATAAGTATCACTCTCACTTGCACGCACACTCCGCATCCACAGAAGCAGAACAGGAGGTGGATTATTCTCCAACCAAGCCACCAAATCCTGGAATGACCTCTCCCAACACATAAGGTCCTCCTCCTCACATCTTGAATTTGGCAGGAAGCTGAAGAACTAGCCTTTCAATTCGTCTTCTTGCGGGACCATTACGACTGCCTGTACTGAGGCCCAGCCTCACCGCACCCCTACACTCACATACTCAGCACCTGGATACCTTCAGGGGTGACAAGCAGTACTCTGCAAATCCAGGTTACATTACATTACATCACATAACCCCCATACCTGGTTCTGGAAAGTAATTCATTTTCCCTGCCAAGGGTCAAAGAAGTCTCCGATCACAAAAGACTAGTGTTAGGCCTCTGTAAGTATGCTTGAGGTATGTCCTTTGAAATGTAACTAGGGCAGGGAACAGCTCTGCCCCCAACAATCCTGGCAGGATAGCCATCCTGCCCACACCTAGTCCCTTATTGTTCACTGTTTGTATTCCTAGTGGGGGAGCAATTAATAAGCCCAGGCAGCTGGAAAATCCTAGAAGGCCTTAGAAGCTTTTGGGCAGAAAAAAGTCAACTTTCTAAAAGTGGCATATTCAAAATTGTTATCTAAAATCCGATATTACCATTAAAGAGGATTTTAAATTACAATTAATTTGACGTCCTAAAGTGACATTTCCATCAGCTCCCAATCAAAAATTAGCACTTATTTTTTGGACTAGGACAACGCAATATTATCCTGTGAGAGAGATAGGCCTTAAAGTGGTAGAAAACACATTTAGGAGTATTTCACTATCAGTACATGTGGAACATAAAACCACGTGTTTTAAAAAAAATACTATGCACCTAGCCCTTTGGGCTGTTTACGGCCTGTTAGAAATTGGGTCTCTATATGGCAGAGGTGTGCACTATGCCCAAGTAGTGTCATGTAGTTCCTACTAATCCGAAGGACCTGCACATTTGTTGGACAACATAAACTTTGGGTGATTTGCCTAGACTCATTCCGGGCACCCCGCAGGATATGTTGGCCTAGAAACCAGGTAGCTCACAACGCCACCGTAAGCCCCCCTAACCTTACCATGGAGCGAATGGTTTCTGGCAACCACTGAAAATGACAACCGGACCCCTCAGAGATCATGGAAACAGATCAGGACCTTTCACGTAGTCACTCGTGCTTACTAGTGCTTAGAGAAATATACAGAATACACAGGGGGACGTTTTCAATATATTTATTGAACCAATGTTATTCTTGTATAGAATACGTGAGCTGCAATAATCAGTAGACAGAAGCAGATGAAAGTGCTTACAAGCACCAAAAGAGTAAATACAAGATACAGTTCTACCATGGTGCTAAAAACTGTATATAAGCAGGCAGATGATACAAGGCAGTAATCAGGCATACTCTACTATGCAAACCCTACCCTGAGTGTATCTAGAGTATGTGTGGGTGTGAAGACAAGAATCACCACAAGGGACGATCCATCCCCATTACCTGGCGGGAAAGAATGTAGGAGCCCGTCTTGGTCATGAAATAGACACCCCCTCATGGAGATATGAGACCACCGCATTGTGAAGTCTCAGCATGCAGGAGCCCTCGGTGTCAGCTAAAGTGCCATCTCTACTAATCTTTTGGGATGCTCTTTATTTACAATAGAAAGCAGCCTTGCAATGTGCGTATAGATTAGCGATGTTATGGATATAGAGATAGTCCTGTCGCCCCATGGATGAAGATAGAACGACATTTGTACATAGTGCATAGAAGGGCCTTGTACATGTTGTTCGAGGCATCGTCAGAATGTTGTGCAAAGCTAGATGTATTCATAATGAAGTTTCAGAGAAACTAATCCAACAATGGCGTGCACACAAATATGTGCAAAAGGTCACAAATGAAATGTTATTGTGAAAAATAGGACAGTGTAAGAAAATGAGTCGCTACGCTACATGGGCCTAATCCGGTCACATAACAGTAGGGACCACAATCCTAGTCAGGGTAAATCACATACACTCCCTAAATTACCTGTGCTCACCCTCTGGTAGCTTGGCACAGAGTAGTCAGGCATAACCTAAGAGGCAATGTGTAAAGTGATTGTGCCGCACTTAAAAATCTTGTCCCGCTGAAAAAATACCTTGGCCGGAGGACACGTCAAAGAACCGGTGGAGGGAGCAGAGGAAGTGTTGCATTGGCGCTGATCCCTTCGGATGTAGGGGATGTGTCGGTTCCTATCCGAGCAGTCAGAAATGCATCGGTGTCGCACTCTTTCGGATGAAAGCAATGTGTCATCATCGAGCTGCGCAGCCGGCGATGCAATGTCCGTGTACTCGGCTGCAGCAGAGATGCATCGGCGTCGAGGGGAGATGCGTAGGTTCTGACCGGTGCAACGATGGTGATGAGTGGATTTTGCATGAAAAGAGCCAGAATGCCCATGTCCAAGAGCCCTCGACTGGATTGGCACCACTTGGCAGGGCAGGACTCACAGTTGGCACAGTCCAGAGGCTGCAGAAGGGTTGTTCAAAGTCTTTGATATTTCTGAGACTTCAGAACCGGAGGCAAGTCAGCAAGCTCTTGGAGTCACTTTGGACCTGGGGATGTAGAGATGCAGGTCCAGTCATTATCACTCCCAGGCAAGGAGGGCATCAGGGCAGGCACAGCAAAGCAGGAGCCAAGCAAAGTCCAGCAGAGTGACAGTCCTTTCAGCAACACAGCAGTCCTTCATGGTAGAATTAACTCAGGTCCAGAAGTACACTGAAGTGGTGGTGTCTGGGGTCCAGCATGAATACCCAGTTGTGCCTTTGAAGTGGGGAGACTTCAAAGAGGGGCCTTTGAAGTGCACAAAGTCCCTGCTCTTGCTGCCTTGGTGCCAGGCTCACAACAGTGGGATATGCAGCTATTTGTGTGGGGACAGCCACAATCCATTCAGGTGCAAGTGTCAGCTCCTCCCTCCAATTCTGCCCAGGAAGACCCATCATGATGTCAATGGCCCATCAGGATGTGGATGGCCCCTCAAGCACACCTAAGCTCCCTTTGTGTGCAGGTGTCTAGAAGGAATATACAAAGACAAGCTGTCATCCACCCCAGACATGCATTCAGAGACAGGCAGAGGCACAGCATGGTTAAAGTAAGAAAATGCCAACTTTCTAAAAGTGGCATTTTCAGACTTCGAACTTAAAGTCCAGCTTTGCACTAAGTTGTGATTTTAAATTGTGAGTCCAGAGATACCAAACTCAAAATATCCATCTTTTCCCCATTGGGAATGACACTTATAAAATATAATCCCAGTGTTAACCTATTTGAAAGATAGACCTTGAAGTAGTGAAAGATAAATTTCATAGTTTTTCGCTAGCCAGGACATGTAAAACTTAAAAGTAAATTTCCTGCTTTTTAAATATACTTCCCCCTGCCCTTAGGGCTGCCAAGGGCCTACTTAGGGGTGACATATGTATTAAAAGGGAAGGTTTGGGCCTGGCAAAAGGGTTAACTTGCAAGGTCGACATGGTAGTTTAAACTGCACACACCGGGGCATATGTACAGGCCCCTATCGCCACCACAACGTCACTTTTACCGACGTTGTGGTGGCGATAGGGGCTGCGCCATATGTACAAGGCAGTGTTTCACGCTATGGTTAGTGTGAAAGGGGTGGGCATGGGGTGTTGCGGTGGGCGTTTCACCACAACACCCATTCATTTTGACGCTGCCCCCTATGTACAAGGGTGGCGTACATAGGAGGCAGCCCCAAAATTAAGACCAGTTAAATCGTGGTCTTAAGTTGGCGAAAAGAGGGGAAATGCATTATTTCTCCTCGTTTTTGCTTTTTCCATGTGTGCTGCCTTGTACGCACACATGGAAAAAGCAAAATGCCATGGTTTGTTTATGTACAGGAAGGTGTCCCTTCCTGTACATAAACAAATATTTAAAAAAATGCCATTTTGTCACTTTCATGTGTGCTGCATGAAGCAGCACACATGAAAGTGACAGAAAGGCATTTTAGGATTGTTTATGTGCAGGAAGGGACACTTTCCTACACAAACAATCCTCCCCTGCACGCAGACACCCTTGCACTATGGTGCTAGGGACTTACAAGTGCATTAAATATGCCAATTGTGGATAAGCCAATGGTTCCATGTTGTAGGGAAAAAGCACATGCACTTTAGCACTCGTCACCAGTTGTAAAGTGCCCACAATTCTCAAGTCATCAAAAACCAAGTCATCAAAACCGGAGGCCAGAAGCAACAAGCATTTGCAATGCAATAGGTCTCGGATTTACGTGAGTTTAAGCTATTGGCATTGTAAACGGCAATGACTTTTATTTATGTTTTAAAATCAAAAACAATAATAAAAGGCATTGTCATTACAATGTCAATAGCTCAAACTCGCGTAAATGCGAGACCTATTGCATTGCAAATGCTTGTTTCCCTTTCTGTTTCCCTATTTAGTCCCCTCCGCAAATTCCTGTCCAGGCGAAGGAACCAGCTGGAACAAGCCCCCGTGAAAAGCATCCAGCAGTGTGGAGCAGCGTGGGACAGCTGTGCAGGAGGGGGGAGGGGGCGACACTGTTTGATCGCACAGGGCGGGCCGCCTAAGAAGGGATACTAGGCAGCAATCTGCAGGATTTGAAAGTGGTGTTTGCTGCTTTTAGCCTTTCGTAGAAGGGGGAAGTGCTGGTTGGCGCACGCCTCCACTCTCCCACCTGAAGCAGACACCTAACAGGTGTGACTGCGTCCTATATTTTAGTACTGAATAATTCATCCGTTTTTGCATAAAAAAGCTGCTTTATGGTTCTTTTCTGTCTGACATTGTACAGCATCTCCCTGGCTACTGATGTATGTGCCGCCATCAGATTCTATTCATATGCTGGAAGGATAACGGATTCAACAGTGGAATATATTTTTTGTGGTGTCACTGAACACAAAGTAGCAACATTGTTGTAGGAAGAGTGAGCTTTCGGTAGTCATTGTGCCTAAAATTCAGATTATCTCAGGGAGGTGGTTGGAAAATTGCATGTTTTACTCCACTTGTGGGCGGCAAGTGCAACGTTTTTGTGATACCTACAAACATATGCATACATGTGGCTATGTGGCTTGTGTCTTCAGAAATTAAAAAAGAACATCAGAAGATATTAAATTGTTGTGTAAATATTGTGATGGGTTTATTTAAAATTAAGAATCAATACAGAAGGCAAAAAGGTAATGGCTAGTCAATCAATTCAAAATGCTGATAATCCAAATAAAGGCAAAACATCACTGGCAGCAGAGAAGTGAAATCAGAAGCCAGCACCATGTATTCAAAGCAAAGCTTAATGTGAAGTCTGCCTCTAAGAAGCGATAGGGACGTCTCTGGCACATTTCCCCCAAAGGGGACCTTTTATACGCGTTTAGACTGAGAAACTGTACAGTTAATGTGTCTGACACAGACAGTTGCACTGAGGTGCCTACTAGTAAAACTACACATCACATGGCAATAGGCTTGTAGTCTACATCTATTGATTAATCGTGTATTATGCCTTACAACACAAACAATGACATATTAAAAATATAAACAGCATCTGCATTTGGCCAAAGGAAGTGGACTGCACTTGTAACTCCGCCCTCTGAAGAAACATCAGGAGCAACAAACACAGAAATGAATACATTTTAAAAGTGTTGCACTGCAGACAGACCAGAGGACTGACTACAGCGCATACATTTTATTGAAATATCGAAGGTCACATTGGAGGTTTCCCTGAAAAAGAAAACAAACAGGCCAGGCTGTGCCGCATGGGTTTGAAATGTGCACCTTTGAAGACAGGAGTGGGTCTAGCTTGGCCAGTTAAATACTCTCATCCTAATAAACACATTTTAAGCATTGCATTTGCTGTGTTCTAGTATTAATTAGACTGCAGAATTACTAATTGGAGAATCAGTGTTCACAATCCCGTCCTCCCTTGAAAACAAAACTCCAGCTTATACACCACCATCCGCAGTACAATTGTGAGAGAAAACGGATATTTCAGTTTTACTCCCTCACAACAACTGTACTTCTTGATTTCAGTTAAAAATATGGATTTGTCACATTTCAGACATTAATACATTTTTATACACTGAAGACTGCAGGGAGTCTAAACGCTCCACGCTGTTGGATCATAAGAGAAGAAAGGAGCAAGAAAGACTTTGATTTGCCGAGCTTCACATGTGGGCAAGAGTAGACGCCGAGATTCTAGTCCCATCGGCTGCAATTGTACTATTTGGCTACAGACAGAAGTGTTTCCCGGCATGGTTTCATAAGGGGGCGGGGGCGGGGGCTTTGGGCTGGTGGTATCCATAGTGTGAACCCGTGAATCTCTTGTCTTTTTTGTGCTCGGGGGCTGCCACTGGGGTCCCTGCTCGTCTCTTAGGCGGGTGAGTCGGTGGCTGATGCTTGCTCCGCACTCCCGACGTCCGGGCTCGTGTGATTGGGCCCGGTGAGCGGTACTTAGGCACCAATGACGGCATTGGTGATGTATCAACAGTTCCAAGGCTGTTATTCGCATCCACTATTGTCCTCGGCGACTCGTGCCCTTTCCTGTCCTCATGCGCGTACTTTACACCAAAGATAAAATATGAGGAGGCTCCGGGCACTTGCTGGGGCGTGTTGTCGCCCTCAATGCGGCGGCCTGTGGTACCGGGAGCGGCGGAGAGCTGCAAATAAAAGGTGCGCCCCTTAATCTCCGTGGTGTGTTAGGGTGCAAGTATTTAGCTAAACAGTACCCCCGTTTGGTCAAAAGAGCAACGGGAGATGGAGCGGCTGGGGGCAACGCCACTGTTTTGTCCCGCATGCGTACGATGTAAGGCATCGCGTGCATGCGAGACAAAGAGTGCGAATCCATCCACCAATCACACCACAAACAAGCATTGAAAATGCAATAGGACTCGTATTTACGCGAGACCTATTTCATTTTCAACAGAAGTGCGTGCGTGAAAGAAGGCATGGACGGGAAAGGGTGGTGTGGGTGGTGATGGTCCAAGAAGTTACGGACTAGGGAGGGAACGGGGAGAGGCAGGGGAACAAAACTGTGTTGGAAGTAAAGGGGCCGATAGCCTCGGAAGGAGGAAAATGACGACATGGTCGTCAGGAGGCGGGATTAAGTTCCCGAAAACCAATCAAAATGCAGCATTTAGAACTGCGGCCAATCAAAATGATCGGCGGAAAGTGGGCGGAGCTTCCCCCGCTATACTGTATACAGCATCTCTCGACGAGACAGCGCATGCGCTGCCTAGTCCGAGACCTAAAAAGGTAAGGGGAAACCACTCTAAAGATGCCTGGTCTAACACACAAGTAATACAAAATAATAATATAAAAACAAATGTATTTAATATCTCTGGCTGTTCTTTTCATGTTATTAATTTTTACATAATATTCACAGCATTATTGTCGGCCAAACTACCGTTCCTAAATACATTTCTTTCATTTTTCACTTTAAGTGATTTCAGCAGAACTGTCTGTCATTATTCAAAATACAATCCAATAAAGACCGGGCTTTCTTTAAGTTTTCAGTGTATTGTCAGTATCCCAAATTTGAGGAGGCAAGCTTTAGCGTATGCACTGGGAATATAATCTTTTTATGACACAATTCCTTTTGTGAGAACATGAACTGAAGGGCCGCCCCTCGAGAGCATATTGTTCTAGCTTGGGAATTTGCCGCACACAGTAATTAGTCAGCTGTCATATAACGTATTTCTCCTTGACATTTATCACACTGAGATCTGTTTTTATAGTCCTGGAAATTGGAAGAAAAAAATTAGGATAGCATAAAGCGTTATGATGGATTTTATTTACAGTGCTTTTGCTGCAATAATTCCTAGGTTAGTGTTATTGGATTTAGACATTAATTTACAATAGTAAACAGATCAATGCACGCCCTACGACATGTTTTCCAAATCCACGATACACAATTTCCTTACTAAAAAAAAGAAAAAGAAGATAGTCGCCCATCACTAGAAATTATTTCAAAAAGCACTCTGCATTACCTGACTTTTGCGTAACTGCAAGATAAAAAAATATACATAGAATACCTCACTATTTTCACTGCTGGCAGTCCTGGGGCTACTAAGTTTTGATAAATGAAGCTCATTCTGCACCTGCGTGATTAACAATCTGGTAAATCATAACAAAAACATTGAAAATAATAATTGTTTCCACTACTGGAGTTTGGTGAAAATAATATTTTTGTACTTCAAGGAACAGCATTATCATTAACGTTAGCTAATTGCGTCGCACTGTAGCCAAAATCTCCCGTAATATTTTTGTTGTCGGAGTTTTTCCTGCAGACAGTTCTCAAGTGTTATTTTAACGAAATAGGAGACTAAAACTCAAAAACTTGAATCATATGAAAAGAATTCAGGTGTTTCTATGTCCTTCAAAACAAATATTTCCTGTTTTTTTTTTGTACCTGCAGCTTTCAACAAAACCACAGATTTGATAAACTTTGCAAATATTTAAACATGTTTGAAAGTGTGAGAGTAAAGCCTCTTTACTAAGCATCTGATATTACAATAAATGAGATTAAAAAGCATTTGTCCTTCTTTCTCTATATCTATATCGATATCTATGTCTTTATCTATATTATTATCTATATCTATTAATTAGACAATGGTGGCTGCAATTGTGTATACAGTTGGGTCAGACTTTTCATAGGAAGAGCATGTTTTTTTGTTTTGCTAATAATTTTGAAGCCATTTGACAAATCACAAATCTGCACAAAAGGGGTGTGGGGGGAGCGCCAAAAAGAGGAATTTTCCCTGTTAATTCCTTTAGGAAACTTTCCTCTCTGACACAAAATAAATGGCTGTACAGAATGACATGAAATTTGTCAAAAAGTTAGAACATTATTCAGAAAGCTTGCTTTTTTTGATTTGGTGTTAATTCGTTCAGCTGTTTCCGAGGAATTAGCATTTAAAGAGTGGTTCAGGTTGGGAGTGAAGGGATTAACCTTCAGAAAAAATTAGGTATATCTGAATGGTTGATTCCACAGGAGTCTTATAGAACTCCCACAGAACTAAAACATTTTTAAAAATAGCCTATTCTGATTGGCCAAAGGAGCTTTTTCTCCCTTTGGTCACTGTGATACCACAGTACCGGTTCTGCTACCGTGTTACAGAATGATCTGGCAATACTGAAGAAAATGATGCAACAGACATTACAGTACTCAGTGACTCAGTTCCCAAGTCCTAAAAAAAAATGAAAGGCCACATAAGGATGCGGAGAGGATCACCAGTACCACAATACCAAACCTGGAATGGCGGTACCCAGTACACGACTCCCATTGGTGCCATGGTACTTGTACTGTGGTACCCAATAAACCTTTAAAACAATTATAAGGGTCTAGTCATAGACCAGATTCTGTAGCAAACTGTCATTGTGCAGACATTAGGCTGTGCAAAGTGGAGTTTAGACACCCCACAGTGGGTTTGGCACAGGCCCTTTGGCAAGCCAATATTGCAGAGCGGATTGGCTGCTCCTGGGGCTCAGGGTCATAAACTGGCTGCAAATCAGGACATTGGCCATTTACAGCAGTGGTTGGCTGCTCCCAGGGGTTTGGCTGAGAGACATGGCCAAAGTTGAGGCTCTATGACTAACTCCCAAAGCACATGGCCAATGGCTGCGCGCACCAGTGGTTGGCTGCTCTGCAGTGGGTTGGACACAGGTTTCTTAAGTGGATTGGGCCTATGCATAATATGATCGAAAACACACATAAATTCAGTAAAAACCAATGGTTTAAGTGACTTTATAGTTATGTATGATAATAGGATTTTGTTTATGTTACAAACAGCAGATATTCACTGACAAAAACAAAGGTTAAAGTGAAACTGTAGTTTGGTGATGAAGTGAGAAAGCCAACGTTTAAAAATTGAAATCCCCCTCAAATTCACCAGTTATAATTTAGTGAACTTGCTATGAATTCCTTTCAGTCATGCACTGCTTATGACCTCACATATTACATAATTCATGATGTGTTAAATGATACCATTGATGACATCAGTGACAAGATCTTAAATTACATTACCCTGCCCATACTACGCCCTAATCAAGCAATCAATCAATCAGGGGGTTGAAATTGTGCTACTCACCCGTGAGGGTCTTAAGGCTCTGAGGGGGAGTAGGGGGGGGTGCAGCTTCGGTTCAGCCAAAGATCCAGGTCTTGAGGGTTTTCCTGAAGGTGTGCAGTGTAGGGGAGCATCTGATGTTGACTGGGAGTTCGTTCCAGGCTTTGGCCATGATGCAGGAGAAGGCTCTTCCACCCGCTCTGGTTCTGCGGATGCGCAGGGTTTCTGCTAGGACAGGGTCAGCGGAGTGTAGGTTTCTTTTGGGTACGTGGAATGAGACTCAATCGTTGAGGTATTTGGGTCCAATTTTGTGGAGGGATTTGTAGGTGTGGGTGAGTAGCTTGAAGGTTACTCTCTTCCCGACGAAGAGCCAGTGAAGGTCTCCCAGGTGTTGGGTGATGTGCTCATGTCGGGGGATGCCGAGGACGAGTCTGGCCGCGGTGTTCTGGATGGTCTGTAGTTTGCATAGCAGGGATTTGTTGATTCCAGCCTAGAGGGCATTTCTGTAGTCCAGTCTGCTTGCTATGAGTGCGTGGGTGACGGTCTTTCTGACTTCGGGGGGATCCACTTGAAGGTCTTGCGGAGGATGCGGAGGGTGTTAAAGCAGGTGGAGGCCACAGCGTTGATCTGTCGGGTCATGTGGGTGGAATCCAAAAGGTCCCATTTTGTGATAAAAATTTCAAAAAACGCTTATTTTGCCATAAGATTTGCATGTCGTGGGGCTGGATTTATGGCCCCATTGTAGCCGTTGATCTGCAAATTCTGGCTGGGAGACGCTAACCGAGTAAAAACACCATGTCCCAGTTACCACAAACTCATGCAAGCTTTATAGCCACATGTTAACCCCATTTGCTTGTTCTGTGAACCTGAAACTAAGTTCCTTGCCCCCGCTGATGGCCCGGTATAGATCCACATGCCAGTGATGGGTCGAAAATCCCACAGCAGGATCCATGAGTCCTAAAAAATGAAAAACAACAGTTCCTGCAAGTCATTTCTGCAGTTGGAGTTGAATGCTCCCAGTGGGATGATCACAGGTCCTGGCAAAAGGCCCAGCACTATTACGCAATCATGGAGGCGAAGTGTGGAAGGGTTTGGATAACCTCCGCAGGTTGGGCGCAGGGCCTGGTTAAACCCCAAGCCATGCGTCCATCCCCTGTTGTGCACGGTCGAATACCTTAGATAGCTGGTGCTGGTTATAAATAGATGCTTAAGGCCAACGAACAGGTGTATGTGGTATATGATCTAAACATTTCAGAACTTCCCTAAAAAAGGGTGAAAATGAAGTTCTTGTTAGCTTTGGCTATAGGACCTAAGTATAGATTTAACAAAACCTCAGAACTTCAGTCCAAAAATACAGTTCAAGTACAGTTCATGCTTACAACTTCACGATATTTATAGCAATTAATAGTAACACCTGCAAGCAAAATGAACAACTCATACTTAGACCAATTAAATGATACTATTTTTAGCAGTATTCTCACTCAAAGTGGTAAGGGTAACGTGATGTGTAGTGTCAGGAATAGGATAATTCACAACATTTTTAATTGCATCTGTTTCATTGAGAGTGAGGTGATGAGCATTGCATTTGGTGTGCTAGTTATGGCTTGCATTTCTATTGTGCAACTTATGAATTGTGGTCCTAACCATATCTTTGAAGTTCAGTGTTTTTTCCAGTATTCACTACATAGCTATAACTGCACTTCAACTGTGGTATTTTAAGTCATTTTATACAGTTTGTTAGATTATATATTAACATGCTATTACCAAATTGCCCATCAAATGCAATGCATATGACCTCACAATATTATAACAAAATATAGCAACACCTAAGAGCACAATGTCACCAAATCTTCGGATGGTGGAGAAACAACCTATCAGGGCTAGGCTAGTGCTTCTTCCCACAAGAAGTGGTCAGTTAGAGGGTGTAGGCACCGTAAAGGTAGGCAGCTCATTGGCTACTATCTGTTCTCCCCCTGTCATGCCCCTAAATTTAGAATTTAGGTGGCATCCCTAGACCTAGAACATAGATTCAATGGACAAAAAGAAGATGATGACAAAGAAGACTGGATGCCCGAGAATTGAAGCCCCGCTGCAAATTGGTGCCACACCCTACCTGCTGCCTCTGGGAGTTTGACAGTTGTGGTGTGCTGTGTCGTCCTGAACCTGTGAAGACTCCAAGAACCCTGGAGCTCCTCCAGCATCTGCAAAATCACCAAGAACCTCTCTTGGAGTGAAGTTATCACTCCCTGCACACCTCAGGCACCGAACTGACTGAGTCCGGTTTGTCAACATGCTGCTCCCCAATGACTTCGATGCAGCACCCAAATCAAAAGAGGTACACCAGCTCCAGGAAGGTTTGATCTGTCTCCTCACCAAGTTTGGAGACACCAGGATCTACCGGAGTGGCGACTTACTAATACCCAGGGTACCAGACTCTGTACAGCAAACAGCAAGATGAAGAGTCAGTCGCTGACTCCAACGATACCAGAAGCAAGCGCCCATCAAAGGTTATAGATACCCCATATACCTACATCCTGAGTGGCCCAGCTGTCCTGAAATCGCCTCTCCAAGTTGTGTGCTCCAGGACTTCTCGACCCACGCTGCCCGGCTGACCTATCTGCTCTGCTCCCGACCCCACCAGCCCTGGTAACGAAGAACCAGCTGTGCTCCCGTGGTTCTGCAACCCTTGCGACCTCCTCCCTTCAGTGGGACCTATGACCTCATGAAAGGTACCCTGATTGAGGGCTTTGGGCTCACCACTGAAGAATTCAGAATGCATTTCAGGGAGACTCAAAATACCCAGAGTCAGTTCTGGGTGGAATTAGTTGACTTTTCAGTTAAAACACTAGTTGGTTGTTTAACATGTAACAATGTGCATGACTATGAAGGGCTGTACAATTTGATTATGAAAGAGATTATTTTAAGTAATTTTTACAATGAGAAGTTACATCAGCATCTGGTAGACCTAGGTCCACTTTCTTCTCTAGAGTTGGGGAAGAAGGCAGACCACTGGGTCAAAACAAGGGTGACCAAAAAAAACTACCACTGGTGAGGGTGACCAAAAGAAAGAGGCCAAAAAGACCCCCAAGGGAAAGATGGTGACCAAAAATATATATTTTTTTTAATACTTAATCAGGCTTCCTGAAAACCTCCTCAGGAGAGTGGGTCCATAAACTCTTTAGAGTCCAAGGGTGGGTCCCAGGGTAAGAACTGGGATCCCAAGAAGGTTTGGTGTTTTGACAACTGGACACCGAACTGGAGACCCTAACTGTAGAAACAAAATGAATATCTCTAGCACTCCTGCAGTGAATGCAGAGTTGATTCTCCAGATCAGATCACAGGTGAGCCCTGACCATGTCAAGGTGCTCACTGAGGCAACTCTAGTCTCAGGGGGAGGGGTGGATGTAGCTTCCCTGGCTGTCTGACACAGTAACCTTGAGTGGTTCAGACAAGAGCCAGATATAACTGGGATTTGGGTGGAGGCCTTGAGAGGCACTGGTGCCAGCATCACCACAGTGACTGAACAACTGGTGTCCTCAGATCAATATCTGCTTGGAGAGACATATACAGTCCTCAACACTGACAATCAAGCTAAGGTGTATCAAATGGCCTTGGTGACCTTAGATTGGGAAGCAGTTATTGGCCTCAAAGGGTGGTGGACTCTTCTGCTATCCCGTTACAGTGTCTGCTTGGCAACAATTTCGAATACTTAGCATGGGCTGAGGTAGAAAAGAAAACCCATGCAGCCATGTTTGGACATCCTGAATGTGTGTGTATGATAAAGCAGAGTACAGAGTAGAACCCAGGGTGAAAAAGTAGGGTTGGAGCCTGAAATTATGAACCAACCTTCCAAGAGAAAGGGCAGGAAGTCTGGAAAGCCAGCTTCTATACAGACACCAGATCAACTCCCCTTTCCTCAGGGTGAAGACTTGTCAGTACCAGAAGTAACTGAGCCCGAGGATCTAGGGCCTTAGACGGCAGAGCTCCAGGTCCCAGGTGGACTCTTGGGGGAAGATCTGTCCCAGGAGTAGAGAACCTGCCCCAATCTTGAAAGCCTAAGGCAGCAAGCTGCTGATCAGGAAAGGGGAAGTGTCAGTGGTTCCCACATGACCTCTTGGGAGGAGGGAGTCCTATACACTTAGGCCAGAGACCCCAAACCTGGTGCCACTAGGAGAGTGGTAGTGCCTCAGCAGTTTAGAGAGCTTCTCCTAACATTGGCCCATGACATTCCCCTAGCTGGGTATCTTGGACAGACAGAAACTTGGAGTAGTTTAGTCAACCACTTCTACTGGCGATGAATATCCCAGAAGGTGAAGGAGTTTTAAAACTCTGGTGCCACCTGTGAAGTCAGTGGCAAGATAGGCAGCCACCTTAAGGCCCCCTTAATTTCACTTCAAGTGGTTGGGGTATCCTTTGAGAGGGTTGGGATTGACATTGTTGGTCCCCTTGATCTTCATACAGCATCAAGAAGCTAATTCATACTAGTGGTAGTGGATCATGCCACTAGGTATCCTGAAGCCATTCTCCCAAGGAAAAGCACTGCCCCCGTAGTGGCCAAAGCTCTCATTAGTATTTTTACTAGGGTTGGGTTTCCTAAGGAGGTAGTATCAGATGGAGTGTGAGAGGCTGGATCAGTATATGATGTACACTTATGTAAGTGGACACCTTGCACTGATTCTGACAACCCTTATGGTGATTTTAGTTGTCTTAGACAACCTTAGAAAGATCTCCAAGTGGTAGCTGTGGAGAGCAGCCTTCAGGCTTAGTCCAGAAGGAGTGTAAAGCAGTTTGTTTTACCAGAACATAATCTTTTAGGTATCGATTAAGTTAAAAAGAACCACACAGTGTAGTTATAAAAATATGTATTTATTATAAGACACTCACAAACACATACAGATATCTCCTAGCCGGAAATATATACAATGCACACAATACTTTGCAATAGAAACAGGTAAGTAGCACAGAATACACAGTGGTACCCAGGGGGAGACCAAACCAAATATTAAAATAGTGGAATGCGAACCACAACTCGAGTCAAGACAATACTCAGAGGACGTAGAAGTGCAAGGGACCCAAGGAATATCTAGGAGCACCACAGAGGTCGTGTGCAGTGTAGGAACACGGCCGCGTTCTACGTACAAATCAACGTGTAAGTCACAGTTGCAATTTTAAAGAAAGAGGACCCTTCACAGTGGACCCTGAAGAAACCATGTGGAAGACAAGAGGTTGTAGAGCCACCCCACCAGTGGATACCCTTGGAACCAGGTTATCTGCACCAGGAAAGCCGGGTGCATAAGTGTGAAGTGGCATCGTAAACCGTTGTCGAACTCAATGGGAGACTTCAGAAAAAAATGCAGCTGCTGGAGAATGTGAAAGTGTCCGGTGAAACCCAAAGGTGGATTCAAGATAGGAAAAACCTGCAAGTAGAGGGGACAGAGTCTTTGCCACTCAGGAGTGACCAGGAGGCACAGAAGAAATATGCCCACTGATGACGGGTGTTGCAGGAGAGCTGATGGTGACTGGTACTGCTGCTGTGTGGACCAGGCGATGCTGTGGAAGACCAGGAGCCATACACAAGCTGTCCCACATCGGATGTCGAGAGTTGAGGGGTCGGTGTCCGGCGGGAGCACCAACAAACCTTGGCAACTGCAACCAGTGTGGAAGTTGAAAGAGGTGCACTGTCAGGACCAGCAAGGTCCAGGAGACTCAACACAAGCAGGGGAGTCAGGACAGGTCTGAGCAATTGGGGGAGCCCAAAGAATTCAAAGATGACCTTTAACAGGACCCACAGGCTGGAGGCACTGGATTCACAAGAGGACCTCGAGTGGCTTACCAAAGAAGCAGGCCCACAGTGCAAGCAATGCAGTGTGGTCAAAGATTCTGGTCACTGGAGATGCCTGAGGTTGGGGCTACTTGGAGTCCAAAGATCTTGATGGAAGGAAGCCAACAAGCCTTTGCAATGGCAAGTCGATGCGGTGCACAGGGGTTTGGTTCCTGCGGCTCTGATGAGGGATACTGGCCTTAAACTTCGTGAGAGGACAGGGCAGGCCTTGCGGGATGTAGAGAATCACTACCTGTGTTGCTGAGCCTTTTGAAGTCCGTGGGCACCCAGGATCAGCAGACCGATCAGCTTAGTTGCGGTGCCTGCAGATGCAGGGAAGTGACTCCTTCACTTCAAAGGAGATTCCTTCAGGTGTCTTGGACGCCCACAGGCCTTGGAAGGTTTCCTTTATGGAGCACAGGCATGGACGTTCCAGCAGACGAGCAGGGCGAAGAGATCAGGAGCAGCAGGAGTCTTCTCAGTTGCAGCCTTGATGGCCAGAGCGAAGTCCAGCAAAGTCCAGAGTGCCCAGACGGTCGAAGTTAAAGTTGTTTCTGAATTGAATCATGTCCCACGATGAATCTAGGGACCCACCATCAGGTAAGCCATTAAGTGCCCTAAGGAAAGGGCTGGGACGATTCAGGGTTCCCTCCCAGGGGAGGGGTTGGACAGTGGGGAGGATACTCCCATGCCCTTTGTCCAGTTTTGCGCCAGAGCGGGAGTCAATGGCTCCATGAGCTGGTTTGAACTGGACTATGCGAGGAAGGCATGAAATGTGCCCTTCAAGCAGGCTGAGTGGCGCTGGCAAGCGATCACACCCTGCCCCAATACACTAAACCCTGTCTGGTAGGTGGTCACACCTCCCTCTGACAGGATACCTATTGTTTTGCATTCCCCTGCTCGAGCTTGGCTCAGCAGCAGGAGGGCAGAATCGTGTCTCTGGTCGGCAGCAGCCATGTTCTGCTGTCTGGGCCTAGAAGATTGGTACTGGGATCACTGAGGTCCTTACAGAGGGCCTTTACAATGCTTGGAATTATACCTCCCACACCATTTACAGTGTGGGGGTATGACTTCAATGTGTTTGATACCAAACACGATAGGGTTCGATACAGCCAGTTTCGAGATGGGCATCGCATAATGACGTGGTGCCTCTCTATATGTTATATGGCTGTCTCACTTACAACCTGGGAGAATGGACTCCGAAGACTGTAGGGGTGGCCTGCTCATGCAGGGGCACCCTCACACTTAGAACCAAGCACCCTGCCTTCAGGATTGAAAATGCCTAAAGTAGGGGTGACTTATAGGTTTTAAGTGCAGTGACCCTAGATATAAGGAAACATGTATCTTTCGTAAGTGGTGCTAGCACCAGCTTACACAGGCTGCAATGGCAGTCCTGTAGTGAGAGTTTGAATGGTCTCCCATAGGTGGCATAATACATGCTTCAGCCTATGGGGGACCCCTGGGGCACCTATGCCCTGGGTACCTTAGTACCATATACTAGGAACTGATAAGGGTACCCCAGTATCGAATCTGGGATGTACCTAAGTACTTACCATAACAATTTAGGGGAGAAAGCAGAGAGACTGGGGTCCTGATTAGCAGGATCCCATTCAGACTAGTCAGAAACAGCATAGCAGCAGGCAAAACATGGGGGTAACCATGCAGAATGATCCTTCCTTCCTACACAGAGGTACAAACTTCATGTCTGCATATTTGATACATATGTGGACTTGTTATATTCCATATAGGTACCCTATATAGGCGCAGGTAACCTTGTAACCTTTCATCTATATTCTTTCCTACATTACACACATAACGGTTTTTGAGTACTGACCTTTTACCTAGATATGACACTGCATTCAGAACGCGGGTTTTTCCCTGGTTCGATTCTCATACATTATGCATGAGGCTTCTTGGAAGCACAGCAGGACTAACAGTAGGATTACCATCTCCTGTATAATATCTCTGTATAAAGTTTAGGCCCAACGTCATCCTTTAGGCTGACACAGTAACACAGCAAGGTAGGACCCCTGGGGAGACCTATGGGTATATATACAGCACATCTTGCTTAGGAAGAGAGAGGAGACCGAGACTTCCCGTCTGACACACTGACCAGAGACGCTGGGGTCCCTGCATGCAAACGCTCTAGCTAGCAGTGGTCTAACATCCCTCGCGGGGTGTCCAACTCGAGACCAGGACGGGGTCCCATATTCTCTCATTCTCAGGTAATGGGGTTGACTAGATCCTAGAGGGATTCTTGGCATAACACCTACACAGATGCTAGGTACATTTAGGTACATCTAGTTAGGGAAGCATCGTAGGAGTACGCACTTTCTATCGTGTGTTTTATGTACGTGTATATATTCATGATTTCTGCAAGATGGTAGAACTTTACCATCCCTTTACTTTCGTAGTATTGCTAATCATATATCTCTGCTACTGTCTAATGGTTGTTGCAGCTCATCTACACTAGAATAACAACTGTTCAATAAATACTTATTGAAAATGCACAGACTGTTTATTCCGTGTATCTCTCTGAGACAAACTAAGTGAGCACGAATGACTGAGCGAAAGGTAGTATATTGTTTCCACGATTCTGAGGGATCAGGGTTGTCATGTTCTGAGGTTGCCAGAATCTATTCTCTCCTTGATAAGAGGAGATTATAGTGGCACTGTGAGCTAGCTAATACAGATAGGCTAACGTATCCGGTGGGGGTGTACGGAATCAGTCTGCCACCAATCCCACAGTTCATGCTATCCAAACGCGCAGATCCTGTATAGGTAATATAGGAACTACACGACATGGCGCCGCCAACGTTGGTTGGGTACTTATTTAACAGTAGAATCTGAGTAGTTCAGTCGAGCTATTCTCAGAGACCCCTACTCACAAAACACCAGAGACGTCTGGAGTGGGTGGGCACAAACTCCGCCACAGCTGAGTAGGCTAAAAATCCTATGTATTGACTGTTGGTTAATCAAGCTTGAGGGCACAGTGTTCCTAAAATTGTGCATAACACCTTATCTTAGTTCCCTTGAAAACTATTTTAGTGTTCTAAAAACAATGACTAACCAAGAATTAGACCCACTGCAAAAAGCACTTCCCCTCACAGATGGTGAGGAAGATGCAGACGAAATACAAATTGCACCAAATTTTAGAAATACGGTCACCCTGAGACTGCTAGAGCATGGTTTATCATCTAGCGGTGGCATAGTAGTTTTCGTGATTGAGGCACATGAATGAAACAGAACAGAGGTATTTTATTTGTGGGTTACATTCCCAGCAGCAAATGCAAGAACAAAAACATTTCACTCCTACACAGAAGGAGATGCACCAGCGGAATACTGTCCGTTTGAGGACATAGAGGTTCCGCTCACATACCAGGAACACTTATACTGGTTTAAAGGCGCCCTACCCCACATAAGAAGAAGAGTAACACTCGGCCTGCTCGGGAGAGAAGTGGCAACATGGCCAATATTAGCGGCCTACACACCACATCCTGACATTGAAAAAATGCCACCAGGAGACTTACTCATACAACATAAAGATTTAATTTAAATCTATAGGAACTTGATGCAATTCGTCATGAGGACACTTACAGTCCAACCAGCAATAGTTTCAACACATGGAACTCAAATTCAGGGTACAGCAACTAAAATTACACCACAAACATTACACGCGGTAATGGGTAAAATGTCCACAAAACGTGAACAAATGCCATTCTGGGTAGCTCAGAAAATAGCACAGCTAGAGGCAGTATTCCCAAATACTACCCCGTATGAAAAACACAGAATGCTAACAATCTGCTTGCCCATGGGGATAACTCCACAAGTAGAGGATTGTACCACTTGGGTTACAGTCTTTGCTGCCATTTATACCAGAACTCATGGTATCCCGTCATTAGCAGTAGTACCTGATGTATTGAGACAAATACAAAATGAGTATGGAGCAGAACCTGCCCTAAACTTAGGAGTGAAGTTACTAGGTAACTATGCCCAGGTATCAGCCATAATACTAGCTAACATTAAAGGGGAAGCAGCTTCAGTGGTATCCGCCAACGCCTAAGGGAGTTCAGTCCTTTAGAACAAGAACACGGACTACTGAAAATAATTGAAACTGCATATGCAGAATCAGGTAGAGACAGTTTGGGTGGGAAAGCTTTAAAACCCACAACTGATGGGCGGTCATGAAAAGGACACTTCTAAGCAGACACCTGCTTCAACAAAAAAGAAGTGGGACAATAAAAAACAACAAAACTTTAAAGGAAACAGATCTCAATCCCGAGGTAGATCTCTGCCACAGGAGCCCTCCGAAAAGAGGTATAACCTTAGGAATAGGGATAATATTAGGAAACCTGACAGGTATCAGGATACTGATACATGTTCCTCTCGTTCCATTCAGGGTTAATCGCAAAACTTCGAGAGGGAAGGAAGGTCAGACAGACAAGATGAGCGTACAAGGTCCAGAGACAAGCAGCATGCTCAGGATTACACTTCTAAAAAAGAAGAGAAACCAAAGCAAAAGCCACAGTTCAAAAAGAAGAAAGTTGCAGGTCTAAAGATCAGACATGCCCAGAATTCTGAGGACTCGACTACTGAACGGGGATTGGGCTCTGACGATGCTAGACAGTGCGGCAGAAGTAACAATAGCTCGCCAGAACCTGAAGGAATTTCTGGTGACAGCGGACTTGAATGATTATATCACGGTAGAAACACCCAATACTAGGGTAAGTGTCCCACATAAAGTATATGAAATAACGCTCCAAATGGAGGGGGACAATTGTAGAACAGTGAGAGGTCTCTTTTGGGAGAACCTGATGTTTGGCTATGATATTTTATTAGCTGAACAAGATTGGCCGCCAGCATTCGTCATGGATTGCCCTAAAGGAGAAACGGTAATTCTTCCGGCATTCTCAGACCATATTCCCAGACACTTACAACATACATACGCGCAGGAGTGAGCGGTAGCCCAGGCTCCGGCATTATACAAAAACCATGTTGGATGTGATGAGGATTCAACCCACCACATAATTCCTTTGAAAAATACTCCGACTGCAGAGAGGCAGTATCCAATAAAGCAGGAAGCTAAAAAACATGTCAGGGAGATCTTAGATCAACTTGAATACCAAGGGGTGATTGAAACTTGCACCTCACCAATGAACAATCCTTTGTTTCCTGTCATGAAACCTGACAATTCATATCGTCTAGTTTTAGATTACAGACATTTAAACACTTGCACTAAGACATTTGCAGTCCAGAATGCACACAGTGCCGCATTAATGAATAACATTGTGCAGAAAAAATATAAAACAACACTTGATATCTCAAATGGATTTTTCTGCCACAATATAGCGCCTGAAAGTAGGCATCTAACAGCCTTCTCAGCGCTAGGGTCCCAGGGTCAATTTTGTCGACTCCCCCAAGGGTATAAGAACAACTCAGGGTTGTTTTCGGCCAGAGTAACTGAGTTACTCCAAAATTTGGACGAAGAGGCATTGTCCTATGTGGATGATATTTATCTAATGGACGATGACCTAGAGGAGCACTTGAACAGGTGAGGGCTACAAATTCAACTTTAAAAAATCAAAAATTTCCCACCTCAGTGTCCTGTTTTTAGGATATGAGCTTTCAAGTGAAGGAAAAAGCCTGGCAGCCAATTTTTTAGAAAAATGCGCGCTGCTCCAACCTCCAAAATCATTGAAAAATGTACAGTCAATTCTGGGATTCCTAAATTTTGGTAGAACATACATTTTGGATTACGCAGAAAGAGTGAAACCTTTCTACGATTTAATACACCTGATTTTTCAGTAAAACAATGGACGCAGGAAAATACAGATACACTTCGTTCCTTACAAGCTGACATGATAGCTTCCAAACATTTACAGACACGTGTGAACGTACGCAACCTGGTGAGCCGTATAGTTGCAGGTCAATCTGGGTACACCTATCTAACATATAATGAGGGTGAGACAGTACCAATTGCATACAAATCACATTTGTACACAAATGCTGAGATGCGCTTTGCATCTACAGAAAAGATTCTGACAGCAGTACAGACTGCTGTAGTGAGAGAAAGAGCACTGGCTCAGGGGAAACGAATAATAGTAGTAACTCCGGTTCCAGCCTTAGAGGCTGCGACAAAGGCAAGAATTCCTAATGCTAAAGCTTTACATCCGAGATGGATACAATGGGCTAATTCTCTCACTGCAACAGATGTAGAATACATGTACGACCCAAATTTAAAGACACAAGCATTTCTGCAATACGAGCAAGAATATCCTCTACCAAACGAAATAATGCCTCTAGATCAGTCTGAATATATAATTTACATTGACGGATCTGCTCAACCGGCCATAGGAAGTAAGCAACAATATAGCGCAGCATGTGCAATCCTTAAAGGTCGCATGTGGGATGGAAAATTCCACCCAAGTTGCACAAAAATGCAGTCTCTAGGAGACTACACGGCACAGCTGGCAGAGTTAAAAGCGCTGATACTGGCACTGGTAAATACGGATCGAGAATTCCCCACACTAATTGTGTGCGATTCCTTTTACTGTGTGCAGTCATATAATGAATATTTGCAGTACTGGGTTCAAAATGGGTTCAAAGAAGCAAAAGGTGGCACAATTAAGCATAAAATGCTATGGGAACAGGTAGTGGAGTTGAACACGAACTACCAAGGGCTCACGTGATACATACACTGAGTCATCAGCGTGATGGCGTTCACGTTGAAGGGAATTCATTGGCTGATGAAGCCGCAAAGGGGGCTGTGCGCACCGCTTCCGTAGCTGCAATCACTTGTTTTAAAACGAGAATAGACGGTGAGATTATGGTAGCTATCAATGCTTGTCGCAAAAACAGCGGAGCAGTACCAAAAAGGTTTCCACTCAAGTACTCCTACAAGTTAGATGCCAATAACATTCCATTTGCTCAGATTCCTGGAGTGGGGGATAGAGTAATTTCAAACATGGATCGTAGGTTAGGTTTAATTCTAGCAGCACACGAAGGGATAGGTTCTGCACATACAGGAGATACGGCGACTGTTTCTTTATTGAAACAACGCTATTGGTGGCCTGGATTAATAAAGCAGACCAAAGTCTTAAAGCGCAATATCTGTCAACAGATAAATGGGGCCACCATAGCTCGCCCAGCGCAAATCCCATTATTAGACAGCATCAGACTGTCCATTTGCGTGCATTTACCTGGACCACTGTGGCCCCTTTAAATGTGATGGGGCTTACAGATATATCATGGTTGCAGTGGATTCCTGCTCGAGATTCATATGGGTGTGGCCCCAACGCTCGGCTGACGCTCGAACTGTTATAAAAGATTTGCGAGTCTTTATAGGGACTTACGCAATTGGCACATTACATTCTGACCAGGGCCCTGCGTTTAGCTCTCGGGCTTACAAGGAGGCCATGTGAGGATTGGGTGTAGCATTGCGGTACTCATCTCCGTACCATCAAGAGGAAAATTCGGTAGTGGAGAGAAAAAAACGGGACTTAAAGCAATCTTTAACTGCTAGAGTATTAGGCATGGGTGAAAGTTGGTTAAAACATCTGTATGGAGTCCAGCGAGCATTGAACAATATGCCAAGAAGTTCTCTAAGGGGGATCACTCCGTATGAGGTCCTATTTGGGACAATAATGTGGGTACCTGATCTTGATTGTGAAGGCACAGTGGTGAATGAAAAGCCTTTTGACATCTATGATCGTTTGGCTCTTTTACAGGATCTAAATGAATCCAGGACACAAAAAAGTAATGTCCACCTGAAACAGACCACCACTTGGGAAGTCAAATCAGTCACGGCAAGACCTGTCTGGATCCCAAAAGTCGGGGATCTGGTCAGAAAAAAGATAGCGGACAAAAAAGAATTTGGGCCATCATACAGAAAACCTGTACCGGTCCTAGCAAGTGAAGGAACAAGAACTGTACTTCTACAGCCTCTTGCCGGAAAAAAGGAGAAAAGATTTGTCTCAATCGACCTAATCGAGCCACACTATGTGGCCGATACTTAGTAGTAGGCCACGTGGACTCCAAAGCAGCAGACGCCCTCCTCTCGCTACAATTCAAGAAGTTCAAACGGAAAGACTCATCACGTTCAAAGGAGCTCCTGCACGGAATGAAGGACTATGCAACAATGCTATGGAACTCGTTCCTCTTGAACCTGAAGTTCAAATTCAAAATCAGACTCAAAATGAAAGACAACTCGCTATTCGACCAAATACAGATGTCTACGTCAACATGCCTCGACAAGAACAAACTACGATTTCTACAAATCCTGATGCAATACCAACAATTGATCAAACTGCTTCTGGCTACTTCATAAACTTTGATACGTTTTCTTTGGATCCAAGCGAACTGGAAACGATGCCAGCCGAAAAATCACGCAAGCAGCAAGTAAAAGACTTTCTGAACTTTCTTAAAAAAACTTACCTGGTGTCACCTTAGGTAGAACTATGGGTAATCACCGGGATACTTTTCTTTCTTTTCTGGGTAGGCTTGGTAATAGTTTTTAGTATGCTTGTTAATGGAAGATACATTTGACAAAGCTCTGCAGCCCAAAAGGTGAACTTACTTTTGAAACCACACCTATCATCTCATCGAGAACAAAGAGACTTGTCATCAGTGAACATTACAGCAGTTCCTATACCTGATGGTATAGATTGGGACAAGGTTGATTTCGATAAGTTTGGTCCAACCGAAATTTTAAGAATTCCTCATTTATTTAAAATATTGTTGAGTGATATCATTACCTCAAGTACATTTTACGATGATTGGGATTTTGAAACTGTTAATAACGTTATCTTATTTGGAAAAATCTGCGGTGTTTTCTAATAGTGAAACATTGGAAGGCACATCAGATTTCGAGACTATGGGGCCCATTATGATAACGGGCGGATCGCCACCGCCCGTATGGCGGTGCGATCCGCCCGCCATTTCCCACCGCCCGCCTCACATTTCCCCACCGCCATATTAGTATGGCGGTGGGGACCCAGGCGGACGGAAAGACCGTCTGCCGGTTTTCCGCTGGTAGGCAATCCGCCCGATTGCCTACCGGGCGGAAAAGGCCTGGAATATGGAGGTGGTGCTTTGCAGGCACCGCCATCCATATTAGGATGATGGCAGTCACATGCCTTTCCATGGTGGAGACTCTGCCATGGAAAGGCATGCAGAGAATGCCTTTGGGGGCCCGTTGCGGGCCCCCTGGGGGTGGTGGGGTGGGGGCTGCACTTGGGGGTACCCATGGTACTCCCAACATTGGCATGCACAAGGTGGCAGGCACCGCGCGGTGCCTGACACCTTGTGCATGCCAATGCACACAGTGCATTCCCAGCATTGTGGCGGGCGGTGCTGTGCGCACCGCCCGCCACAATGCTGGGAATGGTGGATGCCACCGCCACGGTGGTGGTGGCATCCTAATCACTGGTGCGGGACCGCCGCACCACTGGCGGCCGGTCCCAGCACCGCTAGGGTGGCGGGCGGACGGAAGTCCGCCCACCATCCTAATAGGCCCCTATGTATTGTTATCAACGTTATGGTCATCACTTTTTACATAAATCTGCTAATCCTAGACCTGTGTTCACATACCACCAGTGGGAACATTGTCCAACACCGCCGAAAGGCAGTTCAAAAACATTTACACAGAAGTTTCCATATTTTTGGGGTTTACTATGTCTGACCCAGCCTCATATTATTATAAGGTTGCACCAACATCAGCACAGAAAAATATGTTAACAAACACCAAACAGATTTACTCTGCTTCCTTTATTGCCCAGTTGTCTGAACAAGGTTTCGACTTATGGAAAGACACCATAGACTTAAAATCAGTCTGGGGTACTAGAGAATGGCAAGTTCAGGGAACAGAAGCTTTGTTTAGAGCATGCCTCATCCCTCAACAAATTATGTTTTTGAACGAGACAGTGCAACAGACGTCTTGCCTTGGACTAGCCAAGAACAAAGACTTGAACACACCTCGGTTGCCAACTCCGTCACAAACCGAGGGTAACGAAACATCACAAAAAGAGATTACAGTAGATGACATCATACAATACAACAGACCAGACCCCGATTGGAAAAAATTGTTGATTTGGCCCACAGACACTAATAATTGTCAGGCAGGATTCATGGGTAAAACCGAAGGGTTTAGTATCCAGAGGCAAGATCCACGTTATGTGCAGAGACAACATCCAGGGGTAGTGACATCCTACAGTGTTGGGAAGTTGTGCCTCGATTGGCTAAAAACCTCAACACTCACACAGGTGAAACAACACTTATCCTTACTGTCACAGGATGTGGATCTTAGGGATTTTTTAATGGGTCCCAGGAAGCCACGTCAGAAACGTTTCTATTATGCTGTCTATAATGAAATATAGAAAATATCCCAACAGAGGCCGCAGAGAGACTATGAGAGATAGACCGTATAAATCTAGAAAAATCTCTAGCAGTGGTAAACAATGGGTTAACTACATTGACCTCCAGGATATATCCCCTGGTCAACATTGTATTGCGATAGACATACTAGAACAAGATTTGGCCATATTACAACACGGGCAATCACAGTTACGTTCTATTATGTTATTAAGCTGGACGCTGCAATCTTTGCGTGCAGGCTACGTGCCTTGGCGTTATAGCAACAGTACGTTTCTGTGTTACTGAATACAATCTAACAGATAAACAGATAGAAATGGCACAAAGGGGAGCAAAATATACAATGCTGCGTACCGCAAAAATGGAAAGATTAGCATTTACAGTGGCAGAATCACCATCCACATAATGGCTAATCCATGGCCACATAACTCTACCGAATCACTGACACAATATCGACGTCAAAAATATCGACGTCAAAAATATCGGAGCCGAAATATCTATGTCAAGAATATTGAAGTCCTATCTACATTATGGTAAGTACAAAAATATCGAAAAAAATATTGTTGTCAAAAATATCATTGTTAATAATATCGGTTTTTTTACTGTTAAAAAATAATGTAAAATAAAGTAAATGATACATATATTTAAAGTAAACATAGTTAAAAATATGTTTAAAATTATAAGTAGTACATATAATGTAAAAAAAAATTAAACATATACATATAAAATATAATATATATACTTACTTAATAATATTTACAATTAATTATTGTAATAACTTATAAATTGTTAAAAAACATTTTATAAATTATAAATACATACATACACATACAACAATAATATAAATAAAAATATAAAAAATATATATATCAAATTAAAAAAAGAAATTGTTAAATAAATGATACACTACTTTAACTAAAACAGTAAATATTGGATAGCGTAGGGGTAAAAATTACTATTCCCACTCCAGAGAGTGCAAAAATAGGGAAAGTGTTGGATAGCGTAGGGGTAAAAATTACTATTCCAACTCCAGAGAGTGCAACAGTAGGGAAAGTGTTGGATAGCGTAGGGGTAAAAATTACTATTCCAACTCCAGAGAGTGCAACAGTAGGGAAAGTGTTGGATAGCGTAGAGGTTAAAATTACTATTCCAACTCCAGAGAGTGCAACAGTAGGGAAAGTGTTGGATAGCGTAGGGGTAAAAATTACTATTCCAACTCCAGAGAGTGCAACAGTAGGGAAAGTGTTGGATAGCGTAGAGGTTAAAATTACTATTCCAACTCCAGAGAGTGCAACAGTAGGGAAAGTGTTGGATAGCGTAGAGGTTAAAATGACTATTCCAACTCCAGAGAGTGCAACAGTAGGGAAAGTGTTGGATAGCGTAGAGGTTAAAATTACTATTCCAACTCCAGAGAGTGCAACAGTAGGGAAAGTGTTGGATAGCGTAGAGGTTAAAATGACTATTCCAACTCCAGAGAGTGCAACAGTAGGGAAAGTGTTGGATAGCGTAGAGGTTAAAATTACTATTCCAACTCCAGAGAGTGCAACAGTAGGGAAAGTGTTGGATAGCGTAGAGGTTAAAATGACTATTCCAACTCCAGAGAGTGCAACAGTAGGGAAAGTGTTGGATAGCGTAGAGGTTAAAATTACTATTCCAACTCCAGAGAGTGCAACAGTAGGGAAAGTGTTGGATAGCGTAGGGGTAAAAATTACTATTCCAACTCCAGAGAGTGCAACAATAGGGAAAGTGTTGGATAGCGTAGGGGTAAAAATTACTATTCCAACTCCAGAGAGTGCAACAGTAGGGAAAGTGTTGGATAGCATAGGGGTTAAAATTACTATTCCAACTCCGGAGAGTGCAACAGTAGGGAAAGTGTTGGATAGCGTAGGGGTTAAAATTACTATTCCAACTCCAGAGAGTGCAACAGTAGGGAAAGTGTTGGATAGCGTAGGTGTAAAAATAACTGACTAATAATTAAAATATTCTTTTAAATAAATAATAATTTAATTATTAAATAACAATAAATTAATTAACAATACCAATAAATAAGTACTTAAAAATAATTACCAATTAATAATTAATTCACAATTAAATAGATGATAAATACAATTAAATAATCATTATTAACAATTAATTACCAAATAATAATAAAATAAAAATAATTAATTTTCAATACCAATAAACAATAATTATTAAAAAGGTTTTAGCAATTAATAATTAATTAACAATAAATTATTGATAAATACCAATAAATAATAATTAATGACAATTAATTACCAATTATTAATTAATGAACAAATTAATTTCCAAAACATAAAAATATCTATTATTAAACAGTTATTACCAATTAATAATTAATTAACAATAAATTAATTATCAATACTCAACAATAAAATAAATAATCACTCAATTACAATTAAATTACTTCCCACCTAATTGCCCTATATACTCACAACACACTTCAATAATAAATCAATACACTTAATATAATTACCAATTAATAAAAATTAATTACCAATTAATAAATATTAATTACCAATTAATAATTAATTAACATAAAATTATTTATCAATACCAATAAATAAAAATAAATAATTACTTAGGGGTCGATTACGATGGCGGTCGGAAAAACATACCGACCGCCATGGTAGCGGCAAAAAACCGCCCCCATGGCCAACGGGAAAAACGCCGGATACATTACGATGAACCGGCACAATAATCCGTCCGCGGCGGCGGGAGAAACCGAAAAACCGCCCGCACTCGCCGGACCAGCTGAAAATCCGACCGCAACGGCCGGATACTCAGCGGAAAAGCCAAGAACCGCCGCCATGCACACGGAGTAACCGCCCGTGACATTATGACATCCCCGCTACCACCATGGTACCTACCTATGAATCCGACCGCATCGTGCGCGAACAGTGATGAATCCGATAGGCGGCGGAAGGGCTGCAGCATAGCCACCGCTGCCGAGGAACCGCTGCGGAGGATCCGCAAAAAAAATGGCGGACGTAGAAAAAACACGAAAAAAAATACAAACAATGCACACACTGAAGTAGACCTGTCCCAATACAAACCAAAAGTGCCCAATGACAACAGCCCCAGAAATGTCAAAATAACCAATCACAGGACAACACACACAACACACCTGACAGCAACATACCAGCTTGCCACACCCCCTATAGCCGAGCATAAAACCAGCCCCTCCCTGACCACAATCCTTTGCTATACTCCACAACTGAAGGTCCCAACCCCAGAGAACAAAGGAGAGGCAAACCTGCACACAGCACCATCACAACACACACACCACCTACACCACCCACAACACCCACACAACTGCACCACAGAACATCTGCACAGCACACACCATGGCACCACACAAAATGCCAAAATTCACTGATTCAGAGCTTGCAGTCATGGTAGATGAGATAATAAGAGTTGAACCACAACTCTATGGCAACATGGTCCAACACACCCCATTAGCCACAAGAACCCAAATGTGGGTGAGGATAGTCAATAAGGTCAATGCAGTAGGGACCACCCCCCGCAACAAGCAGGAAATACAGAAGAGGTGGCATGACATGAAGACCGTGGTGAAGAGGAAGAGGGCCAAGAACCGTCAGCTGGCTGACGGGACTGGTGGAGGCACTCCCATCCCACCCAAACCATACAGTCCGTGGGAGGAGAAGGTCCTTGGAATCCTACATCCAGAGAGTCTTGAAGGAATCCGCGGGGACTGGAAGCTGGTAAGTACAAACCAATGTATATCATCACATTGCCATGTACCGTCTTGCACAAATTCAAACCTACAACCCCTAGGCCAAAGGACATTCGTCTGACCCACAATACCCAAAACAGGTCACACAGATGTAACCACCACTCAACCTGATAAAGCACAAAGCTAAACAAAACCAACTGGGATGCATGTGTACAGACAAAAAGCACTACAACACACACCAGGCCCCCATCTCCCACCCCTCAGCAGGATGGAGCACCACACCCAGGAACATTACAGCAGTTCCTATACCTGATGGTATAGATTGGGACAAGGTTGATTTCGATAAGTTTGGTCCAACCGAAATTTTAAGAATTCCTCATTTATTTAAAATATCGTTGAGTGATATCATTACCTCAAGTACATTTTACGATGATTGGGATTTTGAAACTGTTAATAACGTTATCTTATTTGGAAAAATCTGCTGTGTTTTCTAATAGTGAAACATTGGAAGGCACATCAGATTTCGAGACTATGGGGCCCATTATGATAACGGGCGGATCGCCACCGCCCGTATGGCGGTGCGATCCGCCCGCCATTTCCCACCGCCCGCCTCACATTTCCCCACCGCCATATTAGTATGGCGGTGGGGACCCAGGCGGACGGAAAGACCGTCTGCCGGTTTTCCGCTGGTAGGCAATCCGCCCGATTGCCTACCGGGCGGAAAAGGCCTGGAATATGGAGGTGGTGCCTTGCAGGCACCGCCATCCATATTAGGATGATGGCAGTCACATGCCTTTCCATGGTGGAGACTCTGCCATGGAAAGGCATGCAGAGAATGCCTTTGGGGGCCCGTTGCGGGCCCCCTGGGGGGTGGTGGGGTGGGGGGCTGCACTTGGGGGGTACCCATGGTACCCCCCAACATTGGCATGCACAAGGTGGCAGGCACCGCGCGGTGCCTGCCACCTTGTGCATGCCAATGCACACAGTGCATTCCCAGCATTAGGCGGGCGGTGCTGTGCGCACCGCCCGCCACAATGCTGGGAATGGTGGATGCCACCGCCACGGTGGTGGTGGCATCCTAATCGCTGGTGCGGGACCGCCACACCACTGGCGGCCGGTCCCAGCACTGCTAGGGTGGCGGGCGGACGGAAGTCCGCCCACCATCCTAATAGGCCCCTATGTATTGTTATCAACGTTATGGTCATCACTTTTTACATAAATCTGCTAATCCTAGACCTGTGTTCACATACCACCAGTGGGAACATTGTCCAACACCGCCGAAAGGCAGTTCAAAAACATTTACACAGAAGTTTCCATATTTTTGGGGTTTACTATGTCTGTCCCAGCCTCATATTATTATAAGGTTGCACCAACATCAGCACAGAAAAATATGTTAACAAACACCAAACAGATTTACTCTGCTTCCTTTATTGCCCAGCATGTGGCAGCCATTGAACGCTCCCCCACCACCTAACAGGTAAATAGCCATCTTCACAGGGATGGGGAATGTGTATCTGGAGGCAGCACTACAACTCCCAACAGGCCCCCCTCTCCCACCCCTCAGCAGGATGGAGCACCCCACCCAGAAGCATGTGTCAGCCATTGAACGCTCCCCCACCACCTAACAGGTAGGTAGCCATCTTCACAGGGATGGGGAATGTGTATCTGGAGGCAGCACTACAACTCCCAACAGGCCCCCTCTCCCACCCCTCAGCAGGATGGAGCACCCCACCCAGAAGCAAGTGTCAGCCATTGAACGCTCCCCCACCACCTAACAGGTAGGTAGCCATCTTCACAGGGATGGGGAATGTGTATCTGGAGGCAGCACTACAACTCCCAACAGGCCCCCTCTCCCACCCTCAGCAGGATGGAGCACCCCACCCAGAAGCATGTGTCAGCCATTAAACGCTCCCCCACCACCTAACAGGTAGGTAGCCATCTTCACAGGGATGGGGAATGTGTATCTGGAGGCAGCACTACAACTCCCAACAGGCCCCCTCTCACACCCCTCAGCAGGATGGAGCACTTCACCCAGAAGCATGTGTCAGCCATTGAACGCTCCCCCACCACCTAACAGGTAGGTAGCCATCTTCACAGGGATGGGGAATGTGTATCTGGAGGCAGCACTACAACTCCCAACAGGCCCCACTCTCACACCCCTCAGCAGGATGGAGCACCCCACCCAGAAGCATGTGTCAGCCATTGAACGCTCCCCCACCACCTAACAGGTAGGTAGCCATCTTCACAGGGATGGGGAATGTGTATCTGGAGGCAGCACTACAACTCCCAACAGGCCCCCTCTCCCACCCCTCAGCAGGATGGAGCACCCCACCCAGAAGCATGTGTCAGCCATTGAACGCTCCCCCACCACCTAACAGGTAGGTAGCCATCTTCACAGGGATGGGGAATGTGTATCTGGAGGCAGCACTACAACTCCCAACAGGCCCCCTCTCCCACCCCTCAGCAGGATGGAGCACCCCACCCAGAAGCATGTGTCAGCCATTGAACGCTCCCCCACCACCTAACAGGTAGGTAGCCATCTTCACAGGGTTGGGGAATGTGTATCTGGAGGCAGCACTACAACTCCCAACAGGCCCCCTCTCCCACCCCTCAGCAGGATGGAGCACCCCACCCAGAAGCATGTGTCAGCCATTGAACGCTCCCCCACCACCTAACAGGTAGGTAGCCATCTTCACAGGGATGGGGAATGTGTATCTGGAGGCAGCACTACAACTCCCAACAGGCCCCCTCTCACACCCCTCAGCAGGATGGAGCACCCCACCCAGAAGCATGTGTCAGCCATTGAACGCTCCCCCACCACCTAACAGGTAGGTAGCCATCTTCACAGGGATGGGGAATGTGTATCTGGAGGCAGCACAACAACTCCCAACAGGCCCCCTCTCACACCCCTCAGCAGGTTGGAGCACCCCACCCAGAAGCATGTGTCTGTAAGTAAAAACCAAAGTGACACTGCACAGGTAATCAGACAGTGCATGCACACCACCATCACTCAACAAAAGCATTGAGAGACATGACAACATGAGGCTCTACTTCACACAAAAATAGAAAAGAAAAGCACAGCCATTGACAGGATGCAGACAGCTCAGCGTACGTAACTGTGACAGAGACAGAACTGTGACTCTCAACAAATATGTCCAAGCAAACGGGCCTCTGACATGCATCACCCAGACTTCCCTCTGTAGCGTACATGGGTGCTGATCATGAAGGACCATGGGAAAAACAAACTAGCATGGTCTGCTGTATAAAGAAATACAAGCACAGGACATGTCAACGGTATGCATGTGATGACAATGGCTAGTCCATGCACACAGGTAATGTCTGCCAGGCAGAGTGATCAGCAAAGATGCTGAACATCAACTTGTAGTCATGCCAGTTGTCAGATGACAACCTCACATTGAAATCACCAATACTAGACGTGTGGCATGCTAACCAATCACAGGTCACACCATTGTGAAATGATGAATGTAACTCCACTTCATGGCATGAGGCACATCACTGTGCAGACATACAATGTGTGAAAAAGGCAACTGTGTGTAGCATAACATGTAAATAAGAGACACCAAACACAGCAACCCTGAGGTGTGTAAGGCAATTACTATCTACTTCCTGTCCCACAGGTGACCAACAACTGACTGCAGAGTACGACAACCCCAACCAGCACAGCCAGTCACCAGCTCCCGAACATCTCCCCTCGGATGCAGACTCCCTGGATAATGAGGAGGAGGAGGACCAACCCGGACCATCTGGTGTGGCAGGGCGTAATGTGTCCCAGGACCCCACAGCCCCACCACCCTCAGCAACAACATCAACGCAGAGCCCTGCTGCAACGACCTGTGCCACCACCACCTCCACCACCACTACCACTACCACTGCTGCCTGCAACACTCGCCCTGCTCCACAGGCCAACCAGACCACAACAACTGCGGAGGTACGGGAGAGTAGGCCGGTGCCCACAGGAGGGAGGCAACAGGGCTGTGACAGCAGGCCAGGTGTGAGGACAAGGCTGACCCAAAGGGAAGAAGACCCTGGCACTGAATCACTGGCACACATTCACAGAGTTGTGGGGGCCTATGAACACGCCCAGGGACAGTTGAGGCAGGCTCAGCAGGATGCCCGTGAGCAACAACAGATGCTGCGCTCAATTGACAACCGCATGGGCCAACTCGTGGCCTGCATGGGCGAAATCAGGGACCTCCTGGGCCAGCTAGTGGGGGTCCTCAGGGACAGGCATGCGGCACCGCCAACACCTACAGCTCCCTCCGTTGTGACGCAGGATGACAGACCCCCATCCTCCCCTGCGTCCAGCGAGCATGGGGACTCATCAGACACCACTGGCCATGCACCTGTGTCCCCCCTGCCAAAAGAGCAAGGGGCCGCCCGAAAAATCATTGGGAGCATCCCGTGGCAAAGCACCTGGCAAAAGCCAGTCAAGTAGCCAGCCATGATGGCACCCCTCTTCACCCTGCTGTGTACCCTGCAGACTGTCCCCACACACAATGCCGTGGGAATGGCAAATGACTGTTGGACTGTGTTACCATACCAATCTAGTGTATACTCTATTGTCTCATCTACCATCACTGACAAATCTGTTATTCACCATTCACAAATCTGTAAATATCCACATCTACATCACATGTATCCACTGTAAATAAACACTAATAACACACCAATGTAGTTGTCACTGTTCCATGTTCATCACAGTATGTTAACTCACACCCATGATTACAATGTCACAGGAGCAGGGATACTCCGCAGGCAAGTAGAGGCTGAAGGGACCTAGGAAAACACAACAGAACATCAGTTGCTACTCAGGTGGTGGACTAACAACCATCCCACAACACAGCACATCAAGGTACGACAATCTGCACATGTCACAAGGAGCAACTGTACCAACATAGACATCAAGTAGCTGTGTCAAAAGATCCCTTACCATACACATCTGCAGCCAGCACTGACTCTGCAACATGCTGTAGTCACAAAACTCACATACACATATTCACCAAGCACAACATCATCAGACAACAGCCAGAATTGACAATGCCACTGACCATCAAGTGAAGTAGTTGTTGATGAGCTGCTGACGCTGTCCAACACCTTCCTCCTCTCCACTATCCTCGTCACTTGATGTTTGGGTGTTTGCAGGTGGGGGCTGTGGCTGGTCATCATCATCCTGGATTAAGGGGATCCCCTTCCGCACGGCCAGGTTGTGTAGCATGCAGCATGCTACCACTATCTGACACACCTTGACGGGTGAGTACTGCAGAGCCCCTCCGGTCTTGTCGAGGCATCGAAAACGCGATTTCAGGAGTCCAAATGTTCGCTCAATGACCCGACGTGTCCTCCCATGGGCAGTGTTGTAGCGCACTTCAGCTGGTGTCCTGGGATTGCAAAGTGGACTCAGCAACCAAGGTCCGTTGGGATATGCAGAGTCACCTAAGTGTGAAAGACACATACAGATTGAGTGTCTGACATGTGTCCGAGGACAGCATGGCACACAAACAGCACACGACTCGACCCTTTGTACTCACCCACAATCCATGCCCGCTCCGGCGCCAGATTGGCCATCAGCTGTGGTAAAATGCTGTTGCGCATTATGTGTGAATCGTGGGCTGATCCTGGAAACTTTGCACAAACGTGTGAGATGACCATATCTGCCTGGCACACCACCTGCACATTGATGGAATGATAATGTTTCCTATTTCGGTAAATATGCTCCCGTGCTTGGGGTGGAATCAGGGAAACATGTGTGCCATCTATTGCACCAACTACATTAGGAACGTGTCCTAGTGCATAAAATTCGCCCTTCACATCTGCCAACTCATGCCGCCTGGGGAAATGTATGAATTGGTCCCTGTGTTGCATCATAGCCAACAGGACATCACGTAGCACCATGCTGAATGTTGGTTGGGACATCCCCCCTGCAATCGCCACAGTTTGCTGGAAGGATCCCGTAGCCACGAAATGTAGGAATGCCATCACCTTTGCCGTTGCCGTGAGTGCTGTTGGGTATGTCCTGCGTGGAAGCAGGTGTGGCTCCAATATTACACAAAGTTCCAGGAGGTTTGTCCGATCCAGACGGAATCGCCTTATGATGTCGGTATCCTCCATGTTAGCCAGCAGGGTGAAAGTACGAAACACATTAGGTCGCCTCCTAGGTGAGATGAAAGGGGACATGTCATAGCAACATAAATTAGGATGTGCACACATTCATAAAGTCTGTCCTGTCACGGCGCTAACATTGACTGTCATCCCTGAAAGCACACAGTGCAATTCAGTGTTGTCCCAACATGAGACAGATTAATTGTACAACTGTCATGGATGTGCACAGTCAGTAGACACAATACGAACACTGTCTATGTGAATGCCAAGAGTCACATATCGAGCTGAGGTGGACTCAGCCTTGGGTGTACATGACACAGGACATGTGTGAAGCAGAGACACTGCTGGCTTCCACGTTGCTGCTGTACCTGCCACACCTCCTTGGCCAATAATTGCAGGGGACACATCAACAACACAATGTGGATAGATCATTGGGATTGTCTTTGTACTCAGTGCCACTTCGAACACACTCAAATTCAATTACATTCACAACCCAAACCCATACATGTGCCAATGTCATCAGTACACAGGCCATATCTGCTGCTGACTTGAATACAAAGTCGGACAGTGACAGATGATGTCACGCCTGTGCAGAGTATGTGTACCACTGTAACAGGCCACCATTACCCCACTGCCCAATACTCTCTACAAGCACACAGATAGCCAATGTGGCACACATTAACAATAGATGAGGGACGTGATCAGCAGGGCCTGTATGCACCCTTAATCTTCCCCCATTTTGGACATTTACATGCAGCATCAAGGAGGGACTGCCCAAGGACACATGTGCACCACAACACATACCATGGTGATACACATCCAGCTGTTTCAAGACACAACAGTGCCACAACACAAACATACAACACTACATGGACAATGCCAAGCCAGTATGCCAACAAGTCTACGCATGAACAGACTGTATGCATGACATATGGACAACTGGCACCAGTGGATGTAATTTTACACCACATGTCCCAAAGGACATGCATCCTGACCCTCATTCCACACAGGCTGTCAGGCCCAACACAGCATACAATCAATATCCACATCTAACAAACATGATGGCTGTGCATGAGTAGTGGGACACTGGTACCTCACATTGACCAAATGTCGGAGTTGGATGAGTGTCACAGGCACAACAGTCAAGGTACATCTCACCTGTCTTGGGTGCCCACTCCATCCTGATACACCAGCAGATGTGATCCACCCACACAGTGCTGGAATAGATGGTGAGCAAGGATGGCTAGCATCCCATAGCATGCACATACACTAGTGTTGGTGGCAACACACTGCACACGTGTGCCACTTGTGCTGACCATCCAACATTGCAGACAATTCCCGCTAATCAGTGCACACACATTGCACAGGCAAAACTGGACACCCATAGCCTGTGGACAAATGTCGCATACTATATTCCATACAGTTAGCACAATCCACAACCGTGCATGCAGTCCATCTGCCAACGCAACATTCCTGATGTGAACAATGGACATGCACTGGTGGCAGGTGAGTAGCACCGGAACACAGCACAACACTCAAAAACATAGTTTAGCTAAGCACCATTGTTGAAATGTACATGTCACTGATTCACATACAACAGTCCAAACAACATGAGCACAGACCTGACACTACCACATAGGTCCCTGTGGTTACAGGTGGCAGACATGTAGCAAAGACATCTGCTCTGGCCGTCTACCCAAGTGACAAACAATAATAATGCAACGGATGCCAGGTGTGGTGCTGAAGTACTCGTCATCCTTTAGCAGGTCGAGCCCCCCCCTGTACATGTGGACATACACTGCAGGAGTTGCCAGTGTGTACAAAGACATAACATGCGGAATGTAATTGGTCTTAGCAATAACACAACAGGGTGACATCTGTTTCCAATGATGACAGTCATGCTGAATAAATGAGTTCATCTGGGTTTTCAGTGTAACACATGGGCTCAGGTGTGAGATAGTGGTCAGCATGGGTGGCAGATGCGACATTGTGTGTAACTATTGCTCAACATAATGGAGTACAGTGTTCCATTTGGTGTGAAACGTTACACAGTGGCTGACATTTGTGACAGGAGACCATATCAATGTTATCCAGTTCCATGTGCCACTGTACGTATCCACTGTGCGTAGTACAGTAATGACCATTGATCCACACACAACAAGAACTGTCCGTAGGTGCCTTAAACGTGACCCATAAACACAATGACGCACAGAGTGTACGATGTGATGCTGCATATTCCCCATAGCGGACGCACATACTGTCCGTGAATTGGGTGGTGGAGCATGCCAACCACCATTTGAACCTGTGTCGATGCCCACCACTGACGCAAGTGTTTCATGTGCTGCACATGACACATTGGTGTTAGTGATGGCCCTCTACATAGCTGCAGATGGCGTTTGTCATGCTCCACCAGCCACATCCCGGTCACCCATGTCACTCTATGGCAATCAAACAGCGGTAGCGCCGGCCACGACCCCACGGTGTGTCACCGCCATGAACCATGCCCTTGCAGCCAATGGGGACCGCTATCGCGGTGGCATGATGCAGATTCAAAAATCGCGGTAGGCGTGCTCCGCCCACAGCGGATGCGGAGATAGGATGCATTTGTAAGATGCACCACCGCGGTAGCGCCGGCCAGGACCCCGCGGTGTGTCACCGCCATGAACAATGCCCTTGCAGCCAATGGGGACCGCTATCGCGGTGGCATGATGCAGATTCAAAAATCGCGGTAGGCGTGCTCCGCCCCGCGGAGGCGGTCATTGGATGCTTTTGAAGAAGGCTGACCTGGAACACCAATGGCAGAGGACTATGACCACTGAAACGAGTCCAGGGCCCTATATATGTGTGGAAGGGAGCACCACATTTCCACTGCTCACAGAGCCTGCTGCCTGGGACCCCTCACCTGCTGCTGCCTCCAGGGACTGCTGCCTGAGACCCCTCACCTGCTGCTGCCTCCAGGGACTGCTGCCTGGGACCCCTCACCTGCTGCTGCCTCCAGGGACTGCTGCCTGAGACCCCTCACCTGCTGCTGCCTCCAGGGACTGCTGCCTGGGACCCCTCACCTGCTGCTGCCTCCAGGGACTGCTGCCTGAGACCCCTCACCTGCTGATGCCTCCAGGGACTGCTGCCTGGGACCCCTCACCTGCTGGTGCCTCCAGGGACTGCTGCCTGAGACCCCTCACCTGCTGCTGCCTCCAGGGACTGCTGCCTGGGACCCCTCACCGCCCACTGCCGCCGCTGACGTCTCATGTCCACAGTGATGGCTAGGACGGAGAAGATCCGTGCCAGTCCATTTACAAGCGAGGAGCTGGATGTCCTGGTGGACGAGGTGCTGACACAGTACCCACGGCTATATGGTGGCCCAAATGTTGTGGTAAGTCTCCAACAGTGGGGGTGTGAGTGCAAGGGGGCACACATGTAGTCGATCAGATGGTGTATGTGCCTGAGAGTGTGGGGTTGTGTAATGCACTGGCTGACATGCTGTTTCCTAGTTGTTAAGGGGGTGTATGCAACCCACACATTAAATGCATGGACATGAAGGGTGGATGGACATGTGTTGTGTACACATCCATATGGTGTGACAGCTATCTGGTGATGCATGTTTCGGGACAGTTATTGTTCATGTGACTGTTTGTGTGGCTCCTCGTTGTCCATATCTGTGTGATTCTACCTGGCATGGACTGTCCATGCCCAATGTGACAAGGACACATCACTGACTGTACAGAGTGTGATACGTGTGTGGTTGGCATGAGTGTACATCAATGACCCATATCTGCCGTGTGGAGATGAGTCTGTGTCATGCCACTGTTCAGAGAGAGAGGTTTTACCATGAGAGTGTGTCACTGATGTTTTCCCCTCTTGTCTCCCACACCTGCAGCTCAAGGTACACCAGCGTAAGGCCGTGTGGAGGTCCATTGCAACCAAGGTGCGGGCTCTGGGAGTGTCAAACCGCCGGCGCACCCACTGCCACAAGAGGTGGGACGACATATCACGACTGGCAAAGAACGTTGCCGAGATGACACTGGGGATACTCCCTCGCAGTGGCAGGTTGTCACGACGCAGCTTGACACCACTGATGTGCCGCATCTTGGCTGTGACACAGCCTGAGCTGGACGCACGTTTGAAGGAGCATCAACAGCAAGCTAGGGGTGAGTATTCTGTGAAGGTTGATTTTGTCTGTGAGTGGCTGCATGTGTACCAAGCCTGTCCCTGCGCTGGTGTATGTGATGTGGTTACTGTGATGCAGTGGGTTGTAAGTGGCCCTTGTGCTGGGTGTGGCAGTCACGGATTTTACATACATGCACTTACTGATGTTTTTCCAATCCTGGGAATTTCAATGGCATTGTGGGTGGTGTGCTGCAGGCCTGGTCCATTGGTGTTAGTGGTTGTACGCCCCAACATGCATGATGTTGTGCTGTCTGCCCATCACATGGCTCAGCTATGCCGTGTTTAGATGTTTGTACGCACTGTTTGAGGTAGTGAAGTGTGTCTGCATGGTGAGATTGCACGGGGTGGCCTGCAACATGTAGACTTTGTCATCCTCAGTGTTGCTTTGCTTGAATATGTTTGTCCTGTTGCTGTCACTTTGCTGACCCTACATGTCTCTCTGTTATGCAGCATCTCCCGTGGGCACGGAGGGACAGGGGACGGACACCAGTGGTGGTGAAACAAGCACAACAGCTGCACAGGATCCCAGTGACACAGATGTGACCAGCGCCTCGGAGGGGGATAGGAGTATGCTGGAGGAATCACAGCCCGAGACGCAAAGTTCAACATCATCTGATGACGGCGGTGGTGCAGACATCTTGGAGGACACAGGGAACGGAGAGTCTGCTACATCTTCCAGCACACAGCGTGCAGTGCCCACCCTCCCAGCCACTTCCTCTGTTGCTGCCCGTGTTCGCACCACAAAGAGGGGAAGAGTGTCCTTCATTCCAGGCACTGCTGCCCCTGCCCCTGTGCCCCCTGCTGCCATCAGTGCAGAGTGTGTGGACCTTATGCGCCAGCTGTGTGTGGGGCAGACAGGGCTCCTCAATGCATTGTCAGACCACGACCGCAAATTGGCACAGGTGTTAGCTTTCATGGAGGGCATCCTATCAGACGTGGGTGGGCTGCACCGCACTGTCCAGACAATGTCCTCCACAATGGCGGCTGCACTTCAACTGGCTCAATCTCGTAGTCCAATTCCAGTCCCTTTGTCCACCCCCATGCCAGTGGCGACGTCTGACGACGGTGACCACGCTTCACACACCTCAACGTCACGATACTGCACACGTAGCACACAGCAGCAGCAGCCCAAGCGGTCAAGGTCACAGACACCTTCCCCTACGAAGAAAAAAACAACCCCAGAGCGCATAGGGAAGAGCCCGTCAGGCGTTGCAAAGGCACATGATTCAAGGAGGAAGTACTCAGGGTCACAAACCTCAGAGCAGTCCCCGGCCACAGACTCTGTGATCCCAAAAACATCTCGCAAAGGAATGCAGACACTCTCCATGCCCACTGTCAAGGTGGGGCCTGGCAAGGCTACACATAGTAAGGTATCCAAGGCTGTTTCACCAACTACCTCTACTCCCATTCGAAGTCCAGTGAAGCAGGGACAGGAGGGCACTGTAGGGGGCACACAGGGTAAAGAGGGGATGGAGGGGCAGAGGCAATGCCAGGCTAAGCATCCTTCTGGATCCAGCACATCCCCAAAGGGTGGTCCAGCGTGTGCACCTGCGGCAGCCTTGTTGATGAGTGTGCCGTTTGTGTCCACACCACTTCCCATTGATACCAAGACAGGCAAGCCATTTAGAATCCCCAAGAAGTGGAAAGGCACCCCTCCACTGTCTCCCTCCCACACTGTGTCCCACGTCGGCCTGAGTCCACCTCCACGTGCCACTACACCACCTGGTCCAAGCAGCCCTCCAGCGTCCAAGGCCACTGATAGCTCTTCCTCAGCTGGGCGTCTCACTCCCCAGTCAAGTGGTCCAACAGTGCCCGACACACAGTCAGCTCCCAGTCAGACTGACAGCCAAGTATGAATGTTGATCAACGTCACAGACCTATCTCTCCCACACCGGTACCTGTGCTGCCCATCGTGACACACCAGACTATGTTGCTGACCATGGCGGAGTTTGGTGACACACATTCCCTGTGCAGCTTCTCATTAACTCTGTCAGCACCTTGGACTGGCCACTGGCCTTGCAGTTTGCCCCCTGCCTGTGCAGCTTCTCATTGACTCTGTCAGCACCTTGGACTGGCCACTGGCCTTGCAGTTTGCCCCCTGCCTGTGCAGCCTCTCATTGACTCTGTCAGCACCTTGGACTGGCCACTGGCCTTGCAGTTTGCCCCCTGCCTGTGCAGCTTCTCATTGACTCTGTCAGCACCTTGGACTGGCCACTGGCCTTGCAGTTTGCCCCCTGCCTGTGCAGCTTCTCATTGACTCTGTCAGCACCTTGGACTGGCCACTGGCCTTGCAGTTTGCCCCCTGCCTGTGCAGCTTCTCATTGACTCTGTCAGCACCTTGGACTGGCCACTGGCCTTGCAGTTTTCCCCTGCCTGTGCAGCTTCTCATGTTCAGGCTCTGCATCTTGTGCCTTGGTCTTGTCTGATATTGTTGCCTATCAGTGCTATTTGTGAATAAAAACAGTTGCTCATGTTGTCAGTTGTGTCATTGTCCTTACTGAATAAGGCTTTTCCTGTATGTCTAACATTTACTGGGCCACATGCTCTGTGTGCCACTTCAACTGTGCCACTGGCTTGTTTGACTTATCATTTTTTTACAGGGGTGACGGGGACTTCAGTTCTTCATGACTCGGATACTTGTGGGGTCAGTGATGTTGTTTTCGGTGACATACCAGACTCATGTTCCTTCCTTGTTGCTGTTGGCTATGTTTTACTGCATCCTGGTATGTGGGCACTGCAAACACATAGAGGGGTCATATACACGGGATTGCAGGCAGGCTGACCAGGCTCAACATGTATGTGCGTTCTTGCTTTCATGTATGCCTAGCAGTGTAGATGTGTAGTCATGTTGTGATGGGCAGTCATCCTAGTCACAACGGTTACTTACATGGTGTGCATTTGGGTGGTCAAGGGTTGTACGGTGTGTTGGTTGTGGCTTTGTCGTGTGTGTTGATGTGTGTGTTAATGGCGTGTGACTCATGGCTGTGTGGGACTGTTGTGTGTTTGTGTGCACACACTGCTTGTTGTGCATTTAGTGCTGTGGGTGTATGTTGCCTTGTGCTGTCCTAGTGTACATCCCCTAATGTACTGCTGTGTTTGCTATGTGCTTTGTGGTGTTGTGCATCTGTTGTGTGTTTGATGTGACTGTGTTGTTCTGTGATGGTGCACTTCTTGTCTGTGTTGTGGTATGTAGCCTATGCATTTTTCCTGACTGATGAGGTGGTGCACTCCTGTTGTGTGTGTGCTCCCATTGCCTTCCCCTAGTTTGGCTGCACAGGTGATGTGTGTTATATTTGTGGTTCTGTATGTGTTTCTGTTTTGAATTGTGTTTGCCATTTTTGTTTTGGTGCAGACGTTGGTACTGAAATCCCTGTGTGTGTGTGTGATGTTTGTGGATGCCCCCAGGGGGTTTGATTGTTTGTCTGTATCTTGTCTGGACATTATGTAGGCCCTTCTGTGTGTCTGGCATTGGGGTTGTGTGCTGCAGATATGAGGGGGTATGTTTGGGGACTCCTACTTGTGTTTGACAGTCATTGAGTGTGCCAATGTGCCCTGTGTGATACTCATGTGTACTTGCTGTTCACTGTTTGACTTGAGGTCCTTCCTTTCATCCCTGTCCCTATACATGGGTTACCTTGCTGTCTCCCTGAGTTGTTGCACTGAGGTGACTGTTGTTTGACTTCACTCACTGTGCCAGCCATGTGCTTGGATGGGGTGTGGATGTTGTTCTAGGTTCCTTGTCCTGCATGTGTCTGTTCACCTGGTTGTTGGTTGTCTCCTTGCCCTCCCATTTGTGTGCACATCATTTTTGCTTTCCTCTATGTTGTGCTCTATTGCTGGTGGCATGTAGTCTGTGTATGTGGCTGTGTGTCGGTGTGGGGTATGTCTGTGTGAGTTGGCAGGGTGTGTGTCCAGTAGTCTGTATGTTCCTTGTGTGTGTGGAAGTTAATTTTGTGCTTGTATTCAGCTTTCTTGCCATGTATGTGGTGTTGTGGTGTGTGTGTGTGTTGCCCTGGGCCTGTGCCTCTGTGCTGTGTGTTAATCTACACCCAATGCTGCTGTGTCTGTCTCCCTAGGTGTTAGTTGTGTGCTGCTGGGTGTGGATTTAGCTCGCTTGGTGTTGGACATGGGGGTGCACAGGGGGGGGGATTGGCATGTTTCTTTCTGTGTGCGGCGGAGCTGTGGGTGGTGGGTGGTGGTCTTTCTGGCCTGACCGTTGCTGTACATGCATTCTGCTTTGTGCGATGGATTTCCCGCATACTCACCGCTGCGGTGTCGTCAGCAACACATTACATTATGTTCGCGGTAATTTGGTGGGCTTGATGCAGAGTGTGAATTGGTGCCAGATGAGACATGTGTGGGTACACTGATGGATGTGTTCCTGTCCACACCAGTGTGTCTGGTGTGGCCAGGTGCCCTGTTTCAGCCTGTGGAATTTGTGTTCTGTTTTGTGTTTTTTTTACTTACCTGCGGCGTCGTCCGCGGCGGGCGATGTTGACCTGGTGATGTATCACGTACAGCACCGGGAGGACGTGTAGTGCTGGATCCATGGCGTTCGGCTCCGGGTGGAGGGCTCCGGAAGTCTCGTTTCACGCTCCGCTGTCGAGATTCCGCCATGTCTGGAAGGGCGGTTTCTCCCCTGCGGTTCGACGGGTTGTTTGGCGCATCCTAATTTGTTGAGCGGACGGGACATCATTCCGCACGGCGGTGAGTCTCCATTGGCTCCCACCGGCGCGGTGGCGGGCGCAATTTCATGGCGGTCGGCGTTGCACCGCGGAGGTCGGGAAATGGGGCATATTTGCCCTTCATGATATGGCGGCCGTGAGGACCGCTGCTGGCGGGCGGTAAAAGGCATTTTTCCGCACCGCCGGCACCGCGGTACTGACACCGACTGCCATCGTAATCGGCCCCTTAATTACAATTAAATTACTTCTCACCTTTTGCCCTATAAACTCACAACACACTTTAATAATAAATTAATACACTAAATATAATTACCAATTAATCAATAAATAAAAATTAATTTCCAATTAATAATTAATTAACATAAAATTATGTATCAATACCAATAAATAATTACTTAATTACAATTAAATTACTTCCCACCCTATTCCCCTATAAACCCACAACCCGCTACAGAACTAAAACGCGAAATTTACTTAAAAATAATTACTAATTCCTAAAAATGTTAAATTAATATAATATAATTAAATTACTTCCCACCCTATTCCTCTATAAACCCACAACCCGCTACGGTACTAAAACGCATAATTTACTTTAAAAAAAATTACTAACTTCTAAAATTTTTATACATATATTCTAAAACTAGTACAATAATTAACAAAAAATATAAACACAAACATATAAAATACATAAGAAAACACATAACACTAACATAAATATCGATATTAGTAACATCGATATTTTTGCTATCGATATTACTAACTTCGATATTAACAAAAACGATATTTCTTACCTTCAGGTCGATATTCTGGTCGTCGATATTCTTGACTTCGATATTGTGTCCCTACGATATTTCAAACTCGATATTATTGTAGGTCGAAATTAAAAACTCGATATTTAGACTGTTTACCAACTCTATCGGTCACTACTTTTCAGTTTCAGTATTGCCTTGAACAAAAGCAGGCAGGCAGATATGAAGAAATGGGTAAGGAATACATTAAGGAATCATGGGTATTACCATACAGATTTCGATGCTAGAGTGGGGATCGAAAAGTGTTTCTGAGTGGTACAAACTGTGAGAACGCTTTAAGTGGATCACTCATATGCCAGGATATAATGCTTCACGGGGCTTGTAATGGTTCTGTGGCGAACCTGTCCTGCCATTTGAGGGGTGCCCCAGCTGCAGTGATTACTCCAGCATTCAGGCTACTTCAAATGGGAGTTACTTGATGCTGAACAGACAAGGCTGCTGCGGAATGCTCCCGGGCATCGCATATCTGGTAACCGTGAGCTCCAGGGTTACTTGTTGTATGCAAGTATTGTTTCCACCGACACATACAGTCAGGGAGGCGCAGTTATGGCCTTCACTGAATGTTTCCTTAATACGGTTTGATACTCTAAGCGGAATGAAAGCCATGCTTCTACAGAAGTCTGTGCCCTTAACCTCCGCTCGAGAGACTTTTGATCTCCAGATCGCTAGGTCTTCGGCAGAGATACAGGCGCTAATTCATACAAACTGCCCTTTCCATTTCGCACAAATGGTCAATCGTATCTTTAACATGTCTGATACGACAGGCATAGTTCACCTATTTAAGACCATAGGTTCTGGACTTCTGAGCACCTTTCAGACGGTACTTGGAGTTATCCCAAACTTCATACACTCCGTATTTGGAAGCATCTTTGGAGGACTTCCGCTCATTCAGTTCCTAGCAGCAGGTATCCTGATTGTTTTATATTTGCTACGCAATGGATGTCCCAGTCACCAAGGAGATAGAAAAAGCACTCCTGGAGCGTAAATACCGTGATCGCATGGTGCAACATCTGGGCATGCCTCGCCTACGAGAACTAAGTGAATCTTGGTTCTTGTCATTTCGACCAGTCAGGATGGACAGCATCTTACCTGTCCTCTGATGCCTGTTTTGCGGAGAAGAATGCGTGTTAGACCTTTGTTTGACACTCCCATCATGTACGCAACCGGACGTGAATGCATTACTGGACCCAATAATGGCCCATGTTCTGCAGTGTCCTCAGCGTATTCCAATGTTGATGGCAGCATTCCTTGAGCCACCGTAGGTAGTAACAGCACCTGTTGGTATGGACACCGGCTCCTCCTCTGACACCCAGGCTTTCGACGGCTCACAGTCTGCCCCAGCACTGGCTGCGGACAGTGTGGAACATCATCTGTGCTCAATTGACATACTCTGTGAGGTGTTACAGGGGCCGTCTACGGCGGAAGCAAGCAACAGAAATGTTGCGTCTACCAGTCAGGAAACATACAAATTTGACTCATTTGGCTCGTCATGTGCTGGGAAGAAATTCGCCCTTTTTAAATAAGCTCAAATTTGGAATTCAAAAACAAAAATGTACATTCCTTTCATTTTTGGGCATACATGGCTTTTTAATGCTTATAGTGCTTTAGACTATAATTATGGACACTTTAAAGCTATGACTTGCATTATTTTTTAACATTATTTTTAAAGTTTTTAGAAATTTTAGAGTATTTTTTTTTTTTTTAGCATAATCAATGTTTTATAAATCTATACTAATATGCGTTAGCCTAGTAGTGTGGTAATAAGTTACATATGTCGTCCAGTGTGAAGAGGAGTGGGTGTTATATTCCATATAGGTACCCTATATAGGCGCAGGTAACCTCGTAACCTTTCACCTATATTCTTCCCTACATTACACACATAACGGTTCTTGGGTACTGACCTTTTACCTAGATATGACACTGCATTCAGAACGCAGGTTTTTCCCTGGTTCGATTCTCATACATTATGCATGAGGCTTCTTGGAAGCACAGCAGGACTAACAGTTGGATTACCATCTCCTGTATAATATCTCTGTATAAAGTTCAGGCCCAACATCATCCTTTAGGCCGACACAGTAACACAGCAAGGTAGGACCCCTGGGGAGACCTATGGGTATATATACAGCACATCTTGCTTAGGAAGAGAGAGAAGACCGAGACTTCCCGGCTGACACACTGACCGCAGACGCTGAGGTTCCTGCATGCAGACGCTCCAGCTAGCAGTGGTCTAACATCCCTCGCGGGGGGTCCAACTCGAGACCAGGACAGGGTCCCATATTCTCTCATTCTCAGGTAATGGGGTTGACTAGATCCTAGAGGGATTCTTGGCATAACACCTACACAGATGTTAGGTATATTTAGGTACATCTAGCTAGGGACGCATCGTAGGAGTACGCACTTTCTATCATGTGTTTTATGTACGTGTATATATTCATGATTTCTGCAAGATGGTAGAACTTTACCATCCCTTTACTTTCGTAGTATTGCTAATCATAACTCTGCTACTGTCTAATGGTTGTTGCAGCTCATCTATTCTATACTAGAATAACAACTGTTTAATAAATACTTATTGAAAATGCCCAGACTGTTTATTCCGTGTATCTCTCTGAGACAAACTAAGTGAGCATGAATGACTGAGCGAAAGGTAGTATATTGTTTCCACGATTCTGAGGGATCAGGGTTGTCATGTTCTGAGGTTGCCAGACTCTATTCTCTCCTTGATAAGAGGAGATTATAGTGTCACTGTGAGCTAGCTAATACAGATAGGCTAACGTATCCGGTGGGGGTGCACAGAATCAGTCCGCCACCAATCCCACAGTTTATGTTATCCAAGCGCGCAGATCCTGTATAGGTAATATAGGAACTGTGTGTGGGGTGACCTGTATGTTCACAACATCACACCATCATACCACCCGCAGACACATGGGCTTGTTGAAAGATTTAACAAGAGTTTAAAAGGTATGATCGGTGGACTCCCTGAAAAACTCAGAAGGAGATGGGATGTCTTACTACCATGCCTGTTCTTTGCTTACAGAGAGGTGCCACAAAAAGAGTAGGGTTTTCCCCCTTTGAACTATTTTTTGGACACCCTGTAAGGGGACCACTTTGTCTTGTAAAGGTAGGATAGGAGAGGCCTCTCAAAGAGCCTAAGCAGGATATTGTGAACTATGTGCTTGACCTTTATTTCAGGGTGGCTGAGTACATAAAGAAAGCCAACAAAAATCTTGAGGCCAGCCAACAACTCCAGAAGCTCTGGTATGACCAAAATGCCACCATGGTGGAGTTCCAACCAGGGCAAAAGGTATAGGTTTTGGAGCTTGTGGCACCCAGGGGCCTCCAGGACAAATGGACTGGGCCCTACCGTATTTCTGAAGGAAAAGGGGAGGTCACCTATCTGGTGGACCTTGGCCCAAGTGGATCATACATGTAACTCGCCTGAAACCCTAAAATGACAGGGCTGACTTGACCATGCTCATGATCACTGATGAGGATCAGGAAGCAGAGAGTGAACCTGTCCTTGGGCTCCTCTCTCAGAAGCCTAAAGATGGCTCGGTGGAAGGAGTGGTCTTCTGAGACACCCTCACTGACCAACAGCAGACTGATTGCAGGCAAGCTTTAACAGTTCTGTGGACATCCTTATGTTCTCTAAATGTTTTATACAGTCAGCTTTTAAATATTTCCTGTTGACTGCAGCTAGAGATTCTGGTTTGTTAAAATAGTCTGGTTGCCCCAAGTCCTGACTGAAGGATTCTATATATCTCAACCATGGGATTCTAGTGTATGAGGATGATTTTAAACAATCCTTTATGACAGATCGATTTAGGTCAGTGTACTCAGATGTCCAAACTTTGTGCCACAACAGAAGTGGTTGAATTTTAATTAAGTCAGCAATAAACACTATACCCAGCTCAGTGTGGCACACAAAAGTAGAAGCACATTTCGGCGTTGCAAGCAGATATCCTAAAAATGTGTTTTCCACTAATTGTAGAGCCATGCAGTTTGCGTGTCCCCACATGCCGGCCCCATATAATGCTTTATTGACACATTTTGCCTTATAGATAGTAAGCATCTCTCTAGGGGGATTTGTGCCTAGTCTATTGGCGAATTTCCGTAGGGCCATACAAGCACTGCTAAATAATAGTGCCCTAGTCTTAATTGCATGATTCCACTTACCATCTTTATTAAAAAGGACACCCAGGTAAGAGAAATTATTTGTGAATTCGATAGTGGCGTCCATGATTCTAATGACATGACAGTTGCCGGGTTTCTTGCCGTACTTCATTTTAAAAGTTTTCCTTCGATTCACCTACAGATCAAGGTCCTGCATGTACTTAACAAAGTCATTAAGCACCGCCTGCATGGAGTGTGGGGTGCGTGCCATCAGAGCGACGTCGTCCGCGTAAAGGAGGTCAGGCACTTGGCCCTGTCCTATTTGAGCAAGATCTTTAGTTTGCAGGGTCAATGCAGTGCCGACATTGTTAATATAAAGAGAAAATAAAAAGGGGGCAAGAACGCAGCCCTGTCTCACCCCTCTCTCTACATTAAATGGCTGTGTGCATTCTCCCCTAAACCCATATCTGACCTTGGCTTTCGTACCTGAGTACAGGTCCCTCAAAAAAGAAATAATCGTAAAATCCACACCCATATTTGACATTATTTCCCAAAGCTTTGAGTGGTTTACACAGTCAAAGGTGGAGGACAGGTCAACGAACCCCAGAGACAGGTCCCCCTCCTTGATCATGATATATTTCCCTACTAGCACACTTAGGTTAAGGCTCTGTTCAATAGTTCCTACACCAGTGCAAAACCTGTATTGTATGTCGGTCAGGGTACCCCTTGACTCAGCCCACTCTTGCAGCCTGTTTAAAAGTATTCTTCCCACTACTTTTACTAGGGAGTCAAGCAGTGAAATCGGCCTATAGCAAGCTGGGTTATGCCGATCCCCTTTTTTATAGATAGGCACTATTATCGATTCTGCCCATGTAGGTAGAGATTCTGAAACACAACAGGCCCTTAAAACAACTGTTAGAATAAGGCCCCATAGAGATGTATTAGCTTTATACAAATCCACAGGGATTGCATCTGGACCAGGAGCCTTCCCTCCTTTACTGGCTGTTATGGCACTGATCACTTCCTCTAGGCTGAATGGAGTAATGCTAGAGGATCGACCCTGGTCTAAATCTGAGTTGCCATAAACATTAGTGGCCTGTATTGTAACAGGTATAGGGGTCGTGGCAGCATATATGGCAGAAAAGTGTTTAATCCACTCAACCTCAGGTATAGCAACCATGATCCCAGGGCCGATGTCCTCCCTCAGTGCTGCAGAGTTTACTATCTTCCAGAATGAAGTATTATCATTCTTTATACTTGCTTCGCATAATGCGCCCCAAGCCTCTTCCCTTACCCTAGCTTTTCTTTGTTTCAAGGCCTGTTGATAGGCGGATCTACATTGTCGGATCTCCACTCTACACCTAGGGGTTTTATGAAATGCTTCTTTAAGCTTCTTATTAGCCTTAGTGCATTGTGTGTCAAACCAGCCCTTTTTTACTTTCTTAGTTTTTGCTGTTACTTGTAACTACTCTTTCACTGCCTGGGGATTAGATAAAAATGCATTAATAATCTCCTTTGGATGAGATGTGTCATCCAAACAGGTCTCAAAAGCTTCCCTCGTGTTTCTAATTAGGTTACCCAAAAAATCCTCCGGGGTAACTTGATGCCAGCGTAGCGAATATCTATTAAGGGTGGCTAACTCAAGCTCTCCATCAGGAGTATGGCAATGTCCATTTTCTTTCCTAACTAATAAAGCCTTTGAGAGTTCCAGAGATTGCGGATAGTGATCGCTTAATAGTATATCATGAGTTTTAAAATTAAAGGCGTGGCGACTCAGGTTATTAGAAATTAAGACATAATCAATAATGCTGTGGTTATTCCTCCCGTTAAATGTACAACTAAAGGGGGACAATGGGGTTGAAATTTCGTTCGAGAAAGACAGGTCTATTGTGTAAATAAGTTCATTTAATTTATCTCCATAACAATTATGGGAAAAATGTGTTTTAGTCGAACCATCTAAATTATTCAGTCCTCATACTTTCTCGGTAAACAGGCTACACAATTGTCAAAGTCAAAATCAAAATCAACTTTATTCGGCTGGTTAGAGCCATAAAAGTGCAGCATAAAACAGCAAAGCAGCATAAAACATCATATAAATCTGATAACAATTCATGTCTTAATGTTCTTAAAAACCATTAAAATATTATACAAAAAGGATAATAAACCACCTTAATGACTGTAATGTTACATTATGTAATAGTCAGCATGATCATACTACCAGCTTATTCAGAGGGGCTAACTCAGCGTCATCCTATTCCTATGTCTAATAGCCCCAATTAAGAAGCTTGCTACCCTGACACAGACTATAGGAGAGCCTAGCATTTGTAGATAGACCAGAGCCGGCCTTACTTGCACAAAATTTCGGCCCCTTAGCAGGGGAAGAATGTACTTCCTGCGCAGGGGGTCGTAATGGGTGCAGAAGAACATAATATGTAAAGTGTCTTGCTCTGAGAAGTTGTCACATGTACACAGATTTGTTGAGTCTGGTTTAAAATAGCCTTTAGGAAAGGCCACTAGCCAGGGAACCATGTTCAATCGGAATCTCGTTAAAACAAAGAGATGGTAAGCTTTATTTATGTATGTTAAATATGGTTGCATCTGCTGGCCCAGGCTCAATGTGACATACTTTCTCACCGAGGGCTTAATTAGTTCTTTTTCCTCCCTTAGGCCTTGACATCTGTCTAAGAACTTCAGTTTAACCGCTCTGATGGCAGACTTAGCCAAGGGAGTAGGAGACAGAAACAGGTCGGGGCAGCCAAGGTTCTCAGTCAGGTCTTTAATATATTTGAGCCAGGGAATATTTAATGCCTTCTCCAGGGCTAAACAATCCTGAATGATCAATTGGTTTAAGTTTGGGGTTGGTTGAGCCCAAATTCTCAGCCAGCGTAGAAGTGGTGCAACCGCGATCAGGTCAGAGATGTAGCCCGCTCCCAATTCCTCATGTAGATTAAAAATTGGGGTGGATACTGGGACCGAGAGAAGTTTGCGCATAAAATTATTTTCGGCCCCTTGTATTTCTTTCACATCCTTATAACCCCAAATGTCGCTGCCATAGGTGGTCATGGGGATGCACTTCGCATTATAGACCTTTAAAATCGCAGGGAACGGCTTAGAGCCTATTCTTTTTGCGAAATCTAGTGTTGCCCCTGCTGCTCTAGCTAAAACGTTCTTTTTAAGTGTGCATTGTGCACACCACGAACGCTGAACGTCAAAAAGCACCCCTAAGTATGGGAAAGTGGACACTTTAGTTAGCTCAGCCCCCTTACAATAAAATTTGGCCTTTGCCGCCCTCCTAGAGCCTATTGTCATGGCATGTGATTTTTTAAAATTTGTAATTAGATCCAAAGAGTCCATAAAATCTATAAAACAATTTAAAAGCAGTTGCAGCCCCCTGGCGGTTCTAGACACTAGAACCGCATCGTCGGCATACAGGAGTGCCGGAATCATTTTGGTGCCGACTCTTGGTATGTCTTTACAGCAAGTTGTTAAGGAATCCCCTAGTTTATTAATATAGAGGGTGAACAGCAGAGGGGCCAGTATGCATCCCTGCCGCACCCCTCTTTTTACTGCCCAAGAGTCGGTCAAGCTGCTGTCTTCATTGAAGCGTACTGCGGCCGTGGTTTTATCATGGGCGGTAGCCAGAAAGGAGATCAGATCAACATCTAGCCCCATGTCCCGAAGAATCAACCACAGCTTGGACCTGTTAACAAGGTCAAAAGCTGAGGAGAGGTCCATGAAGGCCAGATGCAGATCCCCCACCCCCTGGCGACAGTATACTTCCCTATCACCAGGTGAAGGTTAAGGCATTGGTCCAGAGTCCCCCTCCCCGGCCTGAAACCATACTGGAGGTCCGAAACAATGTTGGCACTATCAAGCCAAGCTGTTAGGCGCTCCAAGACTACTTTTCCCATGATTTTGGCTGAGGAGTCAAGAAGCGAAATGGGCCTATAACATGCTGGGTCATCCCTGGCACCCTTTTTAAAAATGGGGATGATCACCGCCTTTGCCCATGACAAAGGAAAACCAGACATACAAGCTGCGTTAAAAACGTGTTAAAATCTTAGCCCAAACTTTTGAGTCTGCCTTATAAAGGTCCGCCGGTACTCCATCGGGGCCGGGCGCTTTTCCTCCTGAAGTTGTGATGATAGCTTTGTGAACCTCATCTATGTTAAAAACAAGTGGGGAGCCTACTAGTCTGGGAACGGTTTGTCCCACGGAGTTCCCGAGGTTATCATCACTGTAAATTTTGCCGAAGTGCTGGACCCATTTCTCTGCGGGAACTAAACACTCTGTGCAGGAGTTGGGTGAATCATCAAAGAGAGGGCTATTAACAACAGACCAGAATTTGGAACTGTTAGCCAGCACGCTGGCTTGGCTGAGCTCCTCCCAGGCCATCTCCCTCAGTTGTTTTTTTCTGCTCTGTACTGCAAGTTTATATGCCTTTCTGCTATTTTTAATTAAAGAAACCACCCTCGGTTTTTGCTTAAGAGCCTGCATAAGGTCCTTATGGGTAGTCATACAGGTATCATCAAACCATCTCTTCAGCTTTGGACGCCTTGCTCTGATCGTGGTAGATAAATTAGAGGCAACCTGTTTCGTGATTGACTCAAAGGCATCCAAAATAGAGCTGGCATGAGATTCCTGATCTAAACACACTTTAAGCTCTGAGGCACAAGTAATATACAGATTATCTATAAAGCTTTCGGGGGTGATCGTGTTCCACCTCACTCTACGTGCTTGATCTTTAGGTTTAATGTTTATATTGGTAAGTTGACTAGCAATCCTACCCTTAAAGGCAGCTCGTAGATAGAGATCCAGTGTCAGAGGGTTATGATCACTAAAGCAATTCTGGGTAACACTTAAATTTCCTACAGCCGATATTAGCGGAGAGGATACCAGTATGTGGTCAATTACACTTTTACAGCCATGGCCAATATAGGTAGCTACAGATACGGTCCTATCTGATTGTTGTAGGCAATTCAAGTTGTGGGCTGATAGAATGCCTTCTAAGAAGGTACCAGACGGGGACTGTTCAAAATGGTTTTGCCCCTGCAGACCGTCTTCCTCCTCCAACAATGCTAAACAATTAAGGGGGCATGTACAGGTGTTGAAATCTCCCAGAATTAGTGTGTTATGATAGGCTCGGTGCTTTCCCCATAAGCCACTAAAAAGCCCTCCAATGCCATTAGGTGCTCAGTCTCGTTAGACCTGGTGAAAGAGTTGTAGAAATTGACCACGAGGAGTGTGGGTAAGTTCTTCTCTGTCAATTCTACAGCTAGCACATGGGGCGAGCAAACGTCAATCAGATTGGTGTTATAGGAGAGTTTAATACTAAACAGCAAAAGAAGACCCCCCCTGGCTCTGCCCATGTTTGACTTTATAGCGGGTTTCCAGAATGATATGTAACCATCCAGATAAAAGTGGTCAGTGGACTCCCATGTTTCTTGTAAGGCTATGATATGGTGAGTGGTCACAAAGCGTAACCAAGCGGAATCACCCTTTTTTGACCTTAGCCCAGCTATGTTCCATGAGAGGACTTTCAACCTAGCTTCATCAATTATAGAGTCAATGGGACCAGGTTTTACTTGGTTAGCCCACGGTGATTGTATTGGAGGGCAGGATGTAGTGGAATTATAGGGACCAATATCAGAGTCAAATATTTCCGCTTCCGTTAAGTACTGGGGGCTTTCTATATGGGCGGGTACTGCCGCAAGAGATGGTAGTCAATCTTGCATATCCAGACCTGAGAGGGCTTCAAACCTATTCACGGTATAAACAGGAGGTGACACATTAAAACGTGGCCCTTTGTGTGGTTTATAAAAATAGCCAAGAGGTAAAGGGCAAATGTTAGTACTCATAAAGGTTTCGAGCTCACAAGGCCTCAGTAGATATCTCACCAAGGCTGGCCTACGAAAATTAATTACGATGCAGTCCCCTTCGATGTTTTTTGTTGAGGCGCCAACCCAACCAACTCTGCGTACCATGATAATGTCCCTCCAATCAGAGTCTTGTAACCTTCTAAGCCTTGATAGCCAATCAACACATTTGTTGCGCAGTTGTTCCCATTTCTCGTGCTGGTCCTGTTTTAGTGTTGGTACCCCTGCTAGGACAAGGACGTAGGGGCAAGCGGCCGGCGCCAGACTCAAGATATCTTGGTTAGCTGCCAGGGCGTTACTGTTTGGGTGAGATAATACATTGCACCTCGAGCTGCCAATCGATGGATTCTGAGCAGCTCCCTTGGCTCTGCTGGGGCCGCTTGCATTCTCCTGCCGGCAATGAGTGTGTGTAATAATGGTTGGATTGCTGATGGATTCAGTGCCGGTTCCCTTAATAGCTGGGTTTGAGTTGGGGCGAGACAAAGTTTGGTCTGATGACACACAAGGCTTACTTACAGTGGTAATAGCACTGGGGTTGGAGGGTTGTGTTCCAAATTGGGTATCAGACGATGTACTCGGTATATTTGGTGTGCTTGTTGTTGCTCCCGTGTTACCTCCCCTCCTTGCTTTGAGGTGGTGGGCATTTGTGCGTTCCCTGCTAAGTAACCGCCCCCCCAATGATTACAGCCAGGTTGTCAATATATGCCTTAAGTAGAGCAAATCTTTCCTCCAGAAGCACATTCACCTGGTTATTTACTAAGGCGGCAATGGTATCCCCACAACACTCAAGGCAAAATGATGGCTCAGTCTGTGTGCCAATTGAGCAGTTCAAACTCATGGTCACTGTTGGTGATGCCGGTGGGGCATCAAGAACCTCAGTGTTGTCAATAAAGTTAGTTATAGATGGTTGTATCCAGGTGGAGAGACAGTTTCGAGCAGGGGTGGTACGAATGGGCTGTTTCCTTTTGATGCTAATGGGTTTCCCAGTCTTTCTCTTCCGTTTGGCCGCAGGGATTCCAGCAAACGGGATAGAATTATTAGTTGGGAGTACCTCGGCTGTCTCGATTGTGTCCAGGCTACTGGCACTCCCATTTGTAATGGGAGATTTTTCAGCTTCAAGGCCATTAAGTAATGACGGAGGTAACTCTGGGGTATTATCTAATGGGGCTCCTCTATGGTGTAAAACAGCCGCCCGCCCTTCGGTGTCCAGGGACAGGCGTCTTTCAGTGAGTTCAATTTCGCCTGAGACAATATTAACAACCCTCTCAAGCATGCTGTTAATGCTGGTTGTAATAGGGCGTGCTGGTGGTAGCGTGGTGCGTTTTCCCATGCTTGCAAGGTTTTTGGACCAGCTTAAGTGTCAAGAAAAGATGTATCCAATAGGGTTGTGAGAAATTAATAGAACACTCACCTGCCTTGTTCAGCCCTGCTTCGAAGAGGGGTGGCCCAGTCCTGCCTCGGCCGGTCTCAGACGGGCGCAGACGGGCCCGCCCTTGGCCCGGGCTTCGCCCGCGCGCGTCCCGCACTGCGGGAGCCCCTGGAAGCTTTTATGAGCGCCTCCTGGCGCAGTGGCAACGCTGGCGGCTGCGCGACGGCTCTGACACCGCAAGGGACTCTGGGCAGTGTAGTCCCACTCCCGATCCGCTCCGCACTCCGGACTCTGCCTCCCGGTGTGGCCTCAGCAGAGGTGAGAGCAGGGGTGATGTCAGGCTGCAATTGGGCGTCAATTGAATATTGAAGTCACCTCCCCAGACAATTGATAGCTTTTTCTTATTGTTATCATCCAGTTTTTCCAAATAATCATGTAACTTCTGTAGGTGTATTATAATTTCACCGTTTGGGGCGTTATTGTACAAATTAATCACGGCTATCCTGTCCGAACCAGGGCCTTCACATATCATCGCTTGAATGTAAGGGTTAATTAATTCTTTCACTAATCTTACAGGTGGTAAATCGTTAGAAACAAAGATGCAAAGGCCACCTTTGGGTCTGTCATGTGGGGAAGAGACAGCAGGGACATGTAAAGTTCTAAACCCATTCATATGGACAAGTTCCACCAGCCAAGTCTCCTGAAGACAAATAAAGCAAACATTTTCTACGAATTCTACCCACTCAGGATTAATAATTTTGTTCCGCAATCCTGCCACATTTCAAAACAGAAAACCAATATTCTCGTTAGATGGTTGGGGCGAATTCTCTTTACTAATAATTGGCGGTGAATCACTGTTACTTCTGGTGGGTTGGAGAACAGGAAGAGCATCATGTGGAGTGGTTGAACCTACAATTTCATTAATCTCTCCCTCCCTTCCAGAGCTGTAAATTTCATTTATCCTCTCATTTCTCTGCTCAATTGCTACCTGGCTCATCGCGACTGGTCAATCTATTTCATCAAGATTTTCCAGTTCTTGATATCTATTATAGGTTTGCACAATATATAATCAGTTGTTGGGTGGCGGCTAGAGGTTAGGGAAGGAAGGCCGTTTATATGCCGTCATTGATCCGGGTTGATAAAAATAGCCTAGCGGGAGTACAGAGACTGTGTTTGGAACAATATAGGTAGGCCTTGTTCTGTTTAAGATGGTCTCCACCAGTCTAGGTGTTTTAAAAGACAGGACTACGCAATCTCCTGGTAGGGATTTCTGAGACCTACCCACCCATTTTATTCGTCTAACCATCTTGAGATCTTTAAATAAGTGTTCAGTCAAGCCGGATTTCACCCCTAACCAGTTTAATGACTTATTTCTAAGTGAAGTCCAGGATTCCTGAGTCTGGTGCTGTAGAGGTGGAACATTTGATAGCATAATTACATAGGGGGTGGCGGCAGGTGGAAGGTCTAAAATCTCTGATGGTTGTATTTGTTCAGCTTCCACCGGTACAGTATTGGTGGGCGGGTGGGGGGGGACGCTATCTGCTTGATTTCCTTTTCTAGAGCCTGGGGCGATGTACTCATTAAGTATTATATCCTGTAAACCCTTGGAACCTGGGAAATTTGTTTGCCTCACTATCCTATTTATATCTCAATTACTATCAGTTAAAGCATTCCCCAAACGCCCATGTTTCGATTGGCTGTTCAGTTGATCCAAACAGCTCATGCATTTGGTTTCTATTTCTTTTAGGCGTGTGTTAATAGATTCTAAACTATTTTTCAAATGTTCCTCTATTGATTTGACTGCTGAACATAGTGCGTCTAATTTTTGATTATTCAAATTGCTACACTCTTGAGTGGGTTCGATATTTACCGTCTTTAGACCATTTTGACTCTTGCCTTGTTGTTTAGTCCCTTTACTGCGAGGTGCCACTTTGTTTGGGGGGTTAATTGTAGGGCAGGTTCGTGTTTTTTTTACCCATTTAGTGGGTAATGGAGAATCCCCACAGGGGAAGTAAATATAAAGCAGTTCCTCACATGTGGCACAATTTTTACAATTTACATTTTGGAGTGCCCATGTAAGAAAAGATATGTGGGGAGTACGACTCTAGCTACCAAAAAACGCGTGTTAGAACATATGAGAGCTATCACGAATAAAGACCCACACTATCCTGTGGCAAGACATTTTGCCGAGTACCATTTATCTAACAGTTCCCCTCTGTCGTTCTTTGCAATAGAACAGATTGAACACACACGGAGAGGGGGTAATAGAGTCCTTCATTTGCGCAAAAAAGAATCATGGCACATTATCAACCTCCAAACTAAAAGTCCAGAAGGGCTTAACCAGGATGAAGAATTAAGTATTCACCTTTATGAGTAATTTTTGTACTTATTGTATGTATAACTGCCCGATTAGAATGTATAGAATGTTTGTGTGTTGTTCTTTTGTGTTTTGACAGAATTTTAATCCTGAACATATAACACTCATGTTTTATTTTATTATCTTTTCTTTTCACAGGAGGAAAGGAAGGGGTAGAATCAGAGAAAACTCTTCCCTGCGACCATCCCCTACCCTTTTCTTCTATCACAATGGTGGAGGGCCCATTCAGACAGATAAGAGTTACTTCTCTTACTTGATCATAGAATCTAGTTTTTCTTTAGATATGTATTTTTAATCTTAATGAAATCACTTGGTTCTTGTAAAACTTGTGGGGGTTTATGTTGTGTTGCCAGAAAAGACATACACATGGGACCATGCAGTATGTAATGTTCTAGTGGTTGTTCCAGGTTGTAAAGCACTAGCAGAACATAACCTATTTCTGATTAGAACATCCCACCAACATATAATTATGAGAGACTGGACAATATTGGGTTAGTGCCGCATGAATTTGACTTGTTGCTCTACCCTGTAACTAATCTTGGAGAATAGATTTGTCCAAAATTTAGTGATTATGAATAAATATCCTACTTTTCTGTAATGGACAATACTAAGGCACTATGCCGCTAAAAGGTGTGTTCCCATATTAATATATTAATATATTAATCTATTAATAGAGTTGGTCAATAGGATGCTCATACTGGTTTATAAAGTCTAGAAATTATTGTGAATCTCTGTTTTTGCATTGAAAGAATAATTATGCAAGTCTAGTATGATGGAATACAATCACAGAGGGTCCACTACAAAATGGATGCCTTTTTTACCATATTATGTACCCTTATAATTTTGGTCCTTCTTTACTTTCTGCACTGCCTATGTATGCAGTCTTTTCCTGGCGCTCACTGTGTGACCAAGCTTGCTTGACAAGCGAAACACGTAACCTGAAAATAAACAACTTCTGGTGTCAGCTGAACTCTGAGTGATCGCTTTACTTGGATTACAGTAACAAATTTCGAGGTTGGCATAGCTCCGCCAACTCTGAGCGATCCTCTGCAAAGGGCGGGGGAAAACAGAAGGAGCCTCCATTGGTAAAATATATATATATATATATATATATATATATATATATATATATATATATATATATATATATATATATATATATATATATATATATATGTATGTCTAAATCCTCCCTCTCTTCTATCGCACCATTATCCTTTCATTCCAAATAACAGACTAACATGTCCACCACTCGATACATTTTATGTTTCACAATACTAATTCACCACTAATCCTTTATGGGTTCCGGAGTAGTGTACTACTCGCCGAAAAAGCACTTCAACACCTCATCAGGGGTAGCAAGCGCTATATAAATGCACACCTTTTTCCCTCTTCTATCCCTTCGCTATCCTTCTCAATCCAAATAACTGACTAACATATCCACCACTCAAATGACTTTTCTGACCGCCTGATTACGATGCGGCCGAACACTGTTCGGTCGCATACTTTTCCCTATGGGAGCTTGTGTCACTGCATAAACTGGCCGTGATACAGGCTCCTATAGAGAAATGTGTGTGTGTGTAAAACCCTGCACCCTGTGGCAGGCATCCCATGGTGCCTGCCACACGTGCAGGGTTGTACAGGGGGGTACCACCTCAACTACCAACCATAAACCGCGGAGGAAAGGGGGACCTCAAAGTCACTTTCCAAAAGCCTTTCCGTGTAGGAAAGGCCGACATGAAAAGGCTGTGGGAAACCGACATCGTAACTCCGACGGCAGAAATGCCACCCATAGGGGATTACGGTGCGTTACCGACTGGCAAGAAGACTCCGAGAGCCGGTCGGAACCCAGTCGGAATGACTGGCAGTTTTACGTTCCGACCGTCGACATTGTAATCGGGCGGTCGGACCACAAACTGACCGTATCAGTCGGAAAGCCTCCGACCGCGGTCAGAAAGCTTCCGATTAGCGATCGGAGGCTTTCCGACCGACAACTTAATTGGCCCCTGGGTGTGTATAATCAGAGAGCAACAGAATGGAATCCTGTTTGGTGCAGTAGTGAATAGGCAACTTTTGCCTTTATAGTGCTACGAAGTCTCAGCCTGCAACCTAAAGCACTGTAAAAATGCAGGTCAATATTGTAAAATAAGTTAGTGAACTTCCATTTCAAGGGTTTTCCACCAGTTTCAAGATCTTGTTAGAGCTTTTTTATTCTTAAAAGGATGTAATTTACCGATCTCTTTCCATGGACTTCATTGCTTGGTTTTACTCGCAAGAAAGCGTCACTCAGAGGCACTCATTACTATATTGGGCGGACTTGCATCCACCTGACACTGTTGCGGGGAAGGAACCGCCAGAGATTAGGTCGGCGGTTCCGTCACCCTAATTTGGAGGTGACCGCACATGGTGCGATCGTAAACTTCCATTTTTTCAATGGGAGCTTGTGCAGTGGGCCAAAACCACCCGCGGCACAAGCTCCCATTGAAAAATGGAAGGGGCATATTTACGTTCCTGGCGCATCCCTGCATATCAGCAGGGATGCGCCAGGGAAAATGCGTCACGCAAGTTTACCCTTGCGCACGTCCGATGCGCCGCATTTACAATGCGGCGCATCGTGGCGCAAGGATAAGCAGATGCGTGACGCATCTGCCGGCGAGAGTTGGCGCAGTGCTGAAGCTGTGTCGCAAGCGCGACGCAACTCCAGCACTGTTCCAACCTTCCCTATCACTAACATGGTGCGTCAATCCTTACGCCTGCTTGAAGCAGGCGTAAGGATTTGACGCACCAGCGCCGGAAAAGTGACTGCGTGAAATCTTGTAGATTTCACTACGTCACTTTTCCGAGGCGTTCCAGTGCCGGAACGCCCCCCCCTGCGCCGGTACGCCCACATGAAACCTGACGCAGGTTTCATGTGGCGCAGGGGTTTACTACGTGACGCATCTCCCTAGATGAGTCACGTTGTAAATATAGCGCAACGCGGCGCATGGTTTGCGTCGCCGCTGCGTCACATGCGTGACGCAACGGCGGCGCAAAAGTGGCGCAAGGGGCTTGTAAATATGCCCTGAAGTTTGTAAACACCCCTGCATCGTGTGGCAGGCAGCTCAGGGTGCCTTCCACACGGTGCAGGGATGTTGACCCAGCCCCATATGCAGAGGGCCAAGGGGAAGTCGCTTTTCAACAGCCAATCCATGTCGTCATTGAATGGATTACTATTCCGTTCCTGTTCCGACGGGCTCACAGAGCCTGTCGGAAGAGGAGCGGAATCCCCTTGTTTTGATTATGGTGGTCGGAGGGAAAACTCAGGATGTCGGGCGGAGACTATCCAACAACTGGTCGGAGGTTCTCCGCCCAAAATCCAAATTGGGCCCCTAGTGTCATACATTTGACGGTTGAATGTCACTCATAAGTACATTGAAATCATGTAAATGTCACACATAAGCAATGTGAAAACTTGGCAGTTATACATTTAAAATGCCATTTACTTTCAATTTGTGTTAAAGAAAAGTTGAAAATATTTGTATTCATTTAGGGTCACGGACGTCTACAAAGGAACGCATTTAGGGGCATATTATCAAGCGGCAGCGATCATTATCGCTGGCCGCGCTTAGCATGAGATTTTTTATCGCCGGCTATTGCTGGAAATTATCGCCATGCTAGCGCTGTATTAACAACGCATAGCGCAATGGCGATAATTATTCCTGCGATAGCGGTGTTTTCCATGGAACATCGCTGGTTTTCCAGCGATGTTCCATGGAAAACGGCGATAACCTTGCTGATACGACCCTGTGGTCGTATCAGCCTAATCCACCCCAACGTAAAGTATAGGTAAGTCAGCATTTTAGCAGACGTTAGTTTTTGGCGAAAACCGCGGTTTTCGCCAAAAACTAACGTCTGCTAAAGTGCGTGGGCCTGCTTGTAAATATCGCGATGTGCACATCAGCGATAATTTACAAGCAGTACTGCCCAGTGACGCCCACTTTGCATCTCATTAGAGATGCAAAGCGAGGCGTCGGGAAAACGGGTGCTAACATGCGCTAATGTATGTTAGCACCCACTTGTAAATAGGGCGATAGTTTTATCTCCGCTTTTTTGGCTTTTAAAGCCAAAAAAGCGGAGATAAGGCCCTTGTTGATATGCCCCTTAGTTTGACATTTGGAACACAATTAATTTGCTTATTCGTCTCCCGTGAACCGCGCCTTGATTCTTCATAGATGGCGAATAAAAAACTTGCTGGAAAGTGAGGCACTTAGCTAACTCTTAACAGCCGGGAGCTGACCGGGTCTCCTCATAGTCAGTTTGTAGCCGTGAAGATTAAGGCGTCTAGCAATGATTGCTAGATGATGCATTAAAAAACATTAATGCACTGTATGTGAACGACGGCTAAGTTTAATGTTCCAAGAAATGTTGCTTTTTTTTAAAGCAACATCCTACTGCTCGTGAGTTAAGTGTCTCCGTCACTTCCGAGAGTGGGATGTTGGTCATGGTTTCAACAGATTTTTACAGTGGAGCTGGAGGAGTCTGAGACAAATTAACTTATGGAGGGAAAGCGTCTTCCCTCACTGCCCTGTTTGTCACGCACGTGGAATGCTCAATGACGTCATAGAAAATTATACCATATGAAGTGGTGTCGCAGTTCTGTCATATCCACGAATTTTATAGGAATGCATCTGGGTTAACCAAGAAAGAGTCGTCACCAGCGCAGAGAATTCCACTTACGCTTCAAACATTTTTAACCATGCACCTTATTTGTTAGAAAGCATGCATAATAATGATCAGTGTTAGGCACCGATTGTTGCGATCTGTGTGTGCCCTCCAGATGACAAGGTCATAAGCTGGCATTTTCAATTTAGCCCTTCATTCTTCGTAGGTCAATGAAACTTGTCCTTTTTTCCCCGAATAATGTGTTCAGTGGATATGAGGTAGACAAATCCCCTCATCAGGCAATACAGAGACTCTTCTCGGATATTAAGTGGATGCCGGAAAATATCATAATAAACATTGGCAAAGCCAATAGTTCTAGCTATTTTCTAAGTGCTTGGCAAACCTGCGGTTGTGGGGATGAGTTGCTAAATGTAAGAATCATTAATCTTTCGGATCGATGATTAACGCTGTATGGATAAATAATCAGTGAGTGAGTGCATGGATAGATGTTGGAAGCAGAAAGTAATCAGTGAATATGTGAGTGTATAGAATAATGGCTGGTTAAATCAGTGAGTGACTAGGTGGATGAGTGTAGACATGTTACACCAATTTTATACGTTGAACCCTCAACAGAAATGATATCATTTTTAAAATGCTAAAAAATACCACTATTACCCTTGTGCAAGCTGTACACGAAGACTGGCCATCATTGTGCCAAGAACATGTAAAGAAGTGTGACAGATTTTCAATAATTACCGCCATGAAGCCATGGCATTAATTGTGCTCGTGATGGGAACAAGCATGCCCTGGTTGTCCACAGTCTGTCAATAATTATAATCATAATGCAAGAGTAGGGCAGGCATAATGCTAGAATCAGCTACTATCATGTCAAGAGGGTCCACAGCGTGGAAGTAGGTACAGCGATTAGCCCAGGTCCTGCATTACGATATGTGTGACCTACATTACCCGAAAAAAGGGTAACTCATACGCCCCTTGTCTGTCCTATTCAACACCAAATTTATGCAAGAATTGATTTGAAGTCCATCAAAAATCCACGTCAATTTCAACGCACCAAAGTAAGAGTGAACTTGCACCTATGAGGGTATCCAGTGTCAAAACACAACATCGGGACACAGTCTGAATGATTTAATAGGTCAGGCCTGCAAGCCCTTTACAACAAAAAAGTGGCTGCTGTTTTCTGAGTTCAACCATTTTCCACTATTTAGCAGCTCTGAGAGAGTTTATCTTCAAGTCATCCTTTTTGCCCTGATCGCCCCCATTTCTTCACTGATAATGGTGGTTACTGACTCTGAATGTGGCATGGGCTCTGCTAACCGGGGCCAGTGCTCTGTTTAAAAGCTATATGGTAATTGGCGTAATTACAATTGGTTAAGACAACCTATCTTTAAGTCCCTAATATATGGTAGGTCATGTAGGTTTAGAGACCCCAATGGATTTAAAGCATTTAAGTGTGCACTGCTGTGATGTCTGCTGTCATTTTAAAGCCAGACGTGCCTTGATGGCTAGTTTTAAAATAAAACTGTGCACACATTTGACTTTGGAATTAAAAGTACTTCCAAAGTATAAAACATCCTTTTTGTTATATATAAGTCACCCCTAAGGTCTGCCCCAGGTGCCACAATGGTAGGGTGCCTTGTTATAAAAGCAGGGACCTTTTAAAAGAGGTTTTTGCATGCCCTGGTGAGGAAAAAACTGTCAATTTCGTTTTTCCCATTGTAGTGCTACAAGTTTTATAGGCTAGCATGGGATGGTTTTATTAAACTTTAATAACATCTAACGTTTGCCAGGAGTGAGCTTGTAACATAATTCAAAGTATCAAAATGTTAGTTACAATAAATCCAACAATTTTCCAAGGTCGGATTTATTATAACTATTTGCTGGAAGGTGTTTTATTGGTAGTGGTAGGTAGGCACACAGCACCCGAAACAAGGCTAACGACATGTTACTGGGTCCTAAATACGGTCTTTATAAATTAGTCCCTTGCTCAATCCTTGATAGCAGACACCGAGCAGTAAGGCTTAACTTAGGAGACAGGCATGCAAAGCATTTACAAATACCAATACAGTAAATGAGTAATACAAAACACACAATAAAATACCACACCAATTTATAAAAATAGCAAATATTGTTAACTTTAAAATGACACTATAACAACCAAAATCCAATGTAGGGAACTGGAGATATTAATTTTTAATTAATAAATACTTTCTAGTGCTTAGAAACCAATAGCGCCACTTCTAGACATGTGGTCGCACTTGACCAGGGCAAAGTCAAAGTTTGAGGCTGACTGCGATGGAGACCTGCTCAGATACCCCACGCGGGAGGCCTCGGACAAAATTTTACTTTCGCACTTAGAAACGTTTCTGGAGCGTTTTCTGCCGAGGGCCCTCGCTGCTCTACACCAGACCAGATTCTGTGAGGGTTTGCAGGCTTGACTTTCGGGCAGCTCACGGTCAAAGACTGGAAGTCGGACCCTTGGAGCTCTTCAGGGGGATGAACCTAGAATCATGGGCTGGGTCGTGATTTAAGTTGGCCGGCTTCGCTCTCGCAGTCGGGTGTGTCACCTCTGGGAGCTTTTTCTAAAAAGTTTCTCAAACTTCTGGAGGTCCTTCCGGAAGGTCTTCTGGTGGATTCCAAGTGTCCAAAACACAAATCCAAGGGTCTGGAATCTCCTTGATGGTCCTTGGCAGGCCTGGACTTCACTTCTCACAATGCACTTAGTCAACCCCTTGAAACTCCACTGGATACACTCCGGGAGGGGACTCTGGCTGGAGAAGGATCAGTTAAGCTCTGTTAACCTGTAGCTGCAGGGAGTCCATTCCTTACTCCTTCTTTAAACAATACAAAGTCGTCAGAGCTGTAGTCCCAGGTAGTGCATCAGGCACAGTCTTCACCAGCCGGGCCCTTGTGTGTAGATCAGGATTCCAGCAGGACAATCCTCCTTCTTCTTGTAGTTTAAAGCGACAGAACTGAGAGATTATGCAACTCTCATATATGTATTCAGTGTTCTGTGGCAGACAAGCAGGGGGCACCTCTGTTCAATGAGATGCTGGGTGCCACCCAAAAGCATGACAAGTTCCTCCAGAGTGTGGCATCTTCTTGTCCCACAAAGCACTATTCTCTCAAAATCCATGATGGATCCAATATCAGCAGAGCAGTAAAAGCTAACTAAACCAACTCTCAGTGTGGCTCATTTCCATAGCTCTCCTTCCCCTAACTCTGCAAATTCCTTCCTTAAGCCTGCTATCTGGCTGGGGCACAGGGGACTGGCATCCACTGCCTGTCCTCCTTTGAAACCTCATGCTTTATGTCCCCTCCGCCTTGCCTTGTCATTTCTGTCTATCTGCAGAGCTCTCTCCAGCAGAAAGCCTCTCCCCTGGATAGCCACTTATCACCTAATCAAAGCAGCCTTGCTAAGCCTGTTAGTACTGACCAATCAGGGAAGACCGCAAAAGGCTGAATTTTGACTTACAGACAAGAAAGTCTTATAACGTATTTTCTCTACAAGTTATTATAAATTCAACCAAGGCAATGTGTTGAATATATCAATACCATTCTTCCAAATCCTTGAATTATTTTTATTCCCCTCCTAGCAATAATTATGAGTACATAAAATATTGCAAAGTTAGCCTATGAGGCCAACTATCTACAATGGAGAAAATGAAATGTGTAATTTCTTCCTCCCCCAGGGTTTATAAAACCTCTTTTATAAAGCACATGCTCACAATTACAAGACCCCCCACCCCTGGGACACCTAGGAGAGACCTGGGGGTTCCAAATATGCAAAAATGATTTAGATTATTTCTTCACAGTGCCCACAGCATCAAAGTCGACTTTGTAGTGAATTTCCTACACTGGGGAAAAATAAAACGGCCAGCTTTCACTCACCAGGGTTTATAAAACATCTTTTATAGGGACCCTGCTTATAGTTACATGACCCACCATCCCTGGAACACTTAGGGGAGACTTTGGGGATACCCAATATGTAAAGATGTAAATTATCACTTTCAAAGTCCCCATGCCACTAAAGTCGAGTTTGCAGTGAATTTACTTTTAAAAGCAGTGCTGCAACGCAGGGCTACTTTTAAAATGACCTAAGGCTCTCAGCCCTGGCCATGGGCCTCACTAGCAGAGTCAGCTACCACCAGTTCCATTCATCACAAAAAATAGGTGGTGAATAGGCCAAAAGGTTCACTTTCTTACACACACTCCCAAACAAAATGTGAGGAGTCACTAACCTGCACGCAGGTAGTCCTTATCAGCTAAGTGGAACAATCTGGAAAGTCCATCCACATTGGCATGGGCAACCAAAAGTCTGTTTTCCACTGTAAAGTCCATTCCCTGTAGAGCAATGGACCACCTCAATAGCTTAGGATTATCCCCACTTATCTGCATAAGCCATCTGAGAGGTCTGTGGTCAGTTTGAACATGAAAGTGAGTACCAAGCAGGCATGATCTCAGCTTATTCAGGGACCAAACCACAGAAAAGGCTTCCCTCTCAATGGCACTCAATCTTTGTTTTCTGTGGAGAAGCCGCCTGCTAATGAAGGCAACTGGCTGATCAAGGCCTTCTTAATTTACCTGTGCTAATACTGCCCCAATCCGTTGTTTGGAAGCATCTGTCAGAACAACAAATTCCTTAGTGTAGTCAGGGGCCAGCAGCACTGGGGCTGAATACATAGCATCTTTGAGAGTGTCAAAGTCCTTCTGGCACTCAGGGGTCCACAATACATTCTTTGGCCTTCTCCTTAGAAGTACGTTCTGACAGAGGAGCCAAAATGGTCCCATAATTCTGAACACATTTTCTTTAGTACCCAGTCAGACCAAGGAATGTCCTGACCTGTGTCTGGGTAGTAGGAGCTGTCCAATACAAAATGGTTGCACATGGCCTCCACCTACCAGGTGGCCCAGGTACACCACAGAAATCTGCCCCATGTGGCACTTGCTGGCTTTAATAGTCAAACCTGCCTGCTGCATGGCCTGAAGCACTTCCATCAGGTGGTTTAAGTGATCCTCCAAGGTGGAACTATACACAGCTATATCATCAAGATAAGCTGCACTGAACTGCTCCAACCCTGCCAGGACCCTTGTCACCAGCCTTTGGAAGGGGACAGGGGCATTATTTAAACCAAATGGTATTACTTTGAACTGGTAATGTTCCCCTGGTGTGGAGAATGCTGACTTCTTTGCTTGGTCAGTGAGGACAATCTGCCAGTAGCCTGAAGTCAAATCAAATATACTCTGATACTTAGCAGCCCCTAACATATCAATGAGGTCATCAGCTCTAGGTATATGGTGAGCATCAGTCTTTGTGACAGCATTCAGACCTCTGTGTTCCACACAGAACTTTAACTCCTTCTTTCCCCCTGGGGATTAGGTTTCGGCATCAGCTACACTGGGCCGGCCCATGGACTGTCAGAAGGCTCAGTTACCCTCAGCATTTTAGCTACCTCAGCCTTGACGTTGTTTCTGACATGGTCAGACAACCTGAACGGTTTATTTTAGACAGGTGAGCTGTCACCAGTGTCAATGTGGTGCATACACTAATCAGTGATACCTGGGGTCAAAGAGAACAGACCAGCAAACTGCCCCAGCACCTGATTGCAGTCTCCGTGCTGCTGATCTTTCAGGTTGGGAGAGAGTACAACTCCCACCACTGACCCATCTTGCACCTTGTTGGAGAGGAGGTCAGGCACTGGCTCAGTCTCCTCCTCTACACCCTCATCTGTGACCAACAACATGGTCATGTCTGCCCTGTCATCGTAGGGTTTCAATCTGTTGACATGCAGGACCCTATGAGGGTTCCTTGGGGTGTTAAGGTCTAGCAGGTAGGTAACCTCACCCTTCTTTGCAAGGATTGAATAGGGCCCAATCCACTTGTCGTGGAGGGCCCTAGGAGCTACAGGCTCCAACACTCACACCAATTGACCTGAAGCATACTCGTCGTTGCAGGCTTCTGATCACACCAGTGCTTCATTAGCTCCTAACTGGCCTCCAGCTTCCTGCTTGCCTTCTACATGCACTCTGCTATGCAAGATCTCAGGCCTAGCACATAGTCAAGTGCATTGTCCTTAGCTTCTTTGAGAGGCTTCTCCAAAGTCTCTCTCAGCAGGCTCAATGGCCCCCTCACAGGGTGCCAAAACACCAACTCAAAAGGACTGAAACCAACCCCTTTTTGTGGGACCTCCCTGTAGGCAAACAATAGGCATGGGAGGAGAACATCCCATCTCCTCCTGAGTTTGTCAGACAACCCATTGATCATCCCCTTCAGCGACGTGTTGAACCTCTCCACCAGACCATTGGTCTGGGGGTAGTATGGGGTGGTGAACTTGTAAGTAACACCACATTCATCCTTCATCGCTTTCAGATAGCTGAACAGCAAGTGTGTTCCCCTATCTGAAACAACCTCTTTTGGGAAACCCACTCTGGTGAACACAACTAGTAGGGCTCTAGCCACTGCAGGAGCAGTGACTGATCTGAGGGGTATTGCCTCAGGGTAGCTTGGGGCATGGTCCACTATCACCAAGTAATACCTATTTCTTGATGCAGTATGTGGATCTAAGGGTCCAACAATGTCCACTCCCACCCTCTCAAAGGGAGTCTCAACCACTAGCAGTGTTATCAAGGGAGCCTTAGTCGTGCCTCCCTGCCTTGCCACTGGCCTGACAGGTGACATAGGAACTACATAACTACTTTATCTTCTCAGACATTCGAGGCTAGTTGAAATGGTTCACCAATCGGTCTGCCCCAAATGTCCTGCCAAGGGGATATCATGACTACAAGCCAGGATGAACTCTCTGTCATTATGGGGCACCACCACTCTCCTGGTGGCCACTCCTTTGAGGTTTCTGGCCTTAGAATATAGCAGCCCATCTTCCCAGTAGATTCTGTGAAATCCACTGTCATCCCCCTTGTCTTGCTTTCTGCCTCAAGCTCTCAAGGGTGGGACAGTCTCTCTGTCCCAGACAAAACTCCTCTCTGATGGGCCCACCGGCTCCTGCCAGTTCTGCCGAGTATGACAGCTCTGGCAGGAATGGGCTCCCTTTCTTAGAGGCCAGATCCTCCCCCTCAGGGTCAGATTCCTGCTGCACCTCTGAAGTTACCTGGGCTGGCTCACCAATTCCATTGCCCCTGTCCCGGGATGCTTGGCCCATTGTTTCAGGGTCCAAGCGTCCAGCCATCCCTTTCTGGATAGTCTATGACCTGGTCACAGCACATACCCACTCAGGGTGCTTCAATATTTGCATATTATAGAGCCCTCGCTCCACCTTTGACCACTCAGATGCTTCAAGATCATTTTCCAGTAAACACTGTACTGGGAGTTCAGGAGACACAGCTACCTTCATAGGGCCTGTTATACCTTCCCATTCCAAATCCACCCTAACCATGGGTTGGAGCCTGGTGCTGCTGTCTGCATAAGTCACCTGGTGAAACTCACCAGGTAGAAGATGCTCTTGGGACACCAGGGTGGCCATAACCATAGTTACACGTGACCGTGTGTTTCTCAGAGCCTCAACCTCAGTCCCATTGATTTTAGGCCTCTGCCTGTACTTATCCATACTTGGAGGTAAGGCAATCAGGGTTGCAATATCCACCCCTCCCAGGGACACTAAGGATGCCTCTGTCATTTCTCTACCCCTCTCTGGAACACTCTCCATTCCCACACTTACAATAGCAACCTCTGTGGGCTGCCCACCAGTGGGGGGCTTCTTTGTGCAGACAGCATCTCCCTTCATGTGCCCTGGCTGGTTACAGTTAAAGCACTTGCCCACGTTTGATGGGTCAAAGAACCTACCATTATTTCCTTAGAACCCCCTCCCTTTGTATTTGGGTTGGCTCGGGCCCCACCTCATTGTTCAGACTTTTGTGGATCTTTGGAGGACTCCTTTTGTTTTTTACCTTTCCCAGGGTTTTACCTTGGGGGGGGGGGACCTGTCCTACCTTCTTCTGATCACACCACTGGTGCTGACTGGAAACCTGGATTCTCACCCACTCACCGGCTTCTTCCCCGAGCTCTCTGGGGTCTGACAGCTTAGATTCAACTAGGTACTAGCGTAACTTCTACTGTACACAATGAGTCAAAAAGTGCTCTTTCAAAAACAAATCATACAGCCCCTCATATATGTTTGCTTTGTTACCAATAATCCAGCATGCTAGTGCCTTCACTGAAATGTCCACTAAGTCCACCCATGATTGTGTGAACTTCATCCTGTACTGTTTTGGGGTCTGACCAAATGTCTTGACTAGGCATGCCTTCATCTGTGGGTAGGATTTTGCCTCATCCTCTCTCAGGATCAGAAGGCTATCCCTCCGAGGAATTCGAATCAACTCTCACAGGAGTGCCTACCATTACTTACAGGGGACCCTATTCCTCTTAAGGGCCCTCTCAAAGGCTGCCAGCCACTTATATATGTTGTCCTCATCAGTGTACCTGGGAACTATTCCCTTGGGGAGCTTGGGATAAGCCTACCCCCATGGGCATCTCAATCTCTTCTTCATGATCACCTCCACCATTTCCTCTGTCTTTCTCTTCCCTCTTCCCACTTCTTCTCAGCTAGGATCAACTCCCTTTCTCTTATGGCTAGCTCCCTTTCTATAAGGGACATCAGGGAGCCCTGCACAGGGGAGCCTTTCCCCCCCCATTCAAGGGAAGAATGAACCTGGTGCTAGAGGAAATGCAAAGGCGATCATCATCCACCTCTTCGAGGTGGTTGGAGGGGTCACCCTCCTCATCAGTTTCTAGAGCTGATTTTTCCCAGGCCTTAAGGGACCTAACCAATGCTGCATTCCTAATGTTGTTAGTAGAAGGTAGCCCCCTGGCCTTACAAAGAAACCTAAGCTCAGCTACTCTGAGTTTAGTCAGTTTAGTCAGACCCAGCTCCATTGGATTCCTTAGATTTGGGTCACAACAACTACCAATCAGACTTAGAACAACTTCACTCAGTTTAGTCCAAATCTTAAAAATTCAAAAGTCAAAAGCTTTCCTCTAAGGAAATTAGAGGGTTTATAATGATTTCACTCACTTCACTGTAAGCTGTAATTCAAACACAAGTCCACATCCCACCGCTGCCACCAAATGTTCGAAGGTGGTTTATTGTTAGTGGTAGGTAGGCACATAACACCATAAACAAGGCCACCAGCATGGTACTGGGTCATAAATAGGGTCTCTATAACTGAATCCCATGCTCAACCCTTGGTAGCTGACACCGAGCAGGACAGGCATGTAAAGCATTTAAAAAGACCAATACAGTAAATAAGTAAGACACAACATACAATAAAAATCCCACACCAATTTCTAAAAATATGAAATATTGTTATGTTTGAAATAACACCAAAATGACCAAAATCCAATGTAGGGAACTAGAGATATGAATTGTTAAAGAATAAACACTTTTTAGTGCTTAGTAACCAAGAGCACCACTTCTGGACATCTGGTTGAACTTGACCGGGGCAAAGTCAAGGCTTGAGGCTGATCACAATGGAGCCCTGCTCGGTTACCCCACGCAGGAGACCTCGGCCAAAGTGTTACCTTGGCACTTAGAAACGTTTCTGGAGCTTTTTCCCCCCCGAGGGCCCTCACTGTTCTCAACCCAAACATCTGGAGGTCCTTCCAGAAGGTATCCTGGTGGGTTCCAAATGTCCACAGCACAAATCCAAGGGTCTGGAATCTCCTAGATGGCTCTCGGCAGGCCTGAACTTCACTTTCCACAATGTACTTGGTCAACCCCTTAAAACTCTACTGGACGCTCTCCGGAAGGGGGACTCGGGCTGGAGAAGGGTCAGTTAAGCTCCGTTAACCTGTGGCTGAAGAGAGTCCATTCCTTACTCCTTCTTGAAGCAATACAACGTGCTCAGAGCTGGAGTGCCAGGTAGTGCAGCAGGCACAGTCTTCACCAGGCAGGCCCTTGGGTGAAGATCAGGATTCCAGCAGGACAATCCTCCTTCTTCTTGTAGTTTTAAGCAGCAGAATTGAGCAGCTATGCACCTTTCACATATTTATTCAATGTTCTGTGGCAAATAAGCAGGGAGAACCTCTGTCCAATGAAACGCTGCGTGCCATCCAAAAGATGACAACTTCCTCTAAAGTGTGGCATCTTCTTGTCCCACAAAAGCACTATTCTCTCACAATCCATGATGGCTTAAATTTCAGCTGAGCAGTAAGAGCTAACTTAGCCAACTCTCAGTGTGGCTCATTTCCATAGCTCTCCTCCCCCTAACGTCTGCAAATTCCTTCATTAAGCCTGCTATCTGGGGATACTGGGGACAGGTAAGCGTGGCATTCCCTGCCTGTCCTCCATTGAAGCCTCATGCTTTATTACCCCTCTCCTCTGCGCTGGCATTTCTGTATAGCTGCAGAGCTCTCTCCAGCAGATAGCCTCTCCCCTGGATAGCCACTTATCACCTAATCAAGGCAGCCTTGCTAAGCCTGCAAGCACTGACCAATCAGGGAAGACTGCAGGAAGACTTGATTTTGGCTTACAGACAAGAAAGTCTTATAACTTCTTTTCTGTACAAGTTATTATAAATTCAACCAGGGCAATATGTTGGATTTCTCAAAATCATTCCTCCAAGTCCTTGAATTATATTTTTTCCCTTCCTAGCAATAATTATACATACGTAAAATATTGCAACATTAGCCTATGAGGCCAACTATCTACAATAGGGAAAATGAAATGTGTAATTTCTTTCTCCCCCAGGGTTTATAAAACCTCTTTTATAAAGCCCCTGCTCACAATTACAGGACCCCCACCCCTGGGACACCTAGGGGAGACCTGGGGGGTAAGGGAGGGGGGGTTCCTAAAATGCAGAAATGATTTAGATTATTACTTCACAGTGCCAACAGTACCAAAGTCATCTTTATTTTTCAAACTTATTTTCATTGGCATTTGTTTCAATATCCATCAGAGGCAATAATACTCATCATTACATATCGTAACCCAACATTACTACAGGTCAAAGGCATAAATACATTCACGCTTGTTACTGTATACTTCCTCGTAGCATCCCTGATTTTGAATGTTGGTGTTGCAAGGATAGATTTCGGAATTTGTACATCTTTTGGAGTCATGGCGACTTATGACTCACTCTTATGTTTCTTAGTATATTACTGAGGAGGAGCCATCCATAATCTCTATGCGGTCATATACAGGGGGCCATCATATAATTGACTTGAAATTTATGTAGAACTATGCAACTTGTACAACTTAATACTTAACTGAGTATGCATTGGAGTCCTTGTTGTGTGATCATGTCCGTGATGTAGAGTAAGTATCCGGGTGTTTGGGAGGTGGGGTAAGCGGGTGTGGGTTAGTAGGCCATCCTTTTCTCGTCGGGTATCCAACCAATGCTGCCCTCTGAGTATGTATTATATACACTGAGAGGAGGTGCTTAAAAAGTGGGGGCATCCCAAAGTCATTATCCTTTTCTGTCAGTGTGTCGGGTTCTTAATGTAGTAGCGTTCTCTATTTAAGACTTCCCAATACCGGTTGCCCATACATGCCCTCTCTGAATCCCGTCCACTGCTTTACTAAGTATTATATTTATCCCTTTCTCCCTCACTCTGGTCCCGGTCTGGGTTTTCCTATGTCTCAAGTATCAGCACCAAAGTCATCTTTGTAGTGAACTTCCTACACTGGGAAAAAATTCAACGGGCAGCTTTCACTCACCAGGGTTTTCAAAACATATTTTATAGGGACTCTGCTTATAGTTACATGGCCCTCCACACCTGGAACACCTAGGAGAGACCTTGAGGATGCCCAATATATAAAAATAAGGTAACATATCACTTTTAAAGTGCCCATGTCACCAAAGTTGAGGTTGCAGTGAATTTTCTTTTAAAAGCATTGCTGTTACACAGGGATGCTATTAAAATGACCTCAGGCTCTCAACCATGCACGCATGCAAGTGCAACAAGGATGCTGGCCTCTAAACTGCCATGCCCTATTATAAACTAAGGGCTTATAGGTAGTCTTCTTCCCCTTGCCCTATTGTCTACTAGGGACTTATAGGGTAGGCCTGCCAATTATGAGTGTACATCAATGCATGTGTTTGTGTTTAACATAGCACTGGCCCTGGGCCTGAATAGCAGAGCCCAGGACACAGTCAGCTACCACTGGTTCCAGCCCAGGACACAGTCAGCTACCACTGGTTCCAGTCTGTCCAAACAATTGGGGGTGAACAGTCAAAAGGGTGACTTTCTAGCACTATTTCTGGAAAGTAATTTATAGTTTTTTAACTTACTTTCCTGAACTTACCTAAAACAGCCCTGTAACAGCCTCTTCCTATTGGACAGCCTTTGACAGCCTGAGCCAAGCTGCTCCCTGATTAGGTGTGAAGAGGTCTGGGGCTGAAACAATCGATACATCTGGTGGGAAGAGATGCACCCCTGCATGATGGGAGCCCCTCTGATTAGATTAGAAGAGGGGCTGGAAGGGGAGTGTAGGGAAAAGGTGGGTTAGGATAGCCAGACCTGAACTCCAAGGAGAGAATTTCTCCCGTTTGATTAACCCTGGGCTGTGAACTCCGCTCGCGGAGTTTGCAGAGTTTTCCGCTTTCCGCGTTACGTGGAGATCGCCGAGTTCCAAAAAACTCAGCTTTGCGTTCGTCAATGTCATGATGGCGAGCGCGAGTGTGGAAAATCAACCTCCTGGCAAGATTTCTCAACGCGGGGGGGGGTCAGATTTCTCATTGCGAGTGGTCGCGTATGCTAGCGACCGCTCGCGTTGAGAAACTGTCTATTCGCATTGAGAAAGATGCAGCTCGAGTAAAAATCTACTCGAGCGGCAGAAAGGGAAGCGGTGCCCGCTTGCACTGTGCATGGTGCCGTTGGCGATGATTGCACAGTGCAGACAAGCATCCGGCACCGCAAATCACAGCGAACGGCATTTTTCTATTGCACTCCGCTGCTTGCGGAGCTCCGCGTTGCACGGCGGAGTTTTTTTTCCACTACGCGGAACTCCGCGAACTCTGCCCAGGGTTACTTTTGATATTTGTGGAGATGTGCATTTTGGGACAGAAATATGGCACACTTCCCTGAAGTGGTCATAACAGAGGGTGGCAACTTGGACCCCATTGGTTGGGGGGTGCTCCCTTCTTGCCAGCCCAGAATACGGAATAAATATGGGAGAGGTGCACTGCACCTCAGATCCATGCTTGGAAACATCTGGAGAAGAAGGACTGTCTTGCTTAATCCTTGGTCTGCATAAAGGAGGACTTTGCCTGTTGTAAAAGATCAAGGAGCGGACTCCCTGCACAGCAACAGGAAGAAAAGTGCTGGAAGAAGTCACCTGCCTCAAGTATCACAGGACAAGCCCAGCTCACCAGCTTCACCTGAAATTATACTTGGATTGGTCAGGTTCACTGTGGGAATTGTAGTCCCCAAACCGCAAGAGGGAAATCGGAGCTTCTGGACCCTTGGTTGGTGTTGTGGACCCTTCAAGACTTTCAGAAGATCTTTATGGGGAAGTTCTAAAAGTTTGGGAACTTTTGAGTAACTTTTTGGAAAAATCTCCATAAGATGAAAGACCTTGACTACAAGAGTCAAGCTAGTGACGCCGACCCACGACTCGGCCTGAACGTGCAAGTATGCCCCGCTGAAATCTCCAGAGCTCTTCGAATGCTGAAGCCGCTCGCTCGACATTGAGAGAAAAAGAACCAAAAAAGTGACTGAGTGCGGAGATAAAAACTCGACTGGACCCAACCACTCTAAGTATCCGACCCACGCTTCATTGTGATCAGCCTGAACTTTGACTTGGTCCTGGTTAAGAGCCACCAAAACGCCATGGCTGGTGCTTTTCAATTTTAGGCGCTTGAAAGTACATTTTTACATTTAATCTTTAAAAATCCATATTTCCAAACAGGGATTTTAAAGATATAAATATTCTATATTATTATAAATTGGTGCTAGATTTTTATTGTCAGCCAAGCTAGCTAGGTTTGAACAAGGATTAATTTATTGAGACTTGACTGGACATTATTTGTGATTGTGGTGTTATTACTAGCTGTACGTACCTACCAGCACCTGCTAATAACCCACCTTCCAATAACCTGTTTGAGCAGGGGGGTTCTTGCCTTGGAGTGGTGCAGGCTCTGTTGCATGACCCTCTGAGGATGAAGAGTATAAGAGAGGGTGGCTATAACTTTGGACCCCACCATACAATACTAATAACCTCACATATTACATCACTTACGACTTCCAATGACATCACGTTTGGGGTCACTGATGACATTTCAAATTACATCATTGATGACACTGCCCTATAGGAGTTGAAGAAATTCAACATGCTACACCTCTGGACAAAATTACTGTTCCGCTTAATGTGATTATCATCTTGAAGACTGCACATTACTCACAATTTTATAATGAGAAGATGACAGGTATACACATGCTCCTCAAAAGACAGCTTCGAATAGGTACTGAGTACAATCCTCCGATTTTTAGTAAAATACACCACACACATTCCCAAGATGGGTACATAGGCATATGACCTTAGAGCTATGCTTGCAATGCCAGTGTGAGTTCAACTACCTCTGAACGAGTCATTCCAACATTCTACACTATTCAACAATGTGCAATGCCTCAAATTCTACAGCAAAGTTGTGGCAAAAAACACCCACCCCTAACAAACATCCTCTCTAAATAGAATTTTTCTAAACATTGTTTTGCAACTGTTTAACATGGGCATGTCCCAGATATTCACGGGTGGATACTGTATTGTCTACAGCAGCTTTGGTCTTTGTCACAAATATTTTAGAGCAGGCTTTGGCTTAAAGCCCCAACCTACTTTAAAACATATCTCTGCAATCCACATCAGGTGCGCTAAGCCTTTGAGTTGTTTAACATGGAGTACTTCTTACACCCCAAACTTAAGTAATGTGTAAATGGCTCAGCATATAAGTTTTAAAATGTACAATTACAATTGTCTTCCAGGCTTACTCTGTTTCCATGCTATTGATCCTCATGTGTACACTCAGTAATTCTATGCTATATTTGAATGTGGAGTTATCACTGATGTCATCCGTGATATCATCAATAATGTCAATCTGAGATATCATCAGGGATGCCATCAATGATGTCACTTAACATGTAATGAGATATGTAAAATGCAGGAACATAAGCAGTGCATAGCCGGACACAATTCATAGTTAACTCAGAAAAATGGTAACTGGTAAATTGCAGAGGTTTTACATTTTTAAATGTTCATTCTTACCTTATTTCAACACCTAACTATTGCCTTTATTTTTTTCAGTGAATTTTTATGGTTTTTCAACATAAACTAGGATAAGATCCTATTAGCATACCTAACTATAAGGTAATATACAGGCTGGCAAAAAAAAGAATTTCAATTGAGGAGAGAGTTGTCTAAGTATGTTGATTTTTCAGTCACATACTTGAGTGAAATCGATGCTGATTAATACATCAAGAATGTCATTTAAATATTTGTATGCATTGCAAATCAGCTTTGATCAACAAATAAAGCCAGCACTGATCAATAAAAGACAAACGGCACATTGTATAAGTAATAACAGTGCTGCATCTGTTATGAGAAAATATCATTAAGGCTCTCCACATGTCTTTTGAAAGCAGCAACAAATTTATCTGATAGTAATATGTATGTACTGTAAATATCTTGTTTCCTAAAATGCATTGGAACACAATAATTTATTGGACATGGTTTTGATCTTCATAGCCTCAAATGTTCTATCCTGATATGTTATTTCTTACCAGCAATTGTATTTAATTTTGGTTTTGTATTTGGATTGTCTTCAACTCCATTGGTGCAAAATTACTTTGTTAGCCGTAATCAACTGCAGAATAAATTGAAAAACACAAAACAGAAACAAATGCCATTGATTTTTTGAAAACCTTAGATGAGAGGTTAATCCTCTGTGTGGAAAGCATTAAAACTAAAAAGAACAACATACGTTTTCAAGAGACAAGAAGGATTATGGAGAAGGAAGAGTTCGGACCCTGTCCAAGCAGTTTGAATCAGTTCAAAGAAATTTACTGGTGACAGTACAACAAAGGCAAGAAGAATTGTTATACACCGTTATCCACTGGGTCCAGTTCAGACATAGGCTCGGAAGTGGAAGATCAAGCATGGTTTACCCCTTTAGGGATATACCCCTTAAGCTTCTATCAGGAATTCCGGCTTCTCAAACAAAGATGAGGTCAAACAATATTCAGCTAAACTATGGCAAGAGGATCCGGAAGAGGAAGAGGAAGGGGAAGAGGGAAGGGGAAGAGGAAGAGCAAGAGCACGAGAAAGAGCATTTCGCAATTTGTGTATATAATATATATAAATATTTTTGATAAGAGTATAGCTTCGTAATTCTCTGCTCAATTGAGATGTATATTTGGACCAAAAATATCAATGTTTTTATTTGAGCCACAACACAAATTAATTAATTTTTGTGATATTTATTAAGAATGATTAGATATTGGAGAATACATGCTTTGTAAACATTTGAAAAGAAAAATCAGGTCAACTTTTCTTTCTGTAGTCATGCAGTAATTGAACTAAGCATGATCTTGCAGTATGTTGTTGCTTTCTATGAATTCAGAATTGCATTTCTAGAGGACATGGAGCACAATTAAATTACTTTGACAAAGGCTTCTGTAAAGCCAAAACGCATCGGTACTGAGCGCGATTAAAGGGTGGAATAACCTGAACTGGTGAGGCACTTTTTCTTTGCCGTGGATTGCAAGGGACAACAGTTGTGTACTTATCTTTGATGGAGGCTGAGGACCATCATGAGAATATATATATATATTCATTGAAAAAACAAAGGTTACAGAGAAGCTATAGTTAGGCTTAGGTATCACTCGCACAAAACCAGAGAAATTCAGCTGCTATAATTAGCTGAGCTAACTATAACTTGCGCCCCGCAATGCACTGCTTATGACCTCACATATTACAATACTCATGACATGGGCAGTGACATTACTGATGACATCGCTGATGACATCTCAAATTACATCACTGATGGCATAACTGATGATATCACAGATGACATTATCCAGAGAATCACTAACGCACTCACTCACACCCCATAGAACCTTTCATACACCCACTTCCACACTACCATTCTGAAACCCATTGACACACCCATACCAGTACTTACACACGCTGCAAACCAGCCTCCTGGTGCACTGCTGGTTGGGAAAGAAGTCCACTTTAGCCCTGAGGCCCTCAAGAGCCAAGAGGACTTCATCCCCCAGCCAGCAGTGCACCAGTAGGCGTATTTGCAGAGTGGTGGAGAAGGGGGGTGTGGCTTCTGACAACCTCTTAGCAAACCCGCTGTGTGGGACTTACTGGAGGTAACGGGAGGGGTTGTTTGTCTCCAAGGGCCTGCTGGAGGCAAGGGGACTTCATCCCCCAACCAACAGCATGCCAGGAGGCTCATTTGCACAGTGGTGGAGAAAGGGGGAGGGGCCTCCAGTGAGTTGCTGGCTTTAAAAAAAAAGAAATAATCTTTTTTAAGGGAGGGGGGCTGCGTGGCCCCCCTTCTCAGGGCCTTTTTTGGCCCTGGGGGCTCAATTCCCCAGGGTCAGGCCTTTTGGTAATGGGTGAGGGAAGCTACATGGCCCCCCCTCCCTGGTCCGATTTCAGCCCCGGAGACCCCAACCCCTGGGGTCCAGCTTTTTCTTTTTTTTCAAAAATAAGGGAAGGGCGGCAGCGCAGCCCCTCTCTTGGGCCGATGTTGGCCCAAGGGACCCCATCCCTCGGGGCCTGTCCTCCATTTTGGGTGCCCAGGTCACACCCAGGGCACCCATTGACAATTGTTAGGGAACGCGGGGGGAGCTTTTTGAAAGCGGAGCAGTGTTTGCTGTGCCTTGGCAGGAGCAAGCCACAGCAAACAACATTTGTCCCGGGGGGCACCCCGGGACGTAGCGGAGCTGGCCCTGGGGAGTGGCAGTCCCCAGGTCCATTAATGGCTCTTGGAGGGAGGCCATACTACCCCCTCTACCATTGTATTTAGGGCCGGGGGCGGCCCCCCTTCTTTGCTTACATTTTTCCCAGGGTAGCAGTCCCCGGAGCATGCCCCCCAGCATTCCTTTACAATATTAAGCCCTGGAGGGTGGCGTGCCCCGGGGCAGTGGGGGAGGCTGTAGGGCTTCCCCTGCATTATTTAAAATTTACATCTGTGCCCCGGGGAGGTGGTGGTGCCCAGAGCTTTGGGGGAGGCTATAGGGCCTTCCCCACATTATTTTTGCTTTTATTTCACATCTGTGCCCCAGGGAGGTGGTGGTCCCCGGGACAGCCGGTGAGCTGCATGGCTCCTCCTGAGTATAATTATGTTACTACCCCGGGGAAGTAGCGGTCCCCCGGCCTTTGAATAGCACGAGGAGGGGGGCACTGAGTGCCCCCTCTTATATTTCCACAATTTCCCTGGGACCTGGCCCACCCATTGGCTGATTTCAAACAAAGCACGGGAGCCTGCGCTTCAATTTTTGTTTTTAATTTCAGCAGTAATCCCAGATCCAGTGCGACTTCTGACGATTTAAAAAAAAAAAAATGCTTTTTCAGCCTAGGGGATCAGGGTGTTTCTACCCTGCCTCCTTTTCTTATTTTTTAATTTTTTTCTGTGACTCGGTTTTACCAAGTTACAAGATGGTTGCCAACACTTCCTGGTTTGAAGTGTTGGCAGCCAATCAGATCTCAGGACGAGATCGGGAGGGGTCGCGGATCCACCCCTCCCCTATATTACAACCGAGAATTTCTTTAAATTTCTCTGCAACTACTGAACAGATTTACCCCAAGATCACAAAAAGGCACATCCCTGAACCAACATTTACCTTCCTGTTAAATTTGGTGTAATTCCATTCAGCAGTTCAGGCTGTAGCCGTGACTATAGGTCATATGGGAATTAGCATGGGGAAAACGTGCTGTTCACACACTCATGTAGCTACTCACCAACCCATTCAGCCACTTACACACCAACTGACAGACTGATACAGACATTCACACAGATTTGTCAGTCACCCATACATTCACTGAGATACAAATAATCACTCACTTACACAGTCAATCACGCACTCACTGAATCATCTATACAGACACTCATACACCCATTCATTCTTCAATACACCTTGGCGTTAATATATATAACATTCTTTAACTTTTTAGAAACCCACACACTCACTGGATGATGTCATCAGTGATGTCAATTGAGATGTCCTCAGTGATGTCATCAGTGATGTCACTGACCTTGACATGAGTGATGTAATATGTGATGTCATCAGCAGTGCATTGTGGGGGCATGAGTTATAGTTAGCTCAGCTAACTGTAACAGATGAATTTCTCGGGGTTTGTACGAGTGAAATGTCAGACTAACTAGAACGTCCCTGAAACCTGTGTTTTTTTCAGTGAATTTCTAAGGTAATTTAAATGCTAATTCCTAACTATAATGTCCCTCAAACCTGTGGTTTTTTCAGTGAATTTCTAAGGTTTTTTCAAATGCTAATTTCTATCTATAATGTCCCTCAAACCTCTGTTTTTTTTAGAGATTTTCTAAGGTTTTTAAAAGTTTAATTTATTAAAAAATGTTTCTCACTATTTTTTGCAGGTTTCATTCCAAGATTCTGTTTGAATTTTTACAATTTTTAAAAAAAACTATGAACACTTTTTTAAAATATATATAACATAGGGTATTAAAGATTTATAGTATTATTTACTTGAACAATTACAATTTTAAATAAATTGAAGTATTGCTCTATTGTTCCAACTTTTGTAGTGTATGTTATTATATGCGAGAATTATGAATAGAAAACAGATATTGTTTTTAACATTTTAAAGTAAATTTATTTTCTCTTTAACTAATTAAGGGGCCTATTACGATGGCGGGCGGAGACACGACCGCGGTGCAGGCGGTGGCATTAACACCCATTTACCGCACGCCGCCAGCGGTCTTCACGCCCGCCATATTAGGATGACCACACATTGCCCATTTCCCGCCCGCTGTGGTGCGACGCCGACCGCCATCAAAGTGCGCCCGCCACCACGGCGGAGTGAGCCAATCACCACACACCGCCGTGCGGAATGACGTCCCGTACGCCGAAGATATCACGATGCCGGAAACATGGCAGCGCACCGCGATGGAGAAACCGCACAGCGAAAGACGGCGGAGACACCACAGCGGAGACAGAAAAGAGACACCCGGGACACACCGCGATGGATCCTGCCCTACACGCCTTCCCGGTGCTGTACATGATACACCACCTGCAAGTCATCGTCCGCCGCGGACGCCTCCACAGGTACGTACAGACACAACAGTGCAAGTAACACAATACACAGCTCCAGGGTGGAAAAACTTCGCATGGGAACACCACACACCCCTGTGGGGACAGGCACACAGCCAGCACTGCACACACACATGTTCCACCTGTGACAAACACACCTCGCCACATACTGACCACCCATGTACCGCCATAATAAACAAATGTCCCGGTTACGTCACCGCCGCGGTCAGTGTGCATGAAACCATGCACACAACGCAGAGCCCAGGGCCAGCGCATGCCAAGGGCACCGTACAAATCGCACAGAGCCACAACTCCATCCACAACACACCAGCTACCTCCCTGAAGGGACACAACATGTGCCTCCCAAGTGTCACTCCTGCACAACAACCACACAACTACAGCCACACCATGCCCCACGTCCCATCAACTGCATATACAGCCAAGCAGGACCCTTTGCACAGGAGCACATAGCACAGAAGCCCAGGCCCCAGCCAACACACACACCACAACAACATTACACACAAGCCAAGAACACTGAGGCCAGGCACAAAATGTACACACACACAGATGAGGACCAAACACTTCACTGCACACACTACCTGACAAGTCACACACACACCACCCTGACTCACAGCTACATACACACACCACATGCCAGCAGTAATGGAAGACAACTAATAGGAAAGCCAAAGTGAGGTGCCCACAAATGAAAGGGCAGTGACACAACCATCAAGCATGTGTGATGCTCATGCAAGACAAGACACATGTGAGAACACACACAGCCCATCACAGCACACATGGCTGACACAGTCAGGCAACACAAACCACGGTCACCCCAATGCAACAACTCCTGGAGACAGCAAGGACACCCATGTATAGGCACAGGGATGTAAGGAAGGCCTTGAACTCAAACACTGACCAGCCACACATAGGCATCCAAATACTGGACAAGAGAATGTCTGCTGCACAACACACAGGGCCCAGTGACACACTACATGACAGCCAAGCACAAGTAGGATATGCCACACATACCTCCTCCCACAACAGCAACACACAATACTGCCATATGCACAAAACACAACCACAGGGCTCAACAAGTACACATACAGGCACACCACTCCAGGGTGACACATGGCAGTAGTTGACAATGCAGGTGCACACACATCCACAGTCACAACAAAGTCACCCCCTTCACACCATACTCTTCTCCACCACCCAAGTGCACACATTGGAAGTAAGCCATGGGACCTGGATAACTCATCACCACAAGATGTCCATACACCGACACTGATTGGCACACAGAAAGGAAGCTCACACAGACCCCATGACCCTGGCCTTGCCTGCATGTAAGCCTGTGCCCAAACTCCCACCCTGTGCTGCCATTGCCCACAAACCTGACATGTGTCCACCATAGATAACATGAGCTAAGAAGGAAGATGACAACAAGAATTCATTGCCAACCACCTGCACTGCACCCATTAGTATCACAGTCAGGTAGAAATGAAGTGCCTCCCACCCCTGGAAAAAAAATGAAATGTGAGACAACCCATTGGCAATGTTGAAGTGGCATACTGAGCATGTGACACAGTAAACCATGCACACACAGAAACAACTTTATTCAGGAAGGACACTGACACAACTCACAGCAGGACCAACTGTGTTTATTCACAATTTGCATATTGAGACAACAAATGTGGGCAACAGCAAAGCCAGTGGGCATTTTAATATGCACAGTATTTACATGAGAAGCTGCACGGGCAGGGGGCAAACAGCAGTGAAACACAAGGCAAGTACAATGTGCAGAGTAGTTACATCAGAAGCTGCACAGGCAAGGGGCAAACAGCAGTGAACAGCAAGGCCAGTGGCCAGGACACAGTGCAGCTGAGGTACATGAGAAGCTGCACAGGCAGGGGGCACACAGCAGTGAACGACAAGGCCAGTGGTCAGGACACAGTGCAGGTGAGGTACATGAGAAGCTGCACAGGCAAGGGGCAAACAGCAGTGAACAACAAGGCCAGTGACCAGTCCAAAGTGCAGATGAGGTACATGAGATCCTGCACAGGCAAGGGGCAAACAGCAGTGAACAGCAAGGACAGGGGCCAGTCCAAAGTGCAGGTGAGGTACATGAGATCCTGCACAGGCAAGGGGCAAACAGCAGTGAACAGCAAGGCCAGTGGCCAGTCCAATGTGCAGATGAGGTACATGAGATCCTCCTCAGGCAAGGGGCAAACAGCAGTGAACAGCAAGGCCAGTGGCCAGTCCAAAGTGCAGGTGAGGTACATGAGATCCTGCACAGGCAAGGGGCAAACATCAGTGAACAGCAAGGCCAGTGGCCAGTCCAAAGTGCAGGTGAGGTACATGAGATCCTGCACAGGCAAGGGGCAAACAGCAGTGAACAGCAAGGCCAGTGACCAGTCCAAAGTGCAGATGAGGTACATGAGAAGCTGCACAGGCAAGGGGCAAACAGCAGTGAACAGCAAGGCCAGTGATCAGTCCAAAGTGCAGATGAGTTACATGAAAAGCTGCACAGTCAAGGGGCAAACAGCAGTGAACAGCAAGTCCAGTGGCCAGGACACAGTGCAGGTGAGGTACATGAGAAGCTGCACAGGCAAGGGGCAAACAGCAGTGAACAACAAGGCCAGTGACCAGTCCAATGTGCAGATGAGGTACATGAGATCCTGCACAGGCAAGGGGCAAACAGCAGTGAACAGCAAGGCCAGTGGCCAGTCCAATGTGCAGATTAGGTCCATGAGAAGATGCACAAGCAGGGGGCACATAGCAGTGAACGACAAGGCCAGTGGCCAGGACACAGTGCAGGTGAGGTACATGAGAAGCTGCACAGACAAGGGGCAAACAGCAGTGAACAGCAAGGCCAGTGGCCAGGACACAGTGCAGGTGAGGTACATGAGAAGCTGCACAGGCAAGGGGCAAACAGCAGTGAACAGCAAGGCCAGTGGCCAGAACACAGTGCAGGTGAGGTACATGAGAAGCTGCACAGGCAGGGGGCACACAGCAGTGAACGACAAGGCCAGTGGCCAGGACACAGTGCAGGTGAGGTACATGAGAAGCTGCACAGGCAAGGGGCAAACAGCAGTGAACAGCAAGGCCAGTGGCCAGGACACAGTGCAGGTGAGGTACATGAGAAGCTGCACAGGCAGGGGGCACACAGCAGTGAACGACAAGGCCAGTGGCCAGCACACAGTGCAGGTGAGGTACATGAGAAGCTGCACAGGCAAGGGGCAAACAGCAGTGAACAGCAAGTCCAGTGGCCAGTCCAATGTGCAGGTGAGGTACATGAAAAGCTGCACAGGCAAGGGGCAAACAGCAGTGAACAACAAGGCCAGTGGCCAGGACACAGTGCAGGTGAGGTACATGAGAAGCTGCACAGGCAAGGGGCAAACAGCAGTGAACAGCAAGGCCAGTGGGCAGGACAAAGTGCAGAGTGAGTCCATGAGAAGCTGCACAGGCAGGGGGCACACAGCAGTGAACGACAAGGCCAGTGGCCAGGACACAGTGCAGGTGAGGTACATGAGAAGCTGCACAGGCAGGGGGCAAACAGCAGTGAACAAAAAGGCAAAGACATTGTGCAGAGTAGTGACATCAGAAGCTACACAGGGAATGTATGCAACTCTACCATGCCATGCCCAGCAACAGAGTAATGGGCCTGACAATGGGCATCACATGCACCCCTGTGGACAGACAGGTGTGTTAGGGTGACCACCACTCAGATGGGGCTGTCTGTCGGAGTTGGAGCTGACTGTGTGTTGGGGTCAGTTGGAGGGCTGCCCTGGGCAGTGGGAGTAACAACTGTGGAAGAGCCAACTGTGCTTGTGGGAGCTGGGGGGCTGCTTGGACCAGGTGGGGTGGTGGCCCAGGGGAGGTGGACTCATGCCCTGGTGAGACACAGTGTGTGCAGGAGATTGTGGAGGGGTGCCTCTCCACTTCTTGGGGATCCTGAAAGGCTTCCCTGTCTGGGGATTGAGGGGAACTGGGGCAGACACAACAGGTGACCCCACTACCAAAGCTGATTCTGGTGTGGATGTTGACCCTCCCTCTGGGGACATGCTGGATCCCGCTGTGTGCTTGCCTGGTGTTTGCCGCCGCCCTGCCTCCCTCTGTCCACCAGCTTTGCCCCCTACAGTGTCCTCCCGTGCTGGCTTCACAGGGCTTGGGATGGGAGTGGAGGTCAAGGATGGATTATCCATGGGGCCCTCATCCTGTGTAATGTTTGCAGGCAACACCTTCTCAGTGGGTGTGGAAACTGTCATTTTGCCTCTGCGAGACGTCTTTGGGACAGGGGAGTCTTTGGCAGGGGAGGAAGGTGAGGCCTATGACCCTGATGACCCAGCTCCAACGACATCCCGCCGTCGCAAGCCCTGTGCGACTCCCTCACCACCTTCTTCCACCGCAAGATCGCCGACATCCACGACAGCTTCAACACCCAGACAGCCCGAACTGAGACCGATGCACCAGACCCGCCGCACACCATCGACCACGACCCCTTGCCAGCCTGGGCCAGCGTGAACATCGATGACACCATCAAGACCATGAGCAAGATACACTCCGGCTCCCCGTCAGACCCTTTCCCGAACCACATCTTCAACAAAGCCAGCAGCTCCATCGCACCCCACCTGCGCAACGTCATCAATCTCTCCTTCGAGACCGCGACCTTCCCAGAGAGCTGGAAACACGCCGAGATCAACGCCCTACTCAAAAAACCCAAGGCGGACCCAAGAGACCTCAAGAACTTCCGGCCCATCTCCCTGCTTCCGTTCCCAGCCAAGGTCATCGAGAAGATCGTCAACAGACAGCTAACCCGATACCTCGAAGAAAACAGCATCCTGGACCCATCCCAGTCAGGGTTCCGCAGCAACCACAGCACTGAGACTGCCCTCATCGCCGCCACCGATGACATCAGGACCCTCCTGGACAACAGTGAGACCGCAGCCCTCATCCTGCTGGACCTCTCTGCCGCCTTCGACACTGTCTGCCACCGCACTCTACGCGCACACCTCCACGACGCAGGGATCCGAGACAAGGCCCTGGAATGGGCCACCTCCTTCCTCGCCGGCAGAACCCAGAGAGTCCGCCTCCCACCATTCCGATCCGAAGCCTCCGAGATCATCTGCGGCGTACCCCAGGGATCATCCCTCAGTCCAACACTGTTCAACATCTACATGGCCCCGCTCGCACGCATCGCCAGACAGCACGACCTCAACATAATCTCCTACACCGACGACACTCAACTGATCCTCTCCCTCACCAAGGACCCCCTCACCGCCAAATCCAACTTCCACGAAGGAATGAAGGCCATCGCCGACTGGATGAAGAACAGCCGACTAAAGCTGAACACGGACAAGACAGAGGTCCTCATCCTCGGCTCCAACCCCTCAGCCTGGGACGACTCCTGGTGGCCAACGACACTGGGGGCAGCCCTGACACCCACCGACCACGCACGCAACCTGGGAGTCATCCTCGACTCAATGCTCTCCATGGCCAAGCAAGTCAACGCAGTCTCCTCCTCCTGCTTCAACATCCTCCGCATGCTTTGCAAGATCTACAGGTGGATCCCGACAGCTACAAGAAGAACAGTCACCCAGGCCCTCGTCAGTAGCAGCCTATGGGAACGCCCTCTACGTGGGAGCCCCTGCCAAGCTCATCAAGCGACTGTAACGCATACAAAACGCCTCCGCACGCCTGATCCTCGACGTACCACGCCACAGCCACATCACCCCCACCTGAGGAACCTGCACTGGCTCCCCGTCGACAGGAGAATCTCCTTCAAACTCCTCATCCACGCTCACAAGGCACTCCACAAGACCGGCCAGCCTACCTCAACAGACGACTCTTCTTCTACGTCCCCAATAGCCAGCTCCGCTCCGCCGACCTCTCCCTCGCCACCGTCCCTCGCATTCGAAGAACAATCACCGGCGGCAGATCCTTCTCCCACCTCGCCGCCAAGACCTGGAACACCCTCCCACTCAGCCTACGACAGACCCAAGACCTGGCTGTTCGACCAGTAGCGGCACCCCCCCCCTTTTTTTTCCGCAGCGCCTTGAGACCCTCGCGGGTAAGTAGTGCGCTCTACAAATTAATTGATTGATTAATTGATTGATGCTTGTTTCTTTGATTTGTGGCCCTTGCTGTCGCCTGATGGGCTTTTCTCTCTGCGCTCTGGGGTGGCCTTACTCTTATGTGGGGATCGTGTCTGCGCCCTAGTACGCTTGGGCTGCTGCTGCTCCTGTGTGCTGCGGGTTCTGTATCGGGACTTCGGGGTCCATTGAGCATTGTCACTGTCGTCAGAGGTGCACAGTGACATGGGGCCGGACCGAGTGCTGGGAGCCGCTCCCTGACTATGTGCCTGTTGCAGGGCTGCTGTCACAGTTGATGACAAGGACTGCACAGTCCGGTGTAGCCCACCTACGTTGGAATGTATGCCCTCCATGAAAGCTATAACCTGCCCCAACTTTTTGTCGTGCTCTTGGAAGGCATTGAGAAGTGCTGTCTGCCCCACACACAGCTGGCGCAATAGCTCGACTGCTTCTGCACTGAGGGCAGCAGGGCTAACATGGGCTGGGGCAGCTGTGCCTGGGGTGAAGGTGACTCTTCCCTTCCTACTCGTGCGGACACGGGCAGCACCAGTGGAGGTTGAAGGAGGCTGTGTGGCGGAAGAGGAGGCCGAGTCCCCGTTCCCTGTACCCCCCAACATGGATGCGTCACCGCTGGCATCAGATGAGGTAGAGCTTTGTGTCTCCGGCTGTGAATCCTCTAGCAGACTCCTGTCCCCCTCCTCAGCGCTGGTCACATCTGTGTCAGTCTGCTCCGGTCCGGCTGTTGCACTGGAAGCCTCACCACTGGTGTCCGTCCCCTCTCCCTCTGCACATACGGGAGCTGCTGCATAGGAGAGAGAAGTACTGTGAGATGAGTGGCATCAACAGAACTAACACGTGCCAATACATCTGCATCCTAGAAGAGGTGTGCAGCACATCGCATGCCACCCTGTGCACACACATATATCTTGCCACCCAAAATATCAACCCAACGGTGCATGTCCGACACACATCCTGCCATAAGTGCCCCAGGTGACTCACACAGCACACCATCCTGCTGTTGGCTCACATCAGACACAGCCACAAAATGGCCTGTGCACACACACTGTCCCGATGTTGGCAAGGATGAACACCACAACATGGTGCACATCACCTACATGTATGGAGCAGTAGGGGACCACACAGACCACAACATACCAGCCCACAATGACCCTGCACACATGCCATCCACCATATCGAATTCATGGGCACATCTACTGTTGCACATTGGCCTCAGGTGTCTGACTGGCAGACATCTGAGGTCTGGAATTGCACGCATTCATTGAAACACATTCACAGTTGGCACACTGGCATTCCCATCCATCTGAATTCACACACTACCCCACAGCAGAAGGTACCTGAAGGCCACAACTCCAAATGTAAGAGAGATGCACAGTGCTAAAACTGACTTCATGAAGCACCGTTTGGGCAAATGCATGGCACGTACACCCAGCACAGAGGCCACTCACAAAACATTGCACCACACAACCAACGTCACACAGCTGACAATTTGCATACTCTGTAGACACATGCACCCACTCCCATCCAAAGGCAGCCTGCAACACATACTCACCCCTAGCTTGCTGCTGATGCTCCTTCAGTTGTCTGTCCAGCTCAGGTTGTGTGACAGCCAGGATGCGGGCCATTAGTGGTGTCATGCTGCGCCTAGCCAACCTGCCAGTCCGAGGGAGCAGCCCCAGCGTCATCTCGGCCACGTTCTTGCTCAGCCGGCAGATGTTGTACCACCTTTTATGACAGTGGGTGCGCCTTCGGTTTGACACACCCAGATCTCGGACTCTGGAGGCAATGGCCCTCCACACGGCTTTACGCTGGTGGACCTTCAGCTGCAGGCATGGGAGACAAGAGGGGTGAGGTTCCAGTGACACAGTGCACAATGACAACACAACAACAATGCAGTAGCACGACAGTGACTCATCCAAAACTCCAGCTACAACTGTAACAGAGCCAACAATTGCTGTGAACATGGTACAATGTCATTGGTCAATCAGACGTACAAGCATGCATGTTCGATGGTGGACACAGTACCTCCACATCCCATTCACATGCAGGATACCAATACAGCCAGCAACGTGTAGTCTGGCCGCAGCTACTGTCTGCAGTTACCTACAACTACACATACAGAAGATAGCAAAACATGTGTCTTGTTGTGTAGTGTAGCTCCTATTTCCCTAATAGGCTCTGCGCATTGGAATAATATATCCTATAGGTTTGACATAGGACTAAGGTCAGTATGTCCCTATCGAGTATATTAAACTTAATTACTTGTGCCAGCTAGCTCAGAGGCCACTAGAAACTCCTTGACGACAAGAAGGGAGTAGTTTCTGGCAGCCGCAAATCATGACCACTTTGTTTCTCTTTAGAATCAGAACGTATCCCAGAGTCGTGGAAACAATAGATAACTATTTCACTCAGCTCAATCGTGCATGCTTAGTTTTCTCCAAGTTACACAGAAAGAACAGACGGGCGTTTCAATAAAAGATTTATTGAACAGTCTTGTTTCTGGTGTAAGTAAAATGTGCTGTTACGATCACAAGACAGTATGCGAGATAAATAATGTACAGTGTGAGCAGTAGAAATAAATAATACTGCGATAGCATTATCTTTTAGTATATATGCATTTACATAAATGACACAGACTAAAAATGCGAGTACTCATATGATGCGTTTCTAATCTAGTTCTACCCCGATGTACCTAACCTAACCTAGGTGTAGGGAGAGGTATGAAGTAGGTGAAGTATTCCTTACTATGGTATACTAAGAGTATGTTAAGCCTAGTATGCCTAGTATGCCAAGAGTCCCTCTAGGTTCTAGTCAGCTCCATACCTTAAGAATGAGAGAGGTAGGAATCTCTTGCCAGACTCGAACTCCAACACCCCGCAAGGGAAGTCAGATCACTGGAAGCTGGACTCTCTGCGTGCAGGGATGACAGCGTCTTCTCAGTGCGGCAGGCCGGGAAACGGGCTCCTCTGAAGTCGAGGTCTCCTCTGATTTACAGGGGCTAGGGAAGGTATATTTATACCTGAGAAGTACCTAAGAATGTTAGCATTGACGTGAATTGGACAGAGGAAGACGTCATGAATGAACCCCTAAGGAATAATGGTTCATGCATAATATATGAGTCCTTGAAGAAATCAATAGTCCTGTGCTAGGGAAACTCCCGCAGCCTAAGGGTCTGTTCTTCACGTTAGGGTGGACGGATGTCGGAGACCATGCCTGTATTTGGAGTGCACAGTTTAATGCCTAAATAAGGGCTGGGATTTATGCCTATATAAGGGCAGGGCGAATTGTGCCTATATAAGGACATGATACAGGAAAGCCCGTGTATGGACACCCTAAGAGGAATACAACACCCACTCCACTTTCGTGTGTACGATAATACTAAAATGCTAGACATTTAAAAAATGCTAAACATAAAATGGAGTACGCATATTTAAAAAATATGTTTTAAAAGCATTAATAAACATAGTACAAATGCAAAAAGGTACTGTACATTTTAAGCAATGCTTTTCATTTCAGGCATAAAGTTCGAAATTAAATGCAATTTGAATGAAAATAAGCAGTAATATTTACATGTGACAAAAATGATCGATAAGTTGTTCAAAAATCAAAATCATTTCATGTCTTGAAAATTAATGAACTGTTTTAGACACACAAGATGACTAAGTGTCCGTGGAAGTACCGCGAAGTCTGTACTATAAGGCTAGTTCTACTTTAAGCAGATTGAAGTGCCATTTTAGTTCGAAAAAATGGGAAAAAGTTCAATTTTGGAAGAGTTCCAAGATTTTGAAGTATGAAGGCCAAATTGTTACTGCATCTCTGGAACACTGTATGCTGAATCAGAGTCAGTTTACGGGTCTGGTGTAAACATGAGATCATCTATTTCTATAGACAAAACATCATCCACTGAAGTTGGTGTCAGTTGGAACACCTCGTGTAGTAGATTAATTGCACAGAGATGTGAAGCATCGCTTTCAGCATAGGATGCTGCAGAAATGTTCGCATCCGTTGTTACCTGTGTGCCTGTAGATCTTTCTCGTACCTCAGCAGCAGCCGGAAGCGTCTGTGAGATCTCAATGAATGCTGACATCAGGATTGGTAGCCTCTGGGGACAACACAGAGCATGGGCCGTTATCGGGACCAGCAGAGTATCGACATCCATTGGCATTGCTGATGGAAATGTGAGACAAGTGTCTAACACGCATTCTTCACCGCATAGCAGGCATCGTAGAACAGGTAAGATGCAATCTTGCCAGATTGGTCTGAATGACAGGAACCACGTGGTATTCAGGTCCCGTAGACGAGTCATGCCCAATAGCTGTACTATTCGCTCACGGCACTTTCTTTCAAGGAGAGCTTTCTCCATTTCGCTCGGAGTGATGTCTGCGAATAGGATGGCCATAGCGCAATAGCAGGAAGAGAAATAGAATTCCGGCAACAAGTGCTAGAATTAATGGTATGCCACCAAACACCGAATGTGCAAAGTTCGGGATGATACCGAGTATTGCCTGGAAAGGTGCTAACAGACCGGAGCAGATGCTCTTAAATACATGTACAATTCCTGTTGTATCAGACATATTGAAGATACGTCCTATCATTTCCACGAAATGTATAGGGCAGTTTGTACGTATTAAAGTCTGTATCTCAGCCGAAGTCCTTGCTACTTGTAGATCATAGGTTTCTTTGGCTGAGGTCAAAGGCACTGTTTGCTGTAAAAGCATGGCTTTCATTCTGCTCAAAGTATCAAATCTTATAAAAGAGATGTTCAGCGAAGGCCATAGAGGCGACTCCCTGACTGTGTCTATTGGGGCAAACAATACTTGCATACAGCAAGTGACCTTGGAGTTGACCGTTACTAGATATGGGATGCCTGGCAGCATGCCGCAGCAACTCTGATCATTCAACATGAGGTAACTCCCATTAGAAAGTTGTCCAAACGTTGGATTAATCACAGCAGCTGGTGTACCCTGCTGATGGCAAGACAAATTTGCCACAGAACCATTACAAGCCCCGTGTAAAGAAATGTCCTGACATATAAGTGAACCGCTCAATGCACGTTTACAGTGTGTACCGCTCAAAAACACTTCACGATCCCCACTCAAACATCTATATGTATACGGTAAATCCCAAGATGTCTTAATGTATTCCTTACCCAACCTTTCATATTTGCCTGCTTGCATTTGTCTGAGGCAATACTGAAACTGAAAAGTAGTCACAGGTAATGTTATTTTGCCATGAATAAGCCATTCTGTAGCTGGTTTTTCTGCCACTGTGAATGGTAACTTTTCCAGTTTTTCAATGCTCAGCACTGTATACCTTGTTCCTCTTTGTGCCAATTCGATCTGTTTATCAGTTAGATTGTATTCTGCAAACAGAGCTGACGTGTTGATAAAACGCCAAGGCACATAGCCCGCTCGCAAAGATTGCAGCGTTCAGCTTAATAACACAATAGAACGTAATTGAGACTGACCGTGTTGTACCATCGCCAAATCTTGTTCTAGTATGTCGATAGCAGAGGATACAATGCCATCCAATGAATATATTCTGGAGGACAAAGTTGTTAACCCATTGTCGACCACAGAGAGTGTTTTCTCTAAATTAATACGATCAAGTTCATGTATTCGTTCTGCGGCCTCCATCTGTGATACTTTCCATGCTTCATTATAGGCAGCATAAATGCCGGCATATATGAAACGTTTTTGACGCGGTTTTCTTGGTCCAAGCAAGAATTCCCTAAGGTCTGCGTCATTTTTAAGTAAGGATAAGTGTTGTTTCACATCCTGTAGTGTAGACTTATGCAGCCAATCGAGGCATAATTTTCCTACACTGTATGTTGTTACTACCGCCGGATGCTGTCTTTGGACGTATCTTGGGTCTGGCCTATTAATAGTAAAGCCCTGAGTTTTATTCATGAATCTTTCCTGACAGTTATTCGTGTCTGTGGGCCAGATCAACCATTTTTTCCAATCAGGATTAGATCTGTTGAGTTGTAGTATATTGTCAACTGTCACCACTGCCAGTGTATCGTTATCACTTGCAGGTGTTGGTACAGAAGGTGTGTTCATCTCCTTGATCTTGGCTAGTCCAAGACAAGATGTTTGTTGGATGGTTTCATTCAAGAACATTATTTGTTCAGGGATGATACAGGCTCTAAATAAAGCTTCTATCCCCTGCACTTGCCAATCTTTAGTACCCCAGACAGTTTTTGTGTCTATTGTGTCTTTCCATAAGTCGAAACCCTGTCTAGACAGTTGGGCAATAAATGCTGCAGAGTAAATCTGTTTTGTATTAGTTAACATAATTTTCAGTCCTGTATTGTTTACATTTCTAAAGTAAAATGTTTCTGGGTCAGATGTATTGTAACCTGAAAAATATGGAAACTTACTAGCAAATGTTTTTGAACTACCTTTAGGTGGTGTAAGACAATGTTCCCATTGGTTAAACATAAACACATTTCTTGGATATGCAGATTTATGCAAATAATGATGACCATAGTGGTTATAACAATACAGTTGTTCATAGTCTGATGAACCCTCTAAATATTCATTTTTAGAAAATGCAGCAGATTTTTCTAGGTCATACATTATGTCGTTAACAGTCTCAAAGTCCCAATCATCTGAATAGGTACTGGACGTAATTGGATCACTTAGTGAAATTTTAAACAAATGTGGAATGTTCAATTGTTCCGTCGGGCCGAAGATGTCAAAATCTGTTTTGTCCCACACTACACCATCCTGTATAGGAACAGCTGTGATGTTCACTGATGACAAGTCTCTTGCTTCACGATGGGAAGATTTATGAGGTTTCAAAAGTACGTTCACATCTTTTCCTTCAGTGTTCACATGGATGTATCTGCCACTTATAAGCACGCTCACAGTTGTAACCAAAGCTAGCCAGAGCAGGAAAACAAATAGTCCAGATATAATCCAGAGTTCAATCCATGGAGAAACCAAATAAGTCTTTTTCAGAAAGTGAAGAAAGTCTTGTACTTGCTGCTTGAGTTTGAATGATGCTGGCGTCGTTTCAGGTTCACTCGGATCTTCTGAGAACGTATCAAAGTTAATGAAATAGCCAGAAGCAGTTCTATCAATTGTTGGAATTGCATCAGGATTTGTAGAAATCACTGGAACCAGTTGATCACTTGCTACATTGGTGTAGACAGGCGTATTTGGACGAACTGTTACTTGGTTTTCAAGAGGGATGAGTTCCATAGCGTTGTTGCTTAGTCCTCCATCTGTTACAGCTGAATTCTTGATTGTTATCAGTCTTTCAGTCTGAACCTCTTGGATAGTAGCGAGAGGAGTGCGTCTGCTACTAGGTCGGAGTCCACGAGGCCTACTATTTAGTATTGGCCACATACTGTGGTTTGATCAGGTCGATGGACACAAATCTTTTCTCCTTTCTTCCAGCAAGGGGCGCAGAAGTACTGTTCTTGTTCCTTCAACTGCTAGGACAAGTACTGGTTGTCTGTAAGAAGGTCCAAATTCCTTCTTGTCCGCAATCTTTTCTCTGACTAGATCCCCAACTTTTGGAATCCAGACAGGCCTTGCTGGGACCGCCGATTTTTCCCCAGTGGTGGTTAGCTGTAGGAATACGTTGCTTTGTTTCGTTCTTAACTCATTCAGTTCCTGTAAAACAGCCAAACGATCTTTGATATCAAACGGTTTATTTTCTACCACTGTGCCTACGTGTTCAAGGTCTGGTACCCACATTCTTGTCCCAAATAGGACCTCATATGGAGTGACCCCCCCTAGAGAACTTCTTGGCAGATTATTCAATGAGCGTTGAACCCCATTAAGGTGTTTGACCCACCCATCACCCGAACCTAATACCCTAGCTGTTATAGACTGCTTTATGTCCCGGTTTTTCCTTTCCACAACCGAATTTCCCTCAGGATGGAATGGAGAGGAGTACCGCAATGCAACGCCCAGACTGGCCATGGCTTCTTTGTAAGCCCGAGAGCTAAACGCAGGACCCTGGTCAGAATGTAGCGTGCCTATTGCGTATGTGCCGATAAAGACTTGCAAATCTTTTATAACAGTTCGAGCGTCAGCTGAGCGCTGAGGCCATATCCATAGGAACCTAGAGCATGAATCCACTGCAACCATGATATATTTATAGTTACCGTCCCTTTGCAAGGGACCGCAGTGGTCCAGGTAAACACAAGCTAATGGTTTGTCTGAAATTAACAGGGGTGTCTGCGCAGGACGTTTCACTGTTGAGACTTTCATCTGTTGGCAAATATCACATTCTAAAACATAATTCTTAGTTTGTTTCCGAATGCCAGGCCACCAATATCTTAGCTTGAGTATAGATACTGTTGCAGAAACACCTGCATGTGCAGAAGCTATCCCTTCGTGTGCTGCTAGGATTAGTCCTAATCTGCGTTCCTTGTTTGGAATTACCCTATCCCCCACTCCAGGGATTCGAGCAAAAGGAACGTTGTTCGCATCAATTACATAAGAGTACTTGAGTGGAAACTTTTTTGGTAACGCTGCACTGCTGCCCTTGCTTGAAGCATTGACAGCCAACATTATCTGACCGTCTATTTTTGTTTTTGAACGAGTGATCGCAGCTACGGAAGCCGTCTGAACAGCCCCCTTTGCGGCTTCGTCAGCAAATGAATTCCCTGCAACGTGAACGCCATCACGTTGATGACTCAGTGTGTGGATCACGTGAGCCTTTGGTAGTTCGTTTTTCAACTGAACTACTTGTTCCCAAAGCATTTTATGCTTTATTGTGCCACCTTTCGCATCTTTGAAACCATTTTCAAGCCAGTTTTGTATATATTCATTATACGACTGAACACAGTAAAAGGAATCACACACTATTAGTGTGGGGAATTCTCGATCTGTACTTTCAAGTGCCAGTTTGAATGCTTGTAGTTCAGCTCGCTGAGCTGTACAATCTCCTAGAGACTGAGTTTTTGTGACCATAGGTCTGAAGATGCCATTTCGCATGCGACCTTTAACGATCGCACATGCTGCACTGTAAGCTTGCTTACTCCCTGTTGCGGGTTGTGCGGATCCGTCAATGTAAATTATGAATTCGTACTGATCGAGAAGCAGAATTTCAGTAGGCAGAGGACATTCTTGTTCATATTGCAGGAATGCTTGTGTTTTTAAATCTGTATCAAAAACATATTCAACATCTGTTGCAGCAAGATAATTAACCCATTGTATCCATCTTGGATGTAATGCTTTAGCATTTGGAATGCTTGCTTTTGTGACCGCTTCTAAAGCTGGTACCAGGGTTACGACAATAATGCGTTTCCCTTGGGCTAAGGCTCTTTCTTTTGCTACAGCCTTTTGAACTGCTGTCAGAATTTTTTCAGTTGAACTGAAGCGCATTTCCGCTTGTGTGTACAAATGAGATTTGTATGCGATTGTTATTTTCTCACCCTCATTGAAGGTTAAGTAGGTGAATCCGCATTGACCCGAAATTATTCGGATCACCAAATTTCGTTGACTTACACGTGTTTGTAAGTGATTTGTTGCTAACATGTTAGCCTGTAGTGAACGCAAGATTTCTGTGTGTTCCTGTGTCCAGTTGCTGATCGAAAAATCAGGTTTGATTAATGCGTAGAGAGGTTTAACCCTTTCTGCGTAATTTAGAATGTATGTTCTTCCAAAATTTAGGAAACCCAGGATGGATTGTAAGTTTTTAGCGTTTTTGGAGGTTGGAGCAGCGCACATTTCTCTAGAAAGTTAGCTGCCAAGCTCTTGCCTTCACTTGAAAGCTCATATCCTAAAAATAGGACATTAAGATGGGCAATTCGGGACTTTTAAAGTTGAACTTGTAGCCCTCAGAGGCGAAACCCAGTATAATGGTGCTCACCCTGTTCAAGTGTTTGTCCAGGTCATCGTCTGTCAGATAGATGTCATCGACATAGGACAATGCCTCATTGTCATAAATTTGTAGTAACTCCGTTACCCTCGCTGAGAATAACCCTGGGCTGTTCTTGAACCCTTGTGGGAGTTGGCAAAAGTGACGCTGGGTCCCCATTATGGAGAATGCTGTTAAGTACCTGCTTTCAGGTGCTATGTTTTGACAAAAGAAACCATTTGAGATATCTAATATTGTTTTATATTTTTTACGCACAATGTTGTTCATTAATGCTGTGCTATGTGCATTTTGCACTGCAAAAGTTTTAGAACAAGTGTTTAAGTGTCTGTAATCCAAAACTAGACGATATGTGTTGTCTGGTTTGGAGACAGGAAACAAAGGATTGTTCATTGAGGAGGTGCATGTTTCAATCACCCCTTGATATTCAAGTTGATCTAAGATCTCCCTGACCTGTTTTTTAGCTTCTTGCTTTATAGGATACTGCCTTTGTGCAGTTGGTTCATGTTTTATATGTATTTTATGGTGAGGTGAGTCCTCATCCCATCCTACATGATTTTTATATAATGCTGGGGCCTGGGCTACTGCCCATTTCCTGGCATATGTATATTTTAGGTGAATTGGAATATGGTTGGAGAAGGCAGGCATAATAATGTCCTCGCCGTGTGGGCACTCCCTGACAAATTATGGTGGCTAGTCTTTTTCTGCTAGAAGTATGTCATAGCCCCTTGATAGTCTTTCCCAAAAAGTGCTTTCACCTGTCTAGGTATGTCTCCCTCCATCCGGAGTGTTATTTCATATAACTTTTGTGGAGTACTAACCCTGGTGTCTACAGTCTCTACTGTAATGTACTCATTCAAGTCCACTATCTCCAGAAGTTCCTTCAGGTTCTGGCGAGCTATTGTGACTTCTGCTGCACTGCCCAGCATTGTCTGAGCCCATTCTCCGTTCTTGAGTTGTGTTCTCAGTATTCTCGGCATGTCTGATCTTTAGACCTGCTACTTTCTTTTTGGAGAATTGAGGTTTTGCTTTAGTTTTTGGAGCGTGTTTTTCGTCTTTCGATTTCACGCGTTCTTCTCTATGTTCCAATCGTCCTCTTCTTTCCGAAGTCTGTGATGAGATCTGAAAGGGACGAGAGGAACGTGTATCAGTATTTTGATACCTGTCAGGCTTTCTCAAATTATCCCTATTCCTGATGTTATACCTCCTTTCAGAGGGCTCCTTTTGAGGAGACCTACCTCGGGATTGAGAACGTTTCTCATTTGAATTTTGTTTATTAGTCTCCCACTTCTTTTTAGAAGATGTAGGAGTTTGTTTAATTGAGTCCTTCTCAGGACTTTCAGATAGCTTCGGCTTCACTGGTCTTCCACCCAAACTATCTCTGCCTAATTCTGCATAAGATTGTTCAATTATTCTGGGTAGCTCAGTTTGACGTTCTGTAACATCAAATTCCCTTAATTTTTGGCGGATCGCCACTGCTGCTGCCTCCCCTTTAATATTAGATAATATTATTGTTGAGACCTGGTCGAAATTTTTCAGTAATTTCATACCTAAATTTAGAGCAGGCTCTGCCCCATATTCATTTTGAATTTGTTTCAGGACATCAGGTATTACCGCAATTGACGGAATGTCATGTGTTTTAGTATAGATAGCAGCAAAGACTGAGCCCCAAGTGGTGCAGTCTTCCAGTTGTGGTGTGATCCCCATCGGTAAACTGATTGTCAGTATTCTGTGTTTCTCATATGGGCTAGTATTTGGAAATACTGCTTCTATTTGAGTAATCTTTTGAGCTATCCAGAATGGAATTTGCTCACGTTTTGTGGGCATTTTACCCATGACTGCGTATAGAGTCTGTGGTGTAATTTTTAGTGTATTCCCGGTTGAGGGGTTTGATTTGGAAGTGTCAGTGGTTGCTGGACTGTGAAAGTCTGCATGACATATTGGACCAATTGTCTGTAGATTTTTATTAACTCTGTGAGTTGAGTAAGTAGTTCCTCGTCTGACATTTCTTCAATGTCAGGATGAGGTGTGTAGCCGGCTAGAATCGGCCATGTTGCTCCTGGTCTACCTAGTGGACCGAGCCTGGTAATGTTTTTGTGATGTTTTTGGCGCCTTTAAACCAGAGCTGATGCTCCTGGTATGTTAATGGAATTTCAATATCCTCGAAAGGAATGTATTCCTCTGGTGGATCATCTTCTTTGTAGAAGTGAAACATGTGTGTTACTGGATTGGATTCAGGAAATATTACCCATGAATAGAATACCTCTGTCTGAAAGGATTCGTGTGCCTCTATCACGAAAACTGCCCTACCTCCTCTTGGTGGTAGGCCATGTTTTATGAGTTTTAGAGTGATTGCTCTTCTTAAGTTTGGAGTGATGTCTATAACACCCTCCTCGGTTTCAACAAAACCTGTAAAGTTAAAAACTGCTGCGTGGGAGTCTGACCTTACATGTGACTGGTCTACTATTTTTTGGGATAAAATTTGGTCCCGCTCCCTTAAAATATCTCGTTCTGCCTCCCTTACTCAATCTATGTTTTTTCTCTATCATAGACTTTATTTTACTCCTGTTTCTATTGCTCGTTTTTCTCACTCTTCTGATGCCAACTGTTGGTCCTGTGGGTCTTCTAATGCTGATCTCATACATCTCCTTTTTATGTGCCCTTCTGTTTCTACCTTTTGGGGAAAAGTTTGGACCTATATTTCTCGCATGTTTAATATTCTTATTCCTTATTCTTTTCCTCTTCTTTTTGCTGGCAGTCGATTTCCGACCTTAGACCTTCCCCCTCCTATGCATGGTCTCTTTGACCTCGTAATAGCTCTAGCTTTCCAACACATAACCCTTAATTGGAAAACTCTCACAAAACTTTCAGTTCAACATTGGTGGAACAATTTGTGTCATTTTCATCGCCTAGATATCGCTTTTGCTTCCTCCTGTAAACCAAGGAATGATAGAGAACTTTTTTGGATCCCTCTTACTACCTATTTAGATAAGTTGGCGTTGGCAGACAACTCCCGTTTGAATGCAGAAAATTTTAAGCCTCCTTAAATAATTTATTTATTTTCTCTGCCTCTTACTTCTAACTCATAAACTTTTGTTATCTTTTATTTCCATATGATGGTTACTGTTTTATTGCTTATGCTTCTATGAAAATATGCAAGTCCATATTCTATTCTAAATTGTAAGAGTATCCCCCTTCCCCTTCTCTTCCTCTCCCCTTTCCCCTCTTTTCCCCCTTCCCCCTTTCCCTTCCTTCATTTCCGATATAATCCTAAACAGCTTTCTTCCCTGAATTACCGTTAGCCATTTTTTCTATTATGTATCACTTTAATAAGTCTTTTTCCATCTTGCTGAACTTTGTATTGTTATTGTATTCAAATAAAGCTTTTCAAATACAAAAAAAAAAAAAAAACTGCTGCTTGGGCTGGATCAGCCGCAGCTCCACCGTTTCTGGCGTCATTGTCAGAGTCAGGCATTTTTGTTTTTTGAAAAATGTAGAACAAGTTTCAAGGAAACAAAGATAAGGTGCACAATATTTTGGAACACTGTATCCTTCAACGTTGAGCAAACCAAACAGCTAATATATAGGGTACTGCCCTATGTAGCCATAGTGGATACTTAACCCTGCCCACTCCAGACGTCTTTTGGAGTATATGGGTAGGGGTCTCTGAGAGAAAAAAGCACGGCTGAGTTACTCAGCATCTAACATTGAATTACCGCCTTACCAAACCGTTGGGCGCCATGTAGTGTAGCTCCTATTTCCCTAATAGGCTCTGCGCATTGGAATAATATATCCTATAGGTTTGACATAGGACTAAGGTCAGTATGTCCCTATCGAGTATATTAAACTTAATTACTTGTGCCAGCTAGCTCAGAGGCCACTAGAAACTCCTTGACGACAAGAAGGGAGTAGTTTCTGGCAGCCGCAAAACATGACCACTTTGTTTCCCTTTATAATCAGAACGTGTCCCAGAGTCGTGGAAACAATAGATAACTATTTCACTCAGCTCAATCGTGCATGCTTAGTTTTCTCCAAGTTACACAGAAAGAACAGACAGCCGTTTCAATCAAAGATTTATTGAACAGTCTTGTTTCTGGTGTAAGTAAAATGTGCTGTTACGATCACAAGACAGTATGCGAGATAAATAATGTACAGTGTGAGCAATAGAAATAAATAATACTGCGATAGCATTATCTTTTAGTATATATGCATTTACATAAATGACACAGACTAAAAATGCGAGTACTCATACGATGCGTTTCTAATCTAGTTCTACCCCAATGTACCTAACCTAACCTAGGTGTAGGGAGAGGTATGAAGTAGGTGAAGTATTCCTTACTATGGTATACTAAGAGTATGTTAAGCCTAGTATGCCAAGAGTCCCTCTAGGTTCTAGTCAGCTCCATACCTTAAGAATGAGAGGTAGGAATCTCTTGCCAGACTCGAACTCCAACACCCCGCAAGGGAAGTCAGATCACTGGAAGCTGGACTCTCTGCGTGCAGGGATGACAGCGTCTTCTCAGTGCGTCAGGCCGGGAAACGGGCTCCTCTGAAGTCGAGGTCTCCTCTGATTTACAGGGGCTAGGGAAGGTATATTTATACCTGAGAAGTACCTAAGAATGTTAGCATTGACGTGAGTCGGACAGAGGAAGACGTCATGAATGAACCCCTAAGGAATAATGGTTCATGCATAATATATGAGTCCTTGAAGAAATCAATAGTCCTGTGCTAGGCAAACTCCCGCAGCCTAAGGATCTGTTCTTCATGAACTCGTTGTGATGTTAGGGTGGACGGATGTCAGAGACCATGCCTGTATTTGGAGAGCACGGTTTAATGCCTAAATAAGGGCTGGGATTTTATGCCTATATAAGGGCAGGGCGAATTGCGCCTATATGAGGACATGATACAGGAAAGCCCATGTATGGACACCCTAAGAGGAATACAACAGTTGTTGGACTTACTGTGTCCAACACTGCGCAGACCTAAGTGTCCTAGCCCTGTGAAAGCCTCACTGTGTCCTGGAACTCACATAGAGTGACAACAACTGTCATACACACACCCTTCTCCCACGGCTGCTCCTGTGCAATCTACATGGCAGAGATGGGACTTAGATGAAGAGGCGTGAACCAAACACACTGTACATGCAGTGATGTGGACATGTGGCATTCGGCGGGGACTGTGCAGGGCAGGTGGACTGACACTGAGTGGGTAAATTGGGAGCAACACAGCCATTCACACAAACAATAACTGGCCAGACTCCTGCATCACCAAAATGCAGCTGCACTGTATGGCTGACACTACAGAACATGTCCCTCTACTCAGGATAGGCATGCAGGGTAACGTGTGAAAGAGCCCACCAAGCCCTTCCCGCTGTAGTAAACATGATAGGCAGTGCATGTCAGAGCCCCACAACCACTGACACATACCGAAGCACCTCCACCTCAAGTGTGCCCACCCTGCACTCTCACTCACAGTCTGGGAGACTTACCACGACATTAGGGCCACCATAAAGCCTTGGGTACTGTGCAAGCACCCCGTCTACCAGGACCTCAAGCTCCTCGCTGGTGAAGGGACTGGCACGGATCTTCTGAGTCCTCGACATCACAATGGACATGTGGCAGCAGCAGCACGTTGAGGGTGGCAGCCAGCAGTCCCTTGAGGCAGCAGCAGCAGGTGGAGGGTGGCAGCCAGCAGTCCCTTGAGGCAGCAGCAGCAGCAGGTGGAGGGTGGCAGCCAGCAGTCCCTTGAGGCAGCAGGTGCAGGGTGGCAGCCAGCAGTCCCTTGAGGCAGCAGCAGCAGGTGCAGGGTGGCAGCCAGCAGTCCCTTGAGGCAGCAGCAGCAGGTGAGGGTTGTCAGTCAGCAGTCCCTGGTAGCTGTGGGAATGTGGGGCACCCTCCCACACATATATAGGCCCCTGGGGCTGTGTCAGTGGTCCCAGGGTGCTGCAATTGGTGTACCAGGTCTGCCTCATTCAAATACATCCAATGTCCGCCTCCGCGGTGGCGGTGCACGCCTACTGCGATTTTCAAACTCGCATCAGGCTACCGCGAGGCTGCTTCCCATTGGCTGCAAGGGCATGGTCCATGGCGGTGACACACCGTAGGGGCCAGGCGCGTGCTACCGCGGTGGTGCATCTTTTGAATGCCTCCAGTGACTGCCTCCGCGGGATTGGTGCACGCCTACTGCGATTTTCAAACTCGCATCAGGCTACCGCGAGGCTGCTTCCCATTGGCTGCAAGGGCATGATCCATGGCGGTGACACACCGTAGGGGCCAGGCGCGCGCTAACGCAGTGGTGCATCTTTTGAATGCCTCTAGTGACCGCCTCCACAGGGGTGGTGCACGCCTACCGCGATTTTCAAACTCGCATCAGGCTACCGCGAGGCTGCTTCCCATTAGCTGCAAGGGCATGGTCCATGGCGGTGACACACCTTAGGGGCCAGGCGGTAGGCACCGCCATATGTCTGCCAGACAGTGCCTGGAGTGACCGTCATTTGGGTAGCGGTGCATGATGACCGCCATTGTCACATACATATCTAGCGGTGTCTCCCGCGATCGTGCCTGGGTTATGGGCGGTGCCAGTCCGCAGGTGTCAAGCGGTAGGCACCGCCATATGTCTGCCAGACAGAGCCTGGAGTGACCGTGATTTTGGTAGCGGTGCATGGTGACTGCCATTGTCACATACATATCTGGCGGTGTCTCCCACGATCGTGCCTGGGTTATGGGCGGTGCCAGTCCGCAGGTGTCAAGCGGTAGGCACCGCCATATGGGTGCCAGACAGTGCCTGGAGAGAGCGTTAATGGAGTTGTGGAGTAGCTGTGCTGCACCTAACGTGTCCTCCAGCTCTCTGCATAGGCCAACATGTACAGTGCCCAGTGTCTCAACAATTGAAGGGTCCTCATGAGGGCAAATGAACAAAAGGGACATGTCACTCCACGTCACCAACACATACCATATAAGGGTCGCCAATACATTGCATGGGCACATACACTCGCACATGTCACATGTGCTGTGTAATGAAATGTAGACTGTACAGTTAATGTGTTGCATAGCATATGTAGATAATGGTCAATGTCTGTGTGTGCAATGTAACGCACAATGTCGTCTCATTTACTGAACTAGGGGCATCAGCAACTGGCACATTGTCCAATGCACATGCACACACGTATCCCCCACGCTCAGCCGGTGGTCAGTGTGTAGTTGATGTGTGCCATGTGCAACCTGTGTTGGGAGGTGTATCAGGGCCAGCAACATGGTGTGTTCGGGTAGTATTGCAATTAGTAACATATGCTGGGGGTCATACTCACAGGTATGCACACATATCTGTTAGTATATCACACTGTGCATGCGAATGAGCCGGAGGGGTGCACAGATAATTGCTGCTGGTAAGGGGACAGGTGTACGAGTAGTGTGCCTGATGTGTACCTACTTGTGAAGTGCCCTGTCGGTTAATGGTGCATGTTGTAAGACTTTGGAATGTGTCTGTAGAAAAAATTGATGTGATGCACATTTCATGTTCTTGTGCATTGACATCTGTGCACTTTGATCTGTCCTAGGAGGAGGAGGCTCAATATCCATCGTCCGTTCACAGTCCTGGCAGACATGGAGAATGAGGATATAATCCGCAAATTCAGGCTGGACCGACAAACCCTGCAGAACCTATGTGCCATGTTGGAGCCCCACCTGCAGCCACGTCGGACATATCCAACAGCTTTCACCGCAACATCTAAGGTGATGGCATGCCTGCATTTCTTTGCAACAGGCTCATTCCAGCACACGGTCGCAAGTGCAGGCGGGATGTCACAGCCGATGTTCAGCATGGTGCTGAGGGATGTCCTGTCGGCCATGATGCTCTACAAAGACAGATATATCCATTTTCCCAGGGTGCCTGGGTTGGTGGCTGTGAAGGGCGATTTCTATGCCCTTGGACATATCCCCCATGTCATTGGTGCAATTGATTGCACACATGTTGGGCTTGTGCCACCACAGGCACGTGAACAGGTTTACCGCAATAGGAAGCATTCACACTCGGTAAATGTTCAAGTGGTGTGCCTGGCGGACATGATCATCTCACACATGTGTGCCAAGTTTCCCGGCTCAGCCCATGATGCCCACATCTTGCGCAGCAGCATCATTCCTCAGCTGATGGCCAATCTGCTTCCGGAACGTGCATGGCTTGTGGGTGAGTATGCATAGTGGATTAGAGTGGTGTGTGTGTGACATGCTGTTGTGTGGCATTTTGGGACTGCAAGGTTAATCTGTGTCTCTCACACCCAGGTGACTCGGCATATCCGAACCGCCCGTGGTTGCTGAGCCCATTGCGGAATCCCGTCACGCCAGCTGATGTGCGATACAATGATGCCCATGGGAGGACACAACGTGTGATAGAACGGACATTTGGTCTCCTAAAATCAAGATTTTGGTGCCTGGACCGTACTGGAGGGACGTATGTACTCGCCAGGGAAGGTGTGTCAGATAGTGGTGGCATGCTGCATGCTCCACAACCTGGCCATTCGCAAGGCAATACCCCTGATCCTGGATGACGATGATGAGCAGCCAAGGCCCCCGCCTGCAAATCAACCCGGATCCAGTGACGAGGGCAGTGGAGAGGAGGAAGGGGTCGACATGCGTCGACAGCTCATCATCCGCTACTTCACTTGAAGGTGAGTGACGATGTAGAAGGGACAAAATGGGCTGATGGTGTTGCAGTTGCTGTGTGGGTGTATGTGAGCTTGCTGACTGCAGCTTTGTGTTGACTCATTGCTGCCTGCCAATGTATGTGTGATTGGTTAGTGTGATACAGAATGTCTCTATGGTGACTGTTGCTCTGTGTAAAGTTTGTAGATCTGAGTACCTTGTTGACAAGTGTTGTGTGATGTGTGCGATGCCACACCCATACAAGTGACTCTTGTTCTGCGGTTTTCCCTAGGTCCTTTCAGCATCTCACTGCCTACCTACATTCCATTCCCCTGGACCATGTCCTACACGGTGAAGGTTGCATATCCTGTATTAAAGACGGAGCAGACACAACAACATGTGTGTAATTTGTATTTATTTACAACTGTGACATGCGAGGGTGGAGAAAATGTGAAGGGGGAATTGAAGAAGTGAGTTGACAGTCATGGTAGATGAGATACTTGAGTAGTCCCCACAATGATGTGGAGACCCAGTCCAACAGACAGATGCCATTCACATGGCAGTGTGGTGAAGGATAGTCCAAAGGTCAATGCAGTGGTGCAGTGGTCTGCCATCATAGCTGGCTCGGGACTAGCGTTTGGCAGGTGCTTTGGCACGTGAGTCCCCTGGCCTTTCCTTGGACGGCCCCTTTTGCGCTTGACTGGAGGGGCCACTGCTGCAGGGACAGTGGTGTCTGAGGATTCACCCCCCTCTGTGGACGCAGGGGAGGATGATGAAGTGTCATCCTGCTGTCCAACAGGGGGAGGCGGAGGGGTAGAATGTTGCGCTGGCCTGTCCTCAGAACCGCCACTAGCTGCCCCAAGAGGTCCACAATCTGTCCCATGCGTGTGTCCATGGACCTCAGCAGCAGGAGGTGCTCCCGAGATTCTTCCTCTAACCGGCCCATTCGTCCCTGGGCCTGTTGGTAGGCCCCAAGGACTCTGTCGATGTGGCCCAGGGCTTCCGTCCCAGGATCAGTCCCCCTCTGCATGACCCTGTCCCGACCACCTGCACTGCTGCCACGGTCCTGTCTGGTCCTCACATTGGCCCGCTGCATCCTCTCCCTGGCCTCCGCAGTCGATGTAGTGGGCTGCTCAACCCCTGGGGCAGGGAGGGTGTTGCGGCCAGCTGTGGTGGTGGTGGTGGTGGTAGTGGTTGACACACAGGCCATGACAGCAGCTGTCAGAGGATGCAGCTGATGTGGTTGGGGGGACAATGGGTGCCTGGGACTGGTTGCGGCCTGCCACACCAGATGGGCCAGCGTGGAGCTCCTCATACAAGGAATCCAGGGAGTCCTCATCCAGTTGTCTCTGTTCCGGGGGGGGGACTGGCTCTGCAGGGTGGTGCCATCCTCTGCAGTGAGTTCTTGGTCACCTGTGGTGTGTGAGAAATGGTCATTGTGTTGCACCCAGCAAAGTTTGTGTTAGCAGTGTTACATCAACTGTTTGTACATCCAGCAGTTGTTCACTGTACAAATTTGCATTGACCGACATCCAGTGATGCATTACAAGCTGTTGTGGTACATGCATTACTTGTCCATATTGGGAGTTGTCAAGACATGACATGCACAATATAATTTTTTAACATTGACAGTCTCATGTTGGTATCCAGTTATTGATCAATCATATGTCATCCATTTACGCGTATGTGTCACTTGTTGAGCCCTTGCAGCGGTTTACTCTGCACATTGAGTGAACATTGTAGTTTCATGCATACCTTTTCAATGTGGTGTAAATATCTGTATTTGCAATTCCAGACATGCTTAAGTTTGCTTTAATTAGATCCTAGGTGGTCTGGACCACTGCTACTGTCAGATGGCATGTAGTGGTGTGCATGGTTGTGCTCGGAGTTCCATCTACATGTATTTCAGACTTTCACACTTTGGTTGCTGTCACAGTTTCATTTTCTTAGGTGTGTGCACACTATAGTTGCCAATGCTATCTGGGTGTGCAGTTGTGCATTGAGAGGCCTGGTGTCCTATGCCAACATGTTTTTTAAATGCATATCTGGCTGCATGTTGTGGCTGTTGATATGTTGTGTTTGCTGTTTTTCCTTGTATTTGAGTGACCTCTCTGTGTGTGTATGATGAGGGCTTCCATCTTGGTCCAGTGTGGGACAAGTCAGCATGATATGTCCACATGCCAGTTCTTTTGAAGTGTACATTGCAATGACTGACACATGCATGTTGGTGCCAGGAAGTAATAGGTCTTGTGTGCTGGCGGTCAGGTGGGCCCGTGTGAGTTGTTGTGCAAGCTTCCCAGCCCCACACCCCATGACCTGTGAGATGCGGTTACCTACCTGTGAGTTGGGTGGGTAGCGTACATTGCCTGCCACATGATTCTTATTGGGGGTGTAGTGTCCCATCCTCCATAGTGGTGGAACAGCATGCATGTTGCGTTTTGTGGGACGGATAGCCAAACACACTACACCGTCTCAATGTGAAGATGGCTAACTACCGTTTGAGGTGGAGGTGAGCAATGACATGGCTATGTGACTTGGTAGAAATCTTTGGATGGAATGTGCGTGTGGTGAGCATAATGTGTGTGTGGCTTTTTGTACCCATTGATTTCAGATTACATTTGGTCATGGGGTATAGCCCCCATCACTGTTGTCCCACCTATCTGTCTGTGGGGTTCAGTCCCCCAACATTTGAAGGCAGAATAGGGCATGGGGTATAGCCCCCATCACTGTTGTCCCACCTATCTGGCTGTGGGGTTCACTCCCCCGACATTTGAAGGCACAATAAGGCAAGGGGTATAGTCTCGTAGTACAGTGGTGACATACAGCAGGGTGAACATCTCACCCAGCATACATTTCCACACTTTCATGGTTTCATGGTATTTGTGGACCTGAGAACATGAGCACAGTACTGGTGAAGCAGTTGTTCCAGGGCATCCATACACTGACATGTTGTGGTCAACAGTGGTGTGTGTGTGAGATGTACTCAGCCCTGTGCAGACAATGTGTGCTTTTGGGGCCAGACTATACCAGCACTGTTCAGACAGACAGTGTGAGATGTGAACATTGTCAATGTGTTGGAAAACGAGGAAGCATCTGTGAGGCCTGCACAAATAACATGACTACATTTGTCCTTCACTGGGAACCAAACACCCAATTGTAGCGCCTGACTCTCAGAGGGTAGCGTTGCAGAGCAGTCTGAGGCTTACTCAAGGGAGGTGGTGTGGGCTAGTAATCGCCATTTGCAGGTGCGCAGAAATAACACTCAATAATTGATTGTCCAGCCTGTACTTTGCTTTATAAAAGTAAGAGTACATTTATTAAACACACACACTACTCAATACTATGCACCAATTTACAAATATACATAAGCTGTTGGAATTACTTTGTGACATTGCGTAACATCTCCACCCCTCCCAAAAGGGGGGGGGGTGGGGTCTAGTACCACCATCTTGCCCCCTAATGCAATTAGTTGAACATAACCTGGAGCGAGGGCCCTGCGCACTGGCACCATCCCAGTGGCGACCCACCCCATTACCTCAACACGCATTAAAAATAGGTTCACCTGCCCTAGTGACACATAACCCTGACTGAGCATCTTATATTGACCATACAGTATGCACCCCTACATCTTCAGGGCTAACAGTCTGGGTTGTTCCTCACTTAAGCGCAGCAGTAAGAATACATGTTTAAGCACTACTTTAGAATGACAGTACTCATCACATTTGGTGATCATTATAATGCATTGCAATTCAAGCCCCTAAAAGCATCACAGATGAAATCACAGGATTACGCATATACAGCCAGACTCCCTAGCAGGAATGTCTGGCAACATAACCCCTCTTTGCTTATGACATCACCTTACACAGATACTTCACATTGCACATGTGCCCTTCAGTCCCCCTAAAAGAAATAACCATTAGTAAACACATTTCTGGTGCAATTACACCTCCAGGGGATGCCTTTCTCCAGACATCCCCAACTCAGCCCTTCACTCCTTCATGCATTTCTTCATTCACCTTCAGCTGTAGAACAAAAGTTCCAGCCTAGAAGGTGTTAAATGCTGATTGAGCCCTGGAGGGGTTATTCTTTTGAAGTCTCCATGAGACTTAGGGTGAGACTTTTCTTCGTGCTGGGGGCAGACTGCGCTTCTCCAGCAGCTCCCCCAGCACCTTTTCACACTTGAAGGTGACCCCTCCTCTGGGGGCCAACAGGCACCAAAACGATACTTTCCCCATGCCTTGCAAGGCATTATGGGGCGCTTCCAGCTCCTTTCAGTGAATAATAGATGAGCGGCTCTCCCGCTGTGCCGGGGAGAGTCGCGCTGCCCTCGTGGCGGCTTCGCCGCATTTCCTGGCCTCGGTGGGGGGCCCGGTCCCACCCGGACCCCCAGGTGAGTTTCACGGCCCAGGGAGCCCACCCCCGGCCGCTTTGCCATTTTTTGGGGGCCTGGTCCCACCCGGGCCCCTCCTTCCATTTCCGGGGTCCTGGTCCCACCCGGGACCCCCGCATGCTCCCTCGATGGAGGGCAGCTCGGGGAGCCCACCCCCGGCTGCCCCCGCCAGCTCCCCGCCCGGCCAGCCCACTCGCGTGCTACCGCGGGAGCCGGCAAGGCATTTCTGGTTCGCCCGCTTCAGCGGGTAGACACGCAGATCTTCGCCGGCTCCTCCGGCCCCCTCACCTTCCAGCTCTCGGGGCCCGGGGATGGGATCCCGGGCCCCGAACATCTTCAGGGGGTCGCGACGGCGCTCCCCCTGCATCTCTCGGCGGCGGGGGCCAGGGTGGGCTCCTGGCGCCCCGCTTGGGTGTATCTTCATGGGGAGCGCGACGGCGCTCCCGACTTTGCTTCGGGGCCCGGGGATGGGTTCCGGGCCCCTTGGGCACCTCTTCGCGGGGCGTGACGGCACTCCCGCCCCCTCTGGCGCACACGGGGCCCGGAGTTGGGATCCCGGGCCCCTCCCCCTCCACACCTTCACGGGGAGCGTGCCGGCGCTCCCCGGCTTCTTGTTCGGCGGGGGCCAGGGTGGGCTCCTGGCACCCCGCGGCCAGCTCTTCATGGGGAGCACGACGGTGCTCCCCGACTTCGCTTCGTGTTGGGGGCAGCCCCGGGACCTGATCCACCCCGGGGGCACATGCAAGACCGGCGGTGGAGCCCCACATGCTTCGTCGTCGGTCTTCTTGTAGGTCAAAGGTCGCTCACCTTCTGGGGGGCATATCTCGGCCCCATGGAGTCCGATTCTCTTCATTTTCGTCTCCTCTCGCTCCTCTTGACCAGCCCCCGCCACTGGGAACACTCTCCTTCGCCCTCGGGTCTCTGAGAGGGGGATCTCGGCAGGGAGCTGTCTTCACTGGCTCCCTGCGCCAGCCTTCCGCCTGCTCTCCTCCTGGGCCTCTCTTCTCCCTGCGCAGAGGCCCCTGCTTCTGCGCACCGGTCCTGGGCTCTTCTTCTGGTGCTGTGAGGGCCCTGGGGGCAGTCAGGGGTTTCTCCTTCCAGCTGCCCATTGCACCAGGCTCCAGCACCTTCAGCCTCCGCAGACCACACCCCAGAGAGCTTCTCTTCCTGTGCAAGCACTTTTTAAAAGTTGAGTAGGGGGCTGACAGGAAGTCTCTGTTGGTCCTATCAAACAGCGACACATCACTTCCCTGCCCCTGCTCCCTCCTTCTTGTCCAGCCTCTGGGCTGGTTCAAAATGGCGTTGTCCAAGGTCTCTGGCCACATGGTCTCTGAAACACGAGCTCTTCCCTCCTTGGTGCAGCCTGGTGCCTGGCACCAGTGATAGCTGCTGATGGATGGGCCTGTAGCCCCACCTATCTTCTTCTTCGTGGAGAGGAGGCCTTAGCTTGTGGAAAAAAAAAGGTTATCAATCCATCCAGCTGAGGTCAGCCTTCAGCCTGGCCCTGGTGATGACTGACTCAGAGAAATGTGACATTTCTGGATGACCCAAAAGCAGTACAAATATGACGTTGGACTCTGCAGAATATTTCTTCTCACACCCGTTACAGTGGACTTTAGTGCGTGTCTGGAATCTGTAGGCTTTGGGAAAGTGACACTAGCCCATGGGCTCCACTTCCCCATAGGGGAATAATGAAGTGAAAAACACAGTCAAACACACTGACTTTCCCTGGCATGTTTCTTCCCAGTGTATAAAGCCTATTCCATGGAAAAAAAGCACACAACCCAAGGGGGAAGGAAATGTCACCTGCCAATCAATACAATAGGACGTATCAGCGTCTCTTGCAGATATAAGGCAAGGTAGAGTGACCAGGGAAGAAGAACTACATTCATAGAGTGACAGGTATATGAATCACCTGTCAAGCAATACAATACTGAATACAATAAAGACTTTTTACAATAAAGACTTTTTTCTCTATTTTATTAAATAAACATAGTTTTTAAATCACTAATTGTAGGTGTCAAATCACCACAGATACATATACAATAAAGGTACATCCATAGGGAGAAAATATAACAAAAATGCATAACATGGAAATACTCAAAAAAGTACATAAAGACTCGCCCACCACACTGTCCACATAAAACTCATAAAAACATCATCAACTCAACAAATAGACTCTCAGCAATCAACCTACATTCATTCAACATTCCCACATATTAAAAATCAAATGATCCTCAGAAACCAAAAAGAGAAAGTAGAATAGTGGTAATAAATTGACAGAATAATATTCAATGATACCACTATATGGTTTCGATCTTACACGGTGCCGACGCGCGTTTCGGTGTGTGGCTAAGAAAAGCCTTCACCTTCCTCAGGGCACTGGAGAATTTGAAAAGTCAAAGAACAGAGCGATAAGGTGGAGTGGGGAGTAGAAATATAAGCAAATGAGAGTGAATGATAAACAGTCACTATCTCTTCTTGAACATGATGCTCCAATGTTGGCTACAATAAACAAAGACATAAATAAATAAATGTAATAACACATACTGTCTCCCCTAAAACAAAATGCTCTAACCAAAACCTAATAATGGTGCAATATAGCTTAATAAGATGATCAATCATTCCAGTGTTTTTACTTGTGTCAACATGCAAAAACAGTGTGTAGAATAAGAAACAAGTGTCCATAATAGAAAGCCTAAGAAATTGATCAAGTCCCAGATATAAAGAAACCCAAAGATGACATGTAAGTTAAGATAAAATATCTAATAGATAAGAATGAACAGTAAGAAAGTAAGCAATAGCGAGAGTTTGAAAGATACCCCGTGCTCAGAATCTCTAGAAGTGCAGTTAAGATAATAATTGCATAGTTCAGAAGGGAAGTAAAAATAATAGCCCTGCACTTACATCCAATGAGATACTATCGGAACTTGGATATAAGAAATGGTCAGGAGGTTCTTCCTGCGAGGAGACCACCTCGTTGATAAATACTAAAGAAAACGAGAGAAATAAATAAGGAATATACAAAATTGCAATGCAAGTCCTCATGCCCGTAAACCTCATAGTTAAACTAGATGGAGCTACTGGGAGGAATATACATGATACCTTAGAAAAATGAATGGGTTTAAGATGAAGAAATGACTTCAAATCTTTCGCAGGTGGGAAAAACCTGAACAGTACATCAAGGTCCGGTGGTTGTTCGGGACCGGCAATAAGAGAACAGTATGCTGAAACAAGATAGAATAAAGATACAAAAAAGATGATAAGCAACAAAGGCCTATAAAAGATCCAACATAAATGCCGTGTTCTTTAGACCGGAAGTGAATTAAAGGAAAACAAAACTATCGTCCGAAGCACACCAGTTCTAACCTCTTAGGGCAGCGGAAATACGGAGGGTTTCTACAGGAATGGGTGCCTGTCCGGAGAGGGTCCCGTCCCCGGGAGTAGAGGGCAGCAGCGCGCTACGCCGAAATGGCGAAGGCGCCAAAAAAGGCGTCAACAGAGGTCGGCGTATATCCAAGGGTGGCAGAGGATGGAAACTCTTCCCAGCCGTGATAGAGTCCCTCTGTAAAATGGTCAGAGCGGTCCTGGAGTAACGGTGCGATGCCGATGGTCTCACCGTCCAAACAAAAATGATCCAGAAGACCGATGGCGCGTTCAGTGTAAATGGAAAGCCGGAAACATGTGATGCAAGGAGATTCCCGGAAGTCAGATAAAAAGAATGAAAATAGAAAGAAGACTGTTCCTAAGAGTAAAAACGGGAGCCCAATATGGCTGATTACGCCATATAAGAAGAATAGAAGAATAGAAAACCGCATAAGGGGCCACAGAGAAAAGGGCACCTATCAAGGGTAACAAAAATCTAGACTGCTTGTTCCCAGGGGTGTTTTCATTCAATCCCTGCTTTTCTGCATTGAGAAAAAAATTCAAAAACTTCTCTAGTTTTACGGATTTTATTGGCATCTTGTCCTTTTTGTATTAAGATTTTCTCTAACACAAACCATCGGAGATCAGTATCAGTATGTCCCAGAAGTGTCCAATGTTGGACCAGGGGAGCAGATGTTCTTTGAGTTCGTATATTGGATTTATGTTCTCCTATACGTACTCTGATCTCTCTGCCAGTTTCCCCAATGTAGACAAGATTGCAGGGACAAACTATGCAATATACTACATTAGAAGTCCTGCAATTGGTCATATGATTCAAATTAATAGTCTTGTGGTTGATGGTCAAAGAATCTGCAGTAATGGCTTGATCGCAGGCATGGCACGTGCCACATCTGTGATTGCCTTTAACGGGTACATCTCCTGTAATGGATTTTTGAAGAAAGGGATCTTTCTTATCTACTTTAGCCCTGACCAGAAAGTTCCGAAGATTCTTATTGCGTCGGAAAGCAAATATGGGCTTGGGGATTTTGGGGACATCGTCCCTAAGATTCAATAAATGCCACCCCGAATAGCCCGCTTGCTGAATTTTCTGGTTAAGGTTGGAATGGCGGGTCACGCAGACCAATTTATTGTCTGCGATTTTGGATTTGGGACGGAACATCGTATCTCTGTCGAAATATTTGGCCCTTTTATAGGAGTCCCGCACCAATCTCTTGGGGTATCCACGGGTGAGAAGTTTCCCTTTCAGAGTATCAGCATGCTGATTGAAATCATGTTTATCAGTACAGTTCCTACGCAAGCGTAGGAACTGACTAAAGGGAATCCCATCTTTTGACAGCGCGGGTGATAGCTGCTGTAATGAAGGAGTGTATTCCTCGCAGAGGGTTTGGTGTAAAGGGATACCGCAATGCGTTGGTTTCTATTTTCTATCCACACATCCAAGAATTCAACTTTATCCCTGCTCTTATTGGGAGTGAACTTGAGATGCTCATCGCATAAATTAATCCATTCCAGGAATTGGTCCAGATCACTCTCCTCACCTTCCCAGATGAAGAAAATGTCATCGATAAACCGATGCCATGTCAATAGATTTTCATAAAAGGGAGCTATATCATTATATATGAACTTTTGTTCGAAGTTGCCCATATACAGATTGGCAACACTGGGGGCACAGGCGGCCCCCATGCTGACTCCCTTCACCTGTTTAAAGATCTCTCCGTCAAATTCGAAGAAATTTTCACTCAGCACAATTTCCAGGCATTGGATTATGAAGTCTGAGTTAAGCCTATTCCATGTCACCACCCAATTCAGCATAAGTCCTGCCACACCATTCACTTTGTAGCTGCTCCTGGACTGCGCACGCCAGGAATCTCCCCTGCGCAGCCCCTACACGTGTGCACACGCATGTACACAGGTGTCTGCATGTAACCAGCCCGGTGCCCTGTACTCCAGCTGCTGCGCAGCGGCCTATTCAAGCCAGGGGGACACCAGTAAAATCCACATGCAGTCTCTTTCATCATGAGTTCCCTGTGGGTGAGTCCCAACTTATGAGGCTTAACAAATAGGTGCTCAAAAAGCGAAAAATCCTGGCGGCCCATAGTGTCAGAACCACCTTCTAACACAATGCATATACACATTGGTGGTCCAAACAAGACACCTTTGACAATTTTATTCAGACAAGGTGCTGTTCTGCAATTCAGTGCAGCACTGTGGTAGCTGGGTGTGTTGCAGGACATTTGGGATGTGCTTAGTTTAGCATTGTGAGTCCCAGCTGCAGTGTAGTTTTTGGGTACACTGCACTTCCACTGTTTACATTGCAACACTGTGGTATGACATGGGTGATTTGCACTTTGCCAAAAAAAAAGGCCAGACACTGCTGCAGGGCAGCATGATCGTTGTTAGTGTTGCAGTGTGTGATGCCTGGCACAGTGTACACAATGTGGGTCAATTTTGAACAGAAACTTGTGCATGGTGACTACAACACAACTGTTTTGCATTATTTGTGTCGGTGACTGTGGACTAAGTGGCATGGTGTCATGTGCGGCTGCACAGATGTCACATGCCTATGAGTGGGACAAGTGCTCCATCCTGCTGAGCTGTGGGACAAGGGGGCCTGCTGGGAGTTGTAGTGCAGGCCTCCCTATTCCACAGACACCTCCATGTAAAGATGGCTACCTACCTGTTAGGTGAGGGTGAAGCACACAATGGCTGAGGCATGCTTCTGGGTGGGGAGAGTGCTCCATCCTGCTCAGCTGTGGGACAAGGGGGCCTGGTGGGAGTTGTAGTGCAGGCTTCATAAACACCCACCCACCTCCCTGTAGAGATGGCTACCTACCTGTTAGGTTAAGGTGAGCAATGCTATGGTTGGCACATGGGTTGGGGTGGAGGGCTCCATCTTGCGCAGCTGTAGGACAAGGGGGCCTGGTGGGAGTTGTAGTGCAGGCCTCCCTATTCCACAGACACCTTCCTGTAAAGATGGCTACCTACCTGTTAGGTGAGGGTGAAGCACACAATGGCTGAGGCATGCTTCTGGGTGGGGGGAGTGTTCCATCCTGCTCAGCTGTGGGACAAGGGGGCCTGGTGGGAGTTGTAGTGCAGGCTTCCCAAACACCCACCCACCTCCCTGTAGGGATGGCTACCTACCTGTTAGGTTAAGGTGAGCAATGTTATGGTTGGCACATGGGTTGGGGTGGAGGACTCCATCTTGTGCAGCTGTAGGACAAGGGGGCCTGGTGGGAGTTGTAGTGCAGGCCTCCCTATTCCACATACACCTCCCTGTAAAGATGGCTACCTACCTGTTAGGTGAGGGTGAAGCACACAATGGCTGAGGCATGCTTCTGGGTGGGGGGAGTGCTCCATCCTGCTCAGCTGTGGGACAATGGGGCCTGGTGGGAGTTGTAGTGCAGGCCTCCCTATTCCACAGACACCTCCCTGTAAAGATGGCTACCTACCTGTTAGGTGAGGGTGAAGCACACAATGGCTGAGGCATGCTTCTGGGTGGGGGACTGCTCCATCCTGCTGAGCTGTGGGACAAGGGGGCCTGGTGGGAGTTGTAGTGCAGGCCTCCCTATTCCACAGACACCTCCCTGTAAAGATGGCTACCTACCTGTTAGGTGAGGGTGAAGCACACAATGGCTGAGGCATGCTTCTGGGTGGGGGAGTGCTCCATCCTGCTCAGCTGTGGGACAATGGGACCTGGTGGGAGTTGTAGTGCAGGCTTCCCAAACACCCACCCACCTCCCTGTAGGGATGGCTACCTACCTGTTAGGTTAAGGTGAGCAATGCTATGGTTGGCACATGGGTTGGGGTGGAGGGCTCCATCTTGCGCAGCTGTAGGACAAGGGGCCTTGGTGGGAGTTGTAGTGCAGGCCTCCCTATTCCACGGACACCTCCCTGTAAAGATGGCTACCTACCTGTTAGGTGAGGGTGAAGCACACAATGGCTGAGGCATGCTTCTGGGTGGGGGGAGGGCTCCATCCTGCTCAGCTGTGGGACAAGGGGCCCTGGTGGGAGTTGTAGTGCTGGCAGCATGTACACATGTACCCATGGTGATGTTGCTAGCTACCTTTGGGGGCTTCATGGGGAGTGTCTGTTGAATCTGTGAGAGATGTGTTGGGGGAGTGTTGTGCACATGAATAAATTTGAACCTAGGAGGTATTACTTTGTAGTAGTGCAAGACAGTACATTTGTGTGATGTTAGGCATTTGTTTGTACTTACCAGCCTCCACTCCCCGGGTATTCCTGAGAGACTCTCTGGATGTAGAATGCCAAGCACCTTCTCCTCCCATTCAGTGAATGTTTTGAGTGGAACGGGAGGGCCACTGCCTGTCCTGTGAGCCAGCTCATGGTTCTTGGCTCTCTTCTTTTGACCACTGCCTTCAGATCGTGCCACCTCTTCACGATTTCATCTCTATTGTGTGGCACGGACCGTACTGCATTTACCTTCTCTACTATCCTTCTCCACATTTGCGTTCTTGTTGCTAGTGGTGTATGTTGGACCTGGTTACCAATCAATTGTGGTTCTACCCTGATTATCTCATCAACCATGACCCTCAACTCACTCTCAGTGAATTTGGGCATTCTCTGTGGTGACATGGTGTGTGATGTGTCAAGGTGTTTAAGGTGCAGGTTTGGAAGTGGTAGTGGTGGTTGTGATGTGTATGGTGTGTGCTGTGCAAAGGTGTTAGAGGTGCAGGTGTGGAAGTGGTGGTGGTGGTGGTGATGTGTGTGTGTTGTGCAGATTTGCCTCTCCTGTCATCTGTGGTGGATGTCCCCTCAGTTGTGGAGTTTTGCAAAGGATTGTGGTCTGTTGGGGGCTGGATTTATACTGGTGTCTGTGTGTGTGTCAGGATGGGGTATTGGTAGCAGGTGTGGTGTGTGTGTGAACCTGGGATTTGTAGTTTTGGAGTTTCCCATGGGGGTGTGTCTTTGGGCTGTGTTAGGTATTTTTGGGGGCATGCCTTGTTTGGTTGGTGCACTTTGTGGCCATGTTGTGTGATTTTCTCGCGACCGCCATTTTTTTAACGGAGCGTTCGCAGCGGTGGCTCAGCTACGGCACTTCCGCCATCTCACTGATTCATCAATGTTGTCGACCGCGGCGGGCGGAAACAGCGCACTGCACCCCGGGGATGTTGTGAATATCATAATATCGATGGCGGTGTCTCCGCTGTGGTTTCGGTCGTTTGGGCTGTTTACGCTGCAAAACCGACTGCCGCGGACGGGTTTGGGCCTTCTCCGCAGGCGAACGGCGGTTTCTCAGGTCTCCTTTACGCTGCGGTTGGATTTTTACCGCAGAGGATCATAATCTAGCCGTCGGTTTTACCGCGGTAGCGGCGGGCGGTGATTTCCCGCTACCATGGCGGTCGGTTGTTTTTCTGTCCGCCATCGTAATGACCTCCTAAGTTTTCTATTATTACTTTTAATAGTATTAAATATGTATTGCTGTATAATTATGATAAATATCTCCTTTTTTTTTAAAAAGGGTCACGCACCGTTCGCGAACGGACGTTCTCGGTGCGCAAATCCGATATACGAATGTAAGTGTAAAATATATCTTTACAGTGAAGTAATATATATTTTACAAGAAGAGGTTTGTTACTGAATGTAAAAAAATTGTATAAGTGTAGTTGAAAAAATATTTTAAAACGATTTAGAGCACATTTTTATGAACGTGGCACGATCGCGCACCGGTCACGTAGAAGTCGCGAAACCTGCTGGCACATATTTCCGGGATCGCGTAGGGGTTGCGACTTCGGCGTAATTTAAAGTTTTTTAAATATCACTGTGGAAACTTTAAATATCGGTTTTACTTAAAGACTTTCACTAAAATACTTTAAAACACAATTTATAAATAGCAATTTATACTTTTTAATTAAGTTTAGCACATTTTACGGGTCCGCGATGTATTCACGATGGGTGCGCGTCCCGTACGAGAATCCATGTGACATGGAAAGAAAGCTTTTTATTGGTTAAAAAGCTTTTCATTCTCTGAGAGGGTGGACCCAACACCTGTTCTAGTCCTTTAATTTTCAGTGTGTCTGCTTGTTAGACTACTTTTTTGTAGGCTCTGTAAATTCTTTATTTTATTTGAGGTTCAAACTTTTTTGCATTTAACAATGGCATCAGCTTTTTCTGAAGAGGATCAGCAGGAGGAGATGGATGGGCTTTCTTCACTGTGCCAGAAGGGGAGAAGAAGGTGAACGCAAGAAAGGTGACCTGCAGCCTCCGCCACAAAGTCCTCTCCAGAGGAACTGAAAAAAAAATATTCGTGTGGCACTTCTTCATTGAAGAAACACTTAGAAACCATGCATCCAACTCGTCTTGCACAAGAGATAATGCAACGAGAGAAGAGGGAGCAAGCCGCAGCTGACGATGGTAGTCAACCATCTACCTCAGCTGGTGTTGTACTCACCACTCCACAATCCCGGATTGTTCCTGAACTTGCGGATGCAGGAATTCACTGTCGCAAATGTCTAACAACTCTTTGCATTGAAGAACTCTCTATTGAAGCTATTATTAATCTTTTGAAAGCATATAAGTGCTATTTTTTTTCTTTGGATTTTCTACCCTGTGTTTCTTTGTTTCAATGAAACACCATAGTTGGGCTGGTTAACTTTTATTTTTTAGTTAAAAAAATTAAAATAAAACCAAAAATATAAAAATTTCAGAAAATACAAAAAACCTCTAAATTAAAAAAAAAAGATTCTCACGGAACCACCTATACTGGTTAAAATTAGAAACATTGTATGTAGTGAAAGTGATTGCTTGCATAAATGTGTGTGTGATGAATGTAAGAATTGTGCATGAGTAGTGCCTCAGTGAATGGATGAATGAATGCATAATACGTGAGTGAATGAATGAGTGAAAGATTAGTGCTTAGGTGATTTGATATGTGCATGAGTAGTGCCTGAGTGAATGGATGAGTGCATGGGTAGTGCCTGAGTGATTGCATGAGTGCAGAGGTACTGCCTGGGTGATTAGATGAGTGCATGGGTAGTGCTTGACTGAAAGAATAAGTGCAGGGACAATGCCTGGGTTATTGCATTGGAATCACTGGATGATTTCATCACTGATGTCAGGAGTGATGTCACTGACTATGTCATGAGTGATGTAATATATGAGGTCATAAGCAGTGCAATGCGTGGGCGCGAGTTATAGTTAGCTCAGCTAACTATAACTGCTGAATTTCTCTGGTTTGTGTGTGTGAAATCTGATCCTAACTATAACATCCCTGTAACCTTTCATTTTTAAGTGAATTTCTAAGGTTTTTATAATTATATTTCCTAACTAGAATGGCCCTGTAACCTTTGGTTTTCCAGTAAATTTCTACAGTTTTTTTAAGTAGCAATGGTGTTTGCATAGTGGAGGGGAAAGGGGTCGGGGGTTCTGACCAGCTCTCAGCAATCCAGCTGTGTAGGACTTACAGAAAGTATCAGGATGGCTTCTTGGTCCCCAAGGCCTCTTAGCATCCAAGAGAACTAAATTCCCCAATGAGTAGTTTGCCAGGAGATGCGTTTGCAGAGTGGTGGAGAAAGGACGTCCTTGATGATTGTACAGGTAGTGCCTGTGTGATTCTATGAGTGCAATTGCCAAGGATACACTGCGAATACTGGGTGTTTTTGACAAAGTGTAAAACACATATATAGACATAGTTTACATAAAGTTTCAGAGTAGCTATTTAGTAGGATACTAATTTAACTTTCCCCTTTGTATTCATGTGTTGAAATAACTACATAAAAAATGCATTTTCCTTCTACACAGAAACACTGGAGGTCGCAATGAAATCAGTAGTCACGAATACAAATGAAAAAGTGTAAATTAGATATATAGATATATTTTACACAATGTTTAAGTCTAGCTGTTTAGTAACATATTGGTTTAACTTTATTTCAAGAACATATTTCTAAAACACAACAGTTTTAAAAAGTAACTTCCAACATATGAACTCACGAACACAACATAACTTCCAAACAAACATCAAACTATCGATTGTTACCCAAACTGTTCCCTATGAATCAACAACTGCTGCAAAACTAGTGCAATGCACAATGTGTGACAAGACCCTTTGAAGAGGGATGAACAAAAAATATTCATGTGGGACGATGTCCATCTCAATTTATCTTAAAACCTATCATAGAAAACGTCTCCAACTGGCGATCTACCAGAGGGACATGGGAGGTCCATCTACATCAGTGGCAGCAGCAACAATACCGAGCCAGAAAGTCCCTTCAGAGGTGCAGACTACTAGAACAGATATGACTCAAGAGTATTCAAGAAAGGCCACGTATTGCATGGACTGTAGTATTGCAAAAGGGCTGGTGAGCAGTATGTTACAGCTATTCGCAATGCTTCAAAAAAAATCATACATGCTAATTTTTATCCCCTTTTATATTTTTTGCACATTTTTCGAATTCCTCCTGTCCCAGTTGCCCTTTATGTTACCATAAAAAAGAAAAAATATTTTTAAAAACTTTACAAAAGCACTAAAAAAAAAATAATTCAAAAACAAAACAGAAAATCATGTCACAGAGAAACAAAGGAATATCATTGGATAATACACTTTTCAACTAAAAAAATAAGAACATGCCCATTTATCTATCTTGAACATTCATTAAGAGGAGTTCATAGTGAACAGATTTGCGCAATGCACAATATATCACAAAACATTGTCAAGGGGTACAAGAAAAAAATATTCTTGCGGGACTACGTCCATGCTTTGCCATCTATAAACAAACCATAGCAATAGTGTAAAAGCAGCAAGAAGCCAACGCAGTGCTAAAGGACCCTCAACTTCAATAGCAATTACAACAACACCAGGGCAGAGAGTCCCTTCAGAGGTCCAATGTCAACTTCAAGATTTGGCTCCACAGTTTTCCCGGATGGCATCATTCGGCATGGATTGTGGAGTTGAAGTGAGTGCAGGAGAGCAGTCCATAACAGCCCTTCACAATGCTGCAAAGAATCATAAATGTTGATGTTTTTTTAATTTTTTGCCCGTCATAGTTTTTCTGCATTAGCATGCATTTCATTATCTTACAAAATGGGTATTTTATATCTATGTTGTCTTCATTTTATTCTCTTCTAAATTATTGTAACACTACTTACATATAACCTGCCCTATGAACAAGTCATAGCATGCTTCTGCAAATGAATACACAGCTAACTTTTGGCAGTTATCATTATTTACTTTTTTACATTTTTAGATACAAGTCAACAGTCTGTGTTTGAATCTTCTAGTGAGTGTGTCAACATATACAAACATACTCTGGTTTTTGAGACCACACTGTGTTAAATTATATAACCTCTTTTTCAAAACTAGCAACTGTAATATCTGTGTCCTGTTCTACAGCTCCTCCTCTTAACAACTATTAGTTTTCTCTAGAATCCTGTTCAGGACCAAAGAAACTAAACTGCACATCATTATAATCCGTTTCTACATCTGCCATAGGACCATGCAAAAGTATATTTTTAAGAAATGACTTTGTCCTCTTACCAATAGCTCTTTTTTCGTTCACCTCCTTTTCCTCATTTTGCCCCTTTTGAGTCTCAGTTCTGCCTAGATACTGTAGTTGCTTCTCTTCCTTTTTCCTATGTGTTTTTGTAGCCATTCTGTCTGTGATTATGCAGATATCGTTCTGTAATTAAAAAACAACTATATTTCAATTGTTTTCTAGCCAATGTACTAACTACTTTAATACACGTAATATAAAAACAGTTTTTATGTTATGTTTCAGTTTTAAATCTACAAATGAACCTACCTATATAACTACAAGCACTTACTTAAATGTACCAAACCCAAACCAAAACGCAAAACTTAATTTATTAGTTACCTTTTAATATAGCACCCTCTGTTACAACACACCTGCATCAAATTACAGTTCTCACTTATACACACTTAAAGACCACTTTATCCCTTATGCACTCAATTTTAAAATAAACATCAATCAAAGTGTAAAAGTACCTACAGTGTTTCAACACTGTAAATCCAAATACACAACATAGGAGCTATTTCTGTGCCTCTCTACCACTGTGTCACTGGTTCAGTAAGTGTTTCAATACTTTTCTACTTAGATGTGTCAGATTTGAATTTTGAGAAACACTGCTTATAAAAATAAATTAATCTGTATCACATCATATAGCTCACTATTTCTTCCGAGTATATGCAAACAGTATGTGACAGGTTACATATATAATTCACCAGATGGTTCTAAAAGAGTACATATTCTTCACTAAAACCTGTAAATACATGTGTTTCTGATTGAGTACAACAATACTCCTTGGATGATTGGATGACTGCATAGATTGAGCCTAGGTGATTCTCTCAGAATAAAGGTAGTGCCTGCATGATTCCCTGAGTATGTAGGAACTACATCAGTGGTTCCATATCTGCATAGCTAGTGCCTGTCTATTAACATGACTATATTTCTACTATCTGGGTGATTGGATGAACCCATGGGTCTTGCCTGCGTAGTTCAATGAGTAAATAATCAGTGCCTGCGTGATTGGAAGAGTGCATGTGTGATTCCTGTGTGATTGAATAGGTCTAGAGATCACACTTGATATATAATTGCATACATGGCTCTCATGCATCAGTAAGTTTCTAAAACGGAAAACAACAATTCTCACTGTTTCCAAATACAAAACCTTTTCTTAATGACATACCTACATCATTTCGCAAATATTTCTTGTGTCTTTAAAACATATATTCAGCATTTCTCAAAGAAAAGTTGCACGCCAAGTGAAGCTAGCACAAGAACTATCAAGAGACATTCTGCACTATTAACCCTCCTCAATTTTAAAAAGAGCATGTTTAAAGAAATACACGACCCTCACCATATACATGAAATTTTCAACAGCCTTAAAGAACATAGATTACCATGTAAACATATATGTGATTTCATACTAGATACACACCTTCATGCCATCTTTCCAAAAATGTATAGTTCTCTGAATATTTAAGTAAACTCAAGAGTCTGATTGTACATATGACTATCTGTGACCAGAAAAAACATATCTCACCATCTAAACATATGCAAACCGGTCATTTAAGTTAAAAACCACATTGACAAATACTTCCTAATACATACCTAACAAGCATTACTACTTTATAATTTAGCTACAGGCACAGCACATTTTCTTATGTTTTTTTCATGACTCCAATTTAATAATGTGACTACAAGTACTACAGTACGACCGCCAGTAGGTAGTTCTAGTTAGGACCTAGTTTCCACAGGAAAAGCATTTTCTGACTTGCCTATAACTTTGGTGTTATGTGACCAATCTGCATGAAATTTTCCCAAGAAAGTGTCAAGGCAGGTTCTGGTTGTCATGGAAAGTGCAGAAGGGACTGAGAAATAGGGGCACAAAATAAGGGTGCCTTTGTAATGTTAATTTCCACAGGAACGCGTTGTACAGCCTCAGCCGCTGGACGGAATTGCACCAACTTTGGCAGAAAGGTAAATGCTGTTAAGCAGATTGTGCTTTTTGTTATTTGGTGCAAACACATTCAGTAGTTTTTGAGAAATTTGCGGTAAATAGCGACTGTGCACGTTAACAGGAAGGCTGTGATTGGCTGGACACAACCTGAACAAAAAGTTGCGGCTGCCATTTTATCATCCGGGAACAGTTCCCGGGGCCAAATTTTCTGTAAAATCAAACATAAGGGGTCACAGTCGAGGTACTCTGACCCCATGCTTCAGAAATGTAAGAGTGACACAAGTTATGTATCCAAAATTGAATTTTTAATCCCGCCCGATAGTCGTGATGACACCACGTTCGCCAGCACAGACCCCTGTGTACCGTCGCGGGGCGGTGCGGCTATTGCGGTGACACCATGAATTTTGATGGAAATATAAGAAAATATATCAGTGAATCACCAATACACATTGTATTATATTGAGATTATGATAAATGTTTTTATAGAATTATTTACATAGTGTGATGGTTAGAATTAATTATATAGTTATAATTTTTTAATGTGGGGATCATGATTACTGACGTCATTGCGATCTCCGGACTCACCACAAAAATGGAAAATAGGTTTTAGAGATGGTGGTTCTAGAAATACACTGGAAAATCATGAGTCTGAAGTGTACATTAATAAACCCCTAGGATGCAAAATACTGTATTATGTGTGCATATATCTACATTCGGTGGTCTTGCGACTCCCCGAATAACTGCGAAAACGGAAAATAGGTCTTAAAGATGGATTTTAAAAAATGTTAATACCAAAAAATGAGTTTAAACGTGTTTTTAAAGAAGCATGTATATAGTAATATGTGTGGCGCAATGTTTTGAAGGGATTTTTTTAGTTAATATTTTTGGATGTGCTGGTGGGCATTGAATGTCTGTTTTTGTCGTGTAGTTTCTAGGACCCCCCCCAGGACCTGCGTGTTTTGGATGACCTAAACTGAGGGCTTGGTGTTCAGACAGACTCTGGACAGCCCCACAGGATGAGTCAGCCATTAGACCAGCTAGCTCTTCAGTGCCACTACCACCCCCCTGTATTCTACAGCGGTGTAGGTAGTTGCTGGCAACCACTGAACATGACAACCCTGATTCCTCAAGTATCGTGGAAAACAATACGGGATCTTTCGCTCAGTCACTCGTGCTTACTTTTCTCAGAATATACATAGAATGACGATTGGAACGGTTTCAATAAGTATTTATTGGTCAAGCGTATGTCTAGCGTGAAACATATTAGCTGCGACAATCAATAGACAGGAGCAGACAAATTTGATCGCTAGCACCAATATCGTAAATAGCAGATACATTTCTACCATATTGCTAATAAAATGAATAAAAGCAGATTATATAAAACAATAAAACAATAGCATTGGCGTAGTCCTACAATGCGTAGCCTACCTAAATGTACCTAGCATAGATATGTAGGTGAAGCATGTGTATGTAAGTGCTAGGACATATCCTAATGGAATCAAGAATCCCCTGGGGAAGTGCTAACCCCTCACCTGATGGTTTAGAATGAAGGACCCCATCTCTGTGTCAAAGATGGCACCCCACAAGGGATGTCGGATCTCGGCCTGTCGAAGGATCAGCCTGCAGAGTCTCGGTCCAGCCTGGAAGGAATTCCCTTTGTTTTGTATGGGGGAGTGAGGGTCTTTTATACTAAAGTGGTCACTCCCGGGTTTCTTCTAGAATCAATATGTGTTGAAAACATTTGCTAATCCTTTACTAATCCTTTTTTAAACAAAAATGATCATGCACCACTGGCTGTTGGCCATGGATGAAAAAAGTGATGACCCTTATACAGAATAAATCTGCCGTGCCTGGGGACATGTTTATGCACGTCAGGTACAGGGATTAAGATAGGGTACCACGAGCCTGGTGTCGAAGAGACAGAAGTAAGATACTAGGTAAAAGGTCACCTGTGTAGGGCCGTTATGTCGTGTGGATGGGACAAAAATGTATGTAATTAGTATGTACATGATGGGACTATCCTAAAGGACATGACACCCACTCCTCATCAAAAGGTCAACAAGGTCAGCTAGGTAATGCTTAAAGTAAATGCTATAAAAAGGCATAAAGATCATTTATGTTAAAACATATTAAAAGCACTTAAAAAGGTCTTAAAAAATTGTTCAAAAAAGCAGAAAGCATTTTTCCTTAAAAGTGTTCCTCAAAGGTCCTCTATATATTTATATTTTTCTCTGAGCACCTTGAAAGTCACTACTTTCAGACAGAGCAGAGAGGGAAAAATTGAACCAAAGTCAGTTCAACCTTCAATTTGGTAAATGTTTTAAAAATTTGCCAAACGTTCCCAGCACAGGAGAGGCCAGATTGTTTAAGAATCCTGCGCTTAAGACTCAACATCACTGAACATGGTACCCGCAGGAGGCAGTCCCTCCAGTACTTCCAGAATGATATCAAGTGGGCAGAGGTGGTCATCTCTGGTTCCCACGGCAGCAGTCGGGGAAGAATTAGATGCCTGTGCACCTGAGACTGATGCCTGCACATCCGTGGTGGAGCCGATCTCCATTCCAACAGGAGCTGAAGTGTCCTGTGGAGGCTCTAGGAATGCCATCATCAACATGGGAATGCGCTGTGGACAACTGTGCACATGGGCCCGCAAAGGCACCAGGGGTATGTCTATGTCCAGCGGCGCAACCGATGGAAGTGTCGGACAGAGGTCCAACATGCGTCCAAATCCTCAAAAGAGGCAGCGGAATACTGGCAGAATGCAGTCAAGCCAGGCCGGTCTGAAAGACAGTAACCAATGCTCACTCAGCTCTCAAAGCCAAGGTATACCCACGAAGAACACCAATCGCTCATGACAACGTCGCTCCAGCAGTGTTCTCTCCATGTCTCGAGTGATGTTGACATCCATTGCGATAGAATTAAAACCAGGATGCCCGCCACTGAAAGCAGGACCAATGGAAGTCCTCCAAAAATGCTTCTAAGTACAGAGTGTATGAATGATGGAATCACTCCATAAATCGTTTGAAAGGTGGTTAACAGACCTGATCCAATGCTCTTAAATAAGTGTACTATCCAGCGCATATCAGACATGTTAAAGATACGATGGACCATTTCTCCGAAATGGAGCCGGAAGTTTGTACGGACCAGAGCCTGTATCTCTGCCCAGGACCTTGCTTCTAGGTTGAAGTTAAGGCCACATTTTGCTGAAACAGCATGGCTTTCAGTCTGCTTAGAGAATCAAACCCTTTGTTGGAAACATTCAGTGAAGGCCACAGTGGTGGCTCCCTAACTGTGTGAGCTGGGGGAAACAATACTTGCTTACAACAATTAACCCTGGAGTTTACAGTCACTAGATAAGGGATGCCTGGAGTCATTTCACAACAGCCTTGGTCATTTAGCATCGAGTAACTCCCATTGGAAAGTAACTCAAAAACTGGGTGAAATACAGCAGCTGGGGAACCCTTCAGGTAGCAGGACAAGTTCGCTATTGAAGCAATACACGCTCCATAAAGCAACACTTCTTTACACACTAAAGACCCACTCAAGGCCTTTTTGCAGTTTGAACCACTCAAGAAAACCACCTTGTCCTTGTTCCTGCACCTATATATGTATGGCAACTCCCTGGTTTCTCGTATGTACCCTTCGCCCAATGCGTCATACCTGCCTACTGGGCAATATTTCTGGCAGCATTGGAAATGGAATGTCGTGATTGGCAGTGTGATATAGCCATGGATTTACCATTCCGTAGATGGTGACTCAGCTACAGTAAAAGGTAACTTCTCTAGTTTTTCAATGAGCAGCATGGTGTACTTTGCATCTCTGCGTGCCATTGTCATTTGTCTGTAGGTCAGATTGTAAGCCGAAAACAGATTTGTGTCTTTAATGTATCACCATGGAACGTGGCCAGAACGCAATGATTGAAGCGTCCAGCTTAAAAGCATAATAGCGAGTAGCTGAGACTGCCCATGTTGTAAAATAGACAAATCTTGTTTTATTATGTCGATAGCTGAGGACACAATGTTGCCCAGTGAATAAATACGAGATGAGAGTGTGGTCATGCCGTTGTCTACCACAGCTAAGGCCTTTTCTAGGTTAATACTATCGATTTCATTTCACAAAGTCTCTCAGCAGCTTCCTGTTGGGAGACCTTCCAAACCTCATTATAGATGGCATACAAGAAGCGTTTACTACGTGGTTTCTTGGGACCTAACAAGAAATCCCTAAGATCCATGTTGTCTGACAGAAGGGACAACTGTTGTTTCACCTGTGATAGTGTTGAGGTCTTTAGCCAATCTAGGCACAACTTCCCGACACTATAGGAAGTCACTACTCCTGGGTTGTCTGTGTGTACATAGCATGGCGTCGGGCCTATGGACACTAAACTCTTCGGTGGTACCCTTGAATCTTGAGTTACACATAGTCATGTCTACTGGCCAACCCAACCAACCCTTCCAATCGGGAGATGATGAATTGTATGTACTTATACCATGTGTCCCCTCAATTGATAGTGTGTTATTTGAGATATCCTTAATAGTTGTGGGTTAGGGGATGCTCGGTGTTCTCAGGTCTTTTATTTTAGCAAACCCGTAACAGGTAGCCTGTTGCACTGTTCTGTTCAGGAAAATCATCTGTAATGGTATTAGGCAAGCTCTGAATAAAGCATCAGTTCCCTGAACCTGCCACTCTCTTGTCCCCCAGATAGATTTTGTGTCTATGGTGTCTCTCCAGTGGTCGAAACCCTGTATAGAAAGTTGGGAGATAAAATGTGCTGAATATATCAGCTTAGTATTAGTCAGCATAATCTTCTTCGTTGTTGCATTAGTCTGTGCAAGTTTGCAGTAAAACAATTCTGGGTCTGATGTATTGAACCCTGAAAAGTATGCGGATTTCTGTGCAAATGTGGCAGAACTACCCTTTGGTGGTGTCGGGCAATGTTCCCATTGATGGTAAGTGTTAGCAGTGCGTGGTACACTTGCTCTATGCAAAAATTTATGAGCATAATGCTGGTAACAAAACATGGTATCGTAATCAATTGTATCTTCATACGATTCCCTGTAAGAAAATGCAGCAGATTGTTCTAAATCTCAAAGCATAATATTTACAGTTTCAATGTCCCAATCATCAGAGAGTGTACTGCGGTAATGGAATCATTTAAAGACATTTTGAACACAAAGAGGATTTTTAAATGTTCAGTGGGACCAAATACATCATATAAAACTCTATCCCAAACTATACCATCAGGCACTGGAATTGCTGTAATGTTCACCAGGGACAAGTCTCTTTGTTCACGGCGTGATGATGTATGTGGTTTCAGGACCAAGTTCACAGATTGTACTGCAGAGCATTCTGGGAGATAATGTCCGTTCAGAAGCAGAAAGAAGACAGTCACTGTGCTGATCTAAATTAACAGGTATACTACCCCCGTTGCAAACCAAATGTGCAACCAAGGTGACACTAAGTAATTCTTTATGAGCAAAAGATAGAATTGAAGAAGTTTCTCTTTCTTTGAAACGGGTGGCGTTTGATCAGGTTCACTTGGATCTGAGGGGAAATCATCGAAGTTGATAAAGTAGTCAGACACAGTTCGATCTATCTTCTGTAGCTATGTAGGTTTTGTAGAACTGGCAGATGTGTCGTTTGAAGGCACATTAATGTAGACATCATTGTTGGGCTGAATTGCAACTTGCATTGTTGTTTCTTCTTGATGTTTTTCAATTTTAACTGGAATGAGTTGTGCTACATTATTTGGTACTCCTTCACTTTGTGTAGTGGAGTCTTGAAAGGTAATTAGTCTTTCCATCTGAACTTCCTGTATAGTAGCAAGAGGAGATCTGCGGCTACTCAGGACCCCACGCGGCCCACTGTTGAGAATCGGCCACATGATGCGGTTTGATCATATCAATGGAGATTTTTCTTTTCTCTTTTTTGCCGGCAAGAGGCGGAAGAAGTACTGTTCTTGTTCCCACAACCGCCAGGACAGGCACAGGTGCTCTGTAAGATGGCCCAAACTCTCTTCTGTCCACAATCTTTTCCCTGACCTGGTCCCCAATCTGCAGGACCCAGAACTGGTTTCACTTCCCCAGTGGCGGTGCGTTTGACTTGCACGTTGCTTTGTAATGCCCAGAATTCATTGAGTTCCTGTAAAACGGCCAAACGGTCATTCCCTTCAAATGGTTTTGCATCCGCCACTTTGCTGGCACAATAGGGATCAGGTACCCACGTTATTATCCCAAACAGGATTTCATAAGGGGTACGGCCTCCCAAGGATTTTCTTGGCATATTATTGAGTGCCCTCTGGACCCCGTATAGGTGATTGACCCAACTACCACCCGCACCTAATTCCCTAGCTGTTAAGGATTGCTTTAGGTCCCAATTTTTCCTCTCCACCACTGAATTTCCCTCGGGATCTTAGGGGGAGGAGTACCACAAGGCCACGCCCATATTTTCCATGGCTTCCTAGTAAGCCCAAGAGCTAAACGCAGGGCCACGGTCGGAATGTAACGTGCCAATTGCGTATATGTCGAGATGAAGACTCTCAAATCCTTTATAACAGTTCGAGCATCAGCCGAGCGCTGGGGCCAAACCCATAGGAATCTAGAGCAAGAATCTACTGCCACCAAGATGTACTTGTAAGCCCCGTCTAAATTTAAGGGGTCGCAGTGGTCAAAATCGACACATGCGAGAGGTCTGTCTGAAATCAGTAATGGTGTTTGTAAAGGGCTGTGAATGGTGGAACCCTTCATCTGCTGGTAAATATTGCACTCCAGGACATAGTCCTTTGTTTGTTTTGTCAGCCCTGACCACCAGTAACGCTGCTTCAATAATGAAATTGTTGCAGTGACTCCTGTGTGTGCAGAGCCCAGACCCTCGTTTGCAGCTAGAATTAAACCTAATCTGTGATCTTTGTTTGGTATTACTCTATCCCCCACTCCTGGAATTCGAGCATACGGTGTGTTGTGCGCATCTAACTTGTAGGAGTACTTGAGTGGAAAGCCTTTTGGCAGGACGGCAGAGCAGTTCTTTGTGGCATTGATAGCTACTAGTATATCTCAGTCTATTCTCGTGTGTGAACGAGTGATCGCGGCAACCGCAGCAGTTCACATTGTCGCCTTGGTGGCTTCATCAGCCAGTAAATTCCCATCAACGTGTATGCCAACACCCTGATGACTCAAGGAGTGAATAACTTGAGCCCGTGGCAGGCATGCTTTCAGCTTCGTCACTTGTTCCCATACCAATTTATGTTTTATCGTGCAACCCTTAGCATCTTTAAACCCATTCTGGCCCCAGTAGTGAAGATATTCATTGTAAGACTGCACACAGTAAAATGAATCGCACACAATCAGTGTGGGGAATTCCCGATCCGTATACTGTAGGGCTACCAGAGATTTCATAGTCATATTGCTGGGATGGAACTTACCATCCCGCATACGACCTTTCACTATAGCACACGCAGTGCTATATTGCTGTTCACTTCCAATGGCAGGTTGAGCAGAACCGTCAGTGTAAATGATGTATTCATACTGATCTAGAGGCAAGATTCCATTCGGGAGAGGGTATTCCTCTTCGTACTGCAGAAATGCTTGTGATCTCAGTGTAGGATCGTATCTATATTCTACATCTGTTGCAGTGAGAGAATTAGCCCATTGTATCCATCGTGGATGCAATGACTTTGCAATTGGAATGCTGACTTTGGTTACCGTTTCTAAAGTCGTATCGGGGTTACAACGATGATGCGTTTCCCCTGTGCTAGTGCTCTTTCTCTCCCTACAGCAGTCTGTACTGCCATCAGTATTTTTTCTGTAGCTGCAAATCGATTTTCAGCATTCATGTACAAATGAGATTTGTGTGCGATTGGAACTGTCTCACTTCATTGAACAAGATGTAGGTATACCCTGATAACCCAAGGATGACCCTTATTACCAGGTTGCGGACGTTTACTCGTGTCTGCAAGTGTTTTTAAGCTATCATGTCAGCTTGAACTGAACGTAGAGTGTCTGTATGTTTTTGAGTCCACTTGTTCGCTTTGAAATCTGGTCTGATTAGGTCCTAGAAAGGTTTTACTCTTTCTGTGTAGTCTTGAATGTATGTTCTGCTGAAATTTATAAATCCTACATTGGATTGTAAACCCTTCAGAGTCTTTGGAGGCTGGATTAGCATGCATTTTTCTAAAGAATTTGCGGCCAGGCTTTTGTCTTCACTTGACAGCTCATATTCCAAAAAAAGGACGGTGATATGGGCAATTTTCGATTTTTTTAAAGTTAAATTTGTAGCCCAAATTGTCAAAACCAACAATAATGCTGTTCACCCTGCACAAGTGTTCAAGTAAATCATCGTCCCTCAGATAAATATCATCTACGTAGGACACTGCCTCTTCATCGCAAGTTTGTAATAGCTCTGACACTCTTGCCGAGAACAGCCCGGGGCTGTTCTTATAGCCTTGGGGCAGACGACAAAATTGACGCTGAGTGCTGAGGGCAGAAAATCCTGAAAAATATCTGCTTCCAGGAGCTATATTTTGGCAGAAGAATCCATTTGAGATATCTAATGTTTTGTATTTCTTCCGCACAATTTTATTCATTAATGCGGCACTATGTGCGTTCTGAACTGAAAATATTTTGTGCATGTTTTCAAATGCCTGCAGTCTAAAACTAAAGATATGTGTTGTCAGGTTCCATGACGAGAAACAAAGGGTTGCTCATTGGCGAGGTGCAAGTTACAATCACACGTTGGTATTCAAGTTGGTCCAAGATTTCTTTGACCTGTTTCTTCGCCTCACTTTTAATAGGGTACTGTCTCTGTGGAGTTGGAGTAGTTATTAATGGGATTTCGTGGTGTTTGGACTCCACGTCCCACCATACATGGTTGCAGTATAATGCCTGAGCTAGCACTTGCACCCACACCTGCGAGTATGAGTGTTTTAAGGAAACAGGAACTAGGTCGGAAAAGGCAGGCATAATGACGCTTTCACCTTTTGGGCAATCCTTTACAAATTCAGGCGACCAATCTTTTTCAACTAACAGGATATCATATTCAAATGTCAAATTTTCCCAAAAGACACCTTTAATTTTTCTTGAGATGTCCCCTTCTATTTGCAGGTTAATTTTGTGTAGATGGTGTGGGACACTCACTCTTGTATCAGGTGTTTCCACCATGATGTATTCATTCAATACTCCTGTCACCAGAAATTCCTTCAGGTTCTGGCGAGCTATTGTTACTTCTGCCGCGCTGTGTAGCATCATCAGAGCCCATCAGTAACCTGGACATGTCTGATTTTTAATCCAGCTACTTTATACTTTTTGAATTGAGATTTTGCTTTAGGTTGCTCTTCCTGTTTGATAATGAAATATAAACTGCGATGTGTTTCCCTTTTTTCCTTTGGTCGATCTTCAGTCTTTTGTTCTGACCGTCCTTCCCTCTCCGAGTTTTTTGATGGACGACCTGAAAGGAACGAAAGGAACATGTATCAGTATCCTGATACCTGTCAGGTTTCCTAATGTTATCACGATTCCTAAGGTTATACCTCTTTTCAGAGGACTCCCGTTGGGGAGACCCACCCCTTGATCATGAAGTGTTTCTTTTATTGTTATTTTTGGATTGATTTTGATTGTTTTCCCATTTCTTTTTTAGAAGAAATGGGTGCTTGCTTCGAGTTATCCTTATCAGAATTACTCACCACTTGTGGTTTCCCTGGTTTGCCTCCCAAACTATCTCTACCTAGTGAAGCATAGGTTTCCTCGATAATTTTCGGTAATGCACGATCCTGATTTGTAGGAGCTGTTCCCCTTAAGCGTTGGCATATAGCCACCGCTGCTGCTTCCCCCTTGATGTTGCTCAGCATAATTGCTAAGACTTGATCAAAATTACCCATCAGTTTCAACCCCAAGTCCAGGGCAAGTCCTGCCCCGTACTCATTTTGTATCTGTTTCAATACTTCAGGAATAACTGATATGGTCGGGGTACCGTGTATTCTAATGTAGACTGCAGCAAAGATTGTTCCCCATGTGCTACAATCCCATTGGCAAGCAAATTGTTAACATTCTGTGTTTTTCCTGCGGACCCATATGGGGAAAGACTGCTTCCAACTGTGCTTTTTTTGAGCGATCCAGAATGGTACTTGATACCTCCTTGATGGTAACACACCCATGATTGCTTTTAGTGTCTGTGGACTAATTGTTGGTGTGTGTTGGGTCTGGACTGTTCCAGGTTGAGCAGATCTTGCAGGTTGTAATGTGAGTGTTCGCATGACGAACTGGACAATGTGTCTGTATAGCCTGAATACTTCTTTATGAAGTGCATGCATAACCCCTACTGGGAGCATGTCTATCTCAGGATGTGATACATACACCCCAAGAGAAACAGGACTCACTGGAATAGAACGAAACAGTGGTGAGCCAGAATCGCACCGCAGCCTCCCCAAGAAACGAGGATTAACGCTCCGATACCTACAGGACGGTAAGCGCCCCCTCGGAGGGATCGCCACGGTGGACCCCTCCAAGCGATTCCCAGACAGCCCTGTTTTGGACCCGCAAGAGTCCTCGATTCGGATGGTAGATCTCGCCTAAACACGGCGTCCAGGACCCTGGATTAAGGTGAAGCCTGCACCAGACCAGCGCCGAGCACCGCCTCGCATTCGAGACTGCCTGACCCATCGATGGCCTCCATTTGGACCTCTCCCCAAGGAGTTAAAGGCCCAGCGAAGCATCGGTCCACTCATTGTAGTGAGGCTCGGCTTCCATGACCCTGGTTTAAGAGGAAGCAGACTCGGGTCTAGCGCTAAGCTCCGCGCCACAGTCGAGAATGCCTGACCTTATGATGGCCGCCATACCCACAGATCCACGGAGCAGTATCCACCGCTAAGGACCAGACTTACCCTACAGAACTCCCTCAACCTAGTCGAGCACCACAATCTAGGGGCCACCGCTCCCCAGGTCATCGAAACTCAGCGCCGGGGCACCTACACACCACTCCCGGACGTGCCTGACCCCTCGATGGTTGTCCCGAGGTAAGTCCCGGGCATTTATGCTGCGCTGGTGACTTCCCCTGAACTGCCCCAAGGTAGCGGTCCACTCATCAAACCAGCAAATTCCCCTCGCCCCGGACACGCAGGGCATTTCCTCCAGAGGAGTGTTAACAGTACACGAAATCCAACAACATCAGCGCTACTCGCGATCAGCCTGATCTCAACATGGCTGCCCATGGCTGAGCCACAGAACTCCACTGGATGTCTAAACGGAGCCGTCGAGACCCTGCCAAGTCAGGAGAAGGAGCTTCTCAAGCTGTCCCCACATCAACTCTCCTCCGACTCACCGGCCACAGCAACAAGGAATCACAAGTCCGCGTAGACAACACTCAGCTGCCTGACCCCAAAATGGCCGTCCTCGACCCAGTCTCGGAATGCCGACAACCGTCATAACTCCACAGTTGTGTCCCAGTCATCCTAAAGAGGGCCCAAATTAAGAGTCACGTGCGGTTTCTTGCCCCCGACCCGATTCTCCTGGCAACAAGGACTCGTAGGCTAGCGGGTAACGAACCTGGTTGCCTGACCCCAAAATGGTGGCTCTGTGACCTTAGCCACCCCTGATGACTGAGATCTCAGCCTCTCTAGCTGATCAATGGTGGAAAGCTTGAGGAGCAGCTCTGTCCCACGCTACCTCACTGCGCAATAATTCTGCTACCTTTCAGGTGACCTAATACCCGAGCATCGCCGGGAGCCTGAAACCACCGGGACGAAAGGAAGCCAAAAGGCCGCACAGCAGGTCACCAATCCTTACCTCCTTGACCCAAAGAAGGTGGCCCACCGCGACCACCTCCACCCAAAGCACCCAGCACCACAACACCACTGAGAGGAATGCGAGCAAGTTAGTAAGCCCGACCCTTATCCTGAGTAGGTTTTTGAACACTAATGGCAGTCCACCAAGTGTAATTGCCTGACCTCTTAAAAAGGATCTACATCGCACAACACCCATTCTTTAAGCGGTCCAAGGCCCTAAACTCCAGACAGTACCCCAGATCAGGGCTACAGCCAAGCACTGATGCAGACCCCTAGCCTAGGGCAACAGCCAAGCTTAGACCCACGGATCCAGAACTAGAGAAGGCCCACCCCCGCCTCCCCTTCTCACTACGAGATACTGTAGCCCCGGGAGGGCGGCCCTTTAACACTTCGAATCTACCATCCAGTTGAACCGCGCTCTCCCACTCACGGAAACATTACTAACCTACCCCCTAGGGAATCACCTTCCCTCCTAACCCAAGATAAAATGCCACCTGCCACGCCAAGTTTCTCTAGCCCCTCCATACCGAACTACCTGAAACCACATGGCCTGAACTCCTTCGCGATCAATTTCTCCCCTACCTCTCACTTAAAGCGAAAAGAAACTTCAAACATAGACTGATTAGACAGCACCCTGAAACACTATTCGCGGACATTTACCACTGCTCCTCCAAAGGGCAGATAAAAATGGATCTCATTTTCCATACAGAAAGACCTGATAACTGGAACGCCATGCTCAGAGCTCCTCATCTCCAAAACTACCAACACACCCCACAGCTGCAAACTGACGACCTCACTCAATAACCACCAGATGTGGATCGGGAACACCTCTGTAACCATCTACGCGAACGGCACAGTCCTGATACAAGCCAACAATGATAATCTAGAGGCTTTCGACTCCCTCTTCCCCTCTCTAAGACAGGTCCTCTCGCACACTCTCCGACCCTGCCCGACCCTTTCCCTACCCACGTTTAGCCTGTCTCGCCAGGAGAGTCGACTGACCATTCCAGCGCCCTTTGTGAGAACCACCTCCTTCCCTCCTCGAGACACCTCCTGCACCTCCGCCCCTACGAATAAGGAGCCTAATCCCTCTGCTGAGCGGCTCCCTCACCCTCCCCTTCCTTTCCACCACCTTCAGCAAGCCAGAAATGACCCATACCTGCAATCACAGACCCCCTACTACAACACACCACCCGTAGGCAACACGACGTCGAAACCGCGACACGAGCCACTTCACCCCTTGCCCACGATCCCCAACAGAGATAACACAGACAGCACTATCACCAATAGGCATCACAACACTGACATGCCCTCCACCTCTCGGGTCGACCCTGCCAAAGACACCCTCACCCCTGCCTCGTCAAAACCGTGACACGAGCCACTTCACCCCTTGACCACGATCCCCAACAGAGACAACACAGACAGCACTATCACCAATAGGCATCACAACACTGACATGCCCTCCACCTCTCGGGTCGACCCTGCCAAAGACACCCTCACCCCCGCCTCGGAAATCATGATGCATCGTCTCGCCCTTCTAGAAAGCCAGCTAGAAACCATAATCCGGGGCCTGAACGGAATATTAACCAACCTTGACATGGTCCGTATGCCTAATCAACCTCCTCCCGGGACTCCCACTCTGCCCAGCTCCACCCATCTTGCCAAGGTACAGCGCCCTAGTGGGATCTCAGCCTCACTCACGACCCGGTCACTGAAACCCATAAGAACTGATACTGAGAAACGATTAGAGAGACCCATAAGAACAAAAGCCGCAATGTCCTCAATGGAAGCGGCTGACCTAGCTTCGACGTACAACTCTCCCCTCACAGCCTCCCCAAATTCCACGATCCAAGTGATCACAGGAGTCGGAAGAGATTACTCCTCTCCGAAATCCCCAAGACCCCCAGCCCTCCTCACTACCCTACCTAGGGCCCCACCTGCAAAGAAACAGAACAAAGAATGGTCCCCCACCAACTGCATGCTCATAAACTGCAGATCAGCCTCCAAATACGCAACAAAACTAGCAGAAGCCATCCTCTCCCATGACATAGACATCGCGTTCATGAAGGAGACATGGCTAAACGAATCCTCCTACCCAAGCTTGGATATGCTTGTGCCCCCAGGTTTCACAATTATCAACAAAGACAGAAAAGATCAAAGAGGAGGGGGTATAGCAATCATACACAAGAACAACATCTCCATTGTAGAAACCGACACCTGCAAGTACAGCACCTTTAAATGTTTTACCGCCAACATCAAGACAAGCGACAATAGATCAATACTCTGCCATCTTCTTTATCATCCCACAGGCAACACAACCGCATTCGGGGAACACTTCTCCGACCTGATTGCTCACTGCTCACTTGGAGACTCAAACAACTTACTTCTTGGTGACCTTAACCTACGTTGGAATGAAGTAAACAACTCGCTAATTCAAACCCTGAACAATCTCTTACATGACAACAATCTCACACAACACTGCTCAGAAGAAACGCACCACAGAGGAGCAATCCTGGACGCTATTATTGCCCAAAGCGACACAGTTACGATTGACCACATCCTCCCCGTGGACTGGTCCGACCACCACATCATCTTATTCCACATCAACCAAATGGTCCCATTTCAACCCCCCTTCGCAAGACCCCCAAATGGACTAGAAATATAACTCAGATCCCCTAGCTGACCTAGAAGAAAAGATAAGCTTGCTCCTCCCCAGTGCCACTGAACATATCTCCACAACTGATCTCATCTCTCACTATAACTAAAATATGACGTCCATCCTGAATCAACTAGCCCCTCTGAAATTTAAAAAAACCAGGAACATTCCATCCAGATCATGGTTTAACACTGACATCAATGATGAAAGGAGACAACTAAGAGCCACAGAAAGACTCTGGAGGAACAACCCTTCCATCATCCGCCGCGAAAAACTCCAAGCAGTGCGCAGGAATTACAATAAAACATCGTTTTTCTGCACCGCGCTGGCAACACAATAAACAGACCCAAGGAGCTCTTTAACATCATCAGGCAACAAACCTCCAAGCCCACTGCTTCCTCAGCTCAGGCATCCAAAGAACTATGCGACAACTTCGCAACTTTTTTAAAAGACAAAATCACCAAGATTGAGCTTTCACTAGACACGAACCACTCCCCCACCAAGAGCCCGACGCTTGGAACTAAATACATCACATCCATGACCCCTTCTAAACCCTGGACATCCTTCAATCTCATTCAGGAAGCAGAGATAGTCAAACTGATCTCCACCGCCAATCCCTCATCCCATGTCCTCGACCAGCTACCCCCTCAACTGACCAGAGAGCTGAAACGCGTCCTGCCCCGCTCTGGTTCAAGATCATAAACAGCTCCCTGAGATCCGGAGTCCTACCTGACTGCCTCAAAGTCGGACAAGTCACGCCACTGCTGAAAAAACCAGGCCTAGACACAAAAGATCTGAACAACTTCAGACCTGTCTCTAACTTACCTCTTCTATCCAAAATCCTGGAAAGATGTGTACTCCAACAACTGACTCAACACTTAGACAGCATCAACCTTCTTGATCCCCACCAATCAGACTTCAGAAAAGGCTGCAGCACCGAAACCGCGATTCTCAACGTCATTGATGATATATACAAGTCACTTGACTCGGACCAATGCTGCCTACTCATTGTCCTAGACCTATCGGCAGCCTTCGACACGGTCGACCACAAACTTCTCATTAAGGCTCTTCAAAAAAGGGCAGATCTAGATGAGGTGGTCCTACACTGGTTCTCCTCCTTCCTCCATAACCGCACCCAAAGAATAAAAATTAAAAACTTCACGTCCGACCTACAACCCGTAAGCAGGGGTGTCCCACAAGGGTCAGTGCTCTCCCCACAACTTTTCAACATCTACATTGAATCCCTCACTACCCTACTCAAAAAATCCAACATCCCCTTCCACCTATATGCAGACGACATGCAGATCTATCTGGAAACCTCCTCCATCGATGACATCCAGAGACTCAACAACACGCTAAGAGAGGTCCAACACTGGCTCTCTAGTAACCACCTAAAACTCAATCAAGAGAAAACGGAAATACTCCTCATCTCCAACAAAGAAGAGAACCCCCAAATTGCGGAATGGCTCAAAGCTATTGATGCACTCAACGGTAACCTCATCCTGGCGGACTCTGTAAAATCTCTAGGTATCACCCTAGATCCGAAACTAAACATGAGCAAACACATTAAGAACTCCGCAAAGAGCGCCTTCCTCAACTTGAAGTTACTTAACAAAATAAAACTCTTCCTCCTGCACAAAGACCTTCAACAAGCCACTCAAGCATTGGTGTTGTCCAAACTAGACTACGGGAATGCAGTCCTCTCTGGTGCAGCAAAATCTCACCTTGCCCCCCTCAAAACAACTCTCAATGCAGCAGCCAGAATGGTCACTGGAGTTAAGAAATTCAACCACATCACTCCCGCACTCAGAGAACTAAAATGGCTCCCTATTGAAATGTGGGCTAGCTTCAGAACAGCCTGCCTCATGCACAAAGCCCTTCACACAGGCAAACCGGAATACATGGCTTCCAAACTCAAAAAAGCTGGTCAGTCCAGGAACCTCAGGAGCTCCAACACTCTACTGCTCATTCCGCTGAAAACACGCAAACAAAAAACTGCGGCCAGGTCCTTTGCTGGTAACGCGCCCAAAATCTGGAACTCTATTCCCCCCACATCAGAACTATCCCCTCTTTTGCAAAATTCAAAAGACAGCTCAAAGACCTTTTCCTCAAGCGCTCCCAAGGGAACTGATAGGATCCGCCGAAGTGCTTTAGCCGGCACACCGCATGACTCTGACTCTTTATCCTATGACCTCCACCTTGTTCCCTCCTCCCGGAAAGAGGAGCCTATCGGCTACGCGTTATGTGTGAACTGTTCTCGCCGCGTATCTTTACGTTATATTTGCTTCTCTTTATGTTTGAACGCTACGCATCATGAATCATTATGTTCTACTACGGTCACTTCTTTGTTTGATTGCATCTTTGATACATGTTGTAAAGCGCTCTGATACCCTCGGGTCCAGCTAGCACTATATAAAACTCCTAAATAAATAAATAAATAATAAGATGTGGAGTGTAAGTCACTAAGACCAGCCATGTCACTCGTCCTATGCTGAGCAGACCGAGTCTTATGAACGAAGTTGTGTGATTTAAGGCACCTTTAAACCAATTTCCATGTTGCTGGTAAGTTAACGGGACTTCAATGTCCTCGTACGGGATGTATTCTTCTGGTGAGTCCACTTCAATATATTAGTGGAACAGATGTGTCTGTGTATCTGCAGGCAGAAATTTCACCCAGGAATAGAATACCTCTGATCCGAACACCTCGTGTGCCTCAATCATGAAAGTAACATGGCCACCTGTTGCAGGTACTCCATGTTCTAAAAATTTCAGAGTTACTGCCTGTCTGCAGTTTTCTGTAATGTTAAGAGCGTTACCAAATTTGTCTCCTTATGCGCTTCCACTGCTACTTGCAGATTCAGTCACTTTGAAAGGAGAAGGAAGTAAAGGTTTTAAGAGGTAGGGTCTAGCACAATATGGGAACCTTTAATCCTTACAAGTTTGTCTAAACCTTCAGCCAATGCACAAGGTGTACCTGCTCAGCTGAGGCGGATTATCCTTCCCACTTCAGACGCCTCTGAAAAATGTGAGTAGGGCTGTTTGAGAAAGCATGACTGAACTACTCAGATTTTACTGTTACTATAAGAACCAAGTCCCATGTTGGGCGCCATGCCGTGTAGTTCCTAGGAGCCCCCAGGACCTGCGCGTTTTGGATGACCTAAACTGAGGGCTTGGTGTGCAGACAGACTCTGGACACCCCGACAGGATGAGTCACACGTTAGACCGGCTAACTCTTCGGTGTCACTACCAGCCCCCTGTATTCTACAGCGGTGTAGGTAGTTTCTAGCAACCACTGAACATGACAACCCTGATTCCTCAGGTATCGTGGAAAACAATACGGTATCTTTCGCTCAGTCACTCGTGCTTACTTTTCTCAGAATACACATAGAATGACGATTGGAACGGTTTCAATAAGTATTTATTGGTCAAGCGTCAGTCTACTGTGAAACATATTAGCTGCGACAATCAACAGACAGGAGCATTCAAATGTGATCTCTAGTACCAATATTGTAAATAGAAATACATTTCTACTATAGCGCTAATAAGATGAATAAAAGCAGATTATATAAAACAATAGCATTGGCGTACACCTACGATGCGTAGCCTACCCAAATGTACCTAGCCGAGATTTGTAGATGAAGCATGTGTATGTAAGTGCTAGGATATGTCCTAATGGAGCCAAAAGTCCCTTGGGGAAGTGCTAACCCCTCACCTGGTGGTTTAGAATTAAGCACCCCTTCTCTGTGTTGAGGATGGCACCCCGCAAGGAATGTGGGATCTCTGCCTGTCGAAGGATCAGCCTGCAGAGTCTTGGTCCAGCCTGGAAAGAATTCTCCTGTTTTGTATGGGGGAGTGAGGGTCTTTTATACTAAAGTGGTCACTCCAGGGTTTCTTCTAGAATCGATATGTTTTTGAAAACATTAGCTAATCCTTTTCTAAACAAATATGATCATGCACAGCTGGCTGTTGGCCATGGATGAAAAAAGTGGTGACCCTTATACAGAAAAAATCTGCCGTGCCTGGGGACATGTTTATGTACGTCAGGTACAGGGATTAAGATAGGGTACCGCAAGCCTGGTGTCGAAGAGACAGAAGTAAGCTACTAGGTAAAAGTTCACCTGTGTAGGACCGTTATGTCATGTGGATGGGGCAAAAATGTATGTAATTGGTATGTACATGATGGGACTATCCTAAAGGACATGACACTTTTACTTTGCGATTTTGCAATGTATTCGCAGCGATTGCCACATCGTCACAAGGATTCCCAAAAACTAGAAAAAAAGGATCTTTATAAAGAAAATTAACAATATTTTGGGTACTAGGATGGCTTTGGCAAGAGCCTTTGTGTTGATTCAGTGTATATGACAGCTACACATAAGACCGGATGCAGAGTTTCAGGTTACTTAGAAACACCCTGTTGCCTTTGTTTGTAAAGTACACTCCATCATTTCTATAAATTCCATGCATGTCAAAACGCAGACTGTTGTTATAGATTCAGCTGATGCGATGGTCTCTGAGGAATGCAGAAACAGTTTTATTAACATTCTTCCTGGCTTTGTCAATCTGTGGACAGAATTGATCACTTCTATTTCTGTCTTTGGCATATATTAGAGTACACCAAGACAGTGTGAAGGAATAGCAACATCAGTTCTGCAAAGGTATCTTTCATTAGAATTTCAAGCACTACCCCAGCTGGTGTGCCTAAGTCATTGCCACCATAGTGCACAATCTTGATAGCTCGACTATCCACAATGGTTTTAACCAAAGCCAGCAACTGATGAAACTTTAACCCTTGCTGGTCAAACCAAGTAATCTCCACATTTGGCAATTCCAAGACCCTATCAATACCTCTCTTTTTTGCAGCGTCTTTATCCCAATAGACATGGCTGTGGCCAACAATCCACACTGGAGCTGAATGAAGTAGTTTTTCAAATGAAAAACAGTAAAATTGGAGGTTTTTCTTAATTTTTAAAAAAAGATATATTTCATTGGATGCTGTCAGTAAGTAAGTGAATAAAATTAGGTAGTACGTTGGATGCATTAGTAAGAAGTCATATTGTTGGCTGTTATTTAAAAAAAGGAATGTAATCCAGACATGGATATGCTTCTGAATCTGTGCAGAAAATCACACCTGCTGTATCTCATTTGGAAGTAGCATGTTCCTTCTAGAATGTGCTGTGAACTTGTCACCTACTGGTTCCACTGGATTGCTAAAAGTGTATTGGGGAGAAAGGTGTTAAAGAGACAGAATTTCTTTTTAAAAGTTGAGGCGTGATGACACAATGTCAGTAATGGCATGTTTTAATTTCCAACTCAGGAATGTATAATAAACTGCTGTGTAAGAAATACATTTCAGAAAAATTAAGCTAGCCATAGGTTTGAACTCCTTTTTTTCGATTTCGCAGCGATCATCGTAAAAACAGCCCGAAATCACGCCGACAGGAACCTCGTTTTAAAAGGAGGGAAAGGGTTAACAGATGCTAACCATTCACAAATGGAGATGCAGTAGTCTAAAATGAAAGACATGATTTCATTTTCTGCCTTTCTCATGATGATAGAGTGGAAAGTTGAAGAGGTTGCCAATTTAGAGTTGCTTTGCATGAGAGTGCTGTACCATTCTTGTGATTAGTTTTTACAAATCCTAACTGTCTCAAAACTATTTAAAAAAGAGCTAAAACAACAATATAATCTACAAACTCAATTCACTGTTATGTACATAACTTTTTAGCTATTTAAAACAAGTTATATTAGATATGAAGATGTATATTGGAGTTTGATAAAAAGAGTATCACAGTGATATGAAAAAAATATATGAGATAAACTGTATCTATCAGAAGATATGTGTTTAAAATGTTAGCACAAAATGCTTTGGGAAGTAAGATAAAAATAAATTAGTGCCCCTTTATTCCATTGTGTAGTTTATAGAAAAATACCAGTATAGAATTGTTCAAAGTTGTAATGAAGAATGTATTTAACACTAAGAATGTTTTAAATATCTAAGCATCATGTGCAGAATAGATACATCTATGTTATTTGCATTCTGGGAGTTGTAGTACTTTTGGTCACATTATTAAACAGGAGTAGTGTGGTCACAAGTAAAACATAAGAAAATGTTCTGCGCCTGTATATGTATTATTAAGTTGTAATATTTGTTAGGTATGTATTAGGAAGTGTTTGTCAATGTGTTTTTTTACTTATATGAGTGGTTTGCATATGCTTATATGGTGTGTTATTGTTTTGTGGTTGCAGATAGTTATATCTACAGTTGGTCTCTTGAGTTTATTTAAAGATGTAGAGAACTATATATTTTTGGAAAGATGGCTTGAAGGTGTATATCTATTATGGAATCACATATATGTTTACATGGTGATCTACGATCTTTAAGGCTAATGAAAAGTTCATGTGTGTGGTGAGGGTGGTGTATTTCTTTAAACATGCTCTGTTTAAAATTGAGGAGAGTTTATAGTGCAGAATGTCTATTGAGAGGTCTTGTGCTACCTTCATTTGGCATGTAACTTTTCTTTGAGGAATGCTGTTTATATGTTTTAAACACACAAAAAAAAATTGAGAAATGATGGCATGCCATTAAGAAAAGGTTTTGTGCTTTCACAAGGTGAGAATTGTTGTTTTCAGTTTTAGAAACTTACTGATGCATGTGGACGCTGAGTAACAGAGCAATGTATACTCTTAGAGAGCCATGCATGCAATTATACATCATGTGTGATATCTATACTTATTCAATCACCCAGGCACTACGCATGCACTCTTCCAATCACACAGGTACTAATTATGTACTCATTGAACTATGCAGGTAACACCCATGTGTTCATCCAATCACCCAGATAGTAGCAATATAGTTATGTGAATACACAGGCACTGACTATGCAGATATGGAACCACTGATGTAGTTCCTTTATACTCTGGAAATCATGCAGGCACTACCTATATTCTGAGGGAATCACATAGGCACTACCTATGCACTCATCCAGTCATCCAGGGAGTATTGTTGTACACAACCAGAAACACATGTATTTAGATGTTTTAGTGAGGAATATGTACTCTTTTAGAACCATCTGGTGAATTATATATGTAACCTTTCACACACTGTTTGCATGTACTCTGAAGAATTAGTGAGCTATATGCTGTGATACACATTAATGTGCAGATTTTAAATCTGACACATCTAAGTAGAAAAGTATTGAAACACTAAATTAACCAGTGACACAGTTGTAGAGAGGCACAGCAATAGGTCTTATGTTGTGGTTTTGAATTTACAGTATTGAGACACTGTATGTACTTTTACTCTTTGGTTGATGTTTATTTTACAATTGAGTACATAAGGGATAAAGTGGTCTTTTAGCGTGTATAAGCGAGAACTGAGATATGGTGCAGCTTTGTTGTAGGGGAGGGTGCTATAATATTAAAAGGTAAGTAATAAATTAAGTTTTGTCTTTTGGTTTGGGATTGGTGCATTGAAGTAAGTGCTTGTAGTTATGTAGGTAGGTTGATTTGTGGATTTAAAATTGCAGCATACCACAAAAATGGTTTTTGTATTATATGTGAGCCAGTAGTAAAGTAGCTGGTACATTGGCTAGAAATACAATTCAAATATAGTTTCTTTTTTTACAAAACAATATCTGCATAATTACAGGCAGATTGCCTGCAAAAGCTCGTAGGGAAAAGGAACAGAAGCACCTAGAGTATCTATGCAGAAGTTAGACTCAAAAAGGGCAAAATGAAGAAAAAGTGGTGAACGAAAAAAGAGCTATTGGTAAGAGGACAAAGTCATTTCTTAAAAATATATGTGGACATTTCCAAAGATTACAAAATAATGAAAATAAAATTAAAACTATGAGAAAGAATAACAGTGGACAAAATCTATATAACTAGAACAGGAAATAATGTAATAAAGATATATACACCCTAACCAGGAGACAGAAGCAGTTTAAGGAAATCAGAGCTAGGATGTTTCGTAGTAGAGTATTTATAAATCTACAGAGAATTATGAAGAAGTATAGAAGAAGGAGACAGGCAGTGAAACAAAAAGAACGAGTTGAGAGAGTCGTTGATAAGGCCTTTGCTTTGAAGGTGAAGGTTTTTATTTTGATTATAAATAGAATGAATACTCTTGACAAAATGGTGTGGTGATTGAGGAGACAAAACCAGAAAAAAGATTAGTGAATAGAAGTAACTTTTGTACAGTTTTTAGTGGAGAATGCATGCATACTTCTAGTACAGAATATTTCTTTAATGAAGAAAGCTATCTCCAGGATAATAGTTTAGTTCATGCTATTGATTACAGTCCTATAGTGAAAGAGGTGATGGTCCCTACAAATGTAGAACAAGTTATTGGAGAACAGGTACAAGGAAGGCGGAGTCAGGTGCTTGTAAAGAAACGGAATTGTAGTAGTGTTTGTAGTATTTAACAGCAATTCATTGATATATTATGGAAATTTCTGCATATCTTTCCAAGGTGAAGTTTAAAACAGAAAATAAAAGCTTTACAAGAATTGGATCCTTGCAAGATTAAAAAGCATACAAATTTGCAGGGACACTCACTAGTTTGTTTATCAAACAAAGTTTTCTAAACCACCTTTCATCATTTCAGGATGTTAGTTGTACACCACTCAACAATGCAAACTTTAGTTAGGAGGCTGTACTATGTGAAAACTCCTGCTTTATGTTTAGGAGAAATGAATAGAGCACTTTTGTATGGTACTGTGGCAGATGTAGAAACAGTTTGTGATGATGTGCAGTTTCGTTTCTTTGGTCCTCAGCAGGATTCTAAGGAAGATGAAGAATTGTTAATAGGAGGAGTTGTAAAACAGGACACAGATATTACAGTTGATAGTTTTAAAGAAGAGATTACAAAATTTAACATTGAGGACCTCATTACGATTTCGGTCAAAGTTGCCTCCGACCGACACCGTCGCAGAATTGGGACTGACCGACCTCCTTTCGGCGGTCCCGACTGCCTAATTATGATGCAACTGGACATGGTGCGGTCGCATACTCACATATCCCTATGGGAGCTTGTGTTACGGCCGTAAACCGGTAAATGGGAGATTGTGTTAATTCCCGCATCCCATGGCAGGCACCTCAAAGTGTCTGCCACAAGGTGCAGGGATCAAGAAGGAGGCTGCAAACAGAAGGGGGCCCTAGTTGGGGGCCCCCAAAAATGCTTTCTGACAGGCTTTCCATGTTGGAAAGCCCGGCATGGAAAGCCTGTCTGAAACCGTTCATTGAAATCCGGCGTAAAACTTCGTCCATATGGATTGCAGGCCGGCTTCCGACTAGCCGACGGGCTCAAGGAGCCTGAATCCAGCTGGAATGACCGGCCAGTTTCAATTCTGACCGACTGTATTGTAATCTGCCGGTTGGAATTGAAACCGACAATGTCAGAAATCGTAATCGGCCACAGTGTGGTCTAAAAAAAACAGAGTATGTTTGTATATGTTGTCAACACTCTCACTAGAAGATTTAAACACAGACTGTTGACTTGTATTTAAAAAGTGAAAAAGTAAATAATGATAACTGGCAAAAGTTAGCTGTGTATTTATTTGCATTGGAACGCTTTGACTTGTCCATACGGCACCTCATATGTAAGTTGTGTTACAATAAATTAGAAGATAATAAGATGAACAACACATAGATATTAGAAACCCATTTTGTAAGATATAAACATGCCTGCTAATGTAGAAAAGCTATGCAGGGCCAAAAATAAAAAAACATCAACATTTAGGATTCTCTGCAGCATTGCGAAGGGCTCTTATGGACTGCTCTCCAGCACTCACTACAACTCCACAATCCATGCAGTATGATGCCATACGTGAAAACTGTGGGGCCAAATCTGGGAGTTGAGATTGGACCTCTGAAGGGACTCTTTGCCCTAGTGTTGTTGTGGATGGTATTGAAGTTCAGGGTCCTTCAGCCTTGGTTTGCCTTTTTGCTACTTTTACACTATTGGTTTTGGCATGCTTTTAGAAAGTAAAGCATGGACATAGTCCCAGAAAAATATTTTTTATTTGTACCCTTTGACAATGTCTTGACATATTGTACATTGTGCAAATCTGCTCACTATGAACTTCTCATAAAGATAGTTAAATGGTCATGTTCATTTTATTTTTTTAGTTGAAAAGTGCATTATCCAATGATATTCCTTTATTTCTCAGTGACATGATTTTCTATTTTGTTTTTTAATTTTTTTTGTGGTTTTGTATGTGGCCGTTCTTGAAAACTCTGAAGCCATAACTGTTGCTGTAGTCTGCACCTCTCAAAGGACTTTCTGGGTGGGAATTGTTGCTGGTGCCACTGATGTAGATGGTCCTCCAGCTTCCCTCTACTTGATTGCCAGTTAGAGATGTTTTCTATGTTAGGTTTTGAGATGAAAGACCTTGCTTGTCATCCCACATGAATAATTTTTGTTCGTCCTTCTAGAGTGGGTATTTTCACGGAGTTTGCATTGCACTAGTTTAGGAGCAGTTTTTGATTCCTGTTGAGTATGGTTAAGAATGGGTAGTTTGATGGGTGTTTTGTCGTTAGGTCCTATTTGTGAGTTCAGATATTGAACGTTATTTTTTTTAAATTGTTGTTTTTGTTAAATGTGTTGCTAAAACAAAGTTAAACAATTATGTTACTAAACAGCTAGACTCAAACTTTTTGTAAAATATGTTTATAAATCAATTTATATTTCGTCATTTGTATTTGTGACTACTAATGTCATTAAGGAGACCGATGTTGTTGTGAAGAAGGAAAATGCATTTTTGATGTAGTTATTTCGACAAATGAATACAAAGGGGAAAGTTAAATTAGTATCTTACCAAATAGCTACACTGAAACTTTATGTAAAATATGCCTATATATGTGTTTTACACTTTGTCAAAAACGCATGGTATTCGCAGTGTGTCCTTGGCAATTGCACTCATAGAATCACAAAGGCACTACCTGTGCAATCATCAAGGAGGTCCTTTCTCCACCACTCTGCAAACGTACCTCCTGGCATACTACTAGTTGGGGGATCAAGCCCCGGGGCTATTGAAGGTTGTTGGCGGCCAACTACCCTTCCTGTTACCTCCAGCAAGTCACACATAGTGAGTTTGCTGAGAGGTCTTTAGGGGCCATGCCCCCTTCCTGTACCACTCTGCAGACGAGTCTCCTGGCGCACTACTGGTTGGGGAATGAAGGTCTCTTGGATGCTCAGGGACATTGGGCATCAAAAAGCCCTCCTCGTACTTTCTTTAATTCTTATACAGAGGGATTCATGAGAGCTGGTCAGAGGCCCGCCCCCTTTCCCCACCACTCTGCAAACACCATTGCTACTTAAATAAAATCATTGAAATCCACTGAAAACACCAAAGGTTACAGGGACGTCAAAGTTAGGAATTAACATTTAAAAAACCTTAGATATTCAATGGAAAAAAAAAAGGTTACAGGGACTTTATAGATAGGAAATATAATTTAAAAAAACCTTAGAAATTCACTGAAAAAACCAAAGGTTACAGAGACGTTATAGTTAGGATAATATTTCACTCTCACAAAACCAGAGAAATTCAGCAGTTATAGTTAGCTGGGCTAACTATAACTCATGCCCCCGCAATGCACTGTTTATGACTTCACATATGACATCACTCATGACATGGTCAGTGACATCACTGATGACATCTCAAATGACATCACTGTTGACAGCATCCTGTGACTGTGAGTGTCTTTAAAAAAGTTTATGAGTGTTAAATATACATACAAATGTGTATTGGTGAATCAGTGGGTGTATGAGTGCCTGATTGGGTGATTCAGTGGGTGTGTGAGTAACTATTCAAGCGAATATATAAGTGTTTCAGTGAATATATGGGTGAGTGACTTGTGTGAATGTCTGTATTTGTCTGTCAGTTAGTGCCTTCCCTCCCCCTTTCCTATTTAATGGCGGCCGCTGCGTGGACACGCAGCGGAACAGTGCAGCGGGCGCACCACTGGGGTACTTAAGGCATGCCAAAGGCAAGCCCGTCTGCGCCCGTACGTGACCCGACCGCGACCAGTGACAGGGACCCTGGATCTCCAACCACCCTCCACTACGATTCAGCGGCCCTCCTCGCACTCAACCCTGGTGGGAACAACAACTACCAGCAGTCCACACCGCACACCACCCACGGGCAGTTCTCCTGCCATCACTGCCACCAGACCTTCACCACCCTCCGCATCACCACGGTCTCCGCCCCCACGTCGGACGCCAACACCACCGAAGTCCTGAAGTGCATCCTCCTCATCATGCGCTCCCTGCACAGGCATGCCATAGAGATCTGGGACCTCCTTGACACCCTCTCACCAGATGTCACCTTCTTCACGGAAACTTGGACCAATGCCTCCTCTGCCCCAACATCACCACCGCCATTCCTGATAGATACAAGATCCAGAGGAAGGACCACCCCAACTGCCCAGGAGGAGAACCCGCCATCGCACACAAGAGCTCCCTCCGACTCTCCGCCTCCTCCACCGAACAAGTTCACTTCCAGATCCAGACCAGCCCTAGACCACACTTTCCGGCACCCTCACCTACAGACTCCCCAGACGATGCGCTTCGTTCGCCACTACCATTGTTGACCTCATCGCACCCCATGCCATCGCCTCCATGGACTACATACTCATCAGAGACCTGAAATTCCACCTCAACAACCCTGCGCCCCCAATTTCTCTACCCTCCTGGACAACCTCACCAACATCAGACTGAAACAGCTTGTCTCCACCCCTACCCACAAGGCAGGACACACCCTCGACCCCATCTTCGCAGGTGGAAACAACATCCGCTTCAGCCACACCACACAACCCCCATGGACAGACCACCACTGCATACACTTCCTCGTCAACAAACCCACGCTGCCCAAACCTGCACTCTGCCCTCCACGAAGAAACTGGAGCATGGTCACCGAGGAGCAGTTCAACTCCACCCTCAACCACGATGCCCCCACCACTTCAACTGATGCCAACATCGCAGCAAAAGAACTCCACAGATGGATCACCAATCGTGCAGACAAGGTCCACCCCAGCGTAACCCCAACAGACAGCGCCCCAGAAAGGCCCCCTGGTTCACCACCGACCTCCAAGAAGCCAGACGCACCTGCAGACGTCTCGAGAGGAACTGGAGAAACAGCAAATCCTCGGAAGACCGCACCACCTACAAGAACGCCATGACGGAATACCACCAACACATCAGATCCACCAAAAGGACCTTCATCCAGAACAAGATCCTCGCCAACTCCAGCAACTCCAAGGAACTCTTCAGCATCATCCAGGAATTCACCAAACCCCCCAGCAAAACCACAGACATCACCCCCTCCCAGGACCTCTGCAACAAGCTCGGCTCCTACTTCCATCTGAAAATCAAGGGCCTCTATGACAACTTCAACGACCAGACACCTGACTCCGAAACCACTCCCTCCTCCAGCAATGCCAGCCAGCCCACCATCTCCTCCTGGACCCCAGTCACCACTGAAGACACCACATGGACCATGAAAGGCATCCACTCAGGAGCCCCCACGGACCCCTGCCTCCGCACATCTTCCACAGAGCCACCGCCACCATCGCTCCGGAACTACGACGCACCATCAACGCCATGTTCGAAACCGACATCTTTCCCGACGACTGGAAAAGTGCAGAAGTTGGACCCCTACGAAAGAAGCCCTCAGCAGATCCCACAAAATTCATCGAAGAAAACTCCAGCCTCGACCCCTCCCAATCTGGATTCCGCAGCAACCACAGCACCGAGACCGCTCTACTCGCCGCCACAGATGACATCCGCACCCTCCTCGAGCAAGGACGCACCGCAGCCTGATCCGACTCGACCTCACTGCAGCATTCAACACCATCTCCTACCACACACTCACCGCCAGACTCCACAATGCCGGCATACAGGGAACCAGCCTCGACTGGCTCCGCTCCTTCCTCAGTGGCAGAACCCAAAGAATCAGACTGCCACCCTTCCTCTCCGAACCCACAGAAATCAACTGCAGAGTACCCCAAGGATTGTCGCTCAGCTCCATGCTCTTCAACATCTACATGGCCCCCCTCGCTGCCATCGTCATACAGCATGGACTCAGCATAGTATCCTAAGCAAATGACACCCAGCTCATCCTCTCCCTCACCAAGGACCCCATCACCACCAGACTCAAATTCCAGGAAGGAATGAAGGACATTGTATCCTGGATGAGCAGCAGCTGCCTGAAGCTCAACTCGGAGAAGACAGAGGTCCTCATCCTCGGACCCTCCCCCTCTGCATGGGCTAACACCTGGTGGCCCACTACCCTCGGCAGCCCCCCACCCCCACGGATCATGCCTGAAACCGCGGCATCGTACTCAACTCCTCCCTCTCCATGACCTGACAGGTCAACGCCGTCACCTCCACCTGCTTCAACACCCTCCGCATCCTCTGAAAGACCTTCAAATGGATCCCTCTGAATCAAGGAAAACCGCCACCCACGCACTCATAACCAGCAGACTGGACTACGGAAACACCCTCTATGCCAGGATCAACAAGTCCCTGCTCCGCTAACTCCAGACCATACAGAACACCGCAGCCAGACTCATCCTCGCCATCCCTCAACACAAACACATCACCCAACACCTGCGCGACCTCCACTGGCTCCCCGTTGAGAAGAGAGTAACATTCAAGATATTCACCCACGCCTACAAATGCCTCCACAACACCGGACCCCATTATCTCAATGATAGAATCTCCTTCCACGTACCCAATAGGAACCTCCAATCGGCCGACCTCACCCTCGCCAAACCCCCGCGCATCTGCAGAGCAAGAACGGGTTGCAGAACCTTCTCCTACATCGTGGCCAAGACCTGGAACGAGCTCCCGATTGACATCAGATGCGCCCCCACCCTGCACTTCTTCAGGAAAACCCTCAAGACTTTGCCCCTTATCTGACCGAAGCTGCTCCCCCCGCTGCCTTGAGACCCTCACGGGTAAGTAGTGCTCTTAAATAATCCCTGATTAATTGATTGAGTGTCTAAGTGGTTGTATAGGTGTATGAGTGGGCTTGTGAGTTTATGTATGGTGAGGTATTGGTTGTCTGAGTACTTCTATGGGTGTCTCAATGGTTGTGTGGGTGGGTGAGGGGGTTTAACTGTCTGTATGGATTTGTGAGTGGGTGAGTCAGTGGCTCTATGGGTTAGTGAGTATATGTGTAAGGGGCTGTATGGTTGAGTGAGTGTGTGTATGGCTGTTTCAGTGAGTGAATGGATGTGTTAGTGGTATATGGGTGAGTAGCTGCATATGGGAAAGGCGGTATAGGTGAGTGTTGGAGTATATGAGTGACTGTATGTGTCACTGAGTGATTGCGAGAGTGGCCATATGGGTGAGTGTGTGCTTGTGTCATTGACTGTATAGGTGAGTGAGTATGTGTTAGTATCTGTATGAATAAATGGGTGGGTATGCATATAACAATATTTGTGAGTAAATGGCTGTGTGATTGGCTCTATAGGTGAGTGAGTAGGTGTGTGAGTAGCTCTATGAGTGACTGACTGTGTGTGAGTGGCTGTATGTGTGAATGAGCGGATATATCAGTGGCTGTATTAGTGAGTGAGTTGGTGTATAAGTGGCTGTATGGGTAGCTGAGTGGATGTGTGTGTAGACCTAAGAATCAGTGAAGTGGGTGTGTAAGTACAGGTATGGGTGTGTCAATGGTTTTGAGAATGCTAGTGTAGAAGTTGGACTGGGTTTATGAAAGCTTATATTGGCGTGTGAGTGGTTGTGGCAGAGATTCTGTGGATGATGTCATCAGTGACGTCATCAATGAAATTATTTGAGATGTCATCAGTGATGTCACTGACCATGTCATGAGTGATGTTATATATGACGTCATAAGTAGTGCATTGCAGGGCGTGAGTAATGGTTAGCTCAGCTAACTATAACTGCTGAATTTCTCTGGTTTTGCACGAGTAAAATGTCAGCCAAACTATGACATCCCAGTAACCTTTGGTTTTTTCAGTGAGTATATATTACCTATTGGTGGTAGCCAGAAGGTAGTTATAATTAGGACCTAGTTTCCATAGTAAAAGCACTTTTTGACTTGGCTATAACTTTGGCGTTGTTTGACCAATCTGCATGAACGTTTCCCAAAAAGTGTCACAGTGGGCTCTATTGTTATGGAAAGTTTTGGAGTAATCCGTGCAGTGGGGACCGAGAATTTGGTGCCCGAAATAAGGTTGCTTTTGTACTGTTAATTCCCATAAGAACCTTTAGCTGCACCTACAGCGCGAACCGCTGAACGTACTTACACCATTTGGCAGGGAGGTTGATTTTGGTTCAAGGAAGTGCCTTTTGCTTATTTGGCGTAAATTCGTTCAGTAGTTGTTGAGAAATGTAAGTTTAAAATTACATTGATATCTCTGGCCGCGGATCGCTCGTGGTGGTTCCTTGATGAATCGTGAATGCACGTGGCAACCGGAATGCTCTGATTGGCTGGACGCAACCTGAGTAGAAAGTTGCAGCCACCATTTTATCTATCAGGAACTGTTCCAGGGGCTGAACATTTGTGTGAAAGCCAACATAAGGGGTCAGGGTGGAGATACCCTGACCCCATGGTTGAGAAATGGGGGTGTTAGTGACACAAGTTATGTGTCCAAAATAGATTTTTTTAATCGTGTGCGATGTTCGTGATGAAGCCGCAACAGCCATCCCCCATCGTGATCTCCGTCATCACTGCTAAAATGGAAAATAGGTTTTAGAGATAGTTTTTATATAAACTCTCTAAAAAAATATGACTTTAGAGAATACTGAGAGAAAACCCTAGTTTGTAAAATACTGTAATACGTGTGGATATATGTGTTTTACACTTTATGGAAAAGGCGCGATTGTCACGGTTAATGACATCATTGTGACGTCCTGAATAACCACGAAAATGGAAAATAGTTCTGAAAGAGGGTTTTAAAAGGAACTTAGTACACAAATATGAGTTTAAACATGCTTTGAAAGAAGTATGTATATAGTAATATGTGTAGAGCAATGTTCAGAATGAATTTTTTTGCATATTATTTTTGGGTGTGTTGGTGGTCATTGAATGTCTGCTTTTGTTTTTCATTTCGCGATGTGATCATGAAGATCCCCAAAAACTAAAGAAAAACATACCTTTTAAAAAAAAATCACAATAGTATTTCGGGTACTAGGGTGGCTCTAACAAGAGCCATTGTGTTAGTTGTGTGTATATGCCTGCTATACATAAGACCGAATGCAGAGTTTCAGGTCACTTAGAAACACCCAGTTGCCTTCATCTTTAGAGTGTACTCCTTCATTTCTACAAATTCCATGTATGTCAAAACGCAGATTGTTGTTATAGACACAGCCCATACGATGGTCTCTGAGGAATGGAGAAACAGTTTTATTAACATGTTTCCTTGCTTTGTCAACCTGTGGACAGAATTGATTTGACCACTTCCATTTCTGTCTTTGGCATATATTAGAGTACACAAAGACAGTGTGAGGGAAAATCAACAACAGTTCTGCAAAGGTTTCTTTCATTGAGATTTCCAGCCCTACCCTAGGCAATGTGCGTAGGTCATTGCCACCACAGTGCACAATCATGAGGTGAGGAGCTTGGTAATCCACAATGGATTTAGCCAAAGCCAGCAACTGATAAAACTTTAACCCTCTCTGGCCAAACCAAGTAATCTGCACATTTGGCAAATCCAAGTCCCTGTCAATACCTCTCTTTTTTGCAGCTTCGGCAGCCCATTAGATATAGCTGTGGCCCACAATCCATACTCTAAGCATTTTGAAGTGAAGGAGGTTTTTTTTAGACATATTTCATTGGATGCTGTCTGCATGAAAGTGAATAAAATTAGTTAATGTGTTGGATACCTTAGCAAGATGTTTTACTATTGGTTGTTTTTTAAGAAAAGAAATGAAATACAGATATGGATATGCTTTTGAATCTGTGGAGTAAAGTACACCTGCTATATCTTATTTGGAAGCTGCATGTTCCTTCTAGAATGTGCTGTGAACTATTGACCTACTGGTTCCAGTGGGTTGCTAGGTACACTGAGCTAAGACTGTATTCGGGGGAAGAGTGTTAAAGAGACAGTTTATGTTTTTTTAAGTTCAGGAGTTATGACACAATGTAAGTAATGGCAAGTTTTAATTTCCAACTCAGGACTATGTAATAAATTGTTGTGTAGTATTTAAATTTCAGAAAAATTAAGCTAGCTATAGGTTTGAACTCCCGTTTTTTTCACGATTTCGCCACGATCATTGTCAAAACATCTCAAAAACGCGCCGACAGGAACTTTGTTTTGAAAGCGAGGGAAAGAGTTAACAGATGCTAACCATTCACAAGTGGAGATGCAATAGTCTAAAATGAAAGATTTCATTTGCTGCCTTTCTCATAATGATAGGGTAGAAAGTTGAAGAGGTTGCCATTTTAGAGTTGCTTTGTATGAGAGTGGTGTACCACTCTTGTGCTTAGTTTTTACAAATCTTAACAGTGTCAAAACTATCCAGAAAGAGGTAAAGCAACAATATAATCTACAGACTCAGTTCACTAGTATATATATAACTTTGAAATTATTTTAAAAATGTACATTAGAAATGAAGGCGTATGAGCAAGATGGCGCCTGAATAGCTCACCGCGCTGCCCGACACCTGCACCGTGCTTCTCAGTTGATCGGCCATCAGCTATGTGTCCTGGAGTCTGGCCTCTGATCAGAAAGCTGCTGTTCCTTGCACTGGGTGGATGCCGGCGTTTCTCCCGCAGATTCGGATCCGATCCGCGGAGCGGCAGCCCAATTTCATTGGATTATTTCTTGACGGCCACTGGAATTTCCTTCCTTTATTCTGCGGCGCCTGCTGAAGTCAGGCAGGCCTTCCCAAAAAGGACATCACAGAGGAGCAGCATGGCAGCTCGAGGCGCAAGGGGTACTAAGACTTGAACTCTTCCCTCGAACCCCGGAGTTACTGGTATGGCTGCACCGGCGCTGGACTTCGAAAGCAGGGCCAGAGGTAAAAGGGACATTGGAGGAGGTGGAAAGACAGCGGTTCAATGGGTGATTGGGGGGGCTGCACCCAAAGAAGGGGGGCTCTCAACCCTCTATTGCAAATTTGTTTCCTCACTTCTGTTCTATGAGCCTTAAGGTGAGGATAACTGCTGACACTGATAATGTGGGGGTAGCCTCTGAACCAACAACTGAGCTTCTGGATTTCGTGCAGCCACCTGACCTGCCCCCCCACCCTAACCTTGTTCCTGGCCAGGAATTACTCCTGTGCCTTGAACAAGTCAATCAGGTTGCCCAACCCAATGCAGTCGCTACCTCCCAGGTATTGGGGGATCCCAAAGGAATAATCAGTGCGAAAGCTTCAGCCAAAGGTGTGACTGCGGACCTTGTACTTCAAGTTGGGAGGCCCCCGGTGGAACCGGGACAAGGAGAAAACATCCCTACTGCCACAGTAATAGAAAAGGGCATGGCAGCCGGAGGGCAGTATTTACGACCGATTTCCTCCCCAGAGGTGGCGGGGGAACATTTCTTTTTTGTCACTGATGGATCGAACTCCTCGGCCGGTGGGAACTCATCTTCAAGCGATGATGCACAGTCGGACTCAAATTGCAGTCGCATCACGAACGAGGTAGGCACCTCGCAGCGCTGGAGGACTGTATCTAATAAGCTAAAAGGGAAACGGCACGAAAGCCACAGCCAATTAAAATGGGATTATTCTGGCACGCAGATTACCTTTCCTAATGGAGAGGAACCTCCCAGGGCATTGGGTCTACAGAGATAAAAGAAGAACCCTCTTTGTCTGCCATTCTGCTCTCAATCAAGCAATTTCAAGAAGAGGCTCGAGCGGACAATAGTCAAGCAAAGGGTGAGGCCAAAAAACTACAGGGGGGGATAAGGAAACTGAACAAGACGTGCTTAGATATTGCTGAACGTGTCACGATGATCGAAAATTGCACTGAGAGCCTTGAAGCTGAAGTTAGCTCTGCATGACTGATGTCATGTGGAAGTTGGAGGACCAGGAGAACAGGCAGTGCCGGAACAACCTCGGACTTTTGGGGATCCCCGAACGGGTTGAAGGAGACGACCCCGACAGTTTATCGTGAAGTTTCTGAAAGGTTCATTTCCCGATCATCCTAACTGGAACTGGGACTCATAGATACAAAGTGCCCACCGATTTCCTTTTACGATCAAGAAGCAGCATTCTAACGAAGGAGAGAAACCCAGAGTCATCTTGATGTATTTTGGCAACCTTCTGCTAAGACAATTGGTATATGAACACACTCACCCAAACTAAAAAAATGTTTTTGAAGGGGTGTCTTATTTCGCTAAATCAGATTTTAGTCATGCTACTGTCGAACTCAGATGGTGTCTCCACCAGTTGTTTGTCCCTTTCCAACAGCTAGGAGCCCAAAGTTATTTAATGAATCCGGCTAAGCTTAAAATCATTTTAAATGGCTCTTCTCGCAGCTTTACGTCGGAAATTAAGGCCCAGGAATATCTTAATGAAATTAAGTCAAAATCTGGGCATAGACAGCACTCTTAGCAAGAAATTCTCTGATTTTGAAACAGAGGTTTAATATTGTTCCATTTATTGCAGTGGAGAGCAAGGTGGGTGGCGGCAAAAGCTAGAATCTCTCAAATAAATTTGAATCCGGCCATGCTTGGCCTATTGGTTAAACTATGTTGCTTGGCTTACACGGTGGGGTTTGGTGGCGGGGTTCTATTTTGGGCATCCATCATTCAGGTGAGTCCTAATTGCTCAGCTTTTGGGAGATGGGGGTCAGGAGGAGAGGGTGTAGGGGGCTCAGGGGGACAGGAAGTTATGGGAGGGGAGGGAGGCAGATCTAGGGACCCAAACTTTGAAGCATGTTTGTATATGTGCCAAAATGAGGCTTTGTTGTTGTAGAGTGTTTTGAGATTGGCCTATTTTGAGCTCCTGGTTTCTGGTTTCTGGATTTTGGCCTTTGGGTTTTTTTTTCTAGGTTTGTTTTTTTGCTTCTGGTATTTTTTTCGGTCATAAGTGCAATGGAAACCCAGATAAATTAATATGTCGAACTTAGCTTATTTTAGAATTGTCACTCTTAATGTCTGTGGGTTAAACAATTTGTGAAAGAGGCAGAAGGGTTCCCAGGGATTACGATTGCTGGAGGCAGATCTTGTCTGCCTTCAAGAAATACACATTGAAGGGACACAGGCTGGTCTTTTAAACACGCTGGGATATACTTTGATAGGAGGAACCTCACAGAGTGCTCGTGTTAGAGGAGTAGCTATTTTAGCCCGATGAAGTTGTTTTTTCCAAATTATTCAAACTAAGGCAGACCCCCATGGGAGATGGGTTTTAACAGTGTGTAGGCCTTCATCTAAGCCTCCTTTTAACTTATGCTCAATATATGGTAGCAAAGCAGACGACCCGGGGGTAATTAATTGGCTTACAGGGGAGCTGGCACACTGGCCTCTCCCCATTATAATTTGCGGGGACTTGAACATTAATCTACCCTGCGATTGGGCCATGGATAACCAACGGCCCTGTACAGGTCAAAAACCCAAAGTTCTACAGGCTCTGAGGAATCTATTTCACGTTCACGGGCTAATTGATGTATGGTCTCATCTGAGACTGCTCCATTTGGGATACACCTATTATTCCGCCCCTCATCAATCATATGCCCGCCTAGACTACTTCTTAGTATCTGCCTCACTGATCCAGACTATTAATATTGAGCTTATCCCCGATTTATGTCAGATCATAATCCTTTCATTTTAGTGGCAAAGGGGATACTCCTCAGCAAAGAAATCTCTGCCTGGAGCTTTGATAGGGCCTTACTATTTAACAAGGAATATTGTGACCATATGAAAGGCTGGATTCGAGAGTTTCTGCAAAGAAATAATGGTTCCGCTCAAATAGCGGTGGTCTGGGATGCCCTAAAGGCATGTATACAGGGGGAAACGCTCCAGTTTTCACAAAGGAAGAATAAAAGTGAAAAACAACTGATTCAAGAGCTACAAAAGAAAGTAGCAAGCGTAGAAGAAAAACTTATTGGGGCAGTTCGACAAAGGAAGGACATTGAGCCGGCACATTTAGAGGTTGCGCAGCTAGAGTAGCAATTGGTTAAATCTTAGCCGAGAAAGCCACTTCCAAGTGGGCCGCTGCCAGGGAAAAGGTGTATGAATTTAGAGAGCAAATTGGCCACCAGTTAGTCTTGAGAACTAGACAGCACATTACTTATAATGGAATACACTCAATCAGAGACCGGGGTAATCTCCGAGCCAGACAAAATCAGAACAGCTTTCGCCAGTTCTACCAAGCCCTGTATACCGAGAAAGGGGTCAGCACAGTAGCAACTAGACAAAATGCTATTGATAATTTCTTAGATCCAATTTTGATATCAAGTTTGAACCCAGAGGATCGTGAATTTTTAGAAGGTTCCCCCTCTTGGGAGGAGATTGCTACCCCATTAACTAGTTTTCCTGATGGTAAGGCCGTGGGCTCTGAACTTATTCCGGTCTAATTTTATAAAGTATTTATGGATCAAATCAAAGATATGTTTAAAACCCTGCTTGAACAAATTTTTAGAGGCCCCTCCTTCTTCTTGGTCACTGGCCAAAATCATTATTTTCCCAAAAAAAGACAAACCTCTCCAGGAAATGGGCTCCTATCGCCCAATAACCCTAATTAATGGAGACTCCAGATCTGCTCCATAATTCTAGCTTCCCGACTATCGGTTGTAATTTAAAGACTAGTTTCTAGATGGCAACATGGATTCATTCCTAAAAAAAGCACTACTGATCATATAAGGAGATGTATTACATTGTTTGATGCTACACAGGTTACAGGAGACCCGATGGCATTAATCTTGCTTGATGCCGAAAAGGCCTTTGATCGGGTCTCCTGGCTTTTCCTGTGGACTATCATGCAAAGAATGGGGTTAGGGCCCGGTTTTATTTAGGCTGTTAAAGCACTATACATAAATCTTGTGGCTAGTGTTGTGATAAACGGGGTGCAGACAGAGCAATTTGCAATTACACGGGGGACTCACCAAGGCTGCCCCTGCTCCCCTCTGCTCTTTGCAATATATATTGACCCGTTTATCAAGAAGCTAGAAATGAACCAGGGGATCCTTCCAATACATAGGCATGGATTCAACACCAAAATCATGTCGTACGCCGATGATTTAGAGCTTGTGACCCCTGATCCCGCAAAGGTAGTTGAGGCAATTGAACGCGAGGCTCAAAGCTTTGGGGAGGTCTCGGGCTATGCTTTAAACAAGGAAAAAACTCAGATCATCGTTAATGAGAAAATCAAATGTGTTGATCACAGGGTGGTTAGCAAGGCTAGATATCTTAGGGTGAATATTTTGTCCAATATCAATCCGATTGTTGAAGAAAATCTAGCCCCCTTAGTCTCAGAGATGAAGAAGTCATTGCATTGGCTAAACAATTTACATCTCTGTTTAGTGGTCCGGTGCAACGTTTTGAAAATGGTTTTTTTCCGAAGATTTTATGTTTCTTTAGAGCTATCCCTCTCGAATTTACAAACCCAATGTTAAATAAATTTGATAATTTTTTCACAGTTTTTATGGGCCTAGAAGATCTCTAAAGTATTTATCACTCCCTAGGGAGAGAGGTGGATGGACGCTTCCAAATCTAAAACTTTACTATTGGGCCACTATCATGCAGATATGTCCCGTATTGCTGCGGGATCATTCCCAAGCATGCCCAGAAGCTTGGGGTTGTTTGTGGCGGCAATTAGAATATGGATACTTTAAGAGAGTAAGGTTCAAGACTCTTATGGGGACCTATAAGATTTTTACTGCTGTCCACAAACTATTAGGCATTGGAAGACTGAATTACTATACTCCCATTAGAAACAATGAGAAGCTGCCGGATATATTTGGGGGACCTTACTGTGGAACTTGGTTTAAAGCAGGGATCAATACATTGGGAGTTTTCTATTCCTCTGACGGGGTTATGGCTTTTGAAGATCTTAAAATAAAATTTGGCCTTAGTCAAAATGAGTTTTTAAATACTTATCTATTAGGAACTTTTTACAATGTAAGGTAGGTGGGTCTGTGGGGTTTGTCAAATGCAAACTTATGGAGAAATTATCCGAGCCTAATGTACCACGAATTGGGACTATTTATGGTATTCCTAATAGCCTGATGCCCGATGGCCTGAGTAAGATCTCTGGGAAATGGCAGCTGAAATTAGGCATTACGGATAATGCTTTCCTGCAAGCTCTCCATTTTGCACAAAGCGATCTACTCTCGGCTAACTTGCAAGCCCAGTTTTATAAAACGGAAATGGAGGGTTGGTAAAGGTACCAAGTGCCCCGCTGTTTTGAACATGGTGCAGATTCTGTACATATGTTTGCAACTTGTGTGAAGCTTGGTCTTTTGTTGGAAGATATTTTGTTTTTTTTTAAGATAGTTTTATTCCAAGATGTCTGATAACACCTCCTACTATTTTATTGGGAGTACAGGATACTATTGAAAGAAACAAGGGAGGGGCCCTGGTTTTTATTGCTATGGCTATACACAGGCTATGTATCGCCTCGGCATGGCTGGATCACAACCCCCCTTCTTTTCAGCAGTGGTTGGCCCGATTACTCTCAAGTTAGAGTTTGGAAAAAGCAATATACGCCAAGAAGGGTATTCGCGCCCAAAAAAGGGACTGGTTATTTGGGATTCGCCAATCGTCTTGCAATAAGGGGGGGGGGGAATCTTTGTAATTAAACCAGGGGCTCGGGCAAACAAAGCTATATGTACCGTATACTTGATAAAATGAATATTTATATTTGTATATTAATTTTTCCACCTGTGCGAGATCCAAAGATTGTCTCTTGCCCCTAAGCTGCTGCACTCACAATTTGCACCTCGCACTTCGCACAGGTCACTTTATATATCGCTGTTTTTTTCAGATTATCCTGGGATATCTTCTGTGTACTTTTTATCTATATAAAATGCCCCGAGGGAGGACTAGTATTGGTTTAAATTGTATTGTATACGCAGTTGGTTCTTGGCACTTAGCACTTTAGGATTTTGTGTTTTTCATGCACTTCTCTGGACAATCATTTTGTTTCTCTCTAGTTTTTATGAATTTAGCGGTGTATATAAGATGGAGTAATCTACACAAAAGGACTTAGTCCGGATTGTCGTTTACAGTTGTTGATCTGTGTGGGGCCGGGGGGTTTGGGTGGGTGGGTGGGCATGGGAGAAGATGTCAGTTTGTTGATTAATTGTACTCAGTTGTACATGCATTAAAAAATGACAATAAAAAAAAAGAAATGAAGGTGTGTATGGGATTTTCATTAAAAGGAGTATCACAGTGATGTGAAAAAATATGTTAGATGAACTGTATCTATTAGAGGGTATGTCTTTAAGAGGTTTATGGTGAATGTTTTGGATTTGGGGAAGTAAGAGAAAAATGAATTAGTGCCTCTTTGTTTCATTGTGTATTTTATTGAAAAATAATAGCATAGTCTTGTGGAAAGTTGCAATGAGGAACTAAAAATGTTTTAAATGTCTAAACATCATGTGCAGAATAGATACATCTGTTATTTGCATTCTGGGAGTTGTAGTACTTTTAGTAACATTATTAAACAGGAATAGTGTAGTGGCAAATACAAGATGAGAACATGTTGTCTGCCTGTATATGACTTAGAAAGAAGTAATACTTCTTAGGTATGTATTGGGAAGTGTTTGTCAATGTGGTTTTTAACTTATATGACCAGTTTACATATGCTTAGATGGTGAGATATGGTTTTTGTGCTTGCACATAGCTATATATACGGTGGGACTTTTGAATTTACTTAATGATGCAGGGAGGTATATATTTTTTGAAAGATGGCTTGAAGGTGTACATCTATTAAGAAATCACATATATGTTTACATGGTGATCTATGTTCAGTAAGGCTGATGAATGTTTCATGTATATGGTGAGGATAGTGTTTTTCTTTCAAACATGGTTTGTTTAAAATTGAGAAAGATTGCTAGTGCAGAATGCCTCGAGAGTTCTTGTGCTAGCTTCATTTCGAGTGTAACTTTTGTTTGAGATATGCTGAATATAGGTTTTAGAAGCAGAAGAAGTATATGGGAAATGATGTAGCTATGCTATTCGCAAAAGGTTTTGTGCTTTGAAAATTTTCAAAATGTTGTTTTTCCGTTTTAGAAACTTAGGGGCATATTTACGTTCCCTGGCGCATCCCTGCATATCAGCAGGGATGCGCCAGGGAAAATGCGTCACGCAAGTTTACCCTTGCGCCACGTCCGATGCGCCGCATTTACAATGCGGCGCATCGTGGCGCTAGAGATAAGCAGATGCGTGACGCATCTGCCGAGCGGAAGGTTGGCGCAGTGCTGAAGTTGTGTCGCAAGCGCGACGCAACTCCTGCACTGTTCCAACCTTCCCTATCCCTAACATGGTGCGTCAATCCTTACCCCTGCTTGAAGCAGGCGTAAGGATTTGGCGCTACCAGCGTCGGAAAAGTGACTGCGTGAAATCTTGTAGATTTCACTACGTCACTTTTCCGAGCGTTCCTGCGCCGGAACGCCCCCTGCGCCGGTACGCCCACATGAAACCTGACGCAGGTTTCATGTGGCGCAGGGGTTTACTACGTGACGCATCTCCCTAGATGCGTCACGTTGTAAATATAGCGCAACGCGGCGCATGGTTTGCGTCACCGCTGCGTCACATGCGTGACGCAACGGCGGCGCAAAAGTGGCGCAAGGGGCTTGTAAATATGCCCCTTACTGATGCATGTGCACGCTCAGTAACAAAGCAAAGTATGTTTCCAGAGAGCCATGTATGTGATTATATATCAAGTGTGATACCTAGATTTCACTACAGTAAAATGGGTAGTTTGATACTGACAGAAGGAGGTACCAAATGAGTCAGAGATATAGTGACAACTGTTATGTATCTAACAGCAATGAAGGTACTTTCACAGTCAGTCAGGCAGTATTCAGGCACTCATGAAATCACCCAGCCACTACTCAGGCAGTCATCAAATCAGTGATTCACTATCCATGGAGCTATTCAATTACCCAGACACTACACATGTACTCTTACAATCAGGCAGGTAGAAATTATGTAGTCATTGAACTATGCAGGTTCTACCCATACATTCATCTAATCACTTAGGTACATAACTATTGACTTATGTAATTAACAAGGCTGTAACTATGCAATCATAACATTTGCACAGAACCTATGCACCATCTAAACATCCACTTACAACCCATGCAGTCATTGAAATACTGAGGCACACGCGTGCACTGATGAAACACTCAGTCTCTACTCGTGCTCTCATCTAATTACGTAGAGAGTACCTATGTACATACACGCACAGACGCGGACACGGACTCTTCGTTTAGCTGGTGCCAAAATTTCTAATTTATTGATGCAAACGGTGCTGTCTCTGACGCGTTTCGGCCACAACCGGTGGCCTTGATCATATCGTATATATATATATATTGTTAGGCCGTTGGCGTGGGTCTCCCTTCCATTTTTTGCCTTTACCTCCTGTGTTTTGCTGTGTGTTGGACTCCATTTTTGCTGGTCTAGATGCTTTGGGCACTTTGCCACTGCTGTTCAGTGCCAAAGTGCAAGTGGCCAGAGTGCAAGTGCTCCCTTTGTGAATTATTGTTATGGATTAGTGATTCCATGATTGGCTTGTTTGATTTACTTGTAAGACCCTAGTACAGTGCACTATGTGTGCACAGGGCCTGTAAATCAAATGCTGCTGGTGGGCTTGCAGCACTGATTGTGCCACCCACAGAAGCAGCTTGTAAAATGTGACTCAGGCCTGCCATTGTAGAGCCTGTGTGCAGTCTGGGACTGCCATGTCGACTTGGCAAGTGCACACACTTTCCAGTCCCTAAACCTTCCCTTTTCTACATGTTAGTCACCCCTAAGGTACCCCTGTGGGCAGGGTGCATTGTATGTGAAAGGTAGGACATGCCCTGATGTGTGTGGCATGTCCTGATAGTGAAATACTGGCAAGTTTGTTTTTCACTATTGCAAGGCTGTCTGTTCCCATAGGCCAGAAACGGGAGTTTGTTTATAACATCTTATAAACATTACTGACCCTGGGAACAAGATAGGAAAATAAAGTTTAGTATGCCTGAACTCAGAATGTTAAAATACATCTTTTAGTGAGGGTGATTTTTACATTCTGTGTTTGAAAATACCACTTTTAGAAAGTAGGTATTTTCTTGCCTAACCATCCAGTGTGCCTCTGCTAGGTTTGTATTTTGCATGTCTGGCTTTTGGATGACAGGGGCTGGAGAAGGGCAGTGGCTCCAGATGTCTGATGAGTCAGGGCTGGGCTGCATTTAAAGTAGGGGGAGGAGATTTCCTTTTCACCTGAATGGGCCTGGTCTGCCTTCAACAATGCTGTCTCCACCTCCTGCCAGGAAGTTGCACCAGTGAGGACAGAACTGGTTTTGGCTGGGTACAGACACTCTCTGCCTTCAGAGAACAAAGGATGTTGGTGTATAAAAAGAGGGGCCCAGACCCCAGACTTTTAGATCACTTCTGGGGAATCAAGAGGAACCTTTGCCAAGGAGAAGAGCCGGATAAGCTGAGGAGGAATACTGCCCCTGTGCTGTTTGCTGTTTAGGGTTGGCCTGCAGTGGCTACTTGCTGCCAAGGAAAGGAGAAAAGGACTTTGCTGTTTGCTTTGCCACCTGCTTGAAGAAGAAGATCTCCAAGGGCTTGATACTGAGCTTGCCTCCTGTTCTGAAGTCACAGGAACACAAAGACTTCATCCCTTCTATCTCTCTGCATCTGGAACTGCTGTTTCAGCTGTTACAGAAGGAAATTGCAACACAGACGCTGGGGAGCGACGCCTTAACCTGCATCCAAGCTGTGGGCACCACTCGTGAAGAGCACAACACACCGCCCCGACTTGCACTGTAGGCCCGACGCCTGCTGACGCAGTGCCGCATCGATTCCGAAGCCGTCATCGAGGCCGATGCCGGCACCGGAGCCGAGGACACCACTCGTGACGTCCACGACGCACCGTCCTAACTCACACCGCAGCCCCGACTTCATCGACGTCAGTTGCTTCATCAATGCGGAACCGATCCTCGACGTGGGTGACTCCCAAATCCATTGACATCGCACCGTCATAAGGAACCGACTCCTCGCCGCCATTCGTGATGTCACCTCCCCGACACAGTAAGTAACCGACGTCTCTCCTCCTCTGCGCTGCAGTACGGAACAGCGGCATCACCTCCCCTGGGGTCGTAAGGAACCGATGCCACAGGCGCCAATGAAGGATCACCTACCCGGCGCCGTGCACCGTCTTTGCTTTCATCAATTTCAGGTACTGCTCTTTGTGGGTCTGCTTGACTCCGGGCCCAACGCCGTGCACCTCGCGGTCGGCCTCGTACTTTGGGATTTTCATCTGTCACGACGTCGTAATCATCCAGGTGGAGTTATTTGTTGCTAGGAACTTGATTTCAGTGAATAACCTATTTTTAAGGATACTTTTGATATTGTATTGTGGATATTTGTCGTTTGGTCTTGTTTTGGTTTAGATAAAGACTACTTATTTTTCTAAACAGGTGTGGTGTCCATTTGTAGTGTTTTCACTGTGTTACTGTATGTTTTCACAAATGCTTTACACACTGCCTCTGAGATAAGCCTGTCTGCTTGTTCCAAGCTACCAAGGGGGTGAGCAGGGTTTATTTTAGGAGTGTATCCCCCTTACCCTGACTAGAAGCAAGGGTCCCTATTTGGACAAAGGTACCTACCTCTGCCAACTAGAGACCCCCATTTCTAACATTGGTGGTCAGCGGTGAGTATCCTGGACTTGCATTTGTGATTTACATACAGTGATTGGGGCACACTACTAGTGAGTGCAAACCATTACACAACCACATACATTTTGGTAGAGTTTTTCCTTGGAATTTTTTGCATCTTGAGAACTGCTAATTTTCACCATGAGTAAACCAGCATCCATTTAATCTGTGGATATTGAATTTGAAGAGGAAAGGGTTGATACTTACACTTTGCCACAACTTAAGGCCATCTGCAAAAAATTAAAAAGTTCAGTGAGAGGCCTCACCAGAAAGGAGGAGTTCCAAAAGGCACTGAGGGCCTGGTTGTAAGCAAGGAATGCCAGTGGGCAGACCGAGGAGCCTATGGTGGAAGGGGAACATTTAGAAGGGCAGCAGGATGGGCTAGTGGTCATAACTGGAGGGGGTGTGCCTCCCAGGGAAGGCAGCAGTGTATCTTCAAGGGGACTGTCTCCAGAAGAGTTGGATGACAGGGAGAATAGCAGAGTGCATGAAATGGAGTTCGCTAAACTCAAGCTGGGGAGCCAGGGAGACTTAGAGAATAAGAGGTTGGAGTTGGTGAGCAAGAAATTGGCCATGGAGGAAAAGAAGATGCTTTTGGATCATGAGAGAGTGTTGAGGGAGCTAGAGCTGAAAGCGAAGAGCCTAGAGATCACTCCCTCTGGTGGCAGCACACCATCAGTGCCTGGGGAAGGAAAGGTATACATTCTCAAAGATGTGATCAAAGATTTCATGAAACATGAGGACATTGGGCAGTGGTTTAAGGCGTATGAGATAGCCATGAAGTCCCACAGGGTCCCTGAGAGAGATTGGGGAGTGGGGTTGTGGGGCCGCTTCATAGGTGAAGGGAGGGAAACCTTACTAGCTTTGACCACTGAGGATCAGATGTCCTATGCCCCCATGAAGGAAGCCTTGATAGTCAGGTATGGGTTGACCCCAGAGCTTTATAGGCAGAAATTTAGGAACTGCAAGAAGCTGGAGTCAAGTACTTGGGTGGAGTATGTATCTTACTTTTGCAGAGCACTGGATGGATGGGTAAAGGGTAGCAAGGTAACTGACTTGCAGGGGCTCTATGATTTGGTTGCATGGTAGCACTTGTCCAGTAGTTGTTTTCCAGAGCTACGCCAGCACCTGATTGATAGTAAGCTGACTGACCCCAGGAAGCTTGCTGTGGAGGTGGACCGCTGGGTCAGTGCCAGGGTCCACAAAGGTCTTGTGGGAGACTCCGCCAAGGGTGGGCAGGGTCCCCAGCAGAAGAGTGGGGGGGACAAAGGTAAACAAAAGGAGTTCCAAAAAAGGCCCCAAAGTGATCCCCAAGGGAACAAAGGTAAGGGTTCCCAGCCTCCCACTGAAAAGAAACCATGGGTCCGACCACGTAAGCCTGTGCAGAAGGGTCCCAAGACCTGTTTTAGTTGTGGTCAGGTGGGCCACTTCCGGGGGGATCCTAAGTGTCCCAAACCGGCTACCACCGCACCCACTGGTGCACCGCCCCGGGAACTGGCTAGTGTAGCCTTGGGGGAGGAGTCGGATGCCCAAGGTGGGTGGGGTTCTGCAGAGATGTCCCTGGTCTCTTTATGTTATGTTATATGGTATTTGTAAAGCATCATGGTACTGAGCAAGTTGCTAAGAGACAGGATGGCTGAGACCAGGAAAAGAGAATTTAGATAAGTGCTTTACATAGCGTATCAGGTGCCGTAAAAATCCAGGTTTTCAGAGCTTTCCTGAAGAGAGTTTCTGATTGGATGAAACGTAGGTGGTTAGGCAGTTGGTTCCAGGCTTTTGTCCCTAGAACTGCAATTGATTTCCCCCCTTTTGAGACGTATCTGAAAACAGGGGGTTTTAGTAGATTAGCATTCGAAGATCTGAGGGTACGGCATGGCAGATAGCGTATAAACCTAGGCCGTAGATAGTGTGGGCCTGAGGAAAGAAAAATTCGGAAGGTAATAATGAGGATCTTGAACAAGATTCTTTTATGGATAGGTAGCCAATGCAAAGCCTTTAGAGCGGCAGATGCTGATGAGTGCCTGGGCCATTTTAGGACTAGTCGGGCTGCAGCGTGCTGTACCATCTGCAGCTTGTGTAGGACCGACTTATTGGCTCCTGCATAAAGGCTGTTGCAATAGTCCACTGTCTGTCTTGCCATACAAGGAAGTAAGTCAAAGAACTTTTTAAGTGACTTTATTAGATGGAAACAGGTTCCAGCTACTGCTAGGGATTGATGGTGAAAGGATAGTGCTGAGTCAAACTTGACCCCCAGTTATCTGGCTACTGTTACTGTATGAAGGGGGTGGAATGCCAGAGGGCCACCATAAGCTAGGGGAAAAGATGTTCTCTTTCCCAATTGGCATAATTTCAGTTTTTTTGGAGTTGCATTTTAAGTGGTTAGTTTTCATCCAGCGGAAGACAGCTGTAAGACATTGTCGGAGATTTTCTTCCGTCAGTGTGGTATTTTTATCTAAGACTAAAATTAGCTGCGTATCGTCCACGTAGGAGATAGTCACAATGTTAAAGGATGATATCAAACTAATCAGAGGGGACATATAACCATTAAAGAGTGCAGGACTGAGGATAGACCCTTGTGGAACCCCGTAAAGCAGAGGTTTCTCTGCTGACTGATAGGAGACAGTGAGATGGTCCCAAGGACTTATCTGCCTGATAACACTAAAAAATACAGGCAGGGGGTGACCATCAATGGCCATAATGTGGAGGCTCTGAGAGACACCGGAGCCAGTGTGACAGCTGTCAGCTGTCGGCTGGTGCCTGAAGAGCAGGTGGTCCCCAACGCATTCTACCCAGTAGTTGCCGCTGACAATTCAGAGTGCCTCTGCAAAGTGGCACAGGTTCCCTTTGAGTGGGGGGGTCTCAGGTACCTTGAGAGTAGCTGTGAGGCCAGCCATGCCTGTTGACTGTCTGCTAGGCAATGATTTGGAGAGCTCCCCTTGGGCAAAGGTGAAGCGGAGGTCTCATTTAGAGGTGTTGGGTCTGCCTGAGTGGGCATGTGTGACCACTCGGTCAATAGCAGCCGGTAAGGGCATTCAAGAGAACCTGGAGCCTGAAAGAGTGGCCCAGGTGCCTGCGGGAAGAGAAGAGGCTGGGGGCATGGGAAAACAGCCCCCGAAGTTCCCACGGTCCAGGAGAAGGTAGACCCTGAGGGTGATGCCCTGGAGCCTACAGGGGAACAAGTAGCTGAACTGGGGGACCTGCCTGAGCTGACCCATTGGCAGCAAGAAGGAGGACCCACCAGGGAGGAGTTCTGCCAGGAGCAGCAGACGTGCCCTTCTCTCATTGGTATGCGGCAGCAGGCTGCAAACCAGGCAGCAGGTGATCAGTCCGGATCACATTGGATTTACTGGGAGAATGGTCTCTTGTATAGCGAGCCTAAGGTTGCTGAGCCTGGGTCAGCTCGTGTGCTGGTGGTACCCCAGTGCTTCAGAGCCTTCCTACTGGGTCTGGCTCATGATGTGCTTTTGGCAGGGCATTTTGGGCAAGACAAGACATTTGAGAGGCTTGTCACCCACTTTTACTTGTCCCAAATGTGCCAGCATTCTGATGCTCACTGTAGGTCTTGCCAGACTTGCCAGGCAAGTGATAAGAGTGGGAGGAAGTGTAAGGCTCCTCTCCAACCTTTCCCTGTGGTCAGCACCCCCTTTGAGAGGGTGGGCATTGACATTGTGGGGCCTCTGAATCCCAAGACAGCTATGGGCAACAGGTTCATCCTGGTCTTGGTGGACCATGCCACCTGGTACCTGGAAGCCATCCCTCTCCGGACTGTGACGGCCCCCGTGGTGGGTCGTGCATTGATGGGGATATTTTCCCGTGTGGGGTTCCCCAGAGAGGTGGTGTCCGACTGTGGTACCAACTTCATATCGAAGTATATGAAGTCCCTGTGGCAGGAGTGCGGTGTAACTTATAAGTTCACCACTCCTTACCATTGCCACGGTAGTGGGCTGGTTGAGAGATTCAACTGGACCCTAAAAGGCATGATTATGGGTCTTGGTGAACCCATAAGGCGTAAGTGGGACTTCCTCTTACCATGCCTGCTGTTTGCTTACAGAGAGGTGCCCCAGAAGTCCTTAGGGTTCAGTCCCTTTGAGCTGCTGTACGGCCATCCTGTAAGAGGACCTCTGAGTCTGGTGAAAGAAGGCTGGGAGAAAGCTCCCAGTAAACCTCCCCAGGATGTATATAGCTACATGCTGGCCTTCAGAAACCAGACTAAGCGCTTCAGGCAACTCACTCAGGCGAACCTGGAAGTCAGCCAGGAAGAAATGAAATGCTGGTATGATCAGAATGCCACTCTGATCGAGTTTCAACCTGGACAGAAGTTTTGGGTCATGGCCCCCGTGAAGCCTTGTGCGATCCAGGATAAGTGGACCGGGCCATTTGAGGTGGTGGAGCGCAAGAGCAACGTCACCTACTTGGTGGACTTGCAGTCTCCCAGGAACCCTTTGCGGGTCCTGCATGTGAACTGCCTGAAGCCCCACTTGGAGAGGTCCGAAGTGGGCATGCTCCTAGCAACAGATGCTTAGATGGAAAAAGAGACTAAGCCTCTTCCTGACCTCCTGTCTGCAAAGGAGCAAGATGGGTCAGTGGACGGTGTGAACCTCTCTACCGCCCTGACCCCTGAGCAGCAGAGTGACTGTCGCCAACTGTTGGGACAGTTTTCTGACCTGTTCTCCCTGACACCCGGTGTCACTCAGTGGTGCGTCCATGATGTGGACACTGGGGACAGTCTTCCAGTAAAACATAAGATTTACAGAGTGACTGACAGGGTCAGAGCTTGCATCAAGGAGGAGATCTCCAAGATGTTAGCACTAGGGGTGATTGAGCCCTCAGACAGCCCTTGGGCCAGCCCAGTGGTTTTGGTCCCAAAGGCTGCCGCACCCAGTGCCACGCCAGAACTCCGGTTCTGTGTTGACTACCAAGGGCTCAATTCAGTCACCAGGACTGACGCGCACCCCATCCCCAGAGCTGATGAGCTCATCGATCGGTTGGGGGCTGCCAGGTACCTCAGTAAGTTTGACTTAACATCTGTGTACTGGCAGATCGCCTTGACTGATGGGGCAAGAGAGAGGTCAGCATTCCCCACACCAGATGGGCACTACCAATTCCGGGTGATGCCCTTTGGGATGAAGAATGCCCCTGCCACCTTTCAGAGGTTGGTCAACCAGGTGTTAGTTGGGCTGAAGGATTTCAGTGCCGCCTACCTGGACGACATAGCAGTGTTCGGTGCCACTTGGGAGGAACATCTGCACCACCTCTGGGAAGTGTTGAAGGCGCTGCGGAGGGCAGGCCTCACGATCAAGACGAGTAGGTGCCAGATTGGGCAGGGTTCAGTGGTGTACTTGGGACACCAGGTGGGGAGCGGCCAGGTGGCGCCCCTACAGCCCAAGTTTGATACCATTCTGGCTTGGGAACCCCCCAAGACTCAGACAGAGGTGAGAGCCTTTTTAGTACTCACCGGGTATTACAGGAGATTTGTCAAGGGGTATGGCACCAGTGTTGCCCCCTTGACAGTGCTGACTTCCAGGAAGCAGCCCAAGAAGGTGAATTGGTCTGACGCCTGCCAGAAGGCTTTTAATGCCTTGAAATCTGCCATTTGCACAGCGCCTGTGCTTAAGGCACCCAACTTCTCCCAAGAGTTCATTGTGCAGACAGATGCTTCAGAGCATGGTGTGGGGGCTGTGCTCTCACAGCTAAATGAGGAGGGCCTAGACCAACCTGTAGCCTTCTTTAGTAGGAGATTACTTCCACGGGAACAGAGGTGGAGTGCGATTGAGCGTGAGGCATTTGCTGTGGTCTGGGCGCTGAAGAAGCTGAGACCATACTTGTTTGGGACTCACTTCCGGGTTCAGACAGACCACAGGCCCCTCAGATGGTTGATGCAAATGAGGGGTGAGAAGCCGAAGCTGTTGAGGTGGTCCATTTCCCTACAGGGGATGGACTTTACGGTGGAACACCGCCCTGGTACAGAACCCGCCAATGCTGATGGTCTGTCCAGATTTTTCCACCTTGGTGAAGAAAACTCCCAGGGGGGTGGGTAGTTCTCCCCACATTTCAGCTGGAGGGGACACGTGTTAGACCTGGCACCATTGGCGTGGATCTCCCTTCCATTTTTTGCCTTTACCTCCTTTGTTTTGCTGTGTGTTGGACTCCATTTTTGCTGGTCTAGACTCTTTGGGCACTTTGCCACTGCTGTTCAGTGCCAAAGTGCAAGTGCTCCCTTTGTGAATTATTGTTATGGATTAGTGATTCAATGATTGGCTTGTTTGATTTACTAGTCAGACCCTAGTACAGTGCACTATGTGTGCCCTGGGCCTGTAAATCAAATGCTGCTGGTGGGCTTGTAGAACTGATTGTGCCACCCACAGAAGCAGCTTGTAAAATGTGACTCAGGCCTGCCATTGCAGAGCCTGTGTGCAGTCTGGGACTGCCATGTCAACTTGGCAAGTGCAGACACTTGCCAGTCCCTAAACCTTCCCTTTTCTACATGTTAGTCACCCCTAAGGTAGGCCCAAGGTACCACTGTGGGAAGGGTGCATTGTATGTGAAAGGTAGGACATGCCCTGATGTGTGTGGCATGTCCTGATAGTGAAATACTGCCAATTTCGTTTTTCACTATTGCAAGGCTGTCTGTTCCCATAGGCCAGAATGGGGAGTTTCTTTACACCATCTTATAAACATAACTGACCCTGGGAACAAGATGGGAAAATAAAGTTTAGTATGCATGAACTCAGAATGTTAAAATACATCTTTTAGTGAGGGTGATTTTTACATTCTGTATTTGAAAATACCACTTTTAGAAAGTAGGTATTTTCTTGCCTAACCATCCAGTGTGCGTCTGCTAGGTTTGTGTATCGCATGTCTGGCTTTTGGATGACAGGGGCAGGAGAAGGGCAGTGGCCCCAGAAGTCTGATGAGTCAGGGCTGGGCTGAATAGACCTGGGCTGCATTTAAATTAGGGGGAGGAGATTTCCTTTTCACCTGAATGGGCCTGGTCTGCCTTCAACAATGCTGTCTCCACCTCCTGCCAGGAAGTTGCACCAGTGAGGACAGAACTGGTTTTGGCTGGGTACTGACACTCTCTGCCTTCAGAGAACAAAGGATTTTGGTGTATAAAAAGAGGGGCCCAGACCCCAGACTTTTAGATCACTTCTGGGGAATCAAGAGGAACCTTTGCCAAGGAGAAGAGCCAGATAAGCTGAGGAGGAATACTGCCCTTGTGCTGTTTGCTGTTTGGGGTTGGCCTGCAGTGGCTACTTGCTGCCAAGGAAAGGAGAAAAGGACTTTTGCTGTTTGCTTTGCCATCTGCTTGAAGAAGAAGATCTTCAAGGGATTGAAACTGAGCTTACCTCCTGTTCTGAAGTCTCAGGAACACAAAGACTTCATCCCTTCTGTCTCTCTTCATCTGGAACTGCTGTTTCAGCTGCTACAGAAGGAAATTGCAACACCGACGCCGGTGAGCGACGCCGTAACCTGCATCGAAGCCGTGGGCACCACTCGTGAAGAGCACGACACACCGCCCAGACTTGCACCGTAGGCCCGACGCCTGCTGACGCCGTGCCGCATCGACTCCGAAGCCGTCATTGAGGCCGCTGCCTGCACCGGAGCCGAGGACACCGCTCGTGACGTCCACGACGCACCGCACCGACTCGCACCGCAGTCCCGACTTCATCGACGTCAGGTGCTTCATCAACGCGGAACCGATCCTCGACGTGGGTGACTCCTGAATCCATCGACATCGCACCGTCGTAAGGAACCGAAGCCTCGCCGCCATTCGTGACGTCACCTCCCTGACACAGTAAGGAACCGACGTCTCACCTCCCCTGAGCTGCAGTAAGGAACAGAGGCATCACCTCCCCTGGGGTCGTAAGGAACCAATGGCGCAGGTGTCAATGAAGCATCACATCCCCGACGCCGTGCACCTTCTTTGCTTTCATCAATTTCAGGTACTGTTCTTTGTGGGTCTGCTTGACTCCGGGCCCGATGTTGCGCACCTCGCGGTTGGCGCCGTACTTTGGGATTTTCATCTGTCACGACATCGTAACCATACAGGTGGAGTTATTTATTGCTAGGAACTATGGGCCTCTAGGCCCATAGGAATGAATGGGAAGCCATTCCTTATTTGCGACTCGCAATTTGCGAGTCGCAATTAAGGAATATGTAGAAATCACTAATATTTTAGCGAAACCTACATGCATAGGCAATCGCGATTCCATAATTGCGATTCCTTAATAATCGCAATTATGGAATCGCAATTGCCTACAATGATGCATGTGCCCCTTGAAGTCTAACTTGTTTTTGAATTTTTGCGAATTGTTTTAAAACTCAAATCATAGAAATTGTTTAGGCCAGGTGTCCACAGCTTCCAATAATGACTTAGTGGTGCCCCAGATTCCAGTAATGAGTTAATGGGGGTCCACAGAAGTCAAAAGGTTAAGAACCGCTGGTGTAGGCCATTTGATAATTTTTTCCTATGCTCACTTTGTTAGTTCGCCCAGGAATTGCTAAATAATTTATGCTGTTCATTAGCAGAATCGCCAGTGCGTTCAAAGTAACTTACAGATGTTATCAGTGTTGAAAGTTTTGATAAAATAATTGTTCGCGATTGGAGATTTTAGAGCTTCACTTCGGTGCTTTGAAGAATGGATTTGCCATTCGTTCGGGTGGTTTATCAGTCGGAGGGCTGTGAACACACCGATGTGTAACTGAATGTCATGCCAAAGGCATCTCCATCACAGCTGCCATGTTTGCAGAAGAGCCACATTTCATTAGCTTTGCAGCTTGGTGCCTGACCATACTCAAACGGAAAGTTTACTTCCAACTGCTCAGACCAAGCAGGCGCAGCGAGTCTGCTTTGCTGCTTTCTATCTCTTCAGCAAATGTGTCATTTTGAAAGCCACTGAGTCAGCCAGGGCTGGCCGAACCACATTATTTCTTTAAAGTCATCCATCTAGCAGGTTGAAAGTGACTGGCATTGTGCCAATTATGTCTGCACGTTGGGTTTATTTAAAGCTTTGAACTACTTTCGCTGTTAAGCGAACATTGTGTGTTGTTCATTAAAATATATCCGGACTGTGCTCACTGCTGTGCTGAAAGATGCAAAACACTCTCAACCAGACATGCAGTGACTGCGGACAAGTGAAAACAATAATTCAAACTATTTATTTGTCTTTTTTATTCAAATTATTTTTCTTTCTTTCATTCTATTATGTTCACAAATGCTGAACTATAAATACCGTTCTGAACTTTTTGTACACAAAGCAAATAAGGACTATGGCCCATGAGCCACGCAAGGGGGCGCAAGGGCGACGCAAAACTGTGGTGAGATTCATCAAGCCACGCGAGGGGGTGCAACGGTTACGCAAAAACGTGCTGAGATTTATCAACAAACAATAAGTATCCTGCCCAAAAATGGAACTAAGGTTTAATGTGGTAAGAACTCACTTTGTCCATCCTTTCCTCTCCTGTTCCCTCGGGGGGAGGGGAGGTTGGTCGATGCTGCGATGATGCCATGCATTTGCTGTATACATTGATATCTCTATTTACTGCTGGTCACATGTTTCTTTCTGTTTTCACAAAATCAATAAAATTGATTATCAAAAAAAAGGTTTAATGTGTAGGCACAGCTCTCGATCAGAGGGATGGTAATATGCTTCTACCACTATTGGGAGCAATACCTCTTTGTATAGTAACCCTCACACACTCCAGTAGTGTCATGCTTCATCATCGTGTTCACCCTGGCTCCTAAAGGCCAGGGTGGGCTCAACCGTATTTCAGGGAGCACTTATGACAAAAGGCCAGGGGGGTTAAAGATTAAAAATCCACCACACACTCCAGGTATCCCTTTAATATGGAGAGATGGTGGATGTTAAAATAACAAGAGTAGGGTGTTCCCAGGATACAATGGTCCTATGACACTAGATCAATGGCAACATGTTTCAGCCAGTGAACGGCCCTATGGGTCCACAGCTTTCTTCAGGGCACAACTCAATGATAAATCCCTCCCTGGAATTATCAGCACAATACGTCAGTTTAAAGACTATTTAAACAACAAGAAACGCCGTATGGATATACTTATCCCTGAAGAGGCGTTCACTCTCAAGTTTGTCCAACCTGAAGGGAGACAGAACATAACACAAAACATTTGTTTGTATACCACAGACTGAAAGATAAAAAAATGTGCCTTATGCAGTGCGCAGCTCCTCTTAGCCTAGTTAGTTGGGGTGCACCACTGTGCTATTACTTGTGCCGTAATTTCTGCAGTGTACATCATAGTTTATGTACAACCACATAGTGTCACTATAAATCCGCGGAACGGTGTATTTCTGGGAGGTGCTCAGTACATTCTTCTCAACCCAGCATGCAAATGTGACCCCATTGGGGTTATCGTAAGTGAGAGTAATTTTCACGTCATCCATTTAAAAAAAAAAAATATATATATATATATATATATATTATCTACTGGCGGTCGCCAGTAGATAGTTATAGTTAGGACCTATTTTCCATAGGAAATCCGCAACATTCTATTTGAAATAACTCTTGCGTCGGTTGGCGAATCTTCGCGAAATTTTCAAACTTTGTGGCCCGCTCCAGTCCGCTCCTATCCTGAAAGTCTCGGGGTGATTCGTCAAGCGGGGGCCGAGAAGAAAGGGGGGTCCCAAAACGTGTTTTCCCCATTCATTTTCCCATAGGAAACTTTAGCCACGGCTACAGCTCGAACTGCTGAACGGAATTACACCAAATATGGCAAAGAGGTAGTTCTTGGTTCAGAAAGAACCCTTTTGTTAAATGGTGTAAATCCGTTCAGTAGTTCCTGAGAAAATCAAAAGGAAAATCACATATATATCTATGGCCGCGTCGGATTCGCGCACCCTGAGCGCACCCTGCGCGCACCGTCCCGATCACGAGCTGCATGCTAATTGGCTGTCAACACTCCAAATCAGGAAGTGTTGGCAGCCATTTATGCCTCGGTAGAACCGAGGCACAGAAACAAGTGCGCAAAACGCACAAAGGGGGCAGGGTAGAAACCCCTGACCCCTAGGTCTGCTCAGGGGGTCCCACAAGGACCCCTGGGCAGAAAAAGCACTTTTCTTTTTTTTAAACGGCGGGATGCGCTTAGGGTGCGCGGATCCCGCCGATAAAAAAACACAAGAAACAAGTGCGCAAACGCACAAAGGGGCAGGGTAGAAACACCCTGACCCCCTAGGTCTGCTCAGGGGGTCCCACAAGGACCCCCTGGGCAGAAAAAAGCATTTTTAAAAATATATATATATTTTTTTCTAAACGATCGTGCCGCAGGCCCCGCCCCCTTCCTTTACCACTTTGCAAACGCACGGGCGCGTTTGCAGAGGGGGAACGAATTCCCCTTGAATACTGGGGGTCCCTGGGGGCCAACTAGCCCAGCAGGAACCTCCAGTATGCGCCACGGGGCTGTGTTGCAGAGAGGTGTACAGAGGCCACGCCCCTTTTTACACCTCTCTGCAACGCAGCTCTGTGGCGCTTTTTGGAGGTACATGGTGGGCTAGTTGGACTCCAGGGACCCTCAGGATTCAAGGGGACTTAATTCCCCAACTTAAAACGCGCCACGGGGCGCGTTTGCACAGTGGTGAAGGGAGGGGGCGGGGCTTCAGGTGACATGTGTGCAAACAGGCCCCGTTGCGCGTTTTAAGATGGGAAATTAAATCCCCTTCAATCCTGAGGGTCCCTGGGGGCCCACTAGCCCACCAGGTACGTCCAGAAAGCGCCACAGAGATGTGTTGCAGAGAGGTGCAAAAAGGGGCGTGGCCTCTGAACACCTCTCTGCAACGCAGCTCTCTGGCGCATACTGGAGGTATCTGGTGGGCTACTTGGCCCCTAGGGACCCTCGGGATTGAGAAGGATTTAATTCCCCATCTTAAAACGCGCCACGGGGCCTGTTTGCAGACATGTCACCTGAAGCCCCGCCCCCTCCCTTCACCACTGTGCAAATATTCCTCTAAAATCAGCCGAACTACGAATTCTGATTTACTCACCTGTTATCAGGAGAGAACACAGTGCTGCATCTTTTAGCCCAGCACTGACCTTGAAACGTAATTCTAACCATACTTACCAGTAACTTGAATTTCCTTCCATAGGCTAACATTGACTGGTTTCACTTGAAAATTCTTCTAAGTGTGGAGTTTTGGAACTTTATAATATTCCTCTAAAATCAGCCAAACTACGAATTCCGATTTACTCACCTGTTATCAGGAGAGACCTCAGTGTTGCATCTTTAAGCCCAGTACTGATCCTGAAAAGTAATTCTAACCGTATTTACCAGTAACTTGTATTTCCTTCCATAGGAATCCATTGTCTGGTTTTCAGCAGAAAAGTTTCAAAGTGTCGATTTTCACAAACTACAAATATTCCTTAAAAATCGCCTGTATGACTTAAACGCATTCTTTCAACTGTTTACAGGAGATGCACCAGTGCTGGATCCAGGATCCACCACTGAGTAAGAAAAAGTAACGATAACACTACTTACCTGCTAAGTGAATTTCCTCCCATAGGATAACATTGGTGATTCTATGTGAAAAAGTTTCTAAGTGTCAACTTTTAAAATACAATAATATTCCTTAAAAATCACTACTGTAACCAAAACGCTTTTACTCAACTGTTTACAGGAGATGTCGCAGGACTGAATCTAGGATCCAGTCCTGTGGTTAGAAAAGTAATCCATAAAGTAACTAATTGCATTTAACTAGAAATTCACATTGAGCTCAATGTTGCATTGTGTTTGAAATTGTGTTGCCCATTGCAACAACTGTAACTACTGTACTTAAAAGTCTATTGCCTATTTGCAAAGTATTTAAACTAAAGTAATTCATTCTGAGAAAGTATATTTTGTAATGTAATGTATAATGTAATTACAATGTAATTTAAAAAATAAAATATCTAAAAATAAATAGTTTAAAAAAATGTAGTAAATCAGTATCAAAAAAATAAATATAACAATTAATACATTTAAAAATTGTCATTTACAAAACCTTTGAAATTCACTGAAAAAAACCATAGGTTTCAGACATGTTATAGTTAGGAATTAGCATTTAAAAAACCTTTGAAATTCACTGAAAAAACCATAGGTTTCAGGCACGTTATAGTTAGAAATTAGCATTTAAAAAACCTTACAAATTCACTGAAAAAACCATAGGTTTTAGGGACAGTTATAGTTAGTTGGACATTGCACTCGTACAAAACCCGTGAAATTCCCCCGTCATAGTTAGTTCAGGTAACTATAACTCGCGCCCCGCAATGCACTGCTGATGACGTCACATATTACATCACTCATGACATGGTCAGTGACATCACTGATGACATCACTGATGACATCTCAAATGACATCACTGATGACATCACTGATGACATCATCCATGTGATAATTTGATGCATCTTCTCACACCCTAATATAACTTTTGATACACCCACTGTAAATTACAAACTGCCATTGTCAAAACCATAGACACTCCAACACCAATTACTATATACACACTCACTGATTCTTAGGTCTACACACACACATCTACTCACTCACCCGTACAGTCATTCATACTTATAGTCACTCAGTACAGGACTATTATATGCACTCATACACCTATATAAACACTCACACACCGCCACTCATCCATAGAGGTACTCACACACCTAGTCAGTCATGCAAAAAATTAAGCACACACCCATTTACTCACCTATACAGTTATACACACACCAGCTCACTTACTCATACAAATACTAGCACATTCTTATGCACTTATACAATCTCTGATACAAGCACACACTCATCCATACAGTCACTCTCACAATCACACACTCTCGCTTATAGCTATTTATATACTCCAACACACCTATATACTGCCTTTCACATATGTAGTTACTCACACATGTACCACAGGGACATACATTCACTCACTAACACACTCTTACACACACATACCCACCCATACAGTCTATCACAGATGCACTCTTGAAACCATCCACCCAGTGAATCCCCCACTCACACATCTATGCACAGAGTCGCACACATCCCACCCACACAAACACTCAGGCACCCATACAGATACTCAGACAACCAATCAATAACTCATATAGACACTCATGTAGCTATTCACAAACCCATGCAGCCACTTACACAGCAACAGACAGACGGATACAGACATTCACCCAGTTTAGTCACTAACCCATGCACTCAGTAAGATACGTTTAATCACTCACTTATAGAGTTAGTCACGCACCTACTAAATCATCCTTTCAGACACTTATACACCCACTCATTCTTCAATACGCCTTTCCCTATATATATTAAACATATTTAAACTTTACAGAAACACACAGTCACTGGATGATGTCATCAGTGATGTCATTTGAGACGTCATCAGTGATGTCATCAGTGATGTCATCAGTGATGTCACTGACCATGTCATGAGTGATGTAATATGTGACGTCATCAGCAGTGCATTGCGGGGGCGCGAGTTATAGTTACCTGAACTAACTATAACGGGGGAATTTCACGGGTTTTGTACGAGTGCAATGTCCAACTAACTATAACTGTCCCTAAAACCTATGGTTTTTTCAGTGAATATATATATATGTAAAGGTAAACCAGCATTTCGGCATAGTATGTGAATACATGCGGAAAAATAGTGCAACGTTACGTGAGGTGTAGAGGTCCAGCCCAACGTGTGAAATTAAGTAGATGAATTAGAGAATGCGTTCTCTTACCAGAATTCGGCGGACTGCACACTTCTCACGAGTGCAGAGTAGCACGGGGTGGTCCTATAGTCAAACACTAGGGGAGAACCGCCATATGAGGCGTCATTATATAAATAATGTCCTGGAACTGTGGACGTGAATGTCCCTGACAGAAAACATCGTTCCGTTAAACTAAGTGAATTCACAAGAGAAAAACAGACTTACGTCGTCAAGGATCCCGACCCCGAGGTGTGACCTAATCGGTTCTGCACCTCCTGGCATGAGTACTGGCGTGCAGGAACCGTGGTCATTTTAAAGGAAGTACGGGATCGGAAAACGCCAAACAGGTGATAATCCTGTACCATCGGCGCTTGTGTACTACGTCATGTCCGGAAGTCTAGAGAGTGGACTACCAAACTCTCATGGAATAGTGGGAAATGTAGTATTTAGCTCATATCAGGGTGTGTTGTTTAACTATGTAAAACTTTCTTCGCTCTGAAGGTACAGATAGTGGACTACCAAACTCCCATGGTTTTATGGGAAATGTTGTTTTTAAGCTCATTTGCGGGCGTGTTAACTCTAAATCTCTATTCCCTCTGATAATTCCACTAGTGGACTGCCAAAACCTCATGGTGTAGATGGACTTTTCCTACGTGCACTTATAGATGTATATTAAAACAGGTGTTAAGCAAGGATACATCAAATTAAATACTGTCGGACAACATGTGAAGCAGCCTGGCGTTGTGATGTTCATGTCAGGATGTAACATCTCCGCAGTCAATAATAATTACAAATAAAGGGACTTAAGAAAACATGGGGGTCATTACGATGTAGGGCGGATCGCCACCGCCCGCATGGCGGTGGCGATCCGCCCTACATTTCCCTCCGCCCGCCACCCATTTCCCCTGCCATATTAGTATGGCGGGGGGGACCCCGGCGGACGGAGAGACCGTCCGCTGGTTTTCCGCCGGTCGACCAGTCGACCGGGCGGAAAAGGGGCTACATATGGTGGCGGTGTCTGCTAGACACCGCCATCCATATTAGCATGGGTGCGGGAAGCAGCCTTTCCGTGGCTGCGATGCCGCCACGAAAAGGCATGCAGAGTTTGCTGTTGGGGGCCCCCAGGGTTTTGGGGGGGTGGGGGGTGCACATGGGGGGTACCTATGGTACCCCCCTACATTGTCATGGACAAGGTGGCAGGCACCGCGCGGTGCTTGTCACCTTGTGCATGACAATGCACACAGTGCATTCCCAGCATTGTGGCGGGCGGTGCTGTGTGCACCGCCCACCACAATGCTGGGAATGGAGGATGCCACCGCCACGGTGGCATCCTAATCGCTGGTGCGGGACCGCCGCACCACTGGCGGCCGGTCCCAGCACCGCTAGGGTGGCGGGCGGACAAAAGTCCGCCCGCCATCCTAATAGGCCCCATAGTGTTTAGCTCATATCAGGGCGTGTAGTTTAGCTTCGCACAACTTTATTCCCCCAATAATCTGAATTCCTCCACTGGGATAGTTATAGTGCTCAAAGGGTCTCATATCCTCGACAGCTTGCCCCACGGGATGGAGTCGTTTAACCCGTGTTCATGGGTTTTAAGAGTGTAAACCCATCTCTGTTCCTTCAGTAACAGTCTCCTAGGTAGGTCAAGACCCCCTTCACTCTTTCAATGACTGTCCAAATCAGAGCGTTATCTGTGTGTTGATGTTCTACATAGTGTGATGTAAGTTTCGTGGCACTAATCTTTCTGCGTATGGTACTCCTGTGCTCGCTAATACGGACTTTGACCTTCCTTATTGTCATTCCAATATAGCGTTCTCCACATGGACAGGTAATCATATATATACAGTTGTTTGTATTACTATTGGTGTGTGTGCGTTGCTTCCACTGCCGTGGGAGTCCCAAGTTGATGTGGGATGTATGAGTTGTAAACTGGCAGACAATGCACGCACCGCAGGGAAAATGGCCTCTCACCTGAGGAGCATTCCATAGTGTCATTTGTCTCTCAGGTTTCTGTTGGTATGTGTCTGTGTGGACTAAGGAATTCCTAAGGTTCCTATTCTTTCTGAAGATTTATCAAGCCACGCATTGCCCTGCATGGCTTGATAAATTTAGAGTAACGCAAATCGCTGCATACATTACTCTGCGGAAGGGAGGCGTGTCACTTTGGCGCATTTCCAGAATTACCATTAGTGGGAGTCCAGGGAAGCTGTTTGGACAAAAATATTGAGTTTTAAATATCGAGAGGTATCGGAAAACAATATTGTGATACAAAAATATTGTGATGCAGAAATATTGTTGACAAGAATATCGATTTTTTTAGCTAAGTAACATCATTTTCAAGAATATCCTTCTTCTTTTTAATATCGTTGTCAATAATATAGTTGTAAAAAATATCTTTTTTAAAATATCTTTGTGTTTTAGTTAATATATTAATTGTATATGTTAAATACTATTTGTATAATTGTTGACAATATTTTTAAATACAGTTTGTAAATTTAAATGATTCATAATTTTTTGTTTAATTGCTAATAGTAATAAATAGGGCCTAATTGCGATGTCTGTCCGCCCCAACACCGTTGTGGAAAGAAACCGCCCAACCTTTGGTGGGCAGTTCTGATGCAGTATTACGATGCGATTAATCTCCATTTGTCAATAGAAACTTGTGAGGCGGGCAAAAAAGGCTTGACAAATGGAGCTTTTAAACATCCCTGCACCATGTGGCAGGCACCTCACTGTGCCAGCCACACGGTGCCAGGGATGTTTATGGGGGCACTATATGTGCCCCCAAGGCCACATTGCAGAGGGCCAGGGGATAAGGGGGCTCTGTTAGGGGCCCCTAATGTCACTTTCCGGCATCCTTTCCATGTCAGAAAGGCAGAAATGGAATGGCTGTCAGAAACTGACATCATAATGCCGACGGGGGAGCCGCCGTCATTAAGGGTTTATGCAGTCTGTCCGACGCACCGTCAGAACCACATCGGAATCCCCCCGCAGGTTTCACTCCGACCACCATCATCCTAATCCGGCGGTTGGACTGTAACCCTACCGTGTCGGGAGGAAAGCCTCCAACCACTGGTCAGAGGTTTTCCACCCGACATCGTAATTAGGCCCATAGTGTTGTAGGACATTCTGGGGTTTGTAGAGGTATAGTGTGGGAAGTTAATTCAAGTGATAATTAACCATTGATTTATTATTCATTATTTAATTGATTATTAATATGTAAATTTGTGTAGTTATATGTTTTAAGTTATGCATTAGGTGCGGATTGCTGCGTTTGTAGGGGTATAGTGTGAGAAAATTATTAAGACATAATTATTGATTAATTATTTATTCATTTATTATAAATTATGTTATTAGTTATGTAAGTTGTGTAATCATTATATTTTTTCAGTTATATATTAGATGCTGGTTGTTGGGTTTGTATGGATACTTGGTGGGAAGTTCATTAAGTAATAATTGATTAATAATTAATTAATAATTTTTTATGAATTATTTAATTGATTGTTAATTATGTAAATTGTGTCATAATTATATTTTTTATTCCAGAATTTCATCCCTTCCATCGGAATCAAAGATGAGGTGTCACACCAACTCCTTGCAAGAATGTATTGCACGAAGAATGACGTGTTTCAGCTACACTGTAGCATTTGTCAAGTTAGAGAACACGTAACCGCTAACATTAAAAAGCGAAAGCTCAGCATAGACATGGAAGACATACTTTATTTCCAACAGGGAATCCGACTCAAATTGTGCACATGATTTATACATTAATTTCAATAGAGACGTCATGAGTAATGTGTATTTTCTAGTCAATATATCATGACTATAAAATAAACATACAATAGCTGGATAATGAAAAGCAGTCATGATTAATCAACATAGAAATTAAACCAAAATACCCCTCATTCCCACTATGCAGAGCCATGGGAATGCATCAAAATATTAGAATACTCTCATAAATCCATGAAATCAAGGGCAGTACAAATTATCTTCTGTAAAGTAAAAAAAAAGTGTAATATTCCGGTTCATAGACAAAGTAATGGGACTCAGCATTACTTGATCACGCTACCCATAATAGATGCAAAATGGCGTCCTAAAAGATCAAAACCACATATTGGGATATCATGCTTAATAATCGATCAAACAATATATTGATGGGGTATTCAACCTCAGGTGATATCCCCTAGGTGTAATAGCCCTTGTATGCATGCTCATAGTTCCTGCTGGATCTAAAAAGACACTGTTAATGAACTAGGTGTAGACCACATGATTCTCAAAGTATATATATATATATTTGAAGTGTGAAAAAAAGGAATTAATGTGAAACAATATAAAAAAAATCCTATAAACACCTTCTAACTCAAGTGAATATTTGTGTGAGAAAGGCAACGTACAATCCTGGACAGGTACCAAGGGCATTGTAGAATAACATTAGGCATGATGTCCAAAGTAAGGGGGGCATCAAATCTAAGTGATGCAAGCAAGTACAGGTACTGCCGGTGCATAACTAAAAGATTAAAGTCCATGCGGCAACTGGCCATTACAAATAGGTCCTTCAAGGGATGAAGAAATTCTCAGCATAATTAAGTATATCGCATATAAATCCCCCAAGAGGCCCATGGAAGCTAGTATAATGGGAGGCTAAATCAATCAGTTCAGGAAAAGAAAGTGCAGTGCAGGTGTAATGAAGGGAACAAAATAAAAGTACAGAAAAACAGCTCAAAGAGTCAGATCACACGCTGTCTAAATCAGAAGGGTGTGTGTAGGAAAACCAGGACCACAAGGTACCATATGAATGGCTAATTCTTCAGCACAATTTAATTCATAAGGAAATTAGGAATTAAGCTGGATTATTTATTGTGGTTCCAAGATACTCAGGGATTTCTCACGGTCACCTCCTCTTGTGGTTTTCATAATTCTTCCAATGACCATGTATCTCAATAGGCTATTGTTGTTATGTTTCAAGTATAAGTGCGTGCTACAGGATAATTATGGTCATTGTTCTTAATGGCAGAGAGGCTCAAGGATCCTCATCTTTACTTGTAATTTAGTACTGCTCACGTATTGTAAATCGCAGGGATATGTTAGAACATACACCATGTAAAAGAATTTAGTTATGTTCATATGTTTCCCTGTAGGTAGTCTGCATGATTGCTACTGTTCTTACATGCTTTGCACAAATCACACCTGTCGAAGGCAAATGGGAGAGCCAGTCAAGAAGATTTGTTAGTTGTGTGACTATGAACCTCCGTGGCCCTTATGGATTTGGGCTTTCTGTAAATGATGCCTGCCTGATTTTTTTTGCCTATCACTGGATCAGCTTTTAAGATGTTCTAATGTTTCTTCATGAGGTCCCTGATTTTGTACGAACGTTTGTTGTACGTGGTAATGAACCAGGGGGAGATGGTCCCTGTGTGCACCTCATTTTTTACTTTGGATTTGTCCCTGAAAAGGGCCTATTCTTGCCTGACCCCCTTGATTTTGATTTGGGCTTGTTTGAGAATTTTGGTGGGATAACCTCTTTGGGTGAGCCCTTTGATAATGTTACTTTGTTCCTAGGTAAAACCATCATCATCACTACAGTTATGTCTTGCTTTTAAGAGCTCCCCATAGGGGATGTTCCCTTTCAATGAGTTGGGATGGTGGGTTTTAGCATGTAATACACTACTCCCTGTTGTCTCCTTTCTGTGTAATGAAGTGATCAATTTGTTACCTTTCACTTGAATGGAAATGTCCAGATATTCACAGCAAATCTCACTCGTTTTGTGGGTGAATGACCGGTTCAAGTTATTCTGTTCGAGTGTCTAAATAAACTCAGTAGCCAGCTCAGTGTCCTCATCCCAAATTATAAATAGATCATCAATGTATCCAATCCAGATGGGTATGTGCTGAGCGTATCCCTCGTTAGGTTCCGTCCAGACCACCTGCTGTTCTAAAAAATTGTGTTTTTTGATTATGTTTATGTGTTTTTTTCATATATTAATTTTATATGTTAAATATTGTTTGTATAATTATTTAAATATAGTATGTAATTTTAAGTGGTTTATCATTTTTAATTTAATTGCTAATACTAATTTATAGTGTTGTAGCAGGTTCTGAGGTTTGTAGGGGTATAGGGTGGGAAGTTGATTAAGTAGTATTTCATTATTAATTTATTATTCATTATTTAATTGATCATTTATTATGTAAATCGTGTAGTAATATGTTTTTAGCTTTATATTAGGTGTGGTGTTCTGCATTTGCAGGGGTATAGGGGGGGAAGTTAATTAAGTAATAATAACTGATTAATTTATTATTAATTTATTATGAAGTATGTCATTATTTATGTAAATTGTGTAATCGTTATATTTTTTAGGTTATATATTTGGTGTGGGTTTTGGGTTTGTAGGGGTACATGGTGGGAAGTTAAGTAAGTAATAATTGATGAATAATTAATAATTGATTTATTAAGAATTATTTAGTTGATTTTTATGCAAATGGTGTCATGATTATATTTTTTAAGTTACATATTAGGTATGGGTTGAGGGTTTGTAGGGGTATAGGGTAGGAAGTTAATTAAGCATTAATTAATTAACAATTATTAATAATGTATTATGAATTATTTTATTGATTATTAATTAGGTAAATTGTGTAATAATTATATTTTGTAAGTTATAGATTAGTTGCAAGATTTTGTGTTTGTTAGGGGCATAGGTTGGGAAGTAATTAAAGTAATAAACACTTAGGGGCCGATTACGATTTTGCTCGGAATGCCCTCGGCCGACTCGGTCCCGTAGAGCTTTCCGAGGGACTCGTGTTCCGAGGCTCCGAGCGACCGAGTAAGATGCAATTGAGCGCTGATGGACTCGGGTCGCTCGGAGTCCCATTGAAGTCTATGGGAGCCTGTTGTACATAGCGTACATAGGCTCCCATAGAGAATAAAGGTAGGTCACAGAAAAGGCCCCCCCCTGTCACGGGACGCCTCAGTGCCGGCCACCCAGCGCATGCATGTGTAGGGGGACCCTTGGGTCCTCCCCAGTGACCGAGTCATAGGGCTACACGTGAAAGGGGGCCTGCTATGGCCCCCCGAAGTCCGCTTCCCAACACTGTCTCGAGTCAGAGGCTCCGACTCGATCCGGCTGCTCGACGCGCGCATCGTACTTGGTCGCTCGGAAATCAGCGCCATTGCACTGTGCGCGTTGGCTATGTTGGAGTCATCCGGAGGGCCACGCTGTCGGGTATGAGTCGCTCGGAGCACGAGGCTATATTCACATCGTACTTGCTCGCTTGTACAGGGGTACGAGTCATCCTAAAATCATGCGTACGACTCGGACTTGCTCCTGACAGATGCCGTCAGGAGCCCTTCCGAGCGAGATCGTAATCGGCCTCTTTATAGTTAACTATTCATTTATTAATAACTATTCAATTGATTATTAAATATGTAAATTTTGTTAAAATATATTAAAATAAATAAATGTAAGTGTTGGGTGCTATGTGTGTTGGAGTATAGTGTGGGAACTTAACTAAATAATACATTAATAAACTATTTTAATTCATAATTAAATTTTGCATGTTTTAATAATAATGTACATTGTTTTATTGTTTTATTTTTGCATATAGTTTTCCTACTAAAACTTTTATATTTCTGGTGAACTAATAGGGTTATTAAACTATGTTATGTATTTGGAGTACTTTCCCTACTGCTGAACAGACTGGAGTGGGAATAGAAAATATTACCCCTCTGGAGTCCAACACTTTCCCTACTGTTGCACAGACTGGAGTGGTAATAGTAAATGTAACTCCTCTGAGGTCCAACACTTTCCCTACTGTTGCATAAAATGGAGTGGGAATAGTAAATCAGCCCACTCCAATGTCCCACGCTTTCTCTAAAGTTGCAGAGACTGACATGGGAATAATAAATTTGATCTCTCTGAAGTCCAACACGTTCTCTACTGTTGCACAGATCGGAGTAAGAATAGTAAATTTAACCCCATCAAAATCCCACTCTTTCCTTACTGTTGCACAGACTGGAGGGGCAATAGTAAATGTTACCCCTCTGGAGTCTAATGCTTTTCCTACTGTTGGAAAGACTGGAGTGGGCATAGTAAATTTAACCCTTCTGAATTCCATTGCTTTCCCTACTGTTGCATAGACTGAAGTGGGAATAGTAAATCAAACCTCTTCCGAAGTCCAACCTTTTCCCTACTGTTGCACAGACTGCATTGGGAATAGCAAATTTTGCCCCTCCGAATTTCAACGCTTTCCCTACTGTTGTGCAGACTGGAATGGGAATAGTAAATCTTAGCCCTCCAAAGTCCAATGCTTTCCGTACTGCTGCGAAGGCAGGAGTGGAAATAGTAAATTTTACCCCTCTAAATTCCAATGCTTTTCCAACTGTTGCACAGATTGGAGTGGGAATAGTAAATGTAAGCTTTAGGAAGATTAGCGTTTTCCCTACTGTTGCACATATTGGAGTGGCAATAGTACATTTTACCCGTCCGAAGTTCAATACTTTTTCTACTGCTGTACAGACTGGAGTGGGAATAGTACATTTTACTCCTCCGATGTCCAACTCTTTCACTACTGTTGCACAGAGTGGAGTAGTAATAGTGTATCTTTTATTTTTTTATTTAAATACTTATTTGTAATATTGTTTAAAAATTATCAATTCTTATTTGTTTGTTTAATTTTATGATTTGTTTAATATGTATAATGTTTTTTTAAAAAAAATTATATTTACTTAATTAGTTAATTTATTTTAAAGGAATTGTACTTGTGTTTTAATATTTGTTATGTTTCATTTAAATATATATAAATATATATACTTTTATAGTGGTAAATGAAAAATAAATTATTTAAAAGATTAATATAAATAAATAAAAAAAATAATAGTGTTAAGTTATATATATAAAAACATATATATATAAAAACATATATATATATTATCTACTGGCGGTCGCCAGTAGATAGTTATAGTTAGGGCCTATTTTCCATAGGAAATCTGCAACATTCTATTTGAAATAACTTTGGCGCCGGTTGACGAATCTTCGCGAAATTTTCAAACTTTGTGGCCCGCTCCGGTCCGCTCCTATCCTGAAAGTCTCGGGGTGATTCGTCAAGTGGGGGCCGAGAAAAAAGGGGGGTCCCAAAACGTGTTTTCCCCATGCAATTTTCCATAGGAAACTTTAGACACGGCTACAGCCCGAACTGCTGAACGGAATTACACCAAATTTGGCAAAGAGGTAGTTCTTGGTTCAGAAAGAACCCTTTTTGTTAAATGGTATAAATCCGTTCAGTAGTTGCTGAGAAAATCAAAAGTAAAAACACATATATATCTATGGCCGCGGAGGATCCGCGCACCCTCCCGATCACGAGCTGTATGCTAATTGGCTGTCAACACCCCAAACCAGGAAGTGTTGGCAGCCATCTTGTGACTCGGTAGAACCGAGTCACAAGAAAACAGTAAAAACAATCGTGCAAAACGCAAAAAGGGGGCAGGGTAGAAACACCCTGACCCCCTAGGCCTGGTCAGGGGGTCCTACAAGGACCCCCAGGGCCCAAAAATTATTATTATTATTTTTTTTAAATCGGCAAAAACGCGCTGGGTGCGCGTATCCTGCCGATAAAAAAAAAAAAACGTGGTTAATTGGCCTTCGGGTGGGCCAAGTCCCGGGGGCATGTGGGGGTTTATTAAATAACATGGGGGGGCCTCTAAGGCCCCCTAAGCCCCGGGGACCACCACCCCCGGGGCTTATAAAAATAATGGTGGCGGGGGGCCGTGTGCCCCCCCGCAGCCCCGGGGACCGCCACCCCCCGGGGCTTCTTTTTTTTTATTTTTAAATTGCCTGTGTGGGGGGGCTCGAGCCCCCCCACACGCCCCAGGGACCGCCACCTCCCCGGGGCACTAAATAATAAAATGTGGGGGTCCGATTAGGACCCCCGAGCCCCGGGGACCACCACCTACCCGGGGCTGTGCACAGGATGGGAGGGGGGTCGCGCGGCCCCCCTCCTGGAGCCCTTGATGGCCCTGGGGACCGCCACCCCCCAGGGCCGGCTCCTGCAGTGTCCCGGGGTGCCTACCCCCGGGACACTGTAGTTTGCTATGACAGGACGGGAGCCTCGCAGCTCCCGCCCTGTCATTTCAAACTGCTTTGGATATTGGAGCGAGAGCAGGGAAACCTGCTCTCGCTTCCAATATCCAAAGCACATTGCTTTCCACACGGGGAGCTGCATGTTAGCAGCTCCCCATGTGGAAAAGCAATGCCGGCTCCCGCAGGAGGCGGGGAGCCGGCATGATCCGTGGGGAGTTGGGGTCCCCCACGGACCCCAAAGGATAGGGCCAGCCCCGGGGGATGGGGTCCCCGGGGCAAGTAGTGGCCCGGGAGTGGGGCCACGCGGCCCCCCTCCCCAAAAATAATTAAAAAAATAAATAAAGGCCGGCCCCGGGGGATGGGGGCCCCGGGGCCAATAGAGGCCTTAGAAGGGGGGCCACGCAGCCCCCCTCCTCCAAAAATAAGTTTAAAAAAGTGGCCATGCCCCGGGGGATGGGGTCCCTGGGGCCGGAATTGGCCACAGGAGGGGGGCCACGTGGCCCCCTTCCCGTACAGTATTTTTTTTTTTTTTTTTTTTTAAAGGCATCAGGCCCTAGGAGATGGGGTCCCCAGGGCCCCAAAAAGTAAAAAAAGAAGGGGGGCCACACAGCCCCCCTTCAAAAAAACTAAAAAGAAAGAAAAAGACGCGATTGAGCGTCAGCCCCCGCCCCCTCCCTTAACCACTCTGCAAACATGCCCTGTGGCGCGTTTTAAATTGGGGAAATAATTCCCATTCAATACTGGGGGTCCCTGGGGGTCAACTAGCCCACCAGGTACCTCCTGTAAGCGCCACAGGGCTGGGTTGCAGAGAGGTGGTCCAGGCCACGTCCCTTTTTACACCTCTCTGCAACGCAGCTCTGTGGCGCTTACTGGAGGTACCTGGTGGGATAGTTGGACCCCAGGGACCCTCAGGATTCAAGGGGACTTAATCCCCCAACTTAAAACGCTCCACGGGGCGCGTTTGCACAGTGGTGAAGGGAGGGTGCGGGGCCTGAGGTGACATGTGTGCAAACAGGCCCCGTGGCGCGTTTTAAGATGGGGAATTAAATCCCCTTCAACCCTGAGGGTCCCTGGGGGCCAACTAGCCCACCAGGTACATCCAGAAAGCGCCACAGAGCTGCGTTGCAGAGAGGTGCAAAAAGGGGCATGGCCTCTGAACACCTCTCTGCAACACAGCTCTCTGGCGCATACTGGAGGTTTCTGGTGGGCTAGTTGGCCCCTAGGGACCCTCGGGATTGAGCAGGAATTAATTCTCCAACTTAAAACGCGCCACAGGGCGTGTTTGCAGACATGTCACCTCAGGCCCCACCCCCTTCCTTCACCATTGTGCAAATATTCCTCTAAAATCAGCCGAACTACGAATTCCGATTTACTCACCTGTTATCAGGAGAGACCTCAGTGCTGCATCTTTGAGCCCAGTACTGATCCTGAAAAGTAATTCTAACCGTACTTACCAGTAACTTGAATTTCCTTCCATAGGCTAACATTGACTGGTTTCACTTGGAAATTCTTCTAAGTGTGGAGTTTTGGAACTTTATAATATTCCTCTAAAATCAGCAGAACTACGAATTCCGATTTACTCACCTATTATCAGGAGAGACCTCAGTGCTGCATCTTTGAGTCCAGTACTGATCCTGAAAGGTAATTTTAACCGTACTTACCAGTAACTTGAATTTCCTTCCATAGGATATCATTGCCTGCTTTTTGCTGAAAAAGTTTGTGTGTCGATTTTTGAAACATACAAATATTCCTCTAAAATCAGCAGAACTACGAATTCCGATTTACTCACCTGTTATCAGGAGAGACCTCAGTGCTGCATCTTTGAGCCCAGTACTGATCCTGAAAAGTAATTCTAACCGTACTTACCAGTAACTTGAATTTCCTTCCATAGGCTAACATTGACTGGTTTCACTTGGAAATTCTTCTAAGTGTGGAGTTTTGGAACTTTATAATATTCCTCTAAAATCAGCCGAACTACGAATTCCGATTAACTCACCTGTTATCAGGAGAGACCTCAGTGCTGCATCTTTGAGCCTAGTACTGATCCTGAAAAGTAATTCTAACCATACTTACCAGTAACTTGAATTTCCTTCCATAGGCTAAAATTGACTGGTTTCACTTGGAAATTCTACTAAGTGTGGAGTTTTGGAACTTTATAATATTCCTCTAAAATCAGCCAAACTACGAATTCCGATTTACTCACCTGTTATCAGGAGAGAACCCAGTGCTGCATCTTTTAGCCCAGCACTGACCCTGAAAAGTAATTCTAACCGTACTTACCAGTAACTTGTATTTCCTTCCATAGGAATCCATTGTCTGGCTATCAGCAGAAAATGTTCAAAGTGTCGATTTTCACAAACTAGAAATATTCTATAAAAATCGCCTGTATGACTTAAACGCATTCTTTCAACTGTTTACAGGAGATGCACCAGTGCTGGATCCAGGATCCACCACTGAGTAAGAAAAAGTAACGATAACACTACTTTCCTGCTAAGTGAATTTCCTCCCATAAGATAACATTGGTGATTCTATGTGAAAAAGTTTCTAAGTGTCAACTTTTAAAATACAATAATATTCCTTAAAAATCACTACTGTAACCAAAACGCTTTTACTCAACTGTTTACAGGAGATGTCCCAGGACTGAATCTAGGATCCGGCCCTGTGGTTAGAAAAGTAATCCATAAAGTAACTAATTGCATTTAACTAGAAATTCACATTGAGCTCAATGTTGCATTGTGTTTGAAATTGTGTTGCCCATTGCAACAACTGTAACTACTGTACTTAAAAGTCTATTGCCTATTTGCAAAGTATTTAAACTAAAGTAATTCATTCTGAGAAAGTATATTTTGTAATGTAATGTATAATGTAATTACAATGTAATTTAAAAAATAAAATATCTAAAAATAAATAGTTTAAAAAAATGTAGTAAATCAGTATCAAAAAAATAAATATAACAATTAATACATTTAAAAATTGTCATTTACAAAACCTTTGAAATTCACTGGAAAAAACCATAGGTTTCAGACATGTTATAGTTAGGAATTAGCATTTAAAAAACCTTTGAAATTCACTGAAAAAACGATAGGTTTCAGGCACGTTATAGTTAGAAATTAGCATTTAAAAAACCTTACAAATTCACTGAAAAAACCATAGGTTTTAGGGACAGTTATAGTTAGTTGGACATTGCACTCGTACAAAACCCGTGAAATTCCCCCGTTATAGTTTGTTCAGCTAACTATAACTCGCGCCCCCGCAATGCACTGCTGATGACGTCACATATTACATCACTCATGACATGGTCAGTGACATCACTGATGACATCACTGATGACATCTCAAATGACATCACTGATGACATCACTGATGACATCATCCGCGTGATAATCTGATGCACCTCCTCACACCCTAATATAACCTTTGATACACCCACTCTAAATTACAGACTGCCATTCGCAAAACCATAGACACTACAACACCAATAACTACATACCCACTCACTGATTCTTAGGTCTACACACACATCCACTCACTCACCCGTACAGTCACTCATACTTACGGTCACTCAGTACAGGACTATCATATGCACTCATACACCTACATAGACACTCACACACCGCCACTCATCCATAGAGGTACTCACACACCTAGTCAGTCATGCAAATAATTAATCACACTGCCATTTACTCACCTATACAGTTATACACACACCAGCTCACTTACTCATATAAATACTAGCACATTCTTACGCTCTTATACGATCACTGATACAAGTACACACTCATCCATACAGCCACTCTCACAATCACACACTCTCACTTAAAGCCATTTATATACTCCAACACACATATATACTGCCTTTCTCATATGTAGTTACTCACACATGTACCACTGAGATATACATTCACTCACTAACACACCCATACACACACTCACCCACCCATACAGTCCATCACAGATGCACTCTTGAAACCATGCACCCAGTGAATCACCCACTCACACATCTATGCACAGAGTCACACACACCCCACCCACACAAACACTCAGGCACCCATACAGATACTCAGACAACCAATCAATAACTCATATAGACACTCATGTAGCTATTCACAAACCCATGCAGCCGCTTACACAGCAACAGACAGACGGATACAGACATTCACACAGTTTAGTCACTAACCCATGCATTCAGTAAGATACGTTTAATCACTCACTTATAGAGTTAGTCACGCACCTAGTAAATCATCCATTCAGACACTTATACACCCACTCATTCTTCAATACGCCTTTCCCTATATATATTAAACATATTTAAACTTTACAGAAACACACAGTCACTGGATGATGTCATCAGTGATGTCATTTGAGATGTCATCAGTGATGTCATCAGTGATGTCACTGAGCATGTCATGAGTGATGTAATATGTGACGTCATCAGCAGTGCATTGTGGGGGCGCGAGTTATAGTTAGCTGAACTAACTATAACGGGGGAATTTCACGGGTTTTGTACGAGTGCAATGTCCAACTAACTATAACTGTCCCTAAAACCTATGGTTTTTTCAGTGAATATATATATATATATATATATATATGGAAAGGGATTTTCCGTGTTTTCCCTCGATTGTGCACATCGAAGTCCCAGAGGGTCACAGAAAGGCAGCACTCTCGTCAGCAAATCAAGGCAAGTTAAAGTTGTTCACCTTTTTTTTATTTTTATTTTTTCTCCATTTGATTTATATATAAAGCATGCAAAGTGCCAAGTGCAACAGGGAACAAAAAGACGACCTACGCGTTTCGGCCAGAGGCCTTCGTCCGGGTCATGTGATAACAAGTGTGGGGTGTTTAAAAAGAGGTTGGTTTGACCCGCCCTCATTTACAAAAAACAGAATCCAAAATTAAAAGCATATTTTTAAGGGAACAGAGATTCAAGTGTTCGAAATGGAATAGAAAAAATGGTTTTTTAAACTTAATGACATCATCTATAGGCTTGTAAAGTACTTACAATGAAATGCTCTTACCTAGTGCGAGTCATAGAAAGTTTAAATTTGCAAAGATAGTTAATTCATATTGCAATAACAATTACGTGAGCCCAACTATTATATCACTCTCATAACATGTCCATATAAAATATAAACAATCAATATTGGCCTGATCAGTGATTAAGCAGAAAAATACAACAATGCACAATTCATTGTAGAAAGGTTGAAATCACATTAAAGATGTAAAATTATCTAAGTCTGGTAAAGTACCAACATAGAGGAGGAGTGCAGATTTGCCAAATCATGGTATATTTCCTAAATTTGAGGAAAGAAAGTCATGAAACTTGGTGAAGTACCCCAATATATCTATATATATATATTATATTATTCAAAATATTTTCATTTAGGCAATGTACCTGAATAGAATTGAGATAGGATGTTTGTGGCAGGCAAAATGCAAACAAATGAATGGGTTGTTGTCAAAGTATTAGCTTAATAGATCAGTTTAATTACATATTGGAAAACTGTAACAGGCATGGCACTCACTAGTTTCACTGTATTTTAGATATATCAATTTAATTCGTTCTATTCACAAAATCACTTATTTAAAATTCACGATAAAAATGCAAAAGACTACATCTACCAGAATGCCTAGCGCTGTAGAGAACAGGATGTGACATAATGTCAGGTGATCAGTTTAAATGAAGCAGCAATTGCAGCGTTGGTTACCCGTGAGCAAGGTCTGAGGGCAGACTGAAACGCGTAGGGGTTCTTTATTGGTTGGAGAATGTTGCCGCTTTAATAAAATCTAAGAGCGTGCAAAAATACCCGTGAGTGCGAGTGGTTCTTTCCTCAAAAGGGAATCCTTGGTGATATATATATATATATATATATATATATATATGCATATGTGTGTGGTTTTATATGAGTTTATATTTATATATTTTTAAACATTCTTTCAAAATATTTATTTTACATTATATTAATATTATCCATTAAAATATTTAAGATTCACTATTTTATACTATATCTACAATGATAATCAATATTTTTGTATTGTTTTTAACAATATTAGTGTAAATGATATTTTTGTTCCGATATTTTTGTGCTTACTATTATAAGCATAGGCAGAGGATATTTCCTTATCAATATTTTTTACACAATATTTGTGTCTTGATTTTTGTTGTTCCAATATTTTGTCAGACACCCCCTGGGAATGCGTCAAAATGCTATGCCTCCCCAGGTGAGGCATAACAAGGAGAAATATTGTTAGTTCACCGTGTTTTTTCCTCTTTTTACTTGTGCTGCATTCTTCAGCACACATAGAAAGAGGAAAATGCCTCTCAGGGTTGTTTTTTGTGCAAGATGGTTTCTCTTCCTGCACAAAAACAATCCTGCCTACAACACAGGTACCCTTGAACCATGACGCAAGGGTGCCTGCTCTGAAGCTAGGCTGCTAAAAGTGCACCAGTGCTTGGAAAGGACAGGAATGCGCCTTATAGTGGTAAATATGGCACATTCCTTCCCTTTCCCTTTTCCTTAGCGCAGCAAGATAACCTGCTGCATTGTGCGGAATTAAAAAATTATAAAAGCTGGGCCTGCGTATTTATTATAAGTAATGTAAAGATACTGATTTCCGAAAAAAAAAATGAATATAAAAATATATTTTCTGTTAGTTGACAGCTATAATATACAGGGAATAAGAAGATGTACTATGTTTGTAATAGTTCTAGAGGTGTATTACTATCTGCATGTTACATGTTATTTGCATGTGATATTTTACAGCGAGCAACAACAATATGTTGGCTACTGGTACCAACAGATAGATTGCAACAGATAGAGTGCAACTGTGCTAGTGGCAGCAGTGCACACTTACTGAGTCTTAGTGCCACCAATTGTGGCAAACAGGTAAGTGCATCCAGCTTAAAGGTCACATGCTGCAGGTCATCACAGCCACATGCTTAGCATCAGTCAGCATAGAGAAAAACAGCAGTGTATGCACAAGTGGCAAGGTTTGTTGGTGTCTCCCCAACTGTAATGCTTGATTGAGGTAGCGTAAGAAATTGGGTTGCTGGTTGAGGGAGTTGACCACAGTTCCTGTCAGGGTAAAGTCACAAGCAACTTTAAATTAACCTGTGCTTGACCCTCTGGTAGTTTGGCACAAAGCAGTCACGCCTAACTTAGAAGCAATGTGTAAAGTGTTTATGCAGCATTCAAATAGTAATAAAGTAAAAACACAATACAAGAAAAATCCCAAACCTAGTTCGAAACAAAGAGTAAGCTTCAAGTAATAAAATGACACCAAAATGACAAGAATTCAATCAGTGGAACTGGAACGTGCTCCGACCGAGCCCTAGATATCCATAATCATCCTGCTGTGAACTCAAGCACAAAAATGACTGCCTCCACTTACTGGGTTTGAGGAATGGCTGTGGCTGCTCCCCGGGGTCCGAGGGGTGGCTAGGAGCACGAAAATTGGTGAAAAGTTGATGGCTGCCAAATCTGGGCCTACCTGGGTTCCTGGTCTCGAACGTCCGCCTTTTCCTGGGGAGGCCCGGCTGGGGAGTGTCGACGGCGACTGCTGCCTGACCCGCTGGGGCCCTGTTTGCGTGTTCCAGCGGGGTCGCTGTGCTCGCCTCCTGGAGCTGCTGACGCAGAGGCATGCGACGCCCACCTGAGACTCCTGAAGGTGAGGTGGGTGATTACTCCCGGCCCTAGGTAAGGACACGGAGGACGGCAGTGGCGCTAACCAGGGGCATGTGGCCAGAGACTGTGCGGGGGTTGTGCCTTTGATAAAGTCCCCTGCAATGACGTGTGCACAGCGAAGAGCTGTGGACGCTGGCTTTGCAACACTGCAGGCCTGCCCCTACAGGTCTGCGGGGGGACACCGCGGCTGCCCTCAGGTGATGAGAAGCAGTGCGTCTGGCCCAGGAGACACGAGGTGAGCGGGGAAGACCAAGAGTACTGCCCTTTACGCTGGGCCTGATCAGTGCGGGTGGCGCAGGATCACCACACCCAGAGGCACCCCGCGACACTGGAAAAAAAAACGGAATCCTAAGGACCAGGAGGGTGTTTGAGATCTTCGCCCCCCACTTTTCTGCAAAGGGGACTGTTAGATTTGGGGGCCTCTAGTTGGCAGAGGTAGGTACCTTTGTCCAAATAGGGACCCTTGAGTCTAGTCAGGGAAAGTAGGTACACTCCTGAATTAACCCCTGCTCACCCTCTTGGTAGCTTGGCACGAGCAGACAGGCTTAGTTCAGAGGCAGTGTGTAAAGCATTTGTGAACACATACACTAATCAAGTGACAACACTACAAATGGACACCACACAGGTTGTATATGTATAAAAATAAGAATATTTTATATAGATTTACCACAAGACCATAAACCACAAAGATAATCCACAATACTGTTCAAAAGATAGAGTTCTTGTTAAAAATGCTTAAATCAAGGTGCTGTACGAGTCGGTAGCCTCCTCCGGCTACTGCGATGTCAAGAATACACAGAGTCTAACAAATCCAGCTGACCGCGTCGAGACGGACCAACACAGCGTAGACAGACTCGGTCACAGTACCTTTTACTTGAAGCGGCAGGCACGGGCGTGCGAGCCGGATGGCTGTACGTCGCGGTCGCGATGCAAAATGGAAGCGTTGCAGGACGCGTTGTCCCTCGATGCGGTTCAGGCAGCGGCTCGTTGACATCGTCGAGATGGAGTCGGTGAGACCAGGGCCGTGCGTTGCAGGGCGAGACGGTGCTTCGATGCGGTGCTGGCAGGTTTCGGTGCGGCGACGGAGCCGGATTCGGGAGCTGGCGTCGATCAGTCTGGACATCGGTGCGAGTCGGGCGGTGCGTCGCGAAGCGTGCGAGCGGTGCCCAACTCCGGTGCGGTCACAGGACTCGAACTCAGCAGCAGTGACCGTGTCGGTCGGACCAGTTCGTTTCGGCGTAGCGAAGCATTGCAGGACGCGTTGTCCCTCGATGCGGTGCAGGCAGCGGCTCGTTGACGGAGTCGGTGAGACCAGGGCTGTGCGTTGCAGGGCGAGACGGTGCTTCGATGCGGTGCTTACAGGACACCGAGCCGGTCGTCAGAGTCGGTCACAGCTCCCTAACCCTGTAGCCACTGAAACAGCGTTTCCAGTAGCAATTCACAAGGCTGGTGAAGTCCACTGGTCCTGGGACTTCGGTCAGGGGGCAAGCTCTCTCTCTCAAGCCCTTGGAGATCCTTCACAAGTTGATGAAAGTCACAGCAAAGCAAAAGTTCCTTTCTCCTTTCTTTGGTAGTCAGGCAATCCACTGCAGGCCAATCTCCCAAGCAGCACTTCAGGCTTAGGGATAGTCTCTCCTCAGTTTCTTCTTGGTTCCGCTCCTCAGCAAAGGTTTCTTCTTGTTCCCAAAAAGTGATCTAATTTTCCTGGGGTCTGGGTGCCCCTCTTATACCCTGATTCTCTTTGTTCTCTGGAGGCAGAGAGGCCTTTGCCTAGCTTAAACCAGTTCTGTGCAGCTTTGGAGCACTATGTGTACATGACTCCTTCTTTCCTTTCAGAATGTGGGGCAGGGTACTCAGACTCCCGGCAGGAGGTGGAGCCAGCATTGTGGCAGGCAGGCACAGCCCTATTCAGACCCAGATGCAACTCCTCCCTCCACTCTGGATGCAGATCTCTCTATTCAGCCCTGGGCTGCCTCACCCTGTCTCCTGTGGCCACCCCCAGCCCCTGTCACGCACAAACCAGACACACAATACACAAGCTGGCAGAGGCAGGCTGGATAGTTAGGCAAGAAAATACCCACTTTCTAAAAGTGGTATTTTCAAACACAGAATGTTAAAACCAACTTCACTAAAAGTTGTATTTTATCATTCTGAGTTCAGGCATACTAAACTCGAATTTCTACCTAGTTCCCTGAGTCAGTTTAGGATTATAAGATGTTATAATCAAACTGCCCATTCTGGCCTATGGGGAACAGGTAGGCTTGCAATAGTGAAAAAACAAAAATGGCTGTAATTCACTATTAGGACATGCCACACACACCAGGCATGTCCCACCTTATCCTTACAATGCACCCTGCCCTTAGGCCTACCATAGGGGTGTCTGATATGAAGAAAAGGGAAGGTTTGGGGACTGGTAGGTGGGTGCACTTACCAAGTCGACATGGCAGTCACAGACTGCACACAGGCTCTGCAATGGCAGGCCTGAGACACACTTTACAAGCTACTTCTGTGGGTGGCACAACCAGTGCTGCAAGCCCACCAGCAGCATTTGATTGACAAGCCCTGGGCACACTCAGTGCACTGTACTAGGGTCTGACAGTAATTCAAATAAGCCAAACATGGAGTCACTAATTCACATCACAATTTACAATAGGGAGCACTTGCACTTTGGCACTGATTAGCAGTGGCAAAGTGCCCATGAGCATCTAGTCCAGCAAAAACATATCGACAACAGTGGAGGCATTATGAAAAAATGGAAGGGAGACCCATGCCAAGGATGCCAGGTCTAACACGTGTCCCCTCCAGCTGAAATGTGGGGAGAACTATCCTACCCCTAGGGAGTTCTCATCACTAAGGCGGAAAAATCTGGACAGACCATCAGCATTGGCATGTTCTGTACCAGGGCGGTGTTCCACCGTAAAGTCCATCCCCTGTAGGGAAATGGACCACCTCAACAGCTTTGGATTCTCACCCCTCATCTGCATCAACCATCTGAGGGGCCTGTGGTCTGTCTGAACCCGGAAGTGAGTCCCAAACAGGTATGGTCTCAGCTTCTTCAGTGCCCAGACCACAGCAAATGCCTCACGCTCAATAGCACTCCATCTCTGTTCACGGGGAAGTAACCTCCTACTGATGAAGGCTACAGGTTGGTCTAGGCCCTCCTCATTCATCTGTGATAGAACAGCCCCTACACCATGCTTTGAAGCGTCCGTCTGAACAATGAACTCATTGGAGAAGTTGGGTGCCTGGAGCACAGGCGCCGTGCACATGGCAGTCTTCAAGGTGTCAAAAGCTTTTTGACAGGCGTCAGTCCAAATCACTTTCCTGGGCTGCTTCTTGGAAGTCAGCTCTGTCAAGGGGGCAACAATGCTGCCATACCCCTTGACGAATCTCCTGTAATACCCGGTGAGTCCTAGGAAGGCTCTCACCTCTGTCTGGGTCTTGGGGGCTCCCAAGCCAGAATGGTATCAATTTTCGGTTGGAGGGGTGCCACCTGGCCGCTCCCAACCTGGTGTCCCAAGTACACCACAGAACCCTGCCCAATCTGGCACTTACTTGCCTTAATTGTGAGGCCTGCCCTCCGCAGCGCCATCAACACTTCCCAGAGGTGGCGCAGATGTTCTTCCCAACTGGCACTGAACACTGCGATGTCATCCAGGTAGGCGGCACTGAAATCCTCCAGTCCAACCAACACCTGGTTGACCAACCTCTGAAAGGTGGCAGGAGCATTCTTCATCCCAAAGGGCATCACCCGGAACTGGTAGTGCCCATCTGGTGTGGAGAATGCTGACCTCTCTTTTGCCCCATCAGTCAAGGCGATCTGCCAGTACCCAGACGTTAAGTCAAACGTGCTGAGGTACCGCGCAGCCCCTAACCGATCTATTAGCTCATCAGCTCTGGGGATGGGGTGGGCATCAGTCCTGGTGACGGAATTGAGTCCCCTGTAGTCCACACAGAACCGGAGTTCTGGTGTGGCACCAGGTGCGGCAGCCTTTGGAACCAAGACCACTGGGCTGGCCCAAGGGCTGTTAGAGGACTCAATCACCCCTAGCGAAAACATCTTGGAGACCTCCTCCTTGATGCAGGCTCTGACCCTGTCAGTCACCCTGTAAGCCTTGTGCTTCACAGGAAGACTGTGCCCAGTGTCCACATCATGGACGCACCAATGAGTGACCCTGGGAACCAGGGAGAACAGGTCAGGGAACTGTCCCAACAGCTGGCGACAGTCACCCTGCTGCTCAGGTGTGAGAGAGGTAGAGAGGTTTACTCCCTCCACTGATCCATCTTGCTCTCGGGCTGACAGGAGGTCAGGAAGAGGCTCGGTCTCTTCCTCCATCCCATCATCTGTAGCTAAGAGCATGCCTACTTGGGACCTCTCCAAGAGGGGCTTTAGGCGGTTCACATGCAGGAACCGCAAGGGGTTCCTGGGAGACTGCAAGTCCACCAAGTAGGTAACTGGACTCTTGCGCTCCACCACCGTGAAAGGGCCGGTCCACCTGTCCTGGAACGCACAAGGCTCCACAGGGGCCATGACCCACACTTTCTGACCAGGCTGAAGCTCGACCAGAGTGGCATTCTGGTCGTACCACCGCTTCATCTCCTCCTGGCTGGCTTCCAGATTTGCCTCAGCAAGCTCTCTGAAACACCTAGTCTGGTTCCTGAAGGCCAGCATGTAACTGTATACATCCTGGGGAGGTTTCCTGGGAGATTGCTCCCAGCCTTCCTTGACCAAACTCAGAGGTCCTCGCACCGGGTGTCCATAGAGGAGCTCAAAGGGGCTGAACCCTAGAGACTTCTGTGGCACCTCCCGGTATGCAAACAACAGGCAAGGTAAGAGGACGTCCCATTTACGCCTCATGGGTTCTTCCAGAACCATAATCATGCCCTTGAGGGTCCGGTTGAATCTCTCAACCAGCCCATTTCCTTGAGGGTGGTAAGGAGTGGTGAACTTGTAAGTTACACCGCACTCCTGCCACAGGGACTTCATGTACTTGGACACGAAGTTGGTACCTCTGTCAGACACCACCTCTTGAGGGAATCCCACATGTGAGAAAATTCCCATCAGTGCCCGTCCCACCACGGGGGCCGTCACTGTCCTCAGAGGGATGGCTTCAGGGTACCGGGTGGCATGGTCCACCAAGACCAGGATAAACCTGTTGCCCATGGCTGTCTTGGGGTCCAGTGGCCCCACAATGTCAATGCCCACCCGTTCAAAGGGGGTGCTGACCACAGGGAATGGCTGGAGAGGAGCCTTCTGCTTCCTCACACTCTTTCCACTTGCCTGGCAAGTCTGGCATGTCCTGCAGTGAGTGGCGGCACTCCTGCGCATCTGGGGCCAATAGAAATGGGTGACAAGCCTTTCAAAGGTCTTGTCTTGCCCCAGATGTCCTGCTAACGGTACATCATGAGCCAACCCCAGTAGGAAGGCTCTGAAGCGCTGGGGTACCACCAGCACACGGGCTGACCCAGGCTCAGCAACCTTAGGCTCTGAATACAGGAGACCATTCTCCCAGTAAATCCAATGTGATCCAGACTGATCCCTGCTGCCTGGTCTGTGGCCTGTTGCCTCAGACCCACGAGAGAAGGGCATGTGTTCTGCTCCTCGCAGAACTCTTCCCTGGAGGGTCCTCCTTCTTGCTGCCAATGGGTCAGCTCAGGTAGGTCCCCCAGTTCAGCTACCTGTTCCCCTGTAGGCTCCAGGGCATCCCCCTCAGGGTCTGCCTCTTCCTGGACCGTGGGAACTTCGGGGGCCGGTTTCCCGCGCCCCCTGCCTCCTCTCTCTCCGGCAGGCACCTGGGCCTCCCTCTCAGGCTCCAGGTCCTCTTGAACACCTTTAGCTGCCATTGACTGGGTGGTCACACATGCCCAATCAGGCAAGCCCAACATTTCTAAATGCGCACTCCTCTCCACCTTAGCCCAAGGTGAGCTCTCCAAATCGTTCCCTAACAAACAGTCAACAGGCATGGATGGCCTCACAGCTACTTGAAGAGTACCAGAGACCCCCCCCACTCAAAGGGAACCTGAGCCACCTTGCAGTGACTCTCTGTGTTGTCAGCGGCAACAACTGGATAGAACGCATTGGGGACAACCTGCTCTTTAGACACCAGGTGACACTTGACAGCTGTCACACTGGCTCCTGTGTCTCTCAGAGCCTCCACCCTATGGCAATTGATGGTCACCCACTGTTAGTGTACTCAGGCAGCTGGGTCCTAGGGACCATCTCAGAGTCTCCTAATGAGACAAGGGAAAACAGTGTGGGATCCCCCCCACCTTGGGCACCCAACTCCTCCCCCAGGGCTACACTAGCCAACTGCCGGGGGGCTGCACCAGAGGGTTCTGGTTTTCCAAACAAAGGGTAACGAGGATCATTTGCCTTGTGGCCAGGGGCGCCACACTTGTAACACACCAGTGGTCCCTGGTGAACAGGGGGGCCTGTCAGGGCCACTGGCTTCTTCTCAGGGGGAGGCTGGGAACCTTTCCGTGGGTTCCCTTGGGGTCTACTTTGGGGCCCTTTATGGAACTCCCTCTGTTTACCCTTGTCCCCCCCAATCTTCTGCTGGGGACCCTGCCCACGTTTGGCGGAGTCTCCCACGTGACCCTTGTGGACCCGGGTACTCACCCAGCTGTCCGCCTCCTCAGCAAGCTGCCTAGGGTTAGTCAGCTTACTATCAATCAGGTGCTGGCGTAGCTCAGGAAAACAATTACTGGACAAGTGCTCCCATGCAATGAAATCAAAGAGCGCCTGAAAATCAGTCGCTTTGCTACCCTTCACCCAACCATCCAATGCTCTGCAAAAAAAAGTCACGTATTCAACCCAGGTACTGCCTTCAATCTTCTTACAGTTCCTGAACCTCTGCCTATAAAGCTCAGGGGTCAAACCATATCTAGACATTAATGCTTCCTTCATGTGGCTGTATGAATTGCAGACTTCAGAGGGCAAGTCCAACAAGGTATCCCGCCCTTCACTAAGGAACCGACCCCACAACCCCGCTCCCCAATCCTTCCGAGGGACCCGGTGGGAAGTCATGGCTACCTCATAGGCCCTAAACCATTGCCCAATATCATCATTCTTAAAAAATTCCTTCACCACATCTTTGGGAATATACACCCTAGGTTCAACAGGCATGGACGGTGTGCTGCCACCAGAGGGAGTAATCTCTAAGCTTTTGGCCTTCAATTCCAACTCCCTCAAAACCTTCTCATGTTCAAACTGCATTTTCTTTTCTTCTAGGGCTAATTTCCTAGTTTGCAATTCAAATTCTAACTGCCCATTCAGCTTGAGCTTGGTCAGCTCCATTTCGTGCATCCTACTCTCTTTCCTGTCCTCCAACTCTTCTGGAGACAGACCTCTGGCAGAAACACTGCTACCTACTGGGGAAGGTGGTCTTCCAGCCCCTAGACCCAATAGACCCTCCAACTGCCCTTCTGCATTCTCAGCCCCCTCCACAGGGGCAATCCTTGATTCGACCCAGGCCCTCAGTGCCTTTTGGAGGTCCTCCTTCCTGGAGAGCCTGGTCATGGACACTTTAAACTTTTTGCAGAAATGCTTGAGCTGCTTGAGGGTGTAGCATTCTAGCCTCTCCTCTTCCCAATTACACTCAACAGAGGCTACTGATGCTGGTTTCTCCATGGTGATTAAACTTGGCAGTGGCAAAAATGGAAAATCCCAGAAAAAATGCTATCAAAGAGTATGCGGTTGCGTTTTGGTCTGCACTCACTAAGTAGTGTACACCAATTACTGTACATGAGTCACAAATGCAAGTCCAGAATCCTCACCGCTGCCCACCAATGTTAGATTTGGGGGCCTCTAGTTGGCAGAGGTAGGTACCTTTGTCCAAATAGGGACCCTCGAGTCTAGTCAGGGAAAGTAGGTACACTCCTGAATTAACCCCTGCTCACCCTCTTGGTAGCTTGGCACGAGAAGACAGGCTTAGTTCAGAGTCAGTGTGTAAAGCATTTGTGAACACATACAGTAATCAAGTGACAACGCTACAAATGGACACCACACAGGTTGTATATGTATAAAAATAAGAATATTTTATATAGATTTACCACAAGACCATAAACCACAAAGATAATCCACAATACTGTTCAAAAGATAGAGTTCTTGTTAAAAATGCTTAAATCAAGGTGCTGTACGAGTCGGTAGCCTCCTCCGGCTACTGCGATGTCAAGAATACACAGAGTCTAACAAATCCAGCTGACCGCGTCGAGACGGACCAACACAGCGTAGACAGACTCGGTCACAGTACCTTTTACTTGAAGCGGCAGGCACGGGCGTGCGAGCCGGATGGCTGTACATCGCGGTCACGATGCAAAATGGAAGCGTTGCAGGACGCGTTGTCCCTCGATGCGGTGCAGGCAGCGGCTCGTTGACGTCGTCGAGACGGAGTCGGTGAGACCAGGGCTGTGCTTTGCAGGGCGAGACGGTGCTTCGATGCGGTGCTGGCAGGTTACGGTGCGGCGACGGAGCCGGATTCGGGAGCTGGCGTCGATCAGTCCGGACAGCGGTGCGAGTCGGGCGGTGCATCGCGAAGCGTGCGAGCGGTGCCCAACTCCGGTGCGGTCACAGGACTCGAACTCAGCAGCAGTGACTGTGTCGGTCGGACCAGTTCGTTTTGGCGTAGCGAAGCGTTGCAGGACGTGTTGTCCCTCGATGCGGTGCAGGCAGCGGCTCGTTGACGGAGTCGGTGAGACCAGGGCCGTGCGTTGCAGGGCGAGACGGTGCTTCGATGCGGTGCTTACAGGACACCGAGCCGGTCGTCAGAGTCGGTCACAGCTTCCTAACCCTGTAGCCACTGAAACAGCGTTTCCAGTAGCATTTCACATGGCTGGTGAAGTCCACTGGTCCTGGGACTTCGGTCAGGGGGCAAGCTCTCTCTCTCAAGCCCTTGGAGATCCTTCACAAGTTGATGAAAGTCACAGCAAAGCAAAAGTTCCTTTCTCCTTTCTTTGGTAGTCAGGCAAACCACTGCAGGCCAATCTACCAAGCAGCACTTCAGGCTTAGGGATAGTCTCTCCTCAGTTTCTTCTTGGTTCCGCTCCTCAGCAAAGGTTTCTTCTTGTTCCCAAAAAGTGATCTAATTTTCCTGGGGTCTGGGTGCCCCTCTTATACCCTGATCCTCTTTGTTCTCTGGAGGCAGAGAGGCCTTTGCCTAGCTTAAACCAGTTCTGTGCAGCTTTGTAGCACTCTGTGTACATGACTCCTTCTTTCCTTTCAGAATGTGGGGCAGGGTACTCAGACGCCCGGCAGGAGGTGGAGCCAGCATTGTGGCAGGCAGGCACAGCCCTATTCAGACCCAGATGCAACTCCTCCCTCCACTCTGGATGCAGATCTCTCTATTCAGCCCTGGGCTGCCTCACCCTGTCTCCTGTGGCCAGCCCCTGTCACGCACAAACCAGACACACAATACACAAGCTGGCAGAGGCAGGCTGGATAGTTAGGCAAGAAAATACCCACTTTCTAAAAGTGGTATTTTCAAACACAGAATGTTAAAACCAACTTCACTAAAAGATGTATTTTATCATTCTGAGTTCAGGCATACTAAACTCGAATTTCTACCTAGTTCCCTGAGTCAGTTTAGGATTATAAGATGTTATAATCAAACTGCCCATTCTGGCCTATGGGAAACAGGTAGCCTTGCAATAGTGAAAACGAAAATGGCTGTAATTCACTATTAGGACATGCCACACACACCAGGCATGTCCCACCTTATCCTTACAATGCACCCTGCCCGTAGGCATACCATAGGGGTGTCTGATATGAAGAAAAGGGAAGGTTTGGGGACTGGTAGGTGGGTGCACTTACCAAGTCGACATGGCAGTCACAGACTGCACACAGGCTCTGCAATGGCAGGCCTGAGACACACTTACAAGCTACTTCTGTGGGTGGCACAACCAGTGCTGCAAGCCCACCAGCAGCATTTGATTTACAAGCCCTGGGCACACTCAGTGCACTGTACTAGGGTCTGACAGTAATTCAAATAAGCCAAACGTGGAGTCATTAATTCACATCACAATTTACAATAGGGAGCACTTGCACTTTGGCACTGATTAGCAGTGGCAAAGTGCCCATGAACATCTAGTCCAGCAAAAACATATCGACAACAGTGGAGCCATTATGAAAAAAATGGAAAGGAGACCCATGCCAAGGATGCCAGGTCTAACAGGGACAATTCTGGCCACTTGCAGAACCCGATTGAATGGTGCAGTAGCTGTGCAGTTACTGGAAGGGGAACCTTAATAGTGTCTGATCATCTGTCCCATGCTTGGTCGGGGAGGTATGGCTGGCCCCCGTAGACTGGCATTGTCCTCAGGCAACTAGATCAGGGGTAGCCCACTTTACACCTGGTGGACCTCAGCCCAGGGAGCAATGGACCCAGGGCGAGTGCTGGAAATCTGCTGACTTGTCTATGCTGGGCCCAGGGAGGATTTACACAATATTGTATCCCTACTCCACAACATTGAAACATTCAACCTATAACACAGGCACACCGGTGGTCCAATAACCACTGTCACCAGCTTTGGAGACACCACATACAATACCTAATCCGAGGAGGGCCTATCCCCTGGCGAATGACGGCATCATCATGGGCAAGGACAAGATCGCCAAACCTGCCCAATCCAATAAAATCAACTACTACACCCAGGTGCACGCATCGACGGGACAGGCCACTGAGCTACAAGTGGAACCAGCCGAGCAGTCACAACATGGTAACCTCCCCAAAGAACCCACATTATTTGATCTTATGGCAGCAATTCAAACCACACACACAGAGCTTGTTCATAAAATAGATTCTGTTGCCATAGATGTAACCCTCCTGCGGGCAGACCTACATGGAGTTGCTGACCGAGTGTCTACCACTGAAAAGGTGGTGGTGGATCTACATTCTGAAGTAGTGTCCCTCCGCGAAACAGTGTCTTCTCTACAGAAGCGGACTATCCACTTGGAAGACCAAGTGGAGGACGCAGAGGGCCGTTCCCGGAGGAACAACCTCCGCTTTGTTGGATTTCCTGAAAAAAATTGGAGGGACAATCCGCGGAACTGTTCCTTGAGGAATGGATTGGTAAAATTATGCACCCACAGCCGCTATCTAAGTTCTTCACAGTAGAGCGTGCTCACAGAGCCTAGGCGCAAGCCCCTCACCCTGGGGAACTGCCGAGAGGCCTTATCGCAAGGATGTTCAACTATAGGGATAGAGATGTGATACTGCAACATGTGCGGGTGAAGGGCACACCAAACTTTGAAGGCCATCCAATTTCCGTGTTTCCAGATTACACTCTAAAGGTCCAGGAGCAGCGACGAACCTTCTTAGCAGTTTAGGCAAGACTACAAAAGTATAATTTACACTATAGCCCCGCCAGGCTCAGGGTGTTGTACCAGGGTAAGACACAGTTTTTCACCTCGGCAGCGGATGCTGCGGACTGGGTTGATATTCTCCCGGAGCCTCTTTCTCACCCCTCTGGGAACTTGAAAGCATACTTTAACACAATGACTAAATGTAGATCATCGCGGCAGAGACGTCAAACCCAAGTCTACACGCCCACATTCTCAATCGGCTCAAAGGCGAATAGAGGTTTGTTCCAATGGGACACTGCGTGAAGCCACTGCTCGACTGAAAACACTGGCCTCTCACTTACCTAGGCAAAGTGGCCCTGAATACACTTCAGCTAGCACACATGACAGCAAGCTGTAACTCCTCAATGCCAAACACAACAGGCTTACACGGGTTGCAGGCCATACACAGGTACTGTTTGAGTGCGACATTTTGAATACCTCCATTACTTGACAATGGTTAATACTGTACCTTGGTCTTGGGGTTTAAGTGTTGAGATATAGTGGCTCTGGGACCAGGAGGGGGGGGGACACCTCTTGAAATTGCCTGCACAGCTATTTGGACTGTGTTTCGATGCGCCGTATTGGGAACACTTTTGTATTATAGCAATGATGAGGATAATACGGAATTACTTTATGAGAATGCCATTTTTAGAGTTCACAGCACTCTAAGTCATAATACAGGGGTGGTATGGCTACGTCTGGACAGTTAGGGGCAGGAGCGAATCTTACTTTTTTCTCCTTTTAGCCTCCGGCACCGACCTTGGTGAACTAACCCCTAGCACTAACCATTCACTTTTTTTGTTATTAGCACAGTTGTAAGGGGAAGAGTGGGTATGGAGCGGGGCCAGCGTCTGTTACTGTCACTTGCTGCAAAGCGGGACAGGTTGGTGTTACTGCCCAGAGGGTGGGGGGAGTTAGGGGTTATGATGATCATTGGGTTGTTACATTACATTGGGGGGGAGGACACACAGGTGAGCAGGAAAAACCCTTGATCGAGATGCGGCGATAAGTTACACTTTGTTTAGAAACAGGTCAACCCCAGCAAACCCAACGAATAGCTTGGATAGGACACTTACAATTATAACATGGAATATTAGAGGTCTAGCACAACCTAAAAAATGACAGAGAATGTATGCATACCTTAAAAGATATCATATTACTAGAGCCATCCTCCATGAAACGCACATGTGGGGAGATTGTCTCCCGGCACTACGGAAAAGATGGAGGGGGGCAAATATACGCAACATCGTACTCAGGATATGCTAGAGGCACACTAATTTGGGTGGCCCCAGGAGCCCCATTCCACCACACATCCCATATGGTTGATCCCGATGGCCATTATGTGATACTTGCTGGAACACTAGATTGGATGCGAACTTTGTTTAATCTCAGTCTGTGCCCCGAATCTAGATCACTCCCAGTTTTTTACTGACCTCATTATGGCAGCAACCCCACACCTAACCAATGACATCATACTTGCTGGTGACTGAAACTGCGTGCTGGATCCTACCCTGGGTCGAGAACCCCCTAAGACAAACACAACATCACATATGATGGCATGTTTACAGGCACTACTGCACAACTTAGGCCTTAAAGATGTTTGGAGGGAAAGGCATCCAACCATCAGGGCATTTTCCTGTTATACACCGGCAGTAGGTACCTATGGTAGACTAGACTACTTTTTCACTACCCCCAACATTGCTACCCTAGTCACTGAAGCATCATATCTAGCCAGATACCTTTCAGACCTCTCTCCCCTCTTACTGACACTGGCACCGAACGGACCGCCTCCGGCGGTGCCACAGTGGCGTTTACGAGCAGAGGCACTGACAGACCCTCCATTTCTGGCCTCACTACAAACAACACTTCATTATTGGGGCAGCTCCATGATGAGAGCCCATAATTGGGAGGCTATGAAAGTGGTCCTTAAGGGAGTGTGCATGAACACTACCTATGGGGTTAGGAAGCAATTAGAGAGTGACTTGGAATGTGATGAGTCCAAATTACTGGAAATAGGATGAATACTACCAACACAGCCCGCTAGGTTACAGGAATGGCACCAACTGCAAAAGCACAACATTTGAGGACTGGCATAGGCTTGAAAAATACACCCATACAGGCCACAGACTATGATTGCATGCAGAGGGGAACAAGATGGGAGATCTGTTGGCCAGACTAGCAAGACAATCGCAGTCACAGGATGCTATCTTCATAGACTCTTTCATATCCTCCAGGCCCCTGAAACTCAGACAGGCCCCTATGTGCTCATTTTTCTAGACATAGAACACGCCTTTGACTCAGTGAGGTCGGATTATTTATGGCAGGTCATGGAAAAAACTAGGGTTTGAGCCCAAATATATCATATGGGTAAAAAAAACTGTGCACTGCACCGACTGTCCGAGTTTGTACGAGTGGCTACGTATCAGAGTCCTTTCCATTATGCCTTGGCACCAGGCAGGGATGCCCCCTATCCCCGTTGCTCTTCGCTATGGCGATGGAACCACTAGTGGTGCTACTTTGAAACAGACTAAAATCTTGGGGAATCACTTTAAGAAACTCCACACACGTTGTCTCACTCTACGCGGATGACGTTTTGCTTTTATTTGCGAGAACCGAATAGGGCGCTACCTGTGCTGCAGACAGCACTATCAGAATTTGCAGCTACCTCTGGCCTATCGGTGAATGCCCAAAAGTAACAAACCATGCCACTTGGGACACTGGCGAGTTTAGACCCCTCATTACTACCACAACTCTTCCTCCCCTGCTGCCGGGAAGGGACCCGCTATCTAGGTATAAGGTGGGCCCTAGAAAGACAGAGATTCTTAAACTTGAAGTTCGGAAGGGTCCTGACCGGGTTGCACGCTTCAGTTCAATTCTGGAAGGATCTCCCAGTGACAATAATGGGTAGGTCAGCCCTGGTTAAAATGATGATTCTACCTTGCTGTTTGTATGTCATTCAGAACTCTTTATACGAAATCCCCCGACGGTATTTCTGCGAGTTAGATAGACTCATAGTTGATCTATTGTGGTCCACTAAGCGGAAACAAATCAGCCTAAGGATGTTACAACAAGAGGAGGAGTGGAACTCACCAATTTAGAATTTTACTATCTGGCAGCGAATCTGCAACATAAGGTTCATTGGTTCAACGCGGGGGAAAATTGGAAAAAAGCTTGCTGGGAGCTCTGGATGACCAAGTAGGCCTACCCGAACTCCTTATGCTGAGAGCACGCGTTCCTGACAGGTACCCATACTTGGTTAGATTAATGGGCCGCACGTGGGAGAGGGTGATCACGACAGTCCTTCACAAAGCCCCATATGCACAAGATATGCCTAAATGGATACGTAATCCCTTAAGGACATTGAAAAAACTATGACCATGACCAAATGGAAATCTTGAGGCTGCGAGGTCCTGTGAGACCTTTATCTGGCCGGTCAATATATAACTAGAGAAGATGTAATTGACTTTTTTGCATTAGGTACAGGACAATACTTGCAATATAACAAAATGTTAGCTACAGTGGGCGAAATTTAGCCAACCTTCCCGGCGGAGCCCACTCCCACCCAGACGTTGACCAGGTTACTAGACATGACAGGGGGCTGAAAGCTCATTACTCATCATAATAGGGCCATAAGGGAAGATGCCCTTAGGATTACCACAAAAGCACACTCTAGATGGGAGGAGGGACTCGTAGAGGGCATTACCCAACAAGAATGGTAGAAAGTTTATGACGGGACACGTACAATCAGCTCGAACGCCCGATTCTAATTAATTCAATTTAACTTGGTTCACCAACTGTACCTCGCTCCTAAGACACTACATAATATCTGCTCCACCAGATTGGATGAATGCACACGATGCAGGAATACTGAGGCAGATTTTCTACAGGTAGTCTGGGATTGCACAGGTATTAAGACATACTAGGAGGAGATACTAGGTACACTTAAATGAACAACAGGGTGGGAATTTGATGGAAACCCAAGGGAGATATTACTGGGCCTTCTGCCGACCCCAATTAATACAAAACTTAGAAATAGGTTCCTGAACCTGGGACTGGTACTAGCAAAATGCTGCATAGCTATTAGATGGCTGAACTCACGCCCACCAAGTCTTGGGGAATGGTTACGGGATATGGTGGAATGGGCAACTGCCGAAGAAGTTAGAATGAAACAGGTCAGACAAGATGAGAAGCTTGAAGATGACCTGAGAGCATGGACTGGGGGACATTATGTACAACTACTCAGTCACAAATGTAGAAATTGTTATGTTATACACGTATATACTAGGCCTGGGCGGTAAATTCCGTTCCGCTCGCGGAATTTGTGGAATTTGGGTAATTTTGCGTTCCGCAAAGAACGCGAAATTGCCAAAAATTCCGCGATCTGCGGCTTCGCGGAATTTTTTGCTTGTTCGCGCTTTCAAAATGCGTGTTCGCGAGATATTTCTCCCCGAGCACGCAAACAGCGTTCGCGAACAGGAAAAAAAGCATCGTGAACGGGCGGAACAAGCAATTCCGCGTGTTTGTGGAACTTTTGCGTGCTCGCGGAGATTTCTTACCGTTTCGCGGAGCTTTGTATAGCGCGACTACGCAAATTCCGCCCACCCCTAGTATATACGCCATGCATCTCTATAAAAATGTTCTCATTATTTCTCGACTACTGGTCCTTTCACCTGGAAGGGGGAGGGATAGTAAGAGGAAAGTTTTGTTAAAGTTTTAAAAAATGCATGTATCAATAAGATACAAGATGTGCAACTCTTTCTTGATACCTGGTATGGCAAATCAATAGAATTAAAAAAAAAAAAAAAGATTTAATCAGTGGAACTGGAGTTATGAGTTCTTAAAGTACTAGATAAAAATAGCTCCAAAAGGTGCGAAAGACCAATTATAGGTATCTTGTTGAACTGGACTGGGATAAAGTCACAAGTTCAGGCTGACTGCGATGCAGCATGAGCCAGATACAGGACCAGGTTCATTCTGCTGGAAGTATTACCTTCTGACTTTGAAAGAATGACAGTGAGGCACTGCTCTGCCGGGCTCTGCACCGCTCTGCGTCAGATCTTGTGAAGCCAAAGATCATGAGCTACATTGTGCTGTGATGCAAGGCTCTGTATCACTTTGCTTCAGATTCGATGACGCTGTCGATCAGGAGCTGCACAGTGCTATGATGAAAGGTCCTGCATCACTCTGCACTGCTCTGTATCAGACCCATTGAAACCTTCAGTTACTAGGGAGAAGAACACTCTGGCACCAGCCAAGCATCCAGGACATTGAGGGCTGCACTGGAGAGTCAGGACTCACTCCCACAGATGCTAGCAGATGGAACCAGGTCAAGTTGATTTGGGTCTGGCCAGCTGGAAAATAGGAAGGCCCTCTGGGAAGCTTATTGTTTCCCTTTAGCTCAAACGAAGGTGAGCCTACTGACCCTTGGAGTCACTTCACGAATGATAAACCTTTCTGTAATACACTTTACAGAGGCTGAAGAAAGTGTATTACAGAAAGGTTTATCATTCGTCCCCACAAAAAACACAGATTTTGTCAAAATAAAATCTGAGGTGATAGAGTTTTGTAGAATGATACGGTTGAGAACCTTTTTCTCTGACAACTTAATGCCATCAAATAAGGAAACTACAGGACTTAGAAAGAAGTCCACCTTCTGCCCACCGGCTAACAAAATACCAAAAGAGGTTTTAACCTTTGAAAAAACTATACTTTCAGCCATTTCCCACATGGAGAGGACCAAAAAGTTTGTGAAACACAATATTTTGAAATCTGAAAAGGATGCAATTATGGACCTAAAAAATGACACGTCAATTGTTATAAAACAGGCAGAGATAGGGGGCTCAATTGTGATCATGAGCACCCCAGACTACTCTGCCGAAGTAATGCGACAATTAAGCGACCAAGAATGCTATCGCAAAATAAACAAAGACCCGACCACTGAACTCCAAGGAGAGCTTCTAAATATTCTGCAAGAAGGTTACGACCAAGGAATTTTGGGAAAGAAAGAATTCGAATATTTACACCATAAACACCAGAGGATCCCGGTCCTTTATGTTCTCCCCAAAATTCACAAAAACGAAACAAAACCTCCCGGTAGACCGATAGTATCGGGCTGCGATTCTTTATTAGAACCAATTTCTAAATACGTCGATTATTTTTTTAAACCATTTCTAATAGAGGTTCCGTCCTATCTCCAGGACACTACAGACTTCATCAATAAAATTGAGTCAATGTTTTTTGAAACAGGGAACCATATCTTGGTTACTCTTGATGTGGTTTCACTGAATACTCAAATACCACAAGACGACGGACTAGCTGCCATTGAAATTTTTCTCAATGAAAGAAGCAAACCTGAACGAGTACCCACAGAGTTCATTATACGATTGGCAAACTTCGCGCTACGCAAAAACTATTTCAAATTTGGAAATGATTTTTATTTTCAAATAAAAGGAATCCTTTCGCCCCTGAGCTAGCAGTTTTGTACATGGCCAAATTCGAGGACAGATTTATTTATAACAACAATCCTTTCTTAGAATTAATTACGTCTGCTACATTGACGATATATTCCTGGTTTGGACCGGCAATGACCAACAGCTGCTCCAATTCCATGAATGGCTTAATACAAGGTCTGCTGATATAAAATTCAGCCTAAACTATGCAATGGAAAGGATGGCATTTTTGGATGTGGAGGTCTATTCCTCTGAAAATAGATTAGTAACCACGCTTTACAAGAAGCCCACTGATAGGAACAAAGCTTTACATTTTACGAGTAATCATCCGCAGAGCCTAAGAGAAAACTTGCCCTTTGGGCAATTTCTGAGGATAAACCAAAATTGTTTCTATAAAGATGAATATATGTGTCATGCTACAAAACTAGTGGAAAGATTTATGGATCGGGGTTATCCCAAGAAATTGTTAAAAAGAGCCTTGAAAAGAGCGTGGTGGACACCACGAGAGAGCTTATTACAGAAAAAAGAGATGCCACAAATGGACAAAATTGTGTGTGTAACAACTTTCTGTCCAAATTCCAATCTATTGAAGAAAGCCATAAAACAAAATTGGCATCTGATTGAAAACCTTGATCCATCTTTCAAAAGTCATCCATTGTTTGCAATGAGAAAAGAAAGGAGCATTTCTAACCAAATTGTACGAGCTGCATTACCAAGGATTTCACCTAAAAACACCATACTCGAACAATTGGGATTACCTCCAATTTTAGGTCATCACAAATGTGGGACTTGTACTTGTTGCGAAAAAACTATTGAAGGGGTGCTCTTCTCCCATAAAAATATAAATTGGAAACATGAGACTTATACAAATTGTAAGACGAAAAACGTAGTCTATGGCATCCAATGTCCTTGCCCCAAATTATATATTGGAAAAACAACTCAGGAGGCACGCCATAGAATCACCCAACATAAATCACGTATTAAGAAAAATGTACAGACAGCCCCACTGGTCAACCACTGGCGAAGCCATAATCATCAAGAAAAGGATCTCACTTGGACAATAATATCGAAGGTGGAACAGGACCCTCATGGAGGCGACCTAGAACAAAAACTAAGTCGACGAGAAGCTTTACTCATTGTCAAATTTTACACGGCCATAGATGGCCTTAATGAACTCTCTGAAATTTATAAATTGTGAGCTCATTTTCAGACACATACACCTGATGCTGATACATTTTATTGATGTTTCTGACTAACTATTGGCTCTCTCCACGTTGCTATACAAACAAATATAATGGACTCAAGCTTAAGGCATCATGAATCTTCTTCTCTGTTAAAGTTTCTAGACATAAATGAATTATTCATACATTGTGTTTAGTCCCTTTTGGAATTTATGTGAATAAGGAGATGCAAAGAACACATCGCAATTAATGTCTTTGCACCAATGTTTGCAAACATCGATAAGTGTTCGAATTGGCAAATGACGATTCAATAAAGTTTCAGTCATTCCAACAAAAGCACAAAAAAACTCAATTTCCCATCGAACAATGGAGCTGTCATGGCTCCTGTGGTCGATTACGCTATGACAGCTGAGTCATGTGACTGGTTTGAACCATCCCTACGGCGAGAAGAAAATCCGTGTTCTGATAAAATGTATGTATTCATCCATATATCGTGTTAAGACATTTTGGCCCCCTTTGGAATCTAAATGGATATGGAGATGCCAAGCACACATCGTAATTAATGTTCTTGCACCAATGTTTTTACACCGGAACATCGATAAGTGTTCAATCTGACTGACGACGATTCAATAAAGTTTCAGTCATCCCAATAAAGACGCGAAAAAACTCCATTCCCCATCAAACAATGGAGCTGTCACGGCTCCTTTGGTCGATTACGCTATGACAACTGAGTCATGTGACTGGTTTGAACCTAACCCGGAAGTTCAATAATAAATAAAAACGGACGTTCTCGGAGTCATTCTCCACCGCGATTCAGTCCGGACGCTGCGAAAGAGTATTGTCAAGCCTTACCCCAAAGGAAAAGGTAAACGCGTATACAATATAATGTTTTTTAGCACCAGCGGGTCCTCGATAGAACACTCTATAACGGCTTTGACAAAAAAATTGCTATTGAAGCATCACTCCTTGTATATTTTAGGGATTGGGCCCCGCCACCAGGCCGACCAGACCTCTCATTGCAAGGAAGCTAATATAAGGTATGTGGAAATTCATTACCTGGCCATTAAACCATCAGACCACAATTGTTTGACGCAATATTATTTCTCACTATGCTGCTCTAATGCTTTTTTAGGCCACACCTTGCCCTCTCAAGATATTTTGAAGCCTCGCAGGCTCTCCTCAAAATAAGTAAGTAGTGGAGACGTTTATTCTCACTGCTACTGCTATGACATGACTGAAAAACTTTCCTTAAGACGCTTTTCTTTGTTCCTTTTTCTTTTCTTTTGTTGTTGTAGAAATCTTGAAAGTCTACATTGCTTGAGTCCAAATGCGAAATCGGCTGATTTCGCTAAATAGGTAAGCCAGGCGCATGTGAACTGATCCATCAGGGTGTTTAAGTGTAGTGCATTTACCAGCTCATACATAGAAAAAACATGTCCCTAAATTGTTTTTATCTGTTATTGTCTTGTAGTGATTGGTCCTGAAGAGAACCCCCAGTCTTCAATCTACGGGGTTCGAAACGCGTCGACCTTTTTGTTGTGTTTTTGTTTAACAAGTGTGATTAATGTAAAGAGATTTTCTGCCTGGGTAAATGATTTGTGAAGTAACGTCCATTAACTGGTACGGTGCAGAAAATTCTTGCGTTTAAGATTGCACACTGTTTGTCTTGGTTTTTCTTTGACTGATCAATCAATGTTAAAATATTCTGAACAGAAAAGATCATTAGGTTATATGTTCTGTGTTCTATGTCTTGTATGTGAGTGAGTTGTCCTTGATGTTGTTTATCATTGGTGTATTGACCTAGATTCATTTACTGTTTTTGTTTGGTCAATTTTTTCAATTTTCTCTTTGGTCTTGTGGTATAATGTGTGTAATTGCCAAATTGTGTTATATGATATATGTGAAAAATAAAATATATATTTTCGTAATAATCTCGAGTAGGTAGACATTAATTTGTTTGTTGTCACCTGGAAGATTTGAGTCACAAAATAAGGATCAGTACAGGCAAGTTTGTTGTTGTATTTCTCGATTAGAGGCTCAGCCTTGCCGATTAGAGCCAGACCCTTTGTTGTTAGACAACTTTCTAAAAGTGGCATTTTAAAAATATTAATTTAAAATCTGACTTTTCCTTTGAAGACAATTTTAAATTCCAATTAATATGAGTGGAAGATGTATTTCTCTGGTGGTTCCCAAATTGAATTTAGCATATATTAAATGTAAAAAGGTAAACTAGCATAAATCTATATGAGGCCAGCCTTGTATTGAAAATAGACTTCAGAGGATTTTCACGGCCAGGACATGTAAAACTTAAATAAACATGTCCTACTTTTATACAATGAAACCTGCCCTATGGGTATTCGTTAGGGGTGACATAAGTATTAAAAAGAAAGCGTTGGGCCTGGCAAAATGTTTCTTTTGCCAGGTTGAATTGGCAGTTTTAAAAAAGCACATACAGGATGCAATGCCAGGCTGAGGCATGTTTTAAAATGCAATGTCTCTTTCCTGTAGGCAATGGGGGCACAACAACCAAGCGCACTGGTGAGCAATTCAAAGTCTTGTTTTAACAAATCACGAAGTCCTATATAAATGACGCTTCACTCTCCCAGGTCCCGCCACCAAAGACCCAGTCCTCAAAAATGAATTCTACAAATGGAAAGGAGCGTCAATGTATCCGCTATGGTATCCAATCAATTATTGTTTTACGAGAATCAAATCCATAGGCAAACTCATTTCATATGTGTTTTCCATTTATTAATTCAAAGGAAAATCATAGCTCCAAAATGTAACAGTATCCAGTCGTCAGCCAAATATAACAATATCCAATAGTCAGCCTACGCGTTTCGTCCTCACTTGGACGTCATCAGGGCTGGAAAAAAGGATAAGTACATGTTGGACTTGGCCCTTTTGGCAGGTTCACCCCTAAACTTTTTGCATTCTCCTAGCCTTTTTCTGTGACCTGGTGTTGGTGGTTTTAGGCCTCTGGCCACTTTAGCACTGTGGCCCAGTGTAAAGTGCGTGCGCTCTCTGTGTACATTTGGTAAGGTTGGCCTGCCCTCCCATAGGAATGCATTGGGGATGATTCCCTGGTTAAGCGTGTCAGTGGTAATTCAGGATATGGGAGGAGCAGCATGGTCGAGTTTAGTATGTATGAAATTGTGAGAATAAATGCTGCACAATGGTGTGCGCAGATTTATTATGACTGTTGGAGGAATGCCACTTTTAGAAGTTGGCATTTCTGTGTGCTATGTGTCTGCCTGCCTGATGTGAATTGCATGTCTGGCTTGTGAGTGACAGGGGCTGGGAGGTGTGTGTGGCTCCAGGAGGGGCAGGGTGAGTCAGCACTAGGCTGAATGGGACATCTGCCTTGGGAGTAGTGGGAGGGGTAATCCCCTGACTCTGAATAGGACTGGGCCCAGCCTGGACAATACTGGCTCCGCCCCCTGTGGTGTGTCTGATCACCTAGCCCCCACCTGACAAAGGGGAAGAGGAGCTTGGAAAACAAAGTGCTCCAAATCCCCCCTGAACCAGTTGCATCTGGTTCCCCCATGCCCTGCACTGCAGACAAAGGAATGCTTGGTATAAATGTAGGGGCTGTGACCCCATGAAATTGTTCTTGTTCTGTTCTGTGCTGGGGGCTGGCTGCTGCTGGGGCCCAGGAGGAACGGCCACAGGGGCTTACCTCCCTGCTGGAGGGCCCTGTGTGCTGGCCTCCCTGGGCCCAGCTATGCCCCATGGACCTAAAGGCTGTCTGCTGCATCTTGCGCCTGGGAGCGCTTTTATTTGCCCAACAGGAAGAGGAGCGAGGGCTGCGCAGCGCTGAGCTGCAGCCCCTTTGAGAGGGAATCCCCATCGTAGGGATTCCCCCGTGATGCCGGTATAATTGCGGGTGCCCACCCCGCATTTGCTTTTATTTTAATTGCGGGTGCCCACCCCGCATTTGCTTTTATTTTAATTGCGGGTGCCCACCCCGCTGGTCGGCTTGTTCTGGCAGGTGCCCACCCCGCGTTTCACCGCCGCAGGCCCAAGCCACCGAAGAAATCCTCTCCGGGCCGCTACGGAGCGTGACCCCGATGCCAGGCGGTCTTGCCTGGTTGTGGGCGGGGCCTATCGCCGGAAGCTAGAAATCCGTAGCCTCGCGGGCTCCACATTGAAGTCCCGGGTCCCAGGAGGGGGCCCGGGTGAAGGGAGAAGGGGTGGCCAAGGCCGCTGATGGCAGCTCAGGGCTCCCGTTAGTGAGGGAAGCCCCCACGTACAAGAGGAATGCTGGCACTGGTCGGTGGGGCTCTCGTAGCGCAGAGAGAGCCCCGCATATTGCGCGAGCCCCCAAGGAGAAGTCCCAGCCCCAGGAGAGGTACCGGGCAAAGAACGGCCTAGTCGTCTGCCCAGAGAAGACGCACAGAGAGCCTGGTGAGTGAGGGCTTGTCCCGGCACGTGGGGAGTGGCTGTCCCATGAGCGGACCTGCCGTCGTGGGTCGCTCCAATGTTGGGGGGAAATTTTGATTACAGGAGCCCCAGAGCGGAGCTCCACAGCCCCGTGCCATTTGTTTCTGCACAGCTGCCCCGCCGTAGCGGGCAGCTGCACCGATGGGGGGCCATTTGTCTAGAGAGTCCCAGAGAGGGGCTCAGGTGGCCCGTTGGTGACAGGGCTAATTTGTACACAGCTGCTCCTCCTGACAGTGGGCAGCTGCAACGTTTTGCGCAGATTTGAATCGGGGTCCCTGAGTGGGATAAGAAAGGGCACAGTGGTGCCAGGCCTTCCTTCGCTTCACAGCTGCACGGCAATTAGCGTCAGCTGCTACGTTTAGGCCATCAGTTCTTTGGGGGCATGTTGAATGAGATGGGAGTGAGATGCACCCTTTTGCCCCAGCGCAATTGCGCACTTGCGAATTCTGCTGCATTGGCAGCCGCCCTGACATTTGGGACATAGGGCATTTGAGCCCTCTGAGAAGGCCAGTTGGCCAGGGGGACACTGTGAGGTTAATAGGGCGCCAGGCCCTAATGTGATTTTTATATGGTGCGCAGGAAATGTGATTTATGTGATGTGATTTATGCACCCTGATTTATGCCTCTAATGTGTTTATGCTTATGAGGTTATTGCATACTGCGTGTATGCTGGTGAGGACTAATGCGTAATATGTTTATGCTTAGGAGGTTATGGTCAAATAGGTTTAGGCTTATGAGGTTGGCGCATAATGTATTTTGCGCCTGATGTGATACTGTGCATAATATGGTTTATGTTGCAAGAGATAATGCTGAGTACAGTGTTTGCCAGTAATTACTGGTTGTGTTCTACGTTTGTTATATGTTCTAAATTTACTATCTTTACTAAGTGATGGTTCTGACAGTGGCCCAATTGGCCCTGTCAGGTGTATATAATCCCCTGTAAATACTGCCTAGTGCCAGTTGGCACAGTGTATATTGTGTGATTACTATTCTAATGTGTTTATGGTAATACAAAGGCTATTTTTGATATAACCTTGTGTGGAGTTCCTTTTGTGGTGTGCCTGGTCGGTTGTTGCTGTGTGTGGGTTGCGCAAACGCTTTACACATTGCCTCCGGGAAAAGCCTGACTGCTCGTGCCAAGCTACCAAGGGGGTGAGCAGGGGTTATCTTCGGCGTGTAACTCCCTTGCCCTGACTAGAGTGGTGGTCGATGCCTGGCTTTGGCGCAAGCCTTAGCCAACCAGAGATCCCATTTCTAACAGTACACAAATCAATAAAGATCCCTATGTATTTTTAGAAAATCAATAATTCAATCACATTCCCCAAAATTAAAAACATCATATCACTTTCATTGTTCAACAGCCCCTTCGAGTCTGCCTATTTACAATCTAGTTTCCATATATTATCCCCATAAAGAAAGTAACATTAATGGTTTTTTGGATGGAAAACATCATGTGGTGTCAGCACCCTCCTTATTGCTACCACATCAATCCTCTTCAATTTCTCTCATGTACTATATACACTGTTATTGTCATGCATCATGACATTATATTTAGACTGCTGGCAAAAATTGATCATACAAAAATCTCTTAAATTCTTATCCATCATCAACTCCCCAACAGCCATACTGTCTGCTAAGTTTCTTTAGTCACCTTTTGGAACATACTTCCAATGTATCTCTGTGAAGAAGTACGAGGAAGCAGGATAACAGCTGATAAAGATAATGTATTCTATGTGAGAGCAGCTCACTAATACAGAGTAATGGGAAGGCAATTACCACACACCTCCCCCCCAATACAAAACATAACATAAGGAATAATTAAAGGTACAATCACTTCAAAACCTAGCTGAGTAGATACATTCACTTCAAAACATAGCTGAGTAGTTTCTGCGGAGTTTTACAAGTGTGAGTACTCCTACGTAGAAGAGACTTCTTTAGAAGAAACAATTTTTTTATTGCTGTCAAAAAGAACACAAGCACGTACAGGAGAAATTCTGTTCAAATTCCAAATACGGCCATCATCAAGTTTAACAGCATTAAGAAATAGTTTGGTCACAGTGCGAGGACTAGGAGAGGAGAATTTTGCACTACCACACTTCTGGGGAATACGTACCCTCACACGGTCGCCAACACTTACTAAGGTGCGAGAAACCGCATGTCTGGTATCAAAGTTGACCTTTCTCTTAACAGACTTGAGATCTTGACGGGCACGCCATTCAGCGTCCTCACTAGTGTCATTATCAGCACCTTTCCCTCTCATCCAGGTTTGAAACATATAGGTATTAGGAGTGCGCCCTCTAAACAACTCAAATGGAACTTTCTCAGTGATAGAATGTGGAGTTAAGCGGTATACCATAACACGCTCAACTATAGCAGCTTTCCAGTCACGGTTTTGTTCTTTGGCCAATTGGATTGCTTCTTTCAGAACACGGTTGAATCTCTCTACCATTCCGTTACTTTCTGGATGATAAAGAGAACAACGCTTGTGTTCAATTCCTTTCTTGGTCAAGAACTCTTCCATCTTTCTTGATACCAGCTGTACGCCATTATCCATCAGGAGAGATTCAGGAAGACCCTCCCTACAAAAAATGTTCTCTAAGAACTTTATGACATCTTTAGTTTCTATACTCTGTGTGACTTTGATCTCCGGCCATCTAGAATACATGTCAATTAACACAAGAACATAAGATTGACCGGTCTTGGAGGTGACAGGACCCAACAGATCTAAGGCCACGTGTTGCCAACAGCGTTTATGAGACTCTTGTATAATCGGCTGAACTCTGGTTTTGCAAATTTTATCACAGGCATTACACTCCATGCAGTCTCTCACCATGCGTTCTACTTGCATATCAATTCCAGGCCACCAGAAATGTAGACGAACCCTCTCCTTGGTTTTGGAGATGCCTTGATGTCCCAGATGGGCTAAACAGACTATTATTTGCCTGAGGGAAGTTGGAGTAACAAGACAAGTTCCTCTCCAAAGTAAATCATCATTCAACGAAAGTTAATTCCTTACATTCCAAAACTTCCCAACACCTTCAGTCAAACTTCTGATACTGGTCCACCCTCCTGACACATTCATCTACATACGTTAAGTAAATCTTGGTCATTTTTCATAGAGTCTCTCCATTCTGACTCAGAAACAACTCCTTCAACCACCTCACATACTTTGAAATCATCAATTTCCCAGGTATCTTCAGGGTCAAGAGAGATCGCATCAGTTTGCTTTGGAACTAGGCGAGAAAGACAGTCTGCCACTTTGTTATCAACACCCGGAACGTATTTTACAACAAAGTCAAAGTCCTGAAGTGATATGACCCACTTACATATCCGAGAGGAGACAGCATCTAATGACTTTTTACAAAATAGATCCTTTAGAGGCTTGTGATCTGAATGAACAACGAAAGAGGTACCCCAGAGAAATTTCTTGAGCTTCTTTATTGCCCAGAAAATGCACAACGCCTCTTTTTCAATTACAGAATATTGAAGCTTAGGACCAGCAAGAGCTCTTGAAAGAAACAGTATGGTTTCTTCCCTGCCATCCCTAATCTGTTTAAGAACGGCACCCAAACCTCGTGAACTGGCATCAGTGACAAGAATGGAGCTAGAAGAAGTGTCAAAGCTCTGTAGAGAGGGAGCAGAACAAAGCTTTCTTGACTCCCTCAAACTCCAACTGACACTGAGAAGACCAGGAGAATTTCACACCTTTCTTTAAGAGAGACCTAAGCCCACATGTACGACAGGCAAACCGTGGAACAAATTCATTGTAGTACTCCGCCATACCCAGGAAGGTTACTAGTTCATCCCTGGACTGCGGAACAGGAAGTTCTTCAATGGTCTTCACAAGACGCTCTCTGGGCCTAACTCCCTCACTGGTCAAAAAGTGGCCTAAATAATCGATTTCAGAAAGATTAAACTTGCACTTATTCTCACGTAAAGTTAGACCTCTCTCACTGAAACGTTCAAGCACACATCTCAGTCTTGCATCATGTTCGCTCTGAGACGAGCCATGGATCAAAACATCGTCCTGGTATATCTTGACTCCCTCCACCCCACTCAGCAAATCTTCCATGACTCTCTGAAAAACGGACGCAGCAGAGATCAAGCCAAAGGGAAGGCGTGTGAACTTGTATGTTCCGAAAGGGGTTATAAAGGCAGTCAGGTCCATGGACTTCTCATCAATTTTGATCTGATGATAAGCCGCATGGAGATCTAAAGTGGAGAAGATGCGTGCATCCCTCAGCTGGGCTAACATTTCAGTTATGTTTGGGAGAGGGTACTTGTCAGCGACCACTGCACGGTTGAGAGCACGAAGGTCCACACATAAGCGAACCTCACCGGATGCCTTGCGTGCCAAAACCACCGGAGCCAACCATTTGCTGGCCTCTGTTTCAACAATAATACCTTCTTTCTTTAATTTCTCAAGTTCATTAAGCATAGACTCTTTCATATCCAAAGGTACACTGCATACTTTACATGTGATGGGTTGAGAATCAGGCTTTAGTACAATCTTGTGCGTGTAGCCTGAAAGACAACCCAACTTCTCGCAGAAGACTGCCTTGAATTCAGAACGTAGAATACAACTTGAATCACTCACACTAGAAATAACACTAGTGTTCAATTCACTCGCACTAGAAATAACACTTGTACAACGCTCGCTTTGGACAAGTTTTGAAGAAGCAGATTGTGGGGAGATGTCTGAGTACAATGCAGGGATCACCACCAGGGACTAAAGATACACCTAGATCAGCCTGGTGAAACCAGCTGATTATGCTGTCACCCCTGCAAGAAATATATATCTTCCCTACAGTCAACCTGCCTTTGTATTCAATATTGCCCATGAAGTAGCCAAACAATTTTATAGGTTGACCACCATAGGTTAAGGGTTTTATATCTGGCTTGTAAATTTTGACTTTCCCACGCAGATTCAAATCAAAAAATTCTTTAAGAATGAGAGAGATCTTTGCCCCAGAGTCTAATAGCATCTTGATGTTGCAATCATTCACTAAGACCATGTCAATGGGACCTTTACACCTGTTTTTATTCATTGGTGTAATAACCTCCCACATTGTAGTTCATTGTCATCACAATCAGGGTCACTTACACTCTCAACCAAAACTTCTTTGACCCGCCTGTTGGACTTATTCTTTTTAGCTCTACAGGCTTTAGATAAATGACCAACTTTTCCACAGTTTTTGCACTTGGATGTGAGGGCAGGACATGATTTGTCATTGGCGAGATGACCTAACATATCACAATGGTAGCATTTTATCTTTGTGCTACCCTTAACCCCTTCGCTGCTAGGCCTTTTCCCCTCCTGTGCTAAGCCTTTTTTTGGCTATTTGGGGTAGTTCGCGCTTGGGCCCCTGTAACTTTTTGACCACATAACGTATCCACGCCAAATTTGCGTCCTTTTTTCCAACATCATGGGGATTCTAAAGGTACCCAGGGTTTGTGGATTCCCCTGGAGGGGACCCAGAAATTAGCCAAAATACAGCTACATTTAGTTTTTTTGGGGAAAAATGCGAAAAAGGGCTACAGATGAAAGCGTCTGGTTTTTTCCCTGCAAATGGCATCAAAAAGGGGTTGTGGTGCTGAAATCACCATCTTCCCAGCTTTCAGGGACAAGCAGACTTTTGTGAGAAAACCAACATTTTTTACACAGTTTTGGCATTTTTCTGGGACATAGTCTATTTTTGCTATTTTTTGTGCTTTCAACCTCCTTCCAGTTAATGGTAGAAATGGGTATGAAAGCAATAATGGATCCTGGAAAGCCATACATTTCAGAAAGGTAGACAACATTCTGAATTCAGCAAGGGGTCATTTGTGTAGATGCATCAAGTTTTCTTTATAGAAACAAACAGTTAAATATAGGAAAAATTGAAAATTAGTTGAAAAAATCAGCAATTTGTGTCAACGTTTTCACCTGTAACTTCTTCTAATTATGACAACTATTTGAAAGCAACATACCGTTACATCCGCTGGACCTTTCTGGTTGTGGCAATATATAGGACTTGTAGGTTCACCAAGAACCCGACGAACCCAGAGCCAATAACTGAGCAGCGTCTTGCAATGGTTTTTTATTATGTACAGGGTATATAGCAATTATTCTGGGAAAATTTATACATGGAAAAATCGGTATGAAAGACACCTATGTATTTCTGAAATGGGAACAAAATATAGAGTTTAGAAATAGTAGATATTTGCACATTTCCGAAATTGGGAGTACCCATACTAGCATGAGAATTATAGGACATTTTTCAAAATGACTTCTTTTTACACATTGTCTTTCATTTGGAAGGCAGAAATGCATCAAAAGTCAATAGATAATAACAGTTGCTCTACAATTTTGTGTTACCCTAAATCTCTCGATAAAAATGGTACCTCACTTGTGTGGGTAGGCCTAGTGCCTGCGACAGGAAACGGCCCAAAACGCAACGTGGACACACCACATTTTCACAGTGAAAAATGACCCTTTTTTGCAAAGTGCCTAGCTGTAGTTTTTGAACCCTAGCTCTGCCGGCACCTAGGGAAACCTAGCAAACCTATACATTTTTGAAAACTAGACACCCAGGGGAATCCAGGATGGGGTGACTTGACTGGCTCTCACCTGGTTCTGTTACCCAGAATCCCTTGCAAACCTAAAATATTGTCATAAAAAACAGATTTTCCTCACTTTTCTGTGGTGGAAAGTTCTGGAATCTGCATGGATCCACAAAATTCTACCCACCCCGCGTTCCCCAAAGTCTTTCAAGAAAAACGGTACCTCACTTGTGTGGGTAGGCCTAGTGCCCGCGACAGGAAACGGCCCAAAACGCAACGTGGACACACCACATTTTTACAGTGAAAAATTACCCCTTTTTTGCAAAGTGCCTAGCTGTAGTTTTTGAACCCTAGCTCTGCCGGCACCTAGGGAAACCTAGCAAACTTATACATTTTTGAAAACTGTACACCCAGGGGAATACAGGATGGGGTGAGTTGACTGGCTCTCACCAGGTTCTGTTACCCAGAATCCCTTGCAAACCTAAACAATTGTAAAAAAAAACAAATTGTCCTCACTTTTCTGTGGTGGAAAGTTCTGGAATCTGCGTGGATCCACAAAATTCCACCCACCCCGCATTCCCCAAAGTCTTCCGAGAAAAATGGTACCTCACTTGTGTGGGTAGGCCTAGTGCCCGCATCAGGAAACAGCGCAAAACTCAACGTGGACGCACCACATTTTCACAGTGAATAATGACCTTTTTTTTTAAAAGTGCTTAGCTGTAGTTTTTGAACCCTAGCTCTGCCGGCACCTAGGGAAACCTAGCAAACCTATACATTTTTGAAATCTAGACACCCAGGGTAATCCAGGATGGGGTGACTTGACTGGCTCTCACCAGGTTCTGTTACCCAGAATCCCTTGCAAACCTAAACAATTGTAAAAAAAAACACATTTTCCTCACTTTTCTGTGGTGGAAAGTTCTGGAATCTGCGTGAATCCACAAAATTCCACCCACCCCGCATTCCCCAAAGTCTTCCGAGAAAAATGGTACCTCACTTGTGTGGGTAGGCCTAGTGCCCGCGACAGGAAACAGCGCAAAACACAACGTGGACACACCACATTTTCACAGTGAAAAATGACCCTATTTTTGCAAAGTGCTTAGCTGTAGTTTTTGAACCCTAGCTCTGCCCGCACCTAGGGAAACCTAGCAAACCTATACATTTTTGAAAACTATACACCCAGGGGAATCCAGTATGGGGTGACTTGACTGGCTCTCACCAGGTTCTGTTACCCAGAATCCCTTGCAAACCTAAAAAAGTGTAAAAAAACACATTTTCCTTGCTTTTCTGTGGTGGAAAGTTCTGGAATCTGCATGGATCCACAAAAGTCCACCCACCCCGCGTTCCCCAAAGTCTTCTGAGAAAAATGGCACCTCACTTGTGTGGGTAGGCCTAGTGCCCACGACAGGAAACGACACAAAACGCAACGTGGACACACCCCAATTTCACTGTGAAAAATGACCCTTTTTTTGGCAAAGTGCCTAGCTGTAGTTTTTGAACCCTAGCTCTGCCGGCACCTAGGGAAACCTACCAAACCCACACATTTATGAAAAGTAGACACATGGGAGATTTCAGGGAGGTATGGCTTGCGTGGATCCCCTAATGTTTTCTTACCCAGAATCCCCAGAAACCTGAAATTTTGCTGAAAAAAATCACTTTTTTCACACATTATGTGTGGGAAAGTTGTGGCATCACCGGGCTGACACAAATTTCCTACCACCCAGCATTGCCCCAGGTCTCCCGATAAAAATGGTGCCTCACTCCGGTGGGAGGCCCAAGTACCCGCGACAGACAAGGGCCCAAAACGTATTGAGGCGACATCAAAAATGCCTATCACAAAATCGACCTGGTTTTGCAAGGGGGTCCCATGACTTTTGGCCCGAGGCTCGGCGGCCACCTAAGGAAACCTAGCAAACCCACACATTTCTGAAAAGTAGACACCCGGGGATTCCAGGAGGTATGGCTTGCGTGGATCTACCAACGTTTTCTACCCAGAATCCCCTGCAAACCTGAAATTTTGCTGAAAACATCACTTTTTCACACATTTTTGTGTGGGAAAGTTGTGGCATCACTGGGCTGACACAAATTTCCTACCACCCAGCATTCCCCAGGTCTCCCGATAAAAATGGTGCCTCACTCGGGTGGGAGGCCCAAGTACGCGCGACAGGCAAGGGCCCAAAACATATTGAGGCGACATCAAAATTGCCTATCAGAAGACGACCTGGTTTTGCAAGGGGTCCCATGACTTTGGCCCGGGGCTCGCGCCACCTAGGAAACCTAGCAAACCCACACATTTCTGATAAGTAGACACCCGGGGATTCCAGGGAGGTATGGCTTGCGTGGATCCACCAACGTTTTCTTACCCGAATCCCTGCAAACCTGAAATTTTGCTGAAAAAATCACTTTTTCACACATTTTTGTGTGGGAAAGTTGTGGCATCACCGGGCTGACACAAATTTCCTACCACCCAGCGTTCCCCCAGGTCTCCCGATAAAAATGGTGCCTCACTCGGGTGGGAGGCCCAAGTACGCGCGACAGGCAAGGGCCCAAAACGTATTGAGGCGACATCAAAATTGCCTATCAGAAGACGACCTGGTTTTGCAAGGGGGGTCCCATTTGTATCGGGAGACCTGGGGGAATGCTGGGTGGTAGGAAATTTGTGTCAGCCCGGTGATGCCACAACTTTCCTACACAAAAATGTGTGAAAAAAGTGACTTTTTCAGCAAGATTTCAGGTTTCTGGGGGATTCTGGGTAAGAAAACGTTGGGGGATCCACGCAAGCCATACCTCCCTGGAATCCCCCGGGTGTCTACTTTTCAGAAATGTGTGTGTTTGCTAGGTTTCCCTAGGTGGCCGCCGAGCCCCGGGCCAAAAAGTCATGGGACCACCCTTGCAAAACCAGGTCGTCTTCTGATAGGCAATTTTGATGTCGCCTCAATACGTTTTGGGCCCATGCCTGTTGCGGGTACTTGGGCCTCCCACCCGAGTGAGGCACCATTTGTATCGGGAGACCTGGCGGAACGCTGGGTGGTAGGAAATTTGTGTCAGCCCGGTGATGCCACAACTTTCCTACACAAAAATGTGTGAAAAAAGTGACTTTTTCAGCAAAATTTAAGGTTTCTGGGGGATTCTGGGTAAGAAAACGTTGGGGGATCCACGCAAGCCATACCTCCCTGGAATCCCCTGGTGTCTTCTTTTCAGAAATGTGTGGGTTTGGTAAGTTTCCTAGGTGGCCGCCGAGCCCGGGCCAAAGAGTCATGCGACCCCCTTGCAAAACCAGGTCGTTTTGTGATAGGCTATTTTGATGTCACCTCAATACATTTTGGGCCCTTGTCTGTCGCAGGTACTTGGGCCTCCCACCCGAGTGAGGCACCATTTTTATCGGGAGACCTGGGGGAACGCTGGGTGGTAGGAAATTTGTGTCAGCCCGGTGATGCCACAACTTTCCCACACAAAAATGTATGAAAAAAGTGATTTTTTCTGTAAAATTTCAGGTTTCTGGGGGATTCTGGGTAAGAAAACGTTGGTGGATCCACGCAAGCCATACCTCCCTGGAATTCGCCGGGTGTGTACTTTTCAGAAATGTGTGGGTTTGGTAGGTTTCCCTAGGTGGCCGCCGAGCACCGGGCCAAAAAGTCATGGGACCCCCCTTGCAAAACCAGGTCGTTTTTTGATAGGCTATTTTGATGTCACCTCAATACATTTTGGGCCCTTGTCTGTCGCGGGTACTTGGGCCTCCCACCCGAGTGAGGCACCATTTTTATTGGGAGACCTGGGGCAATGCTGGGTGGTAGGAAATTTGTGTCAGCCCAGTGATGCCACAACTTTCCCACACAAAAATGTGTGAAAAAAGTGAATTTTTTTCAGCAAAATTTAAGGTTTCTGGGGGATTCTGGGTAAGAAAATGTTGGGGGATCCACGCAAGCCATACCTCCCTGGAATCCCCCGGGTGTCTAGTTTTCAGAAATGTGTGGGTTTGGTAGGTTTCCCTAGGTGGCCGCCGAGCCCCGGGCCAAAAAGTCATGGGACCCCCCCTTGCAAATCCAGGTCGTTTTGTGATAGGCAATTTTGATGTCACCTCAATACGTTTTGGGCCCTTGCCTGTCGCGGGTACTTGGGCCTCCCACCCGAGTGATGCACCATTTTTATCAAGAGACCTGGAGGAACGCTGGGTGGTAGGAAATTTGTGTCAGCCCGGTGATGCCACAACTTTCCCACACAAAAATGTGTGAAAAAAGTGATTTTTTTCTGTAAAATTTCAGGTTTCTGGGGGATTCTGGGTAAGAAAACGTTGGTGGATCCACGCAAGCCATACCTCCCTGGAATCCCCCGGGTGTCTAGTTTTCAGAAATGTGTGGGTTTGGTAGGATTCCCTAGCTGGCCGCCGAACCCGGGGCCAAATCTCATGGGACCCCCCTTGAAAACAGGTTGGTTTGTGAGAGGTAATTTTGATGTCGCCTCACTAGGTTTTGGGCCCTTGCCTGTCGCGGGTACTTGCCCCACCCACGCGTGTGAGGGACCATTTTTATCGGGAGACCAGGGGGAGCAGAAAGGCTGTAATGGTGGCGGAGATGTGGGCATTGGCGTGCCCATTTCAAGCAGCCCCCACCCTAAAAACGAATGCGCAAAAAAATATCCCTGGCGTCAAGCGGGCTTTCTGCCGCCCCGGGGGGGCAGATTGGGGGCTACTGCCCCCATCTGCCCCCAGGGGGCAGAAAGACTGTTATGGTGGCAAGGGCGTGGGGGCATTGGCGTGCCCATTTTGGGCAGCCCCACCCTAAAACAAATTGCACAAAAAAATCCCTGGCGTTTAGTGGGCTTTCTGCCCCCAGGGGGCAGATTGGGGGCTACTGCCCCCATCTGCCTCCCAGGGGGGGCAGAAAGGCTGTAATGGTGACGGGGTGGGGGCATTGGCGTGCCTGTTTTGGGCAGCCCCCACCCTAAAAGAAATTGCACAAAAAAAAATCCCTGGCATTTAGTGGGCTTTCTGCCCCACCGGGGGGGCAGAAAGGCTGTAATGGTGACGGGGTGGGGGCATTGGCGTGCCCGTTTTGGGCAGCCCCCACCCTAAAATAAATTGCAAAAAAAAAACCCTGGCGTTTAGTGGGCTTTCTGCCCCACCGGGGGGGGCAGATTGGGGGCTACAGCCCCCATCTACCCCCTAGGGCGGGCAGAAAGGCTGTAATGGTGACGGGGTGGGGGCATTGGCGTGCCCATTTTGGGCAGCCCCCACCCTAAAAAAAATTACACAAAAAAAAAAATCCCTGGTGTTTAGTGGGCTTTCTGCCCCCCCGGGGGGGCAGATTGGGGCTACTGCCCCCATCTGCCTCCCAGGAGGGGCAGATTAGATTAGATTAGAATACTTGTAAAGCGCATGGCTGCCTCGGCAATGAGGCGTCCCAGCGCTGAAGCAAGACTGAGTGGGGAGCAAGCAAGAAATTAAAGTTGAGAGAAAAGCCAGGTCTTCACAAGCCGTCTGAAGGCCTGGTGATCAGAATTGCTGCGGATATGAAGAGGGAGAGAATTCCATAAGGCGGGAGCCAGTCGCCTGAAAGAGCGCCCACCAGATCTGGTCCTTCGTATACGTGGGATTCGCGCAAGGATCTGGTTTGCCGAGCACACTCGCGGTGGAGAATAAAGGGCGCACAGGTCGCTCAGAATATCTGGGCCGATGCCTGTCAGAATCTTGTGCATGGTGCAGAGCGCCTTAAAACGCACTCGATGTTCAAGGGGCAGCCAGTGCAGGCGATGGAGGAGGTTGGAAGCATGGCTGTACTTGGGGAGGGCGAAAATGGCACGTGCTGCAGCGTTCTGGACCCGCTGTAGTCGGTTCAGCACGGACTTATTGGAGCCCAGGAGGAGCACATTGCAGTAGTCCAATTGGGCCAGTATAGAGGCTTGGATGATCAGCTGATGCGTTTGGGCGTCAAATAGACCAAGTATCGGTTTAAGGCCACGCAGTAGCCCAAAACATTTTCCGGCCACTGATTTGGCATGCGTCTCAAAGCTGAGATCCTTGTCAAGCATAAAACCCAGATTTTTCACTGCAGGTTTGGGGGCTGGAGGAGCTCCAAGGGCCGGTGGCCACCAGTCATTATTCCAGAGATGGGAGTCTTTGCCAATCAGAAGAATCTCAGATTTAGCAGAGTTCAACTGCAGGAAGTTAGCTGTCATACACTCTGCGATGGCCACTATATTTTCTTTAAATTTCGCTCTGTCCTGGCTGGGGTTGTTAGACAGGGTGATCACCAATTGGGTGTCATCTGCGTACGACACTAGGGAGATTCCTCGCGCTTTAGCCAACCGTGCCAATGGGCTCATGTATATATTAAAAAGCGTGAGGCTCAATGCCGAGCCCTGGGGAACCCCACAGCGAAGAGGGTGAACACGGGAAGCAAATGGTGGAGCTATCACTTGGAAGGTCCGGTCAGCCAAAAAGGAAGAGAACCATGATAAGGCTTTATTGCCGAACCCTATCTCCTCCAAACGGTGGAGCAGAATTTCGTGGAAGATCGTGTCAAACGCCGCACTCAGATCCAGCAGAACCAAAGCAGATGTTCTGCCGGCATCCAAGGCGGATCTTAGTTGCTCAACAACCGTCAACAGTGCAGACTCGGTACTGTATCGTGGTCGGAAACCATTCTGGGAGCTATCAAGTAAGTGATTGGCTTCCAGAAAGTGAGTTAGCGTTGAATTTACATGAGCTTCCAGGATTTTGGAAAGGAATGGAAGCAGTGAAATTGGACGATAGTTTTCTGGCTTAGAGGAGTCCAGTGTTGGTTTTTTAAGTAGAGGAACTACTTTTGCATGCTTCCAAGATTTTGGGACCACCGCCGAAGCAAGGGATAGATTGAGCAACTCCAGACACTCAGGTAGGAGGCCCTGTTGAACTTTTTTGAAGGCGTCCGGTCTTAAGGGATCGTCTGGAGATCCTGATTTAATTGTGGCCACTAGTCCCTCCAACTCTTTAAGAAGGATCGTGGGTAGTGATGTAAGAGGGACGATCTCAGGACCCATGTGCGTATTCCTCTCGATGATGCTGGGAATTGCACCATGGTCGAAGTTATGGTAGATACCTTCAACCTTCTCCAGGAAGTAGTTCGCCAGCTCTTCACATTGTTGGTTAGAGGATATGATACTGCCTGATGCCGAGGGAGAAGTGACCAAGTCCTTTAAAAGAGAGAATATAGTTTTACTGCGATTAGTACAGCAGAAAGGCTGTAATGGTGGTGGGGGGTGGGGGCATTAGCGTGCCCGTTTCGGGCAGCCCCCACCCTAAAAAAAACACACCAAAAAGAATCCCTGCCGTTTAGTGGGCTTTCTGCCCCATCGGGGGGGCAGATAGGCTGTGATGGTGACGGGGGTGGGGGCATTAGCATGCCCATTTTGGGCAGCCCCCACCCTAAAAAAAAAATTACACAAAAAATAAATCCCTGGCGTTTAGTGGGCTTTCTGCCCCCCCCCCGGGTGGCAGATTGGGGGCTACTGCCCCATCTGCCTCCCAGGGGGGGCAGAAGGGCTGTAATGGTGGTGGGGGGGGGGGGTGAGGGCATTAGCGTGCCCATTTCGGGCAGACCCCACCCTAAAAAAAAATGCGTCCAAAAAAATCCCTGGTGTTTAGTGGGCTTTCTGCCCCCCCAGGGGGGCAGAAAGGCTGTAATGGTGGCGTGTGGGGTGGGGGCATTGGCGTGCCCATTTCGGGCAGCCCCCACCCTAAAACAAATTGCACACAAAAGAATCCCTGGCATTTAGTGGGCTTTCTGCCTCCCAGGGGGGGCAGAAAGGCTGTAATGGTGGCTGGGGGGTGGGGGCATTGGCGTGCCCATTTCGGGCAGCCCCCACCCTAAAGAAAATGCACCAAATAAAAGTCCCTGGTGTCTAGTGGGCTTTCTGCCCCCCTGGGGGGGCAGATTGGGGGCTACTGCTCCCATCTGCCCCCCAGGGAGGGCAGAAAGACTGAACATTGGCAATTTTTGGAGGGGAGCAAAAGCCCTTGCCCAAGGGGCCGCTCCCCCTCCCTGGTGCCTTAGTGGGTGGATCCCTGCTTGGGATCACCCTCCTGGGGAGATCCCCAAGCAGGGATCCACTGGGGAGGGGTACCATTGGAAAGGGAGATTCTCCCTTTCCAATGATACCTCTCCCATCTTTCTACTGCTCAGGGGCTGAGATAGCCCCTGAGCACGTAGAAGTGAAACAGAAATGAGCCTAAAGGCTCATTTTAGTTTCGTTTTCAGTGAAATGAAGTCAGCGCGACGTGCGCGCTGATCTTCATTTCACTGAAAGGGAGGGGGCCTCGGGAGCTGGGAAGCTCTTCCCCAGCTCCCGAGGCTGTGAGGGAGAAAGGAAATCCCTCTGCTGTCTGCAGCAGAGGGATTTCGTGCCCCTGGCCTCATGACGGAATGGTTCCGTCATGAGCACAGGGGCACCGATGCTCATGACGGAACCATTCCGTCATGAGCATCGAAGGGGTTAAATTGAGAGTTGGAAGAGTAAGTAGAGTCAGTAGGCTCACGTTGTTTCCAAATCGGCTTTGATGGTTTTTTAGTAACACTGTGAACCTTTTCTTCTAAAACACCATTTTCTTTTTTAATGACCTCTACACAAGCAAGAGAGTGTTCAATTCTTTTTGCTATTGCAACAACCTCATCAAGTTTTGGATCATCCTTCTGCCAAAGTTCATCTTTAATTTTCTCAACAGAGCAGCCCAGCATAAATTGGCCACGTATGCGTTCTTCAATAGAATTATCAAATTTGCATGTGGCACCTAATTTACGCAGAGCAGTGATGTATGCTTCGACAGACTCATCAGATTTTTGTACTCGCTTACCAAAATGGTAGCGTTCAAGAATGGTACTAACCTTAGGGGGATAATGCTTATCAAGTTTTTTAAGACAGATTTCAAATTCATTGAGATTATCTGATTCTTCATCAGTTAGGTTCGGAAGATGTTCAAACACCTCTTGTCCTTCCGAACCTAAACAGTGTAAAAGTAATGCTGATTTTCTTTCAGCGCTCAGAGATACTCCACAAACCCTTGCATAATTTAAGAAAACTTTTTTCCATTTTGACCAACGTATATTTGGATCCCCAGGGTTAGATAGGAAAAATGGAGGAGGAGTTACATTTTGCATAATGTATCAAATTGTAAAATAAGTAAAATTGTAATTAATGGAGAAAGTGTTTACATAAATATTGTAAAGATAACTATATAAGTAAGTAAATATTCAAGGTATATTGCTCCTATTTTAAATTCAAAATCGATGTAATCAAATCTTGAATGTACAGTAAGCAGCTGATTAGATAATGTCTTCCAGCATAGTGAGGAAGTAGTAAATGTTCCAGGGAATGAAACATATGCTGTGTGTATCAGCGTAGAACCACAGTTGACACACAAATTGAACTTAGTAATGCTGTGTGTGTCAGCGTGAAGCAGTATTTGAAAGAGAAACAGTAATCATAGCTGACACACGAAATTTACTTAGTAGTGTTGTGTGTGTCAGCGTGAATTTGTCGTTAATACATTCTAGATTCCTAAAGATAATGTATTCTATGTGAGAGAATCTCACTAATACAGAGTAATGGGAAGGCAATTACCACAATCTCCTAAGCGTTTATCCTTACAGTTCTTCAGCTCTTAGTTTGCGCAACCCATACAAGTGGAAAAGATTATCCTGAACAAACTCTAGTTGTGTTCAAAATCCCTAGGGGAAATTGAATATGGAAAATGTGCTTTGGGAGCCCCCCTTTTTCTCAGCCCCTGCTTGACAAATCACCCCAACATTTTCCTGACAACACCTGAAATGTGTGGCACACAAGTTTTGAAGATTTTGTTAAGATTCGTCCAACAGTGCCAATGTTATTAGCAAAACAAAAAATGCTTTGCCTATGGAAACTAGGTGCTAACTATAATGACCTACTGCTGACCACCAGTAGGTAATATATATATTGCCTACTGGCGTTCACCAGTTGGTAGTTCTAGTTAACATCTGAGGGCATATTCACAAGAACATGTAATAACCACTGCAAGTTTAGCTTAACGCAACTTTGCACATCGCAGTCCATCGCGGGAAAACAATGCCGTGTTAACGTAGCATTCTCAACCTTGCATCACCATGCGATAGTCCCACGATAACACGTCAAATGACCGCGTTAAAAATAACGCGACGCCGAAAAAATGCGAAACACCAACGCGAATTAAGTTGCGATGAGGCCAACCTCGAAAAAAAAAACAGTGATAGTCCTGCAATTCCCACGCGTCTGGCGGGAAAATGCACCATAAAAGCTGAACAAGAAAAACACACCATAAACAAATCAAACTGCGCAGCAAACATGGATGCACCCGGAACCAGTGACCAGGTCAACCCGAACCCCACAAGCCCCACAGACCACCAGCAAGGAACCTCGGGTCGGGGAAGGCCAAGGAGAAGAGGAAGAGGAAGACGGGGTGCAGTCCGCAGGAAAACCCGATCGTCGCCACGGAGGTGACAGAGCACCAACAACAACTGTCCGTCACCACCACCGTGTCATTGTCAATACAGACGGAAAAATGCCATCCCATCGTGAATGCAGTCGGAGTGCCGAGGAGGCCAAGATGCGCTGGCACGATGTCAAAAGCCAAACCAAGCAGAAACCCGCTGCCAACAGGAAGGCGGCAATGGCGAATGGAGGTGGGAGTCCTGCGCCACAGGAGGAGCTGGAGCAAATGGTGGCCACAGTCATTACTGTGGAGACGGTGCAAAAAGTCTGGAGTCCGGACCCTGCTCGCCATGACCTGACACAACATCAACAGGGTGAGTAACGAACAGGGACTGGGAGGACGGGCACAATGGTACACATGCACAACCACGTGTAGCACACCGCACACCCACAACGACCCTGGGTCATGTCCCTGTTCCCCGTGGCACACTGCAGCACACATACAAACATCAAGTAGGCCCCCGTACACCATGTGCCCAAAGGGGACCCACCCCACACAACACCAATTCCACAACACACACATGCACCAGTGCGAAACACAGCAAAGATGCGTATGCGAGAGCCACACTGACAACGCATACGACACCACATGACGAGCAGCATGGCCGGAGTACAATCACCATGACACTGTGCACGCCACGAGACTGAGGTGGCAGATTGTGGACCACATCCGGAAGGAGCAGGTCACACTCTGACACATCCACGTGCACAAGCAACCACTAACTTCAACAATACATCTGCAGACAAACAATGCACAAGAGTACAAAAACCTTCCAAGAGCACAAATGACCCAAGTCGCCAACATCACAGCCCCTCAAAAGCATGAAAGCCAAAGGCACACCGCCTCCAAGGGATAAGGGGCAGCAAAACACAGCTGCAGGTGCGACTCTCACACAATGCAGCACACACACATAGCAATCACAGCACATCCACATGGACGAAAATGTGGGACACAGTGCAACACTCACACTGCAGAACAGAGGACACAACTGGGTCCGCCTGTGCGTAGAAAATGGCCAAACACATCTGACATAGCAGGAAACTGTGAGATGAAAATGTACGTGTACAACATCACCCACCTCATGTAGTCCAAATGTCCACTATCACGCATCAAATAGTCCGCCCCTCCCAAACAGTCACAATGTACATTGTCATGCAGTCTGTATGCAAACTCAAACAATGCCAACACACATGCCAACACAATGTCTACAATGTCAACAACCATCTCCCCTTCACATTGCAGAGGGACAAACAACACCTCCAGCAGAGCAGACCTGACAACCCATCAGTGATGCTGAAGAGGACCTCCACACTTACGACACCGATGCCCCACAACAGTCCATGGACATCCCAGGCAATAGAGCTCCAGGAGCTGGGCAGCACAGCATCGAGGATACACCACCCCCTGCACGGACAACACAGCTGGACGCACCCACCACCCCGGCTGGCTCCCAGCAGCCCACCCAAGCACACATCCCATTCTAAGGCCAGCTGTCAGACTGCCTGAAGGGGCTGGCCGAACAGGTGCGGGTGGGGTACTACCTCATGGAAGATGAACTAGATCTCATACGTGGGTGTCCAAGTCCCACCAGGGACCTCCTACACTCCCCAATGGAGACCCACACTGTAACAGAGACACATGCCTTTGCACATTTCCAGTACTGAACCACACCCAGAGCCATGGGACAGTCACCCACACCCCCACGCCGGACTGGCGTACGCCGGCCCAGTTCACTCCACTTACGTATTGAGTGGGGGACCATAATGCAACATGTGCAATGTCCCACCCTCTGCCTGCGGTGACATGGCTGCGTCCTCTGTACACAGCACAATGTAAGGTTGTGGGGCAGGGGCCCTAATGCATACATCATGAGCACACAGACACACACAGATAGTTCGTTGAACTGGCCACGGGCACTTGCGCTCGACACCTTTATTGGCATGGTCACATGTACAGTGACACATGTGCTGGATGTGTGTGGGGTGAGTGTAAGTCAGCCCTCATGGAGTCGTTGGTGCTGGCACCAACTTGAACAGTGATCACAATTGAAGCAGAAACATAAAACACCAGCACAACAGAAACAACTGTGAAGCATCATGGTGGTAGCCGGAGGGAGTACAGTGTTCACCCAACATACAAGCAGAATGTTCCTTGATTTGTGGTGCACTGAGTTAGTGGCACCTAAAGAGCTGAGCAGGGTATCAAGCTGATGATGGCACCCACGACAGGTGTGAGCAACTCTGACAGTCTGGCAGTAAGACACTTCCGACTCTGGCACCTGTCGTTTGGAGTTGGTCCTCGCGGTGGTGGCGTGTGCATCCTGCGGTAATGCGACGTCCGGGCAGGTCAGGACTCGATTTGATGTGTGAGCCCAGGTGGACCGCAGTTGAGGCCGGAGGCAGCGGACAGCGCAGGGCCACAGACACATGGCGTTGATGACCCCCAGACCATCGACCCAGAGGACATCCAACATGCCATCAGACTGGGGCCATGGTTTGAGCTGCACAGAGTTAGTGGCCCCGGATGCACTGCGGCCGGCACAGGCACACCGCCACGGGACGGTGACTTGCGGTGCAGTGAGATAGGGCCACGCGAGGTGAGCGGGTCCTCGTCGATGTCGAAGGTGAATGTAGCTGAGGTTTGCGGGGGACAGTGGAGGGTGTCCTCCAGGGCATGATGCAGAGGGCAGGAGCCGGCCGGAAGCGGCAAATGGAGGAGTGGAATGCTACAGCCTCGTTTTGGCCACATAGTCAGTATCACTGACATGATGATGAAGACAACCCCCAGGCCATGGACTCACTCGCCAACAAATCTCAAGAAGAAAGTGTCCATGGTTGTCGGGGAACAGACTTAGTGGCACCGGAGCTGAAAGGGGATGCAGTCTGCGACGAGGCAAGTACAATGATATCAGGTCTGCCATAAATGAATCATGACTGAGTTCCCAATGTGTGCCCTACTCGACCAATGTGTAGTCCGGAGGCAGCGGCCAGCGCGGGCCAAACGCTGTTCAGCAAGCTCCTCCTGGAACACTGACACACGGCGTTGAAATGGCATGTGGGGATGACTCGTGGTTGACCGAGGCAGTAGCGACAGAGCTGAGCGGGTATTTAGCCAGTGACGATGCCGTGTCCTGCCTGGTACGGACTGGCATGGATTTGTGTGGGGCCTGCAGGACCGCAGTGTAGTCCGAAGGCGTAGTCATCAAGGGCCCACAGACACGTGTGGTTGGGATGCCATGCACATACTTTGTGTCACCACATCGAAGGGAGTACAGTGATATAAACGCTGCCATAAAGTGTGTACTCAGCCATTGCATAATCAAGACTCAGTTCCAAATGTGTGACCTACTTGAGCGTAGTGTAGGCCCGAGGCAGCGGTGGAGTATGTCAACAAAAGAGGAGTAAAGCGGGCCTGTGTCGCGTTGGCCGTGATGGTCTGAGGAGGCTGCGAAGGTCGCGGGCCTCGGGCTTGGAGCTTGCGCCGGCACGTGGTGGGCCCTCTTTGACACACGCCGGTGTCGGCAGGTGAGCAGTGAGGCCTGGCTGCACAGGGGCGGGCATGACGGGTCTGGGGACCAGTGGCCCGGGGTGCAGCAGGCGCACAGGATCGCATGCCACACCGCTCACATCGACGGCATCGGCCTCAGGGTGGGAGACGCCACTCTGGCAGACACGTTGGGCATTCCTGAAGTGAACCACACCCAGAGCTACGTGCTTTTTATTTACACCCCTACGCTGGCCTGGCATACGCCGGGCCAGCCCACACCGCACACGCTTACAGGGGGGGATGTCATAAGCTACATTTCCGCGATCTTCCCCACTGGCTGGGGTGACATGGTTGCATCCACTGTCCACTACACTCCAAACACCAGCAGTGCATGTAGACATGGCTATGTCTGTGGTCTGCATACTGCAGTCTGACCAGCACATCTCCGCCACACTTGGCATTGTGTACATACTCATTCATGGCTCACTTGCCTCTTTCGCACATGCCTGGTTCCCACCTCTCCCCACATTCCGGTATTGTGTGGCTGAGGTGCCATGCCTTTGATGGTTCATGTACATGGCTAACCAAGGTTGCCACAGTAAGTTGTGCTGTCGTGTCTGGTGGGGGGGCATGCTGTTTGGCATGTTGTATGTGATTTTGTGACGTATGCAGTGCCAGAGTTGTGAGTTGCATGATTGTGGGGTTGAGGTGTGTGGTGTGTTCATTTGGTACTTGCCAATGAGCAGTGCATTCCCATGGGTGCCATCCTGGAACCGCTGGTTGATGTTGTACTGTCGATAGATGAAGGGATCATGCACACTGCCTGGGTAGTTGGCTATGACATTGGTGAGGAGTCACCTGTGGTCCACTATTGCCTGCACGTTGATGGGATGCGTGTGCTTTCTGTTGCGGTAATTGTGTGCGATGTTGGCAGGGGGCACAAGTGGGACAAGTGTGCAGTCGATTGCCCCCGACTCGTGCAGGGATCCAACTATGGCGTATAGTCCTTGCTTGGTCTACAGCTGTTCCTGCGCATTGTGGGGGACGTATGGGTGCTGGGGTCCCTAGCTGGTGATGACATCCAGGACAGGTGTGAGGAACTTGGATGGGGCTGGCTGTGAGACTCCTCCGACTCGGGCGGTTGTTGTTTGGGAGGATACCAGAGGCCAACAGGTGCAGCACAGCCAGCAGCTTTGTCTGCGGAAGGATGTTGGTTGTCTGCTGTGTAGGTACCGTCAGCCTGTGGGCAATGATGTTCAGGATGCGGAGGATGGTTATCCTTTTGGGCCTGTAGTGGGCATTGGCATTGTCTGGTGTTGGGTCTGTGGGGCTGTTGCATTTCCTGAAGGTCCGCTGTCTTTGTCTGCGCTGCCTTTGTGGTGGTCCGGGGGGATGGGGTGGGTCCGTTGGGGGGGTGGCGGTCCTGGGGGTGGTGGCGGTGGGTGTTGTTGCCCTCTCAGGGCTCCGGGGTGCATGATGAGTGGCTCCATGGCATCTGTTGTTCTTCAGGTGTGGCTGTGGGCTGGGCTCCCTTTTCTTGTGCAGGTTGATGTCCGACTTTGCACCAGGTCAGAGCAGGTGTTAATTTCCTTCTGGTAACGCGCTGTATCGCCTGTTTTGTGTTCCTATCGCTGATGTGACTGGTCGTTGAGAATGTTGCGTTGTGGTGTTGTCGCGGCTTTTTGCTCGGGAACGCCTACTCTGTATCTCATTAGCGTTAGTTGCCGGGGTCATCTGTGGCGATGTTTTTGCGACTGTTTTTGCAGGAAAACTGGTGTTATGGGCTGTTAGCACCAGCTTGTGAATGGGGCGATAAATTTAGCGCGACTTTGGATGCGTTAAAGTGCCTATAACTCGGCGATAGCTCCTTGAGAATATGCCCCCTAGTTTCCATGGGAAAAGCGTTTTTGTTTGCCAATAACTTTAACATCGTTTGACGAACCCACGCAAATGTTTCAAAATTAATACAATGCTCAACTGCTGTCTTGAAAGTTTCATGGTGATCCGTCAAGTGGGGGCCGAGAAAAAGGGGGGGTGTCAAAGCACAATTTCCTCATGTTAATTCCCATTGGGACATTAGACACAGCTACAGCCTGAACCACTGAATGGAATTACACCAAATTTGGCAGAAAGGTAGCTGTTGATTCAGAGAAGTGCCTTTTCCTGATTTGGTATGAATCCGTTCAGTAGTTGTGATGCTATTAAAAGAAATGCAAACTTGTATATAAAGGGACACGAAAGCTCCGCAAACCCTCCTTATCGCGTGCTGAGATCTGATTGGCTGCCAACAAACTTGAAAGCGTTGGAAGAAATCTTGGGACTTGGCTTGAGCCAAGTCCCCCCCAAAAAATGAAAAGGGGGTGGGGTAGGAATACCCTGACCCCTTAGGCCTCTTGGGGGGTCACAGAGGGGCACCCAGGGCACAAAAACGTGCTCCCACTGAAAAAGAAAAAGAAAAAGAAGTGCAGGCTCCTGCGCTTCTTTATTATTTAGACCCTGGGTGGGCCAGGTGCCGGGGGCATGCAGGCTTAAATGGAATGGTATAGGAGGGGGGCGCGCAGGCCCTCCAATTGAAAAAGAATTAGAGAGGGTCTCAAGGACTCCCTCGTGACCCGGGGACCGCCAGATCCCCAGGGCTAATGCATAATAAATCAGGGGGCCTTGTGAACCCCCCAAACCCCAGGAACCAACATTTACCTGGGGCTAATTTCTGTGTATTGAGGGACCTCACACAACCCCGGAGGCCCTGGGGACTGCCACCCCCCCAGGGCCAACTCCTGCTATATCCCGGATTGCCCACCCCCCGGACATACCTGTTTGCTGTGCCTTGGTGGGAGCTTTAAACACTCCCGTCAAGCCACAGCAAGCACTCCGCTTTCATCAAGCGAAAGCAGAGAAATGCTCTTGCTTGCTGGAAGCAGAGCATTCATCTGTTTCCCTGCCCACTGTCAAGCATGCAGTGAAACAGCTGAATTGATTTCACACACAGGGAGCTGCATGTTTAGCAGCTCCCTGTGTGTGAAAGCAACCCCAGCTCCCTCAGGAGGCGGGGAGCCGGCAGGGACTGCGAGAACCTTGAGGCTCTCCCAGCAGTTCCAATGCAGATGGGGTACCCTGGAGGTACCCAGAGAACCAGGGCTAGGCTCAGGGGATGGGGTCTTAGGAGCCACTTGGTCCCCCTGTAATAATAAATAAATAAAATAAAAGGTCAGGCCCCGGGAGATGGGGTCCCTCCCTATTTGGCAAAGGCAAGGCCATGGGGATGGATTCCTGAGAAATCGTCGGTGGTCCCGCCCCTTTTCTCAACCACTCTGCACAGGGGCCTCCTGGCTTACTACTGGTTGGAGGATTAACTCCCCTTGGCTGCTGAGTGTTGTTGGGGGCCAAGAACCCCTATTGTTGCGACAAGTAAGACCCCCACAGCTGGATTGTTGAGATATCGTCAGGGACCCTGCCTCCTTTCCCAACCACTCTGCACAGGGACCTCCTGGTGTACTACTGGTTGCAGGATGAACTCCACTAAGTTGCTGAGGGTCATTGGGGGCTAAGAACCCCTATTGTTGCCACAAGTAAGTCCCCAACAGCAGGACCATTGAGAGGTCGTCGGAGGCTCAGCTTCCTTTCTCAACCACTCTGCAAAGGGGCCTCCTGGCGCACTACTGGTTGGGGATGAAGTCCCTTTGGCTGTTAAGGGTTGCCTGACTGCTGGTGAGCACCTGTTAAGTCTCGTTGCACTCCCCGTGTGCTCAAAATGACGTGATGAGTGCACAAATGAGAAAAAAATTCAGCTCAGTTGCAGAGTGCAGAGTTTATCGGTAACTCTGCGTTCTCCGTGGAATAGAGGGTTGCTGAATTCCACAAACTCCATGAGCCGATCAGAATTTTACGCAGAGGCGTAGAAAAAAGTAAAGGTTACAAGGAACCTAGCTAGGAAACTGAATTTAAAAAACCTTAAAAAACCACTGAAAAAAACAAAGGTTACAGGGACATTATAGTTAGAAAATAGAATTTTAAAAAACTTCACAGAAAACATGAAAGGTTACAAAGACATTACAGTTAGGCTCAAATTCCACTCATACAAAACCAGTGAAATTCAGCAGTTATAGTTACCCACGGTAATTATATCTTATGCCCCAATGCACTGCTTATGACCTCACATATTACATCACTCATGACATGGTCACTGATATCACTGATGACCTCATCCACAGAAGCATTGACACACCCTCTCACACCCCTATACAACCTCTTATACACCTACTCACACACCCACACAACCACTCACATACCCGTTCACAGTCCCATACCAGTACTCACACACTCACTTATTCCCCTATATAGTCGCTCATGCAACCACACACTCACCCATACAGCCTCTCAACACAGTGACACACTCCCCCATTCAAGCACTCATACAACCACATACATACACATTCACACATCATATATGCACTCATACATCCGCTCACTCACCCATACATCCATTCACACAGACACTTACTCTCAAATACAGCCACTCACACACCAACTTACTTAGCCAAACATCCACTCAAACAGCCACTGACTCACCCATACTGCCACTTATGCAGCCAGTCACTCACCTATTCCGTATATATTCAGACACCCACTCAATCACCCATACAGTCACTTACACACCCACTCACCCACCCATACAACTACTCACACAGCCATTCACTCAGTCATACAGCCACTGACACACCCACTCACTTACCAATACAGCCACTCACACAGCCACTCAATCCCCCACACAGCTACTCACACACCTACTTATACACCCTGACAGGCACACATACAACCACTCACAAACCCACTCACACACCCATACAGGCACTCAGACACCCAGTCATACACATATACACACAGCCACTCACATTATATATGTTACAAATAGTATCACTCATTAGTAGTACGGACAGTATACAATTTTAACTTTTGTAGTACCTTGGCATATATGTTTAACACTCAAAACTGAAAACTTAATAAAACTCTGTGTTACAAAATATATGTTAAACACTCATAAACCTTTAGAAAACACTCACACTTACTGGTTGGTGGCATGAGTGATGTCACTGACCATGTCATGAGTGAAGTAATATATGAGGTCATAAGCAGTGCATTGTGTGGGCATAGGTTATAGTTAGCTCAGGTAATTATAACATTGCTGAATTTCATTGGATTTGTACGAGTGGGGGTCCCAAAATACGTTTTCCAATGTTAATTCCCATTGAGATTTTAGACACAACTTTAGCCCGAACTGAATTACTCCAAAATTGGCAGAAAGGTAGCTGTTGTTCCAGAAAGAGACCTTTTTGTAAATTGGCATAAATCCATTAGGTAGTTTAGGAAAAATTAAGGAAAATCCAAATTTGTATATATAGGGATGCAGATCCTCTGAGGATCCGATGTTCCTTGTACTCAAATCTGATTGGCTGCCAACACTTCAAACCAGGAAGTGTTGGCAGCCATTTTGACACTCGACTTGAGCTGAGTCCCAAATTTGTTTTTAAAAAAAGATGAGAAGGGGGCTGAAGTAGGCATACCCTGACACCCTAGGCCTCTTTTGGGGTGAGGAGGGTCCCAGAGGGACACCACTAGGCCCCCAAAAACGTTTTTAAACAAAATTTGGCAGGAGCCGTGCTGTAGCCATGGCTCCTAGTAGAAGAATTTTTAAAAAAGAATTGCAGGCTCGCGTACTTTGATTCTAATAGGCCCCCAGGTGGGCCAGGTTCTGGGGGAATTAAAGGAGGGGGGCACATGTGCCCCCCCTCCTGGTGCTTAGAAATGCCCCGGGGATCACCACCTCCACAAGGCTTATGTGAAAATAAAGGGGGGCGCTTGGACCCTGCCAGGCCCCAGGGACCACTACCGAACTCGGGCCACAAAGCAAAAAAGAACTGGAGGCTACGCGACCCACCAGCCCCAAGAACAACCACCTCCCCAGGACTAAATTTAATGTAATGGGGACCACAGGACCACCCCCCCCGGCCCCTGGGACCACCACCTCCCCAGGGATAAATTACATGTAATGGGGAGGCCGTATGGACCCCAGGACCTTGGGGACCACCCCCACCCCGGGGCCAAAGTAACTTTAAAAGTGGAAGGGGGGCCATGCAGCTGCACTCTGGGCTGTTCTTTCTAAATGAAAGGAGGGGGCCATGCGGCCCCCCTCCTGGAGCCATAGATGTCCCTGGGGACCGCCAACCCCCAAGGCTGGCTTTTGCTATGTCCCGTGGTGCCCACCCTCCGGACATAGCTGTATGCTGCATGTGGTAGGAGCTTTAACCATTCCTGCCAAGCCACAGGAAACACTCTGCTTCCAGCAAATGAGAGTGGAGAAATGCTCTTGCATGCTGGAGGCAGAACATTTGTTTGCTTCCCTGCCCTTTGACAAGTTAGCAAGAAAACAAACAAATTGCTTTCAGACACAATGAGCTGCAGGTTTTGCAGCCCCCTTTGTCTGAAAGCAATGTGGGCTTCCGCAGAAGGCGGGGAGCTCGCACGGCTCACCGGGACCTCAAGGCTCGCCATGGTCCCACTAGAGAAAGGGTGCCCTGGGGCCACCCATGAGAAATGGCCAGAACCCGGGGGAAGGGGTCTCTGGGACCAAAATCAGCCCAGAGAGGGGGGACGCATGGCCACCCTCCCCTAATAAAAATGTTTTATTTAAAAGGCCGGGCCCCAGTGAATGGGGTCCCCGGGGCTGAAAGCTGCCTGGGGAGGGGCGGCACATGGCCTCTCTCCATGCCTCAGAAATCCAACTGTGTGGAACTTACTTCTGGTAATAGGAGGGCTTCTTGGCCCTCAAGGACCCTCAGCAGACAAGGGAGGCCTGGAGGGAGGCCATGCCCCCTTTCTCTGCCACTCTGCAAACATGCCTCCTGGTGCACTACTAGTTGGGGATGAAGTCTCTTTGCCTGCTGAGGGTCCTTGAGGGCCAAGAAGCCCTCATGTTACCAGTAGCAAGTTCCACACAGCAGGATTGCCGAGAGCTGGTCTGGGGCCACGTTCCCTTTCCCCACCACTCTGCAAACACACCTAGTGGTTAAAAAAACAGTGAAATTCACTGAAAAAAACAAAGGCAACAGGGACATTATAGTTAGGCTCAGATTTCAGTCATACAAAACCATTGAAATTCCACAGTTATAGTTACCTGAGCTAACTACAACTTACACCTGGCAATGCATTTCTTATGATCTCACATATTACATCACTTATGACATGGTCAGTGACTTCACTGATGACATCTCAAATGGCATCCATGATGATATCACTGATGACATCATCCACTAACCCACTCACTCCCCCATACAACCTCTCAGACACCCACTCACACACCCACACAACCACTTACATACCCATTTGCACATCCATGCAAGCACTTCCAAATCTGCTCACTCACCCATACCGTCATTCACACAGACACTCACTCTCCGATACAACAATTCACACACCAACTCACTTGACCAAACACTCACTCAAACAACCACTCACTCATCCATACAGCCACTCACATACCCACTCACTCACCCATGTAGCCACTGACACACCAACTCACTCACCCACACAGCTACTCACATACCTACAAAACCACTAACACACCCATACAACCACTCAGATACCCACTCACACATCCATACAACCACTGACACTACCACTCACACACCTATAGACCTTGTAAGAAACCCACTCACTCTCCCATACAGTCACTCATGCATGCACTCACATACCCATACAGCTACTCACACACCCACTCACACACTGATGCAGACAGTCACACACTCACTCAGATCACACATGTTAGAGATAGTATCACTCATTAGTAGTACAACTAGTATACTAATCTAACTTTTGGAGTAGGTTAGTATATATGTTTAACACTCATAAACTCTTAGAAACACTTACACTCACTTGATGATGCCATCAGCAATGTCATTTGAGATGTCATCAGTTATGTCATGAGGGATGTCACTGAGCATGTCATGAGTGATGTAATATATGAGGTCATAAGCAAAAAGCACTGAGAGAGAATAAGTTATATTTAGCCCAAGTAACTATAACTGCTGAATGTCAATGGCTTTGTATGAGTGGAATCTGAGCCTAACTATAATGTCCCAGTAACCTTTGTTTTTTTCAGTGAATGTACATACATATCTGGGGGAAGACCACACACAACATGGTCAGTTCCAACATTTGCCCTCCCTAAAAAGGAGCAATGCAGTTATATCTACTTGACCACGGCCTCCTGGCATAGAAACAAAAATATTCTAGATACATTTTGGCGCAGTTGTGTCAAATTACTGAAATAAGACAACACTGACTTCAGGACTAACACTTATTTTTGTTGTAAAGGTATGAGTGGTAAAGGCAATGCATGGTAAAGGCATTGTGTGGTAAACTTTGCTTCCCACCCAACTAGTCCCGTTTAATTTACAGGCCCCAGGCACACATAGTATCACACACATATACTAGGGACTTACTAAATAAATTAAATATACCAATCAGGTGTACACCAATTTTACCATGTTTGGAAGAGAGAGCACAAGTACTTTGTCACTGGTTAGCAGGGGTAACATGTGCAGTCTTAAATCAAACAATAACAGATTCAGAGAAAATAGGGTAGTAGAGGCACAAATCTGTGAGAAGACCACTCAAAACATGGCCATTTGCAACAGTTGCCCTCCCTAAAAAGGAACAATGTAGGTATATCTACTTGACCACGGCCTCCTAGCATAGAAACACAAATATTCCAGATGCATTTTGGCATGGTATTGTCAAATTAGTGAGATAAGATAACAATGACTTCAGAACTTACACTTAAGGTTCTCGCTAAGGGAACAAAAAAGTGAGTGAGAAAAATTAGCTAGCCCAGGTATCCCGATAATCTCTAATGATGCATTGGGCTCTGCATCTACATTAGTTGAGGAAGTTTTTAGGGTGAGCTATAAACAGACTAGAGAGGCTTATCCTCTCATGTAGGGGTGCAAATTATGTCAGTACCCTTCATGAACACTCATACCCCACCAGAAGCAGATAATCAGAGATGTTTTAAGGCATGGGCAAAGTGGGCTCTGGCCCTGGGCCCCAGCCTTTCAGGGAGGCCCCTGATAGAGACAGCTTTGCTCTGCAGAGAGTCTTGCCCTGATGACCTTAAATGGTTTTTAACAAGATTGTTTTAAATACCATTTTCCTTTCATTTATTTTTAATGTGGGTGATGCCTGAGAGTCTATTACAGACATTTTGTAGAGAAATTTTGGGGCAGATTTACAAGAAAGTGACGCATCTGTAGAGATGCATCACTTTCCCTGCGCCACTCTGAGAAACCCTTGCGCCACCATGGATGTGCCATATTTACAATACAGCGCACCATGGCGCAAGGATTGACAGATGCGTCAGAAATTCTGACGCATCTGTTGGGGCAAAAGTCACGCATTGCTGGAGTCGTGTCGCAAGCACGGCGCAACTCCAGCAATGCATTTTGAGGCCTATTCTCACTACACTTCGTCACTACTTACGCCTGCTTCAAGCAGGCGTAAGGTTTTGACGCAGTGGCGTCCTAAAAGTGGCACAGTGAAATCTTGTAGATTTCACTGCGTCACTTTTACGAGGTCTTCTTGCGTGGGAACGCCCACCCTGCATACATTCTACCTGACGCAGGTATAATGTGACGCAGGGCTTTACAACGTGACGCATCTCCCTAGATGCGTCACGTTGTAAATAGGCCGCATTTGTTTGCGCCGCCGTTGCGTCAAAAAAAGTGATGCAATGGCGGCGCAAGAAGGCGCAAGGGGCTTGTAAATCTGCCCCAGAGTGTTTAAGTCATTCAATATCCATTAAAAAAAACTTTAGATCAAAACAGTACCTCACATATGAGAAATGGGAGGATGTCTCAGAGATTATTTGCAGTAATACTAGTGAGCAGCTGCTGTGTTATAATATTGAAAATACACCTCACTATCCCTGAATATTAAATGTAAAAACATTTAGAATTTGGATGAGTGTGCCTGTGAACTGTCAGTGACATGGCCAAAGAGGGCATGAAAGAGGTGAAATTGGATCATAAATGCAAACCTGTTCCGAACAGGGGCCCCAAAAACAAGTTTAACCCAGGGCCCCAAAAATCCCTAAAATGTCCCTGGATATAATGATTCTGAGAAGGAGATAATGAATCTGAAAGCATAAGACCTCAGCCCAAACCGAAGCACTGAAAGTGAAAGTGGAGTGGAAAATGAAAGAAAGCTATAGGAACTTGAAGGCTGTACCCAGGGATGCCTCTACCTTCCCGACAGTATTCCCGCACCAATCGGCTGTGCTGGATGTGAAAGGGACCACTTCATATCCTCTCTTTGGCCCTTTATAACCACTCTTCAGCACTATTGGCATTCCTGTGTTCTCCCTCGACCGAGCGAGGGTCCCAGGCCGGTCCTGGGATTGCTCTTGTTCCGGATCCTTTTGGTGCTGGGTCCAGGTGTTTCATCTTTGGATTCAAGCACCTATATCTCTGGACCCAGTGCCTTTGTTTGTCCCCTGACATCGGTTCTGGTCAGTATCCATTATATTTCTTCAGATCGACCGGTGGTCGTGTTTCGCCACTTGCTGGAACCTAGGCGCTCCCTCTCGTGTTTGTTTGGCAATATTGTGCCCTGAAGAAGGTGAGACCCATATCGAGGTCACCCACCGAAACGCGCGTCGGCGCTGGAAGTTCTATGTTCATCTGTTTTCCCCCTTCTATGTTAATCAGAAATTGATTCTTGTATTGATGACTTGTATCAATAATGGTTCTTTAGTTATGTAATAACCTTGAACTGACTATTTGTCCCATTCACTTGATTTCTGTGGAACCTTACAGTGTCATTAACTGTTTATGATTCAAGGGTGTTTGTGATTCTCTGTATATATATATGTGCATGTAGAATGTCTGGAATCCTCATTCTTTTAGGACGTATGTGTATGTATGGGTATGCACTGGTCTGTATGAACGATAGTGTGTGTGAGGTGTTTGGTTGCGCTTGGGTGTTTTAGTGTCCAGCATAATTGTATTTTCAAACATTTGTATTTTTCTGTTATATATTGAATAAATCTGATAATTTTGTACCCAATCCACTTGTGTATTGTATTGCAGTAGGCCAGGTTTCATGTGTATATGTACCTATATCACTGACGATTAGCACTTTAACTATACTGAACAGGCAGAGAGGTTTTGTCTTGATTGTATAGGAACTTGTGACACAGCACAAAGAAAGCAAGGATATCGAAATATATAAGGCTTTCCTTAATTTGGAAACAATTTGTGCATATTAGCCCATATCAATTTAATGGAATATTATGGGTTAAATCCATGGTGTGCAGAAGTGTTTATACCCACACTTTTGGCAAGTTTTACTTTTCGTTGTTCATGAAGTTTAAGAAATGTTTTGTTTTACTTTTGATGATGCTGAACACGCACCAATATTTACCCAATAAATCGGTCCGCAAACCAATGTGTTTAATTATTGTTTATTTTTTATATTTATATCAGATGGACCTCATCACTAGAAGAAGAATGCAGCACATAGACAGGAAATATAATCAAGAAGTTAAAAATGAAAATTCCATACACATGCATTTCTACTGCAAGTATAAGTTTCCCAATGATGTATTTTGCTGAGAACATTTACACACTACAATTTGAATTCCTGCAAAACAAATTTTCTTCAATACAAAAGACACACAAGATGAAGAGATATTGCTGTACATGCAGTATACAACACACTGTTGCATCTGACACCCTCAAGAGTGGGCCTGCCTGAAAGGCAGACTGGGACAGTCCTCAGGACATGTGCTAGCTCAGGAGAGCGCATTAGTGGAGGACATGGCCGCAATTTGAAACTGCAGTTTAAACTTTGACTAGAGGTGGGCGGCCTTTATTTAAAGAGGGTGAAGGCTTTCCCTGGCAGGTGGGTTAAGTACTGTTCTCCACCCAATTGCAAAGGAATGTCCGAGGGAGCCCCTTTCCATACTCATTTGTGGCACACAGTCAATGCACCTTCTTTTCCATTGAATCCTTATATGTAACAAAGCAGGGGTAATGGCAAAGGTTTCCCTCATTACATGAGGCCATGTTGCCCCTTTTAAGGCTTTGACAGGGGCATACCAGCAGAGGCAACACCAGAGTGTACCTGAACAACAGCATGCCTCTCAGTACATTTGGATAAGTAGCAGAGGATCACGGCACCAGCATCCAGGACACACTAACCAAACCACAACCCCCTCTGCAGCTGCTGCAAAACAGCTTTAAATCACACAAGGCGGGGGCGTGGCCAAGATGGTGGCGGAGCGGCAGTGACTTCCCGGAGCTCCACTCGCTGCGGCCAAATAAAGCACACATTGGGGCACCCCGAGACCACCTAACCGGCCCAAAGGAACTCGGTACCGTCATACGCACCCACCGGAGTCTGGAGGGTGCTGAGATCGCAGTCCCTGCGAGGTGCTGAAGGACGGACCGGACGATCGACTACTGGCGGCATTGGCGTCTCCTCGCTGCCCGGAGGGGAGCGCGGCTGCCGCTGAGCTGACTGGCGGTTGCTGCGTTACCGGCACCCCAGCTGGGTAAGATGAACGGGAGAGGCGCGACGTGAACGAGCAGTGCTGGCAGAGTAGAGCAGTGGCTGGAGTGTCCGGATCTGTTGAGCAAGGCTGCGGCCTGTAGATTAGTTGGCCTGGCCAGGAGTCCCAGTATTATCAAGTAAGGCATCAGGCTGTCACAGGCACTCACAGCCTCAAGGAGCCCGGGTTGTGGGATTGCTGGGCATCTGGCGCTTGAGTCTGACTTGGTGAAGGCCTCCACCGGAGGTCGCGCAATATTCAAAGGAGGCCTACGAGACAAGCTTCCGAGGCCTGCACAGTCAGCAGCGCGAAAAGAGGTCTGTGGGCCGGCTCCGAGACGGTGCATACCGGCCCCCTTAGTTACAGCTGAACTGGGCATAGAGGGGTGAACCTCTGAAATAGGACCCTCAGGAAAGGCCCACGCCGGACTGGTGAAGCGCGGGCCACGTCTGGTCCTGACAGAGAGAGGGGGTGGCGGCTGCCATTTTGAGGTCTTCGGAGCCGGAAGGGAAGCGGCAAGAGCTTACACTCGGCGCGGGGTAAGGAACAGCACCCCAACAGAGTGTAGCTGCAGAAGAGTATGGGAGGACGCGGAGGAGCCAGGGGCCGGTCGAGGTCAGGGGCTCTATTGAAGACAAGAGGCAGCTAAGAGCATCTGGGCCTGAGAGGACCTGAGGATGGTATGAGAGGAGCCCAATCAGCGGGTCCTGGCTTGTGGTGGGAGTCATAAGTAGCGAGGCCCACTAGAGCCCCTCGATCGACTGCACTAGTATGCTAGCACACTCTGCGGCCTGTGAGTGATCTGGGCGCCCCACGGACTATACTAGTTGCAACCACCAAAATGACGTCCACCCGCCCGAAGAAGGAGACATACATTAAGGACCTCCTGCAGAAACCTGGGGGCAAGCGGTTGGAGGGACAAGCTATGGAGCTGCCATCATCCCAGTCCCGGGACGGAGACCAGGGTCACGTGGAACAGGGAAAAGAGCCGATCACGCATGGCTTCATGGAACAGCTGTTCAACTCACTGCGGGACGATTTTGCTGCATGGCGTCAGGAAGTTTCCATGGATCTGAAACAAGTCAGAACAGATATCACGGAGCTGGGAGATCGGATGGATACCTTGGAATGGGCAGGTGACGGCAGAGAGGACAAACTTCACTCGCACACACAGGAGCTGATGGGCCTGAGAGACTGCAATGAAGAATTATGCCTACGCCTCGAAGATTTGGAAAATAGATCCCGGCGCTCGAATATACGTATCAAGGGAGTCCCTCTTCGCGCAGATGCGGGGAAGCTAGAGGAATTTGTGACCGGGTTTTTCAGTCACCACCCTCCTGCCTGACCATGACATTCGCTACAGATGGGGACACCCTTTTAAATTGCTCTTTGTGTGGGACAAAGAAACGCACGCAGTGAGGTCCCTTCAGGAGGCGCAGACTGCATTGGGAGTTGATTTTGTGGCAGGCGAGTCGGAAGGCCAACAGCAGAGTGAAGATGGACCTGAGCACGCAGTGAAGCGGAAGGGAGGATGCCATTTCGGAAAAGTCTCCCACACAAGGCCCTCAGAAAAAGAAAGCCAGAAGGAATGAGCGGCACTTATCAAGCAGCTGCAAACTGGAGACGGCGGAGGAGATCGAGCAGCAGAATGACACAGCCTACGGGATGTCTAACAATTCACACACGTACGCCGGTAGGCGGTGGACCCGGGTCAAAGGAGCGGAGTAGCTGCCGCGGGCGGTGCCTGCTCTCCTCCCATGGTAAAACTATATAGTGCTGCTCTGCCGTTGCCCAGATGGACCCATGCGCCACGGCGCTTTTGATGCCCAAGGCGGGGCAATTCTTTAGTTGATATCACGTTCTAACCACCTTCTCTATAGTCGTTTCCTTCTTTCCCTCTCTCTTTGGCATCTCTTTGATGCAACCCTTCTTCAACCAGGAGCTGAGAATGGCTGGGTACCTCATATCGGGGCCTGCTGCGGGGGCGCGGAGAACACGATTCCGAGGATACACGGGGATCTCTGGCCACATGGTATTCAGGGCCACCCTACTAGGCCTACAAGCTATGCGATAGGGGATGAATGGGCGGGGGACGGCTACCTTGGCTCGGAGGGTCCACTATACTCGGGACACCTCTTCGGAGGTAGCTGTTCGCGTTCTACAAATTGCAGTATTATTATTATTATTATTATTATACTCAGGGACAGGGGCTTTCTACTCCTCACGCATTAGGAGGGAAGAGGAGAATATTATTTTGTTCCATAGCTGGGATCCACTCAACTGGAAAGATTCAGGCCCCATGATCCACCAGGAGGCCCCCAAGTGGAAGGGCCCCAGGGACGCTGGGGGGGAGGTGACACCTGTCTTGCGGAGCACACGCTTACAAAACCACCATGGTGCCCCTTAACACATCAATGAGTTACCCGGGGGATATTGGACACCACTATAGGCACGGCATCACTGTCAGACCATGCACCCATTAGCCTTTCATGGCGGCCAGAGGGGGACTATCAGAGACACAGGGTATGGAGACTTAACCACAAATTGCTTACGTACAAGGCCAACATTAAAGAGGTTCAAGAGGCCATATACACCTTTTTAGACACTAATAATGATGGTCACACGCACATACACCTACTATGGGATACACTGAAATTGGTCATCCGGGGGCGGTTTCTCACGACAGCGGCCAGACTGATTAGGGACAGGAGGGACAAGAGGGACAGATTAGAGGGGCAGGTTCAAGAACTGGAGATGGAGCACCATAATACGGGAGCAGTTTGGGTGCGCCGCCAGCTTACCACTGCCCGCAAGCAGCTGAAGGCACTGGATCTCGACAGGGCTGAATACTATCTCCTCCGCTCCAGGCAATGCTTCTACGAGGGAGGGAATAAGGCTGGGAAGCTGCTGGCATGTCAGATACGATCCCAAGCGCTTCAGCGACATATAGTTGAGATTGAGACTGCACAAGGACACACAGTACAAGGGGACGATCTGATAGCCCTTGAATTTGAAAACTTCTACACAGCAATTTACACGGCTGACCCTTCTGATGAAGCAGCGGCGGCAGCATCTGTTGCCCAGGCGCCGGTTGCATCTCTCCCGACCATAGATGCCGACAAGTTAGACACAGATATCACGCCAGACGAGGTGCTGCGGGTGATTCAGGGCCTGGCGTTGGGCAAGGCCCCGGGGAGGATGGGTTTTCCTCAGATTTTTATAAGATCCTAGCTCCGAGCTTACTTCCGATACTTACGCAACTCTTTAACACCTTCAGCACTGAAGAAGCGATACCCTCTTCCATGCGCAGGGCTACAGTGGTGGTCTTGCCTAAGCCAGGCAAGAACCCGAAGCAATGCACATCATACCGCCCCATCTCGCTGCTGAATGTGGACCTCAAAATTTTCACTAGTATATTGGCAGCTCGCTTGGCACCACACATGCAGGGTCTGGTGGACCCTGATCAGTCAGGATTTATACCTGAGAGAGGCTGTAGCGATGGCTCCAGACGATGATGCCACCTTATTGATAAGACCCAACGTTCTCAGAAGCCGACCTTGCTTCTATCTGTAGATGCAGAGAAGGCCTTTGATCGGGTCCAGTGGCCCTATCTGCGCTTGGCCTTGGAGAGATTTGGCCTTGGACCGCCGTTCCTGCAGTGGGTAAACAGCACATATAAAGCTCCTGAGGCAAGAATTCAGGTGAATGGGATTAGGTCTCAACCCTTTAGGATCGGGAGAGGCACAGCCAGGGGTGTCCTCTATCGCCCCTCTTATTTGCCCTATACATGGAGCCTATCGCAGAGCTCATCCGCCAGCAGGCAGCAATCACTAGAATTCGTATGGGAGACAGGGAACACAAGATGTCCCTCTATGCAGATGATGTGGTGCTCTTTCTAACCCAACCAGGCACCTCCATACCCCCACTCATGCGAGAATTTGCTGACTTTGGTCAGGTCTGAGTCATGCTTTAAAATTAACATCCACAAAACACAAGCTCTTAGCCTCACCATACCCTGCGCTGACCTAGAGAGATTAAAGGCGGACTTCTCTTTCGGATGGGCCGATTCGGGTGTTCCTTACCTGGGCCTCCAAATATTCTCTACACTTGAGCGTACGGTGCGCGAAAACTATGACACCCTTCTGCTTGGCACGCGGGCCACTCTCCAATGATGGAGACCTCTTACACTGTCGTGGCTGGGTCGGCTAGCCCTGATCAAGATGACTATATTGCCCCGCATATTTTATGTTATGCAAACCCTCCCGCTACAACCCCCCCCAGCTCTTGCTAAATTGCAGCATCTCCTAGTGGACTTTGTCTGGGGTGGGAAGAAAGCTCACATGGTGCACCATCAAACTTACTTGAAACAGGCGGATTGGGGCCTGGGGTTTCCCCACTTAGCACGTTACTATCAAGCGGCCCAGTTACGGTATATGGCTGAATGGTACCGGCCAATGTCCGAGAAGCACTGGTGCTTCATAGATAGGGCGATAGCGGGCATACATATGTGAAAGATCCCATGGTTACCCAGACGCTACCGTCTGGCTGGAGTATATGTCTCCCCTGTGTTGAGAGCCACGATGACTGCTTGGGATAGGGTTCAGGTGGCGCAGGGCCTCTCCACTACCACATCCCCATTAACCCCTTTCATAGGCCAGCCGGAGTTTCCGCCAGCTCGGCACAGGCAAAGTTACATTATATGGCAGGAGGCCAATTGTAAGAGGGTGGGAGACCTCTTTGATGAAAATGGGATAATGGACTTTCCCCAGCTGTCAGCAGGATACGGTCTCCCTAAAACAGCCTATTGGCAATACCTACCTGGCCCTACGACACTGGGTGACACAACCAAATATTAGTACACATGCAGGGCGTCCTCTCACGAGATTTGAGAAATGGCTGATCACCAGAATACGCCTATTATCAGACATATATGCCTTTTTAATTACACCCACACAGCGAAGTAAGACACCAGTGCTGCATAGGTGGGAGACAGAATGCGCGCTGGAATTCTCCCCAAAGGAATGGCAAGACATCGTACATAGAGCCAGGGCCTCCTCCAGTAGCACGGCAGGCAAGGAGATGTTCCTCAAAATAGCGCATTATTGTATACCCCGGACAGGGTGGCACGCTGGAAAACAGGGGCGGATTGCTGGCGTCACTGTGGCCAAATAGGCACCTTGACCCATCTGCTGTGGGAATGCCCTAAGATACAGCAATTTTGGGATGCCATACTGCCTGACATCAACACTACACATGACACCGACCTGCCACGATTTCCCAGTTACATATTATTAGGCCTTCCGAATGCCTTAACGTATCCCCTTCGATTATGCCGGGGACGAGCTATCACACTGGCTTTAGGGGCGGCTAAGCAAGTGCTGCTGGCTAGATGGGGTAGGGAGGATGGCCCAACCAGGTTATATTGGCTACATAAGAAATGGGAGGTGGTGGGAATGGAGAAGATAATGGCCAACATATCACAAGGACTCCCCCGCTTTGATAAAACCTGAAAATCCACATTGAAATTCTTATCCACTGAATTTAACGAGCTCACATGCCCCATGTTTCTCTGTGTGCTCGGGCTTACCAAAGATCCCACCCAAGACTCGAAGACATCCCCGCAGTGGGAACGCAACCCACAAGATGAGGCCCATTAGAGACATAAGACAATAACTGGAACTGGTCCCCTTGCCCCCTTCCTCTTCCTTCTTCCTTGGCTACCCTCTCCTTTTAATTTCTTACTCTATGATGTTTTCCCACCAGCCGGTTGGTTGTAGGTGGCGATTTTTGTTCTGAAAATACAATAAATAGATGTTAATCATAAATCACATTAGGCAGCATATGAACACTTGGTGGGAGGATGTACCACCCTCTACCTCCCTGGGTGAAGGAGCATCAAATGCGAACAATGGGTGGTCTAGGTTGTGGAACACAGTTACTCCCTACACTTGCTGTCACATCCCCCAGATATGCATCCTGCACCCAAACAACTCCTAGAGGGCAGGCTGTATATACTCTGTCGGAAGGTTGAAGCTGTCTTGGGCAAGGGAACCATCGAGAGGGCCAGCATCAGACATTGGGATTGTCAGTTGCTCCTGCTATTTCCTGGTGCAGAGGATGGGCAGAGGCCTTTGTCCTATACTTCATCTTCACCCTCTGAACTTCCTTTTTCAGAAGAACAGGTTTAAAATGCTATCCTGGCCCAAGTTCTGTCTGCCCTAGATCCAGGAGACTGGATGGCAGCATTGGATTTGCGGGTGCCTATTTTCACTTCCTGGTCCTTCAAATTCACAGATGTTACCTATGGTTTCAGATAGGTCAAGAGCACTATCAGTTCTCCTTGTTCCCCTTTGGCCTTAACAGTGCACCTTGGGTGTTCACATAGATGATAGTGGTATTCACAGCACAACTGCATAGTTTGGTAATATCAGTCTGCATATACCTTTATGCAGTGGCGGCTCGCAAAGGGCGTGCTGTGGGGCAGGGCGGGGGAGGGGAAGAGTGGGGGGGTAGTAAACTCGGACATACGACGGAACAGAGGAAAGTAATTATTATGTTCCTCCGTTCCGTCGTATGTCCGAGTTTACAACCTCCCCACCCTGCCCCTCCCCCACCCCGCAGCACACCCTATGCGAGCCGCCACTGCCTTTATGAGTGGATGCTGAAAGCAAGCTTATATCAAACAGGAGTCAGCTACCTCAGATGTCAGCCGAGATGTTGATATCATTGGGCTTTTCCATTAACATGCCAAAGTCACACCTGATTCCTTCACAAGGGCTCCTCTTCTTTGGAGCCATCCTGTATACGGTGCTCTTCTGTGCCTCCCCTCCTCCTCAACGAGTCCAGCACATTCCGGCTATGATTCCGATATCCAAATTCCTCGTCTGGGTCTCAGGGAGAGAAGATCTGAGGCTTATGAGTTTCTTAGCCTCCTGCATCTTGCTCATGGTCCATACCAGGTAGCACATGTGGGCTCTTCAGAGGAATCTGAAGTGTCAGTAGACTCAGCACCAAGGAAAACTTTTGGTTTCTATCTAGGTGTCGGAGGAGACGTGAAAGATCTGCCATGAGGGCTGCTCAACTGCGATTGAACCGGCGACAGAGCCCTCTCCCTACTTCACCCAGAGGTAAAGGTTCATAACGGACACATCGTTGTTGGGTTGGGGAGTTAATCTGAGAGAGATGGAGATACAAGGACTCTGGTCTCGAGTGGAGGTTAGTCTCCACATCAACTTGTTGGAGATGTAAGAAATGTTCTTGGCACTTCTCCTGACTTTAAAGGGGAATGGGAACAGGTGCCCACAGAAAAATTACTGCCATCTCTTTCTGCAACAAGCAGGGTGGCAAGGGGTTGTGTGTTCTGTGCCAGATAGTTCTTTATCAATGGAACTGGCTGATCTCTTAGGGCATCTTCTCTGAAAGCACAACACTTGGCAGGATCATTAAACGCCAGGGTGGACAAACTCAGCCAAAGGTGCCTAGAGGATTACAGGTGGCAGTTACAGACACAGGTTGCACAGGGCATCTTCCATAAATTGGTAGACTCCTGGCTTTATCTATTTGCCACCGCAGAGAACACACAGTGTCTAAGCTTTTGCACATTGGACTTTCCAATGTGAGTCTCCCTTAGACATACCTTTTGCCAGAATTGGGACTCCTGTACACCTTCCTGCCACTACCTCTGCCCGGAGTGCTGAAAAATATTAGAAAGGACTGGGCCAAAGTCATCATACTAGCTCCAGACTGGGCGAGGAGAATGTGGTACCCTGAACTTTTGGCAAAGAGTATTTGTCCTCCAACCTGGCTGCCCCTTTGGGAGGACATTCTGTTGCAGGGTGGAGTCTTGCACCTAAACCTGAATAACCTGCACCAACAGTGACAGTGGTTGACTTTCATTCTCCCCCCTGAAGTGGTTGGTGTCATCCTGGCAGCCAGGTGTCCATCCACCATTGCTGAATATAAAAGACGATGGGGGAAGTTTGTTGTCTGGTACTCCTCCCCTAACATCCAACCCTTGTATGCAATGTTGTTGACCATCCTGTTGTTTTGTCTTTTCTTGGTCCAGTGAGGCTTTGCTGTAGCAACAGTTAAGGATTATCTTTTCGTCCTTTTTACAGCTGTCAAATCAGCCATCTCTTTTCAAATCATCTGTTCTGATGCATTGTTTAAATGGACTGATCCACATGTTCATGGCACAACGTTTGCGACCCCCCCAAAGAGACCTTAGTTTCAGTTCTTACCTACCTGATATCCACTTCCTTTGAGCTGATGCACAGTTGCCCTCTATGTCTGCTAACCATAAATACAGTGCATCTCATCTCCACAACATCTGCCAGGTGAGGGAGTGAACTCCAGGCCTTGCCCAAGCAAACAAGCATTAACATCCTTTTTCCCAGACAAGCTGGTTCTCCAGAAGAAAAGAGCATACTCACCTAGGGCAATCCATCACCTTGCCACCTTTTTATGTTCCACCACATCCCTCTAAGGAGGAAAAATGGCTTCACCATCTTGAACCCAAGAGCCTAAATAGGCCCTCCGTTTTCACATTGATCAGACATGGGATTGTCAATTGTATCAACGACTTTGTTGCAAAGTATCCTGTGCCCTGGGCACCCCCCAACTTTTTGCTGACTGGTACTGCTGGTAGCTGACTCTGACTGACCCTGGGCTCTGCCTAACCAGGCCCAGGGCCAGTGCTATGCTGAAAGAGACACATTTAGAATACAGTGAAAACACCTACATACACTAGGGTACACTATGGGTTGGGGTGCCCCTGTGATTGGCATGACCTACCCTATAAGACCCTAGTACATAATAGGGCAGGGGGATTGAAACTACCTATCAGTCCCTAGTATATAGTAGGGCATGGCAGTTTAGAGGCCATCAGCCTTTTCTGCACGTGCATGTGTGCACTGCTGAAGCCTGAGGTCAGTTTCAAAGCAGTCCTTGGTTCCATGACTGCTTTGAAAAAGTAAATTGTGCCCAAACTCGACTTTGGTGTTTGGGGCACTTAAAAATGGATGACCTACAATGTTTTGGCATATTAGGAACCCCAAGGGTCTCCCCTAGGTGTCCCAGGGGTGGGGGTCAGGTATTTATAAGGTGGACCCTTATAAAATGAGTTTTATATGCTCTGGGTTAAGTGACATTTCACATTTCACTCCCCACATTGTGATAACGTGCTGCCCAAATTCAACTTTGATGCTAGGAGCACTGTGGAGGGAGGATCTGCAATATTTCTACAGATTCAGAACCCCTAAAATCTCCCCTAGGTGGTCCATGGGGTGGTGGTCCTGTAGATATAGGCGGAGTACTTATAAAATATGTTTTTATAAGTCCTGGTGCTGGAAAAATGGCCCAAGTCATTTTTCCCATTGCAAATTCCATGCCACATGGGTTAACATGGCAAGAAGTTATTAACTAATAACTCCTGACAGGAGAATGATAGAACTTCCATTCAAAGACTTCCCAGAATGGTAGTGATAAATCCAACAATATGATATTGTTGAATTTCTCCTAAAATGTACAGACAAGAAGTTATATGACTTTCTTTTTGTAGGTCCAGATTCAGCCTTCCAGTGGTCTGTCCTGATTGGTCAGAGTTAAGTGGATTAGCCAGGCTGCTTTGAAGAGGTGATAATGAGCCCCTGGGGTTAACCAGCTCTACTGGGAGGGCAGTGTGCTGCTACACAGGAATGCCAGAGCAGGGGGAGGAGTTGTAAACCATGGTCTTCACAGGAAAGGGGAAGGCCTCAGTGTCAGTTACCACGCTACTCTTTTGACCCCAAGCCAGAGCTAGGATTAAGGAAGAAATGAGCAGATGCAAGGGGGATAGTCTAGGGAAATTAGCCATCCTAGGGGTGTGTTTAGCCAGCTCTTAACTCTCTGCTGGAAAATCAGCCATTATGAATTTGGAGGATTTGGTGCACTCTGGGACAAAATAATGCCACACTCTACAGGATGTGATCATAACCTTGGGGGGTTACCCTGCCCCCATTGGTCAGGAGTGACCTCCTGCTTGACCCAGAGAACTTGGAATAAGTATCTGAGAGGGGCAGAGTCTCTCAGATCTGCTGCTTGAAACTTAAGAAAGCAAGACGTTGTGCCATGCTGAGAAGTTTGATGTTCAATTTCTAAGGCCTGCCCTCTGAGGACTGCACCATCTGGAACTACAGCCCTGTGGACTACCTTGCTGTGAAAAAGAGTGAAGAGTGGACTCCCTGCAAGCTACAGGTTAACAGATCTCACCTGGATCGTTCACCACCAAGAATCCGCAACCTGGAAAACTACCAGTGGATTTGTAAGGGTTTGTCCAAGTGGATTGTGGGAACTGAAGTCCTCAACTTTCAAGGACCATCTTGGAGCTTCCATACCCTTGGAGTGAGTTTGAAACACTTTGGGACCCTTTGGGGAACTTCAGGAAGAAGTTCCCGAAGTTTGGAGAACTTTGGAGCAACTTTGGAAAAAAGCTCAATAGGGCGACCGACTCAACCTGGTCAGCCAAGCCCCCTGCCTTCAACCGCGAGCCGGCCAAGCCATCCAGGTTCGTCCCGCTGAAAGCTCGGTAGGTCCGACTACCAGAGTTTGACCGGGAGTATAAGAAATCCGAGGCTGGCGAACCCTCACCGAATCCAGTCTGGTGAACAGCATCGAGGGACCCCACGAGAAAAAGCTCCAGAAAAGTTTCTAAGTCCGAAGGTAAAAACTGTGACCGGGACCTACCGCGAGGGGTAGCCGCTCAGGGCTCCATCGCGGTTGGCCTGAAACTTTGACTTTGAGCCGGTCTATCGCGACCAGGTATCCCAATATGGTGCTATATGTTTCTAAGTGCTATAAAGTGATAAATCTTAAAAAATTCATATCTCCGGTTCCCTACATTGGATTTTTGTCGTTTTGGTGTCATTTTAAAGATAAAAATATTTCATATTTTTATAAATTGGTGTTGGATTTGTTTTATGCATTGTGTCTTAATTATTTAATGAATTGGTGTTTTTAAATGCTTTACATACCTGTCTTTGAAGTTAAGCCTGCCTGCTCGCAGCCAAGCTACCAAGGGTTGAGCATGGGAATAATTTTCTAAGACCTATGCTGAGTCCTATCATGTGTTAGTGGCCCCTACATTTGCCCCTACTAATAATCCACTTTCCAACAGACTTGTTGTGGGCTTCTCTTCTAACAGTTTCAAGAGAGCCCTGAACCCTAAAACTACAACACCCTTGTTGGACCGGGCCCTTTTAAAGGGTCTCACCCAGATTTTCTCCTTCTAGTGCTGAGCCCGTCTTAGTTGGCATTAGGACTTTGTGCACTTTTTGCAAACCTAGAATTGGTAAAGTGCTTGTGCTCTCTCCTTCCAACATGAAAAATGTGACCTATATATAATCCACTTTCCAACATTTGGTGCTCAGCGGTGTGGATGAGGATTTGTGTTTTAAAAGTACACCTTTCAGTAAAGTGAATTAAGATGATAAAAATCCTCTAAATTTCCTTAGAACAAAACTTTTGAGTTTGATTTTTGGAATTTGGACTAAACTGTTTTCAATCCATTGTTTTGATTTTTCCAAATTGTTCTAAGTCTGTTGTGCCTAGTTGTTGTGACCCAAAACTAGGGAACCATGGAGCTGGACCTGGCTAAACTGTCCCAGTTCAAGATGGCTGATCTTAGGGTACAGTGTAGGCTTAGGGGGCTGTCTGCTTCCAAGAAGCTTAGGAAGGCAGGGTTGGTTGAGTCCCTAAAGGCCTGGGCTGGGGTAGCTGAAGAGAGTCAAGGGGAGATAGAGGGTGTCCCCCCAACCTCATCCAAGAGGAGTGTTGTATTCCTCTTAGGGTGTCCGTACATGGGTTTTCCTGTATCATGTCCTTATATAGGCACAATTCGCACTGCCCTTATATAGGCATAAAATCCCAGTCCTTATTTAGGCATTAAACCGTGCACTCTAAATACAGGCATGGTCTCCGACATCCGTCCACCCTAATGTCACAATGAGTTCTTGAAGAACAGACCCTTAGGCTTCGGGAGTTTCCCTAGCACAGGACTATTGATTTCTTCAAGGACTCATCTATTATGCATGAACCGTTATACCTTGAGGGTTCATTCATGACGTCTTCCGCTATACGATTCACGTCAATGCTAACTTTCTGAGGTACCTCTCAGGTATAAATATACCTTCCCTAGCCCTTGTAAATCAGAGGAGACCTCGACTTCAGAGGAGCCCGTTTCCCGGCCTGACTCACTGAGAAGACGCTGTCATCCCTGCACGCAGAGAGTCCAGCTTCCAGTGATCTGACTTCCTCGCGGGGTGTTGGAGTTCGAGTCTGGCAAGAGATTCCCACCTCTCTCATTCTTAAGGTATGGAGCTGACTAGAAACCTAGAGGGACTCTTGGCATACTAGGCATACTAGGCGTAACATACTCTTAGTATACCATAGTAAGGAATACTCCACCTACTTCATACCTCTCCCTACACCTAGGTTAGGTTAGGTACATTGGGGTAGAACTAGCTTAGAAACGCATCGTATGAGTACTCGCATTTTTAGTCTATGTTATTTATGTAAATGAATATCTACTAAAGATCATGCTAGCGCAGTATTATTTATTTCTACTGCTTACGCTGTACATTATTTATCTTGCATATTGTCTTGTGATCATAACAGCACTTATTACTTTCACGAGAAACAAGACTGTTCAATAAATCTTTTATTGAAACGCCCGTCTATTCTTCCTGTGTAACTTTGAGGAAAACTAAGCATGCACGATTGAGCTGAGTGAAATGGTTATCTATTGTTTCCACGACTCTGGGACACGTTCTGATTCTAAAAGCGAAACAAAGTTGTCATGTTTTGCGGCTGCCAGAAACTACTCCCTTCTTGTTTATCAAGGAGTTTCTAGTGGCCTCTGAGCTAGCTGGCACAAGTAATCAAGTTTAATATACTCGATAGGGACAGATTGACCTTAGTCCTATGTCAAACCTATAGGGTATATTATTGCAATGCGCAGAGCCTATTAGGGAAATAGGAGGTACACTACATGGCGCCCAACGTTTGGTAAGGCGGTAATTTAACGTAAACTACTGAGTAATTCAGCCGTGCTTTTTCTCTCAGAGACGCCTACCCATATACTCCAAAAGACGTCTGGAGTGGGCAGGGTTAAGTATCCGCCACGGCTACATAGGGAAGCACCCTATATATTAGCTGTTTGGCTTGCTCAATGTTGAAGGATACAGTGTTCTAAAATATTGTGCACCTTATCTTTGTTTCCTTGAAACTTGTTCTACATTTTTCAAAAAACAAAATGCTTGGCTCCGACAACGGTGACATTGCGGGTCAACCAGCTTTAACAGCTTATAACATCACAGGTTTTATTGGAACCGAGGAGGGTGTTATAGACATCCCTCCAAACTTAAGAAGAGCCATCACTCTAAAACTCATAAAACACGGCCTACCACCAAGAGGCGGTAGAGCAGCTTTCGTGATAGAGGCACACAAATCATTTCAGACAGAGGTATTCTATTCATGGGTAATATTTCCTGAATCAAATTCAGTAACAAAACTGTTTCACTTCTACAAAGAAGATGATCCACCAGAGGAATATATTCCTTTTGAGGATATAGAAATTCCACTAACATACCAGGAGCATCAGCTCTGGTTTAAAGGCGCCCTAAAACATCACAGAAACATTACCAGGCTTGGTCCACTAGGTAGACCAGGAGCAACATGGCCGATTCTAGCCGGCTACACTCCTCATCCTGAACTCGACATAATGTCAGACGAGGAACTACTTACTCAACTTACAGAGTTAATAAAAATCTACAGACAATTGGTCCAATATGTCATTCAGACTTTCACAGTCCAACCACCATTAACCATTCCAAATCAGACCCCTCAACCGGGGACTGCACTAAAAATTACACTACAGACTCTATACGCAGTCATGGGTAAAATGCCCACAAAACGTGAACAATTTCCATTCTGGATAGCTAAAAAAATTACTCAAATCGAAGCAGTATTTCCAAATACTAGCCCGTATGAGAAACACAGAATCCTAACAATCTGTTTACCGATGGGGATCACACCACAACTGGAAGACTGCACCACTTGGGCCTCAGTCTTTGCTGCCATCTATACTAAAACACATGGCATTCCATCTATTGCGGTAATACCAGATGTCCTGAAACAAATTCAAAACGAATACGGGGCAGAGCCTGCTCTAAATTTAGGTATGAAATTACTGAAAAATTTCAACCAGGTCTCAACAATAATATTATCTAATATTAAAGGGGAGGCAGCAGCAGTGGCGATCCGCCAACGATTAAGGGAATTCGATGTTACAGAACATCAAACTGAGCTGCCCAGAATAATAGAACAATCTTATGCAGAATTAGGCAGAGATAGTTTGGGTGGAAGACCAGTGAAGCCAAAACTATCTGAAAGTCCTGAGAAGGACTCTATTAAACAAACTTCTACATCTTCTAAAAAGAAGTGGGAGACTAATAAACAAAATTCAAACGAGAAACGTTCTCAATCTTGAGGTAGGTCTCCTCAAAAGGAGCCCTCTGAAAGGAGGTATAACCTCAGGAATAGGGATAATTTAAGAAAACCTGACAGGTATCAAGATACTGATAAACGTTCCTCTCGTACCTTTCAGATCTCGTCACAGACTTCGGAAAGAAGAGGACGGTCAGAACATAGAGAAGAACGCGTGAAATTGAAAGACGACAAACATGTTCTGAAAAACAAATCAAAACCTCAATTCTCAAAGAAGAAAGTAGCAGGTCTGAAGATCAGACATGCCGAGAATACTGAGAACACAACTCAAGAACGGAGAATGGGCTCAGACAATGCTGGACAGTGCAGCAGAAGTCACAATAGCTCGCCAGAACCTGAAGGAACTTCTGGAGATAGTGGACTTGAATGAGTATATTACAGTTGAGACTGTAGACACCAGGGTTAGTACTCCACAAAAGTTATATGAAATAACACTCCGGATGGAGGGAGACATACCTAGACAGGTGAAAGCAATTTTTTGGGAAAAACTTTCAAGGGGCTATGACATACTTCTAGCAGAAAAAGACTGGCCACCACAATTTGTCAGGGAGTGCCCACACGGCGAGGACATTATTATGCCTGCCTTCTCCAACCATATTCCAATTCACCTAAAATATACATATGCCAGGAAATGGGCAGTAGCCCAGGCCCCAGCATTATATAAAAATCATGAAGGATGGGATGAGGACTCACCTCACCATAAAATACATCTGAAACATGAACCAACTGCACAAAGGCAGTACCCAATAAAGCAAGAAGCTAAAAACAGGTCAGGGAGATCTTAGATCAACTTGAATACCAAGGGGTGATTGAAACATGCACCTCCTCAATGAACAATCCTTTGTTTCCTGTCTCCAAACCAGACAACACCTATCGTCTAGTTTTGGATTACAGACACTTAAACACTTGTTCTAAAACATTTGCAGTGCAAAATGCACATAGCACAGCATTAATGAATAACATTGTGCGTAAAAAATATAAAACCACATTAGACATCTCAAATGGTTTCTTTTGTCAAAACATAGCACCTGAAAGCAGGTACTTAACAGCTTTCTCCATAATGGGGACCCAGCGTCAATTTTGTCGACTCCCACAAGGGTTCAAGAACAGCCCAGGGTTATTCTCAGCAAGGGTAACGGAGTTACTACAAATTTATGATAATGAGGCATTGTCATATGCCGATGACATCTATCTGACAGACGATGACCTGGAAAAACACTTGAACAGGGTGAGCACCATTATACTGGGCTTCGCCTCTGAGGGCTACAAATTCAACTTCAAAAAGTCCAGAATTGCCCATCTCAATGTCCTATTTCTAGGATATGAGCTTTCAAGTGAAGGAAAGAGCTTGGCAGCTAACTTCCTAGAGAAATGTGCACTGCTCCAACCTCCAAAAACACAAAAAAACTTACAATCCATCCTGGGTTTCCTAAATTTTGGAAGAACATACATTCTAAATTACACAGAAAGGGTTAAACCTCTCTACGCATTAATCAAACCTGATTTTTCACTCAAAAATTGGACACAAGAACACACAGAAATCTTGCGTTCACTCCAGGCTAACATTTTAGCAACAAATCACTTACAAACACGAGTAAGTCAACGCAACCTGGTGATCCGAATAATTTCGGGTCAATGCGGATTCACCTACTTAACATTTAATGAGGGTGAAAAAATACCAATCGCATACAAATCTCATTTGTATACACAAGCAGAAATGCGTTTCACTTCAACTGAAAAATTCTGACAGCAGTTCAAACCGCTGTAGCAAAAGAAAGAGCCCTAGCCCAAGGGAAACGCATTATTGTCGTAACCCCAGTACCAGCTTTAGAAGCGGTCACAAAAGCAAGCATTCCAAATGCTAAAGCATTACATCCAAGATGGATAAAATGGGTTAATTCTCTTGCTGCAACAGATGTTGAATATGTTTTTGATCCTGATTTAAAAACACAAGCGTTCCTGCAATATGAACAAGAATGTCCTCTGCCCACTGAGATTCTGCCTCTCGATTAGTACGAATTCATAATTTACACTGACGGATCCGCACAGCCCGCAATAGGGGGTAAGCAAGCTTACAGTGCAGCGTGTGCAATCGTTAAAGGTCGCATGCGAGATGGCATCTTCAGACCTATGGTCACAAAAACTCAATCTCTAGGAGATTGTACAGCTCAGCGAGCTGAACTGCAAGCATTCAAACTGGCACTTGAAAGTACAGATCAAGAATTCCCCACACTAATAGTGTGCGATTCCTTTTACTGTGTTCAGTCGTATAATGAATATATACAAAACTGGTTTGAAAATGGGTTCAAAGACGCGAAAGGTGGCACAATAAAGCACAAAATACTTTGGGAACAAGTATTTCATTTGAAAAACGAACTACCAAAGGCTCACGTGATCCACACTCTGAGTCATCAACGTGATGGCGTTCACGTTGCAGGGAATTCATTGGCTGACGAAGCCGCAAAGGGGGCTGTTCAGACGGCTTCCGTAGCTGCGATCACTCGTTCAAAAACGAAAATAGACAGTGAGATAATGTTGGCTGTCAATGCTACAAGCAAAGGCAGTGGTGCAGTGTTACCAAAAAAGTTTCCACTCAAGTGCTCTTATGTAATTGATGCGAACAACGTTCCTTTTGCTCGAATCCCTGGAGTGGGGGATAGGGTAATTCCAAACATGGAACGTAGAGCAGCTTTGATTTATGAAGCACATTTGGGGGAGGGTCTGTCACATCTAGGGATCTCTAAAACAATTTTGACGTTAAAAGAGATGTACTGGTGGCCTGGGATGAATACAGAAATCCACATCTTCATCAATAACTGCATAGACTGTAAATTACAGCGAGAAAGCCACCAGACACCATGCTACGAATGTAGCTGCCCAGTACAGATACCACTGTTAGACAGCATTAGACTATCTACGCACATGCGTCCTTCTGGACAAATGCAATCCCACAAATACTGAATCAAGGTTCCTATGGATATGGCCTCAGTGCTCGGCTGACGCTCGAACTGTTATAAAAGATTTGCGAGTCTTTATCGGCATATACGCAATAGGCATGCTACATTCTGACCAGGGCCCTGCGTTTAGCTCTCGGGCTTACAAAGAAGCCATGGCCAGTCTGGGCGTTGCATTGCAGTACTCCTCTCCATTCCATCCTGAGGGAAATTCGGTTGTGGAAAGGAAAAACCGGGACATAAAGCAGTCTATAACAGCTAGGGTATTAGGTTCGGGTGATGGGTGGGTCAAACACCTTAGTGGGGTTCAACGCTCATTGAATAATCTGCCAAGAAGTTCTCTAGGGGGGGTCACTCCATATGAGGTCCTATTTGGGACAAGAATGTGGGTACCAGACCTCGATCACGTAGCCACAGTGGTGGAAAATAAACTGTTTGATATCAAAGATCGTTTGGCAGTTTTACAGGAACTCAATGAACTAAGATCGAAACAAAGCAACGTATTCCTGCAGCCAACCACCACTGGGGAAAAACCGGCGGTCCCAGCAAGGCCTGTCTGGATTCCAAAAGTTGGGGATCTAGTCAGAGAAAAGATTGCGGACAAGAAGGAATTTGGACCTTCTTACAGACAACCAGTACCTGTCCTAGCAGTTCAAGGAACAAGAACAGTACTTCTGCCGCCCCTTGCTGGAAAAAAGGAGAAAAGATTTGTGTCCATCGACCTCATCAAACCACAGTATGTGGCCAATACTGAATAGTAGGCCTTGTGGACCCCGACCTAGTAGCAGACGCACTCCTCTCGCTACTATCCAAGAGGTTCAGACTGAAAGACTGATAACCATCGAGAATTCAGCAGTAACAGATGAAGGACTAAGCAACAATGCAATGGAACTCATCCCTCTTGAAAATCAAGTAACAGTTCATCCAAATACACCTGTCTACACCAATGTAGCAAGTGATCAACTGGTTCCAGCGATTTTTACAAATCCTGATGCAATTTCAACAATTGACAGAACTGCTTCTGGCTATTTCATTAACTTTGATACGTTCTCAGAAGATCCGAGTGAATCTGAAACGACGCCAGCATCATTAACATTCAAGCAGCAAGTACAAGACTTTCTTCACCTTCTGAAATAGACTTATCTGGTTTCCCCATGGATTGAACTCTGGATTATTTCTGGAATATTTGTTTTCCTGCTTTGGCTAGCTTTGGTTATGACTATGAGTGTGCTTATAAATGGCAGATATATCCATGTGAACACTGAAGGAAAAGATGTGAACGTACTTTTGAAACCTCATAAATCTTCCCATCGTGAAGCAAGAGACTTGTCAACAGTGAACATCACAGCCGTTCCTATACAGGATGGTATAGTGTGGGACAAAACAGATTTTGATATTTTTGGCCAGACGGAACAATTGAACATTCCACATTTGTTTAAAATTTCACTAAGTGATCTCATTTCGTCCAGTACCTATTCTGATGATTGGGACTTTGAGACTGTTAACGACATAATGTTTGACCTAGAAAAATCTGCTGCATTTTCTAAAAATGAATATTTAGAGGGTTCATCAGACAATGAACAGCTGTATTGCTATAACCACTATGGTCATCATTATTTGCATAAATCTGCAAACCCTAGAAATGTGTTTATGTTTAACCAATGGAAGCATTGTCCTACACCACCAAAAGGTAGTTCAAAAACATTTGCTAACAAGTTTCCATATTTTTCAAGTTACAATACATCTGATCCAGAAACGTTTTACTATAAAAATGTAAACAAAACAGGACTGAAAATGATGTTAACTAATACAAAACAGATTTACTCTGCAGCATTTATTGCCCAACTGTCTAGACAGGGTTTCAACTTATGGAAAGACACAATAGACACAAAAACTGTCTGGGGTACTAAAGATTGGCAAGTGCAGGGGATAGAAGCTTTATTTAGAGCCTGTATCATCCCTGAACAAATAATGTTTTTGAATGAAACTGTCCAACAAACATCTTGTCTTGGACTAGCCAAGATAAAAGAGATGAAAACACCTTCTGTACCAACACCTGCAAGTGATAACAATACACAGGCAGCGGTTACAGTTGACAAAATACTACAACTCAACAGATCTAATCCTGATTGGAGAAAATGGTTGATTTGGCCCACAGACACGAACAACTGTCAGGAAAGATTCCTGAATAAAACTCAGGGTTTTACTATTGATAGGCCAGACCCAAGATACGTCCAAAGACAGCATCCGGGGGTATTAACAACATACAGTGTAGGAAAATTATGCCTCGATTGGCTGCAGAAATCTACACTACAGGATGTGAAACAACACTAATCCTTACTTAAAGAAGACGCTGTCCTTAAGGAATTCTTGCTTGGACCAAGAAAACCGCGTCAAAAACGTTTCATATATGCCGGCATTTATGCTGCCTATAATGAAGCATGGAAAGTGTCACAGATGGAGGCCGCAGAACGAATACGTGAACTTGATCGTATTAATTTAGAAAAAACACTCACTGTGGTTGACAATGGGTTAACAACTTTGTCCTCCAGAATATATTCATTGGACAACATTGTATCCTCTGCTATCGACATACTAGAACACGATTTGGCGATGTTACAACAAGGCCAATCTCAATTACGTTCTATTGTGTTATTAAGCTGGACGCTGCAATCTTTGCGTGCGGGCTATGTGCCTTGGCGTTTCATCAACACGTCGGCTCTGTTTGCAGAATACAATCTAACTGATAAACAGATCGAACTGGCACAAAGGGGAGCAAAGTAGACAGTGCTGGGCATTGAAAAACTGGAAAAGTTACCATTCACAGTGGCAGAAAAACCAGCTACAGAATGGCTCATTCATGGCAAAATCACACTACCTGTGACTACTTTTCAGTTTCAGTATTGCCTCAAACAAATGCAAGCAGGCAAATATGAAAGGTTGGGTAAGGAATACATTAAGACATCTTGGAATTTACCGTATACATATAGATGTTGGAGTGGGGATCGTGAAGTGTTTTTGAGCGGTACACACTGTAAAAGTGCACTGAGCGGTTCACTTATATGTCAGGACATTTCTTTACACGGGGCTTGCAATGGTTCTGTGGCAAATTTGTCTTGCCATCAGCAGGGTACACCAGCTGCTGTGATTAATCCAACGTTTGGACAACTTTCTAATGGGAGTTACTTCATGTTGAATGATCAGAGTTGCCGCGGCATGTTGCCAGGCATCCCATATCTAGTAACGGTCAACTCCAGGGTCACTTGCTGTATGCAAGTATTGTTTGCCCCAATAGACACAGTCAGGGAGTCACCTTTGTGGCCTTCGCTGAACGTCTCTTTTATAGGATTTGATACTTTAAGCAGAATGAAAGCCATGCTTTTGCAACAAACCGTGCCTTTGACCTCGGCCAAAGAAACCTATGATCTACAAGTAGCAAGGACTTCGGCTGAGATACAGACTTTAATACGTACAAACTGCCCTATACATTTAGTAGAAATGATAGGACGTATCTTTAACATGTCTGATACAAGCGGAATTGTACATGTATTTAAGAGCATCTGTTCCGGTTTGTTAGCACCTTTCCAGGCAATACTCGGAATCATCCCGAACTTTGCACATTCGGTGTTTGGTGGCATACCATTAATTCTAGCACTTGTTGCCGGAATTCTATTTCTCTTCCTGCTATTACGCTATGGCCAGCCTATTCGCAGACATCACTCCGAGCGAAGTGGAGAAAGCTCTCCTTGAACGAAAGTGCCATGAGCGAATAGTACAGCTTTTGGGCATGACTCTTCTACGGGAACTTAATACCACGTGGTTCCTGTCATTCAGACCAATCTGGCAAGATTGCATCTTACCTGTCCTACGATGCCTGCTATGCGGTGAAGAATGCGTGTTAGACACCTGTCTAACATTTCCATCAGCAACGCCAACGGATATCGATACTCTGCTGGACCCGATAACGGCCCATGCTCTGTGTTGTCCCCAGAGGCTACCAATCCTGATGACGGCATTCATTGAGATCTCACAGACGCTTCCAGCTGCTGCTGAGGTATGAGATGGATCTACAGGCACACAGGTAACAACGGACGCCAACATTGCTGCGGCATCCTATGCTGAAAGCGATGCTTCACATCTCTGTGCAACTTCAGTGGACGATATTTTGTCTACAGAAATAGATGATCTCATGTTTACACCAGACCCGTACACAGACTCTGATTCAACCCACAGTGTACCAGAGACGCAGTAAAATATGGCCTTCATATTTCAAAAACTTGGAAATCTTCCCAAATTGAACTTTTTTCCTTTTTTCAAACTGAATGGCAATTCAATCTGCTTGAAGTAGAACTAGTCTTATAGTACGGACTTCGCGGTACTTCCTCAGACACTTTGTCATCTTATTTGTCTAAAAAATTCATTAATTTTCATGACATGAAATGACTTTGATTTTTGAACAACTTATCGATCATTTTCTGTCACATGTAAATATTACTGCTTATTTTCATTCAAATTGCATTTTATTTCCAAATATATGCCTGTAATGAAAAGCAATGCTTGAAATGTACAGTACCTTTTGCATTTTAATAGGTTTTTAAATGCTTTTTAATGCTTTTAAGAAATATTCTTAGCAATATGCGGTACTCCATTTTATGTTTAGCATATTAAATGTTTAGCATTTTATTATTATCGTACACACGAAAGTGGAGTGGGTGTTGTATTCTTCTTAGGGTGTCCGTACATGGGTTTTCCTGTATCATGTCCTTATATAGGCACAATTCGCCCTGCCCTTATATAGGCATAAAATCCCAGTCCTTATTTAGGCATTAAACCGTGCACTCCAAATACAGGCATGGTCTCCGACATCCGTCCACCCTAACGTCACAACAAGTTCTTGAAGAACAGACCCTTAGGCTTCGGGAGTTTCCCTAGCACATGACTATTGATTTCTTCAACGACTCATCTATTATGCATGAACCGTTATACCTTGAGGGTTCATTCATGACGTCTTCCGCTGTCCGATTCACGTCAATGCTAACATTCTGAGGTACCTCTCAGGTATAAATATACCTTCCCTAGCCCTTGTAAATCAGAGGAGACCTCGACTTCAGAGGAGCCCGTTTCCCGGCCTGACTCACTGAGAAGACGCTGTCATCCCTGCACGCAGAGAGTCCAGCTTCCAGTGATCTGACTTCCCTCGCGGGGTGTTGGAGTTCGAGTCTGGCAAGAGATTCCCACCTCTCATTCTTAAGGTATGGAGCTGACTAGAAACCTAGAGGGACTCTTGGCATACTAGGCGTAACATACTCTTAGTATACCATAGTAAGGAATACTCCACCTACACCTAGGTTAGGTTAGGTACATTGGGGTAGAACTAGCTTAGAAACGCATCGTATGAGTACTCGCATTTTTAGTCTATGTTATTTATGTAAATGAATATCTACTAAAGATCATGCTACCGCAGTATTATTTATTTCTACTGCTTACGCTGTACATTATTCATCTTGCATATTGTCTTGTGATCATAACAGCACATATTACTTTCACGAGAAACAAGACTGTTCAATAAATCTTTTATTGAAATGCCTGTCTATTCTTCCGGTGTAACTTTGAGGAAAACAAAGCATGCATGATTGAGCTGAGTGAAACGGTTATCTATTGTTTCCACGACTCTGGGACACGTTCTGATTCTAAAAGGGAAACAAAGTTGTCATGTTTTGCGGCTGCCAGAAACTACTCCCTTCTTGTTTATCAAGGAGTTTCTAGTGGCCTCTGAGCTAGCTGGCACAAGTAATTAAGTTTAATATACTCGATAGGGACATATTGACCTTAGTCCTATGTCAAACCTATAGGGTATATTATTCCAATGCGCAGAGCCTATTAGGGAAATAGGAGCTACACTACAGGAGGGTGAGGATGATGCCTCTTCCATTTTCTCTAGTGTTAGCCATATGATTCCTGATGGTGGGAGGGGGGGAAGGGTCCCTTACTCAGGAACCACCACTGTCCCATGTAGAGAGACAGCTTGAGGATCAATTAGCTTTGATAGCCTTGGAGAAGGAGAAACTGGAATTGGCTAAGAAGAAATGGGAGAGGGAAGAGGCGTTCAAAATAAATGGTGGCAGTGAAAATGATGAAGATTTTGAGATGTCCAGGGGTGGTAGATTTGATCCCAAACTTCCCAAGGGTAGAGTGCCCAAGTACACAGAGGGGGATGACATTGACAGGTGGCTAGCAGCATTTGAGAGGGCCCTTAGAATGAGTAGGGTCCACTCTAAGTATTGGGGTGCACTCCTGTAGGAGTTGATTCCAGTAGCTGGGAGGGATAGGCTCCTGAACCCGGAAGGGAGAGGATGCAGAATCATACCAACAGATGAAGGCATGCTTAGTCAAGAGATTTGGTCTGACTCCAGAGCAGTACAGGGTGAAGTTTAGAGGCACCCAGAAATTGAGTTCAAAGTCTTAGGTAGACTTTGTGGACGTTTCAGTGAAGGCACTGGAAGGCTGGATTGTTGGTAACACTGTTGACACATATGAGGGATTGTATAATTTGTTTTTGAAAGAACATATTTTGACTCATTGTGTAGAAGAGAAGTTATGCCAGTATCTAGTGGATTCTAGCTGACAGACCCCAGAGATCTGGGGGAATCAGCTGATGAGTGGGTGAGAACCCGGGTTTCCATCCAGCATCAGGGGAGTGACCAGAACAAAGGAGGACAGGTCCCTCCCCAAGGGAAAGCCCAAGGGAAAGAAAGTCAAAAACAGAAGGAGTCCTCCAAAGACCCACAAAAACCTGAACAGGGAGGGGGGCCCGAGCCAACCCAAACTCAAAGGGATTGGGTAACATGGAAAGAATGGTAGGTTCTTTGATCCCTCAAAGGTGGGTAAGTGCTTTGACTGTACCCAGCCAGGGCACAAACAGGGAGATGCTGTCTGCGCCAAAGAATCTCCCCCCTAAGGGGCCATCCACAGGGATTGCCAGTGTAAGTGTAGGGGTGGAGAATGGTGTCCCAGAAAGGGGTAGTCAGGTGGTGGAAGCATACTCAGTGTCCCTGGGTGGGGTGAATATCGCAACCCTTGCTGCCTTACCTCCAAACATGGACAAGTACAGGCAGAGGCCTAAAGTGAATGGGACTGAGGTTGAGGCTATCAGAGACACTGGGGCTAGTGTAACTATGGTCCTGGATGAGCTGGTGCCTCCAGAGAGGTTGTTACCTGGTGAGTTTCACCAGGTGACTTATGCAGACAGCACTACCAGACTCCTTCCTATGGCTGTGGTGGATTTGGAATGGGTAGGTGTGACAGGCCCTATGAAGGTAGCTGTGTCAAAGGTGCTCCCAGTCCAGTGTTTACTGGGCAATGATCTTGAAGCCTCTGAGTGGTCAGAGGTGGAAAGAGGACTCCATATGAAAATATGGAGCTCCCTGAGTGTGTATGTGCTATGACTAGGTCACAGACTAGCCAGAAGCGAGAGGCTGGACACTTGGACTCTGGAAAAAAGGGCCAAGCATCCAAGGACAAGGGTACTGGGCCTGGTGAGCCAGCCCAGGGAACTTCAGAGGTGCAGGAAGAATCTAACCCTGATGGGGAGGATCTAGCCTCTGAGGGAGGGACTCCATCCCTGCCAGAGCTGTCAGATTTGGCAGAACTGACAAGAGCAGGTGGACCCTCCAGAGAGGAGTTCAGTAAGGGACAGAGAGACTGTCCCACACTTGAGAGCTTGAGGCGGATTGCCTCTAAGCAAGAGGAGGGGGATGACAGTGGGTTTCATAGAATCTACTGGGAAGATGGACTGCTTTATACTGAGGCCAGAAACCTCAAGGAGGGGCCACCAGGAGGTTGGTGGTGCCCCAGAAGTACAGAGAGTTCATCCTGACTTTGGGTCATGATATCCCCTTGGCAGGACATTTGGGACAGACAAAGACATGGAACCGGTTGGTGAACCATTTCTACTGGCCCCATATGTCTGAGAAGGTAAAGGAGTTTTGCAGCTCCTGTGTCCCCTGTCAGGCCAGTGGCAAGGCAGGGGGCAAGACAAAGGCTCCCCTAATACCACTGCCAGTGGTTGGGGTCCCTTTTGAAAGGGTGGGGATGGACATTGTTGATCCCCTGGACCCACCTACTGCATCAGGGAATAGGTATATCTTAGTGGTAGTGGACCATGCCACTAGGTACCCTGAAGCAATCCCTCTTAGAACCATTGATGATCCTGCAGTGGCTAGATGTGTTCACCAGAGTGGGTTTTCCGAAAGAGGTGGTATCAGATAGGGGAACGAACTTCCTGTCCAGCTATCTGACTGCTATGTGGGATGAGTGTGGTGTCAACTCCAAGTTCACCACCCCCTATCACCCACACGCAAATGGTCTTGTTGAGAGATTCAACAAAACCCTGAAGGGCATGATAAATGGGTTGTCAGAGAAACTCAGGAGGAGTTGGGATGTTCTCCTCCCCTGCTTACTGTTTGCCTACAGGGAGGTGCCACAGAAAGGGGATGGTTTCAGACCCTTGGAGTTGTTGTTTGGACACCCTGTGAGGGGGCCATTGAGCCTGCTGAGATAATCTTTAGAGAAGCCTCTTAAAGAAGCAAAGGACAATGTGCTTCACTATTGTTGGACTTGGCCCTTTTTGGCTAAAGTTCCCTAAAATCTTTGCCTCTACTTCCTCTATTTTTGTGCTGTGATGGATTTTGTTTTGCCAACTTAGATGCTTTGGACACTTTGCCACTGCTAATCACTGTCAAAGTGCAAGTGCTCCCTGTATAAAGTGTAATGGTAATTGGTTGTCTATGATTGGTAAGTTTGCCTTACTAGTAAAGTCCTGAGTAAAGTGCACTATGTGTGCCAGGGCTGGAAATGCAAATGCTACTAGTGGGCCTGCAGCACGAATTGTGCCACCCACACAAGTAGCCTTAAGGAGGGAACTCAGGCCTGCAACCTGTGGGCCTGCGCGCAGTTTGTTAAACTGCCATGTTGTTCTGACAAGTGCACCCACTTGCCAGACCTTACCCTTCCCTTTCTATGCACATCAGACACTCCTATGGTAGGTCCAAGGTACCCCCTGGGCAGGGTGCAGTGCATGTGAAAGGTAGGACATGTACTAAGGTGTGTACCATGTCCTGACAGTGAAATAATCTCCATTTCGTTTTTCACTGTGGAAAGGCCATCTTGCCCATAGGATAAAATGGGGAGGCTGTGTAATATGTTTTCCAGCTTATCTTCCCAAAGGCTTAAGATGGAGAGGTGAAGTTTAGTGTGCCTGAACTGACAATGTAATAACACATCTTTTTATGAAGGTGGTTTTTGCATTGTGTGTTTAGAAGCCACTCTTTTAGAAGTGGCTGGGTTTTTGTGCTCTAACATTTCTGTGTGTCTCTGCCTGGTTGTGGATTGACTGTCTGGATTTGAAAGTGATAGGATCTGGGGAATGTCTTGATCCAGGGGAGAAAGTGAGATAGCAACCGGCTGACCTGAATCTGGAGTGTAGGGGGGAGGAGTAGCCCTTAGAGGTGAAGAGGCCTGGGCTGCAGCCATAAACCAATGGCTCCGTCCCCTGCTGAGTGATTGAGGATCCAGACCCCCACTATCAAAGGAATAAGGTGTCACTGGCAGGGAGGCACCCAGAACTGGTTTGAACAGGGGTCAGTGCCCCCCTGAACACAAAGACTTCAAAGACATTTAGGGGTATAACTATGAGAGCTGAAGCCCCTGAACTTTGGAGAAATGGATTGATCAAGATTGAACAAGACTGAAGCTACTTCGTGGTCAAGAGGAACCTTTGCCAAGGAAGAAACAGCTGAAGAGACTGAAGGAAAGGACTGACCCTTGCTGTGTGTTCCGGGGCTGGCCTGCAGTTTGCTGCTTTAACCAAGGAGAGGCTAAAGGGACTTTGCTGTGTGCTGTGTCCCCCTGCTTGAAAGGACTTTGCTGTGTGCTGTGTCCGGAAGTAACTTATCCCCAAGGGCCCGAGGTGAGCTGGCTCCCTGTTGCAGAAACTCAGGAACACAAAAGTTTCCAGGAGAGTCTCAGCGACGCTGTGTGCGTGTGCTTTTTGCAGCCTGAGACCCTCGTAAGAATTGCCCTGTGATCGTGGGCACCTGGAGTCCAAGAGAGTCTCAGCGACGCTGTGTGCGTGTGCTTTTTGCAGCCTGAGCCCTTCTTGAGGATTGTCCTGTGATCGTGTGCACCGGAGTCCAAGTGAGTCTCAGCGACGCTGTGTGCATGTGCTTTGTGCAGCCTGAGCCCTTTGTGAGGATTGCCCTGTTATCGTGCACACCCGGAGTCCAAGTGAGTCTCAGTGACGCTGTGTGCGTGTGCTTTGTGCAGCCTGAGACCTTCGTGAGGATTGCCCTGTTATCGTGCACACCCGGAGTCCAAGTGAGTCTCAGCGACGCTGTGTGCGTGTGCTTTGTGCAGCCTGAGACCTTCTTGAGGATTGCCTTGTTATCGTGCACCCGGAGTTCAAGTGAGTCTCAGCGACGCTGTGTGCATGTGCCTCGTGCAGCATGAGACCTTCGTGAGGAGTGCCCTGTGATCGTGCACCCGAAGCTCAAGTGAGTCTCAGCGACGCTGTCTGCGTGTGCCCTGTTGCAGCCTGAGATCTTCGTAGCATCAACGGCCCGGACCGGCAGCCCCGGAGGAGCCGAGACGCCGGCCCGAGCCTGCCGTTGCCAGAGCGGGACCTCGAACCAACCTCGTCGAGGGAGGGCCCGAGTCCCACTGCCCGGAATTCACAAAGATTGCATCAGAGCCCCAAGTCGCGGGAAGAGGAGAGGAGAGCGAGGTCGCACCCCCCAGGTAATGTGTGTCGACGCCTGGGGCGGGGTGCGGGCTCGGAGGGAGACGCTCTCGGCCTCTCCCATTCCTGCAGTGTGAGCCTCTGCTTCGGCTCATATCGCGCCCCGTACTTGCCAACGGAGTGGCAGTACTGTGGCCGGAGTGCGGAGCTGCACTTTTTGTTTACACCATACCCGTGTGGGGGCAACTGTTGACAGAGGCTGACTGCGAGTCAGTACGAGTGGCGGAGAGACCGCCTGAGGCACCGTGATCGGTGCTGGAGTGTATTATGCATTGCATTGTTTCTGCATAACGAACTACCTGATTAGTGTATTACGCATTGCCTTTTTCTGCATAACGAACTACCTGATTAGTGTATTACGCATTGCCTTTTTCTGCATAACGAACTACCTGATAAGTGTATTACGCATTGCATTGTTTCTGCATAACGAACTACCTGATTGTCGTATTACGCATTGCATTATTTTTGCATAACGAACTACCTGATTGTCGTATTACGCATTGCATTGTTTCTGCATAACGAACTACATGATTAGTGTATTACGCATTGCATTATTTCTGCGTAACGAAATACCTGATTGTTGCATTACGCATTGCATTATTTTTATATTGCAAAGTGCCTAATGCTAGCCTTACGAACTGCATTATTTCTATATTGCAAAGTGCCTGATTCGAGCATTACGAACTGCATTATTTCTACATTGCAAAGTGCCTGATTCTAGCATTACGAACTGCATAGCATTGCATTAGGACTGCAGTGGAACGTTTAGAAGTGCTCGTTAATATCCCCAGAACTTACAAGGGCTGTCTGGCCTAACAACCACATGCAAAAACAACAGTTGATGGACAGAATGCAGAACAATGTCATACATTCACCCCAGTACAGAGATCTGGGCCTAAATCCATCGTTTTTTTGCTCACCATGCCATTCCAGTTTGAACCCAGCCATATGCAAATCAGTCTTGACGCTGTGCCTCATGGGAACAGTCCAGCCCGAACTGCCAAGCCAGGTCCTCCCTGGACTGGAAACAAGCATCCTAGGACCGGTTTCGGAGTTTCACCCCTCTTCAGCCAGGATAGCTTGATTCCAGTGGCATGGAGAGCACGGGACCCACGTCTGGGCATACCCGTCCCACTCGGGGTGACAAATGCAAAAACAACAGTTGATGGACAGAATGCAGAACAATGTCATACATTCACCCCAGTACAGAGATCTGGGCCTAAATCCATCGTTTTTGCTCACCATGCCATTCCAGTTTGAACCCAGCCATATGCAAATCAGTCTTGACCCTGTGCCTCATGGGAACAGTCCAGCCCGAACTGCCAAGCCAGGTCCTCCTGGACTGGAAACAAGCATCCTAGGACCGGTTTCGGGGTTTCACCCCTCTTCAGCCAGGATAGCTTGATTCCAGTGGCATGGAGAGCACGGGACCCACGTCTGGGCATACCCGTCCCACTCGGGGTGACAAATGCAAAAACAACAGTTGCTGGACAGAATGCATAACAAAGTCATACATTCACCCCAGTAAAGAGATCTGGGCCTAAATCCATCGATGATGGATTTAACCCAGATCAGTTGACTGGGGGTGAGTGCTTGCAATGTTCAACACTCCGTCCATCATCCCATTTGGTTTTGCTATGTTCGCCCTAAGTTGGCAGGGTATGCCCAGACGTGGGTCCCTTGCTCACTTTGCCACTGGATTCAAGATAGCCTGGCTGATGACGGCTGTAAGCCAGAAACCGGTCCCAGGATGCTTGTTTCCGGTCCAGGGAAGACATGGCTTGGCAGTTCGGGCTGGACTGTTCCCATGAGGCACGGGGTCAGACTGATTTGCATATGGCCATGTCTGAACTGGGGTGGCGGAGTGAGCTAAAGAATGATGATGGATTTAACCCAGATCAGTTGACTGGGGGTGAGTGCTTGCAATGTTCAACACTCCGTCCATCATCCCTTTGGTTTTGCTATGTTCGCCCTAAGTTGGCAGGGTATGCCCAGACGTGGGTCCCTTGCTCACTTTGCCACTGGATTCAAGATAGCCTGGCTGATGACGGCTGTAAGCCAAAAACTGGTCCCAGGATGCTTGTTTCCGGTCCAGGGAAGACATGGCTTGGCAGTTCGGGCTGGACTGTTCCCATGAGGCACGGGGTCAGACTGATTTGCATATGGCCATGTCTGAACCGGGGTAGCGGAGTGAGCTAAAGAATGATGATGGATTTAACCCAGATCAGTTGACTGGGGGTGAGTGCTTGCAATGTTCAACACTCCGTCCATCATCCCCTTTGGTTTTGCTATGTTTGCCCTAAGTTGGCAGGGTATGCCCAGACGTGGGTCCCTTGCTCACTTTGCCACTGGATTCAAGATAGCCTGGCTGATGACGGCTGTAAGCCAGAAACCGGTCCCAGGATGCTTGTTTCCGGTCCAGGGAAGACATGGCTTGGCAGTTCGAGCTGGACTGTTCCCATGAGGCACGGGGTCAGACTGATTTGCATATGGCCATGTCTGAACTGGGGTGGCGGAGTGAGCTAAAGAATGATGATGGATTTAACCCAGATCAGTTGACTGGGGGTGTGTGCTTGCAATGTTCAACACTCCGTCCATCATCCCCTTTGGTTTTGCTATGTTCACCCTAAGTTGGCAGGGTATGCCCAGACGTGGGTCCCTTGCTCACTTTGCCACTGGATTCAAGATAGCCTGGCTGATGACGGCTGTAAGCCAGAAACCGGTCCCAGGATGCTTGTTTCCGGTCCAGGGAAGACATGGCTTGGCAGTTCGGGCTGGACTGTTCCCATGAGGCACGGGGTCAGACTGATTTGCATATGGCCATGTCTGAACTGGGAGTGGCGGAGTGAGCTAAAGAATGATGATGGATTTAACCCAGATCAGTTGACTGGGGGTGAGTGCTTGCAATGTTCAACACTCCGTCCATCATCCCCTTTGGTTTTGCTATGTTCGCCCTAAGTTGGCAGGGTATGCCCAGATGTGGGTCCCTTGCTCACTTTGCCACTGGATTCAAGATAGCCTGGCTGATGACGGCTGTAAGCCAGAAACCGGTCCCAGGATGCTTGTTTCCGGTCCAGGGAAGACATGGCTTGGCAGTTCGGGCTGGACTGTTCCCATGAGGCACGGGGTCAGACTGATTTGCATATGGCCATGTCTGAACTGGGGTGGCGGAGTGAGCTAAAGAATGATGATGGATTTAACCCAGATCAGTTGACTGGGGGTGAGTGCTTGCAATGTTCAACACTCCGTCCATCATCCCCTTTGGTTTTGCTATGTTCGCCCTAAGTTGGCAGGGTATGCCCAGACGTGGGTCACTTGCTCACTTTGCCACTGGATTCAAGATAGCCTGGCTGATGACGGCTGTAAGCCAGAAACCGGTCCCAGGATGCTTGTTTCTGGTCCAGGGAAGACATGGCTTGGCAGTTCGGGCTGGACTGTTCCCATGAGGCACGGGGTCAGACTGATTTGCATATGGCCATGTCTGAACTGGGGTGGCGGAGTGAGCTAAAGAATGATGATGGATTTAACCCAGATCAGTTGACTGGGGGTGAGTGCTTGCAATATTCAACACTCCGTCCATCATCCCCTTTGGTTTTGCTATGTTTGGCCTAACAACCAGCCAGGAAGAATATTACAAATACACATATGTTGGATTTATATCGTGTGGTCTTATCGTATATCTTTTTATATAAATTTATACTCGTTTTCATGAAACTCATGTGGAGTCCATTTGTGGTGTCATCATTGGGTTGCTGTGAGCGTGGTTGCAAATACTTTACACATTTGCCTTGAAGATAAGCCAGGCTGCTCGTGCCAAGCTACCAAGGGGGTGAGCAGGGGCTATCTGAGAAGGTGTCCTTCCTTTCCCTGGCATGAGAGCGAGGGTCCCTATTTGGCCTAAGGTACCTACCTCAGCCAACCAGGGATCCCGGGTCTAACAACTATGTGCTTGGCCTGAGATCTAGAATGGCAGAGTACATGTACAAGGCAAATAGGAAACTGGAGACCAGCTAGGAGCTCATGAAGCACTGGTATCAAAAGGCTCCTATGCCTTAGTATTCTCCAGGACAATTGGTGTGGGTGTCGGAGCCTGTGGCTCCCAGGGCCCTCCATGACAAGTGGAGTGGGCCCTATCCAATCTTAGAAAAGAAGGGTGAGGTTACCTATTTGGTTGACCTTGGCACCCCCAGGAACCCTCATAGGGTGCTGCATGTGAATAGATTGAAACCCCACCATGACAGGGCAGACATGACCATGTTACTGGTCACTGATGAGGGTGTGGAGGAGGAAACTGAGCCTGTGCCCGACCTCCTCTCCACTAATGTGCAAGATGGGTCAGTGGAGGGGGTTGTACTCTCTCCCAAGTTGACAGACCAGCAGCACAGAGACTGTAAGCAAGTTCTGGAGCAGTTTGCTGGCCTGTTCTCCTTGACCCCAGGCATCACTGAGTGGTGTGTGCACCACATTGACACTGGTGACAGCTTACCTGTCAAAAATAAACTGCACAGGTTGTCTGACCATGTCAGAGCCAGCATTAAAGCTGAGGTTACTAAGATGCTGGAATTGGGGGTAATTGAACCGTCTGAGAGTCCATGGGCCAGTCCAGTGGTGCTGGTACCTAAACCTAATCGTCAGGGGGGACCCAAGGAGTTAAGGTTCTGTGTGGACTACAGAGAATTGAATGCAGTCACAAAGACTGACGCTCATCCTATACCTAGAGCTGATGAGCTCATTGATAGGTTAGGGGTTGATAAGTACCTGAGTACTTTTGATTTGACTTCAGGTTACTGGCAGACTGCCCTCACTGATGGAGAAAAGGAGAGGTCAGCATTTTCCACACCAGAGGGACATTATCAGTTCAAGATAATGCCCTTTGGCTTAAAGAATGCACTTGCCACCTTCCAAAAGTTGTTGAACAGGGTCTTGTCTGGGTTGGAACAGTTCAGTGCAGCTTACCTGGATGATATAACTGTCTACAGTTCTACCTGGGGGGATCACTTAAGCCACCTAAGGGAAGTGCTTCAGGCCATGCAGCAGGCAGGCCTGACTATCAAGGCAAGTAAGTGCCAAATAGGGCAGAGTTCTGTTGTGTACCTGGGCTACCTGGTAGGTGGGGGCCATGTACAGCCTCTCCAAGCTAAAATCCAAACTATTTTGGATTGGACAGCTCCTGTTACCCAGACTCAGGTCAGGGTGTTCCTTGGACTGACAGGGTATTATAGAAGGTTTGTTCAAAATTATCGGACCATTGTGGGGCCCCTAACAGAACTCACTTCTAAGAAGCGGCCCAAAAAGGTGGACTGGACCTTAGAGTGTCAGAAGGCTTTTGACACTCTGAAAGCTGCTATGTGTTCAGCACCAGTGCTGCTGTCCCCTGATTACACAAAAGAATTTGTGGTTCAGACAGATGCTTCAGAGCAAGGGATTGGGGCAGTATTGTCACAGCTAAATGTAGAGGGCCTTGATCAGCCAGTTGCCTTTATTAGCAGGAGACTTCTTCCCAGAGAGCAGAGGTGGAGTGCCATTGAGAGAGAGGCTTTTGCTGTGGTTTGGTCCCTGAAAAAGATGAGACCATATTTGTTTGGGACTCACTTTCGTGTCCAAACTGACCACAGGCCTCTCAGATGGCTCATGCAGATGAGAGGGGAGAATCCCAAGCTGTTAAGGTGGTCCATTTCCCTACAGAGAATGGACTTTACAGTGGAACACAGACCTGGGATGCCCATGCAAATGCAGATGGACTTTGCAGGTTTTTCCACTTAGCTGATGAGGACTACCAGGGTGTAGGTTAGTAACCCATCACCTTTCGTTTGGGGGGGGGGCTATGTTGCAAAGTCATCCTGTGCCCTGGGCACCCCCCAACTTTTTGCTGACTGGTACTGGTGGTAACTGACTCTGACTGACCCTGGGCTCTGCCTAACCAGGCCCAGGGCCAGTGCTATGCTGAAAGAGACACATTTAGAATACAGTGAAAACACCTACATACACTAGGGTACACTATGGGTTGGGGTACCCCTGTGATTGGCATGACCTACCCTATAAGACCCTAGTACATAATACATACATAATACATAATACATAATAGGGCAGGGGGATTGAAACTACCTATCAGCCCCTAGTATATAGTAGGGCATGGCAGTTTAGAGGCCAGCAGCCTTTTCTGCACTTGCATGTGTGCACTTGCATGTGTGCACTTGCATGTGTGCACTGCTGAAGCCTGAGGTCAGTTTAAAAGCAGCCCTGGGTTCCATGACTGCTTTTAAAAAGTAAATTGTGCCCAAACTCTACTTTGGTGTTTGGGGCACTTAAAATTGATACCCTACAATGTTTTGACATATTAGGAGCCCCCAGGGTCTTCCCTAGGTGTCCCGGGGCTGGGTGGTCAGGTATTTATAAGGTGGACCCTTATAAAATGAGTTTTATATGCTCTGGGTTAAGTGTAATTTCACATTTCACTCCCCACATTGTGATAAAGTGCTGCCCAAATTCGACTTTGATGCTAGGAGCACTGTGGAGGGAGGATCTGCAATATTTCTACAGATTCAGAACCCCTAAAATCTCCCCTAGGTGGTCCATGGGGTGGGGGTCCTGTAGATATAGGCGGAGTACTTATAAAATATGTTTTTGTAAGTCCTGGTGCTGGAAAAATGGCCCAAGTCATTTTTCCCATTGCAAATCCCATGCCACATGGGTTAACATGGCAAGAAGTTATTAACTAATAACTCCTGACAGGAGAATGATAGAACTTCCATTCAAAGACTTCCCAGAATGGTAGTGATAAATCCAACAATATGATATTGTTGAATTTCTCCTAAAATGTACAGACAATAAGTTATAAGACTTTCTTTTTGTAGATCCAGATTCCGCCTTCCAGTGGTCTGTCCTGATTGGTCAGAGTTAAGTGGATTAGCCAGGCTGCTTTGAAGAGGTGATAAAGAGCCCCTGGGGTTAACCAGCTCTGCTAGGAGGGCAGTGTGCTGCTACACAGGAATGCCAGAGCAGGAGGAGGAGTTGTAAACCATGGTCTTCAAAGGAAAGGGGAAGGCCTCAGTGTCAGTTACCACTCTACTCTTTTGACCCCAAGCCAGAGCTAGGATTAAGGAAGGAATGAGCAGATGCAAGGGGGAGAGTCTTGGGAAATTAGCCATCCTAGGGATGTGTTTAGCCAACTCTTAACTCTCTGCTGGAAAATCAGCCATTATGAATTTGGAGGATTTGGTACACTCTGGGACAAAATAATGCCACACTCTACAGGATATGGTCATAACCTTGGGGGGTTACCCTGCCCCATTGGTCACTGCTTGACCCAGAGAACTTGGAATAAGTATCAGAGTCTCTCAGATCTGCTGCTTGAAACTTAAGAAAGCAAGACGTTGAGACATGCTGAGAAGTTTGATGTGCAATTTCTACGGCCTGCCTTCTGAGGACGGCACCATCTGGAACTATAGCCCTGTGGACTACCTTGCTGTGAAAAAGAGTAAAGAGTGGACTCCCTGCAAGCTACAGGTTAACAGGGCTCACCTGGATCATCACCACCAAGAATCCGCAACCTGGAAAACTACTAGTGGATTTGTAGGGGTTTTGTCTAAGTGGATTGTGGGAACTGAAGTCCTCAACTTTCAAGGACCATCTTGGAGCTTCCAGACCCTTGGAGTGAGTTTGAGACACTTTGGGACCCTTTGTGGAACTTCAGGAAGAAGTTCAGGGATTTTGGAGAACTTTGGATCAACTTTGGAAAAAAGCTCCGTAGGGCGACTGACTCAACCTGGTCAGCCAAGCCGCCTGCCTTCAACCGCGAGCCGGCCAAGCCATCCAGGTTCGCCCCGCTGAAAGCTCCGTAGGCCGACTTCCAGAGATTGACCGGGAGCAGAAGAAATCCGAGGCCGGCGAACCCTCACCGAACCTGGCATGGTGAAGAGCATCGAGGGACCCCACGAGAAAAAGCTCCATAAAAGTTTCTAAGTCCGAAGGTAAAAACTGTGACCGGGACCTACCGCGAGGGGTAGCCGCTCAGGGCTCCATCGCGGTCGGTCCGAAACTTTGAGCCGGTCTATCGCGACCAGGTATCCCAATATGGTGCTATATATTTCTAAGTGCTATAAAGTGATAAATCATTAAAAATTCATATCTCCGGTTCCCTACATTGGATGTTTGTCGTTTTGGTGTCATTTTAAAGATAGAAATATTTCCTATTTTTATAAATTGGTGTTGGATTTTTATTATGCATTGTGTCTTAATTATTTACTGAATTGGTGTTTTTAAATGCTTTACATACCTGTCTTTGAAGTTAAGCCTGCCTGCTCGCAGCCAAGCTACCAAGGGTTGAGCATGGGAATAATTTTCTAAGACCTATGCTGAGTCCTATCATGTGTTAGTGGCCTTATTGCCAGTGGCAGATATACATTTGCCCCTACTAATAATCCACTTTCCAACAGACTTGTTGTGGGCTTCTCTTCTAACAGTTTCAAGAGAGCCCTGAACCCTAAAACTACAACACCCTTGTTGGACCTTGCCCTTTTAAAGGGTCTCCCCCAGATTTTCTCCTTCTAGTGCTGAGCCCGTCTTAGTTGGCATTAGGACTTTGTGCACTTTTTGCAAACCTAGAATTGGTAAAGTGCTTGTGCTCTCTCCTTCCAACATGAAAAATGTGACCTATACCTGATTGGCACATTTAATTTATTTGTAAGTCCCTAGGATATGGTACTACATGTACCCAGGGTCTGTAAATTAAATGCTAGTAGTGGGCCTACACCACTCATTATGCCACCTACTGAAGTAACCTTTTAAAACATACCACAGGCCTACCACTGCAGCCTGTAGCTCAGTTTTAAACTGGCTTTTCGACCTGGCAAAATAAAACATTTGCCAGGCTTCAACATTCCTTTTTTAATATTCATACATCACCGCTAAACTATACCCTAAAGGCCCATAGGGCAGGTCACATTGTATTTTAAAAAAAAACATGTGGGTTTAAGTTGTAAAAGTCCCAGTAGTGAAAAACTCTTAAGTTTGTTTTTCACTACTGTAAGGTGGCTTACCTCTCCCATTAACTAACTTTGGGTTAGCTTATTACTTTTAATAGGTGTAAACTTTTGATTGCGAGCAGGCAGAAATGTCATGTTATGTTAGACTCAAATAAATTGTAATTTAAAATCCTCTTTAATGTTAAAGTAGATTTTAGATCACAAATGTGCAAATGCATTTTCCTGCCCTAACCATTTTTGTTTCTCTGCCATTGTTCTGGGAAACGCAAATGTGATTGGCTGTGCTGTTGCACTTTGTTTATTCCTGTCAGATAGTGAGACAAAGGGGATTGGGTGCAGGCAGGATTGGGAGGCTTGCCTTCAACAGACTCAAAGTCACCCCATACTTCTTGAAGCTTTGACAGGGGAAGGGAAGAACTTTCCAGAAACAGATGTGGGGGTAGTGTAGGGAATCTCCTCACTTCAATTCCTGGCACCAGGTATAAATATTGGGCCTCAAAAATCACTTTTCAATACACTCCAGTACCTGTGGATATTACAGAAGAAGTACTGCCTTGTTCTCCAGAGGACATCACTGCAACATCAGCTACCCAACAACTGCTCAGCGGACCTGCTTCAACTGGACCAGCCTGGACCGGCAACAGGATCTGCCTGAGCCCTGCTGTCCTCTGCTAGAGTGAGCCCCTGATTCTTAACCCCTTCGCTGCTAGGCCTTTTCCCCTCCTGCGCTAAGCCTTTTTTTGGCTATTTGGGGTAGTTCGCGCTTAGGCCCCTGTAACTTTTGACCACATAGCGTATCCACGCCAAATTTGCGTCCTTTTTTTCCAACATCATGGGGATTCTAAAGGTACCCTGGGTTTGTGGATTCCCCTGGAGGGGACCCAGAAATTAGCCAAAATACAGCTAAATTTTGGTTTTTGGGGGAAAATGCGAAAAAGGGCTACAGATTAAAGCGTCTGGTTTTTCCCTGCAAATGGCATCAAAAGGGGTTGTGGTGCTGAAATCACCATCTTCCCAGCTTTCAGGGACAAGCAGACTTTTGTCAGAAAACCAAAAATTTTTACACAGTTTTGGCATTTTTCTGGGACATAGTCTATTTTTGCTATTTTTTGTGCTTTCAACCTCCTTCCAGTTAATGGTCGAAATGGGTATGAAAGCAATAATGGATCCTAGAAAGCCATACATTTCTGAACAGTAGACAAAATTCTGAATTCAGCAAGGGGTCATTTGTGTAGATCCTTCAAGTTTTCTTTATAGAAACAAACAGTTAAATATAGGAAAAATTCGAAAATTAGTTGAAAAAATCAGACATTTGTGTCAACGTTTTCACCTGTAACTTCTTCTAATTATGACAGCTATTTGAAAACAATATACTGTTACATCCGCTGGACCTTTCTGGTTGTGGCGATATATAGGACTTGTAGGTTCACCAAGAACCCGACGAACCCAGAGCCAATAACTGAGCAGCGTCTTGCAATGGTTTTTTATTATGTACCGGGTATATAGCAATTATTCTGGGAAAATTTATACATGGAAAAATCGGTATGAAAGACACCTATGTATTTCTGAAATGGGAACAAAATATAGAGTTTAGAAATAGTAGATATTTGCACATTTCCGAAATTGGGAGTACCCATACTAGCATGAGAATTATAGGACATTTTTCAAAATGACTTCTTTTTTATACATTGTCTTTCATTTGGAAGGCAGAAATGCATCAAAAGTCAATAGATAATAACAGTTGCTCTACAATTTTGTGTTACCCTAAGTCTCCCGATAAAAATGGTACCTCACTTGTGTGGGTAGGCCTAGTGCCTGCGACAGGAAACAGCCCAAAACGCAACGTGGACACACCACATTTTCACAGTGAAAAATGACCCTTTTTTTGCAAATGCCTAGCTGTAGTTTTTCAACCCTAGCTCTGCCGGCACCTACGGAAACCTAGCAAACCTATACATTTTTGAAAACTAGACACCCAGGGGAATCCAGGATGGGGTGACTTGACTGGCTCTCACCTGGTTCTCTTACCCAGAATCCCTTGCAAACCTAAAATATTGTCAAAAAAAAACAAATTTTCCTCACTTTTCTGTGGTGGAAAGTTCTGGAATCTGCATGGATCCACAAAATTCCACCCACCCCGCGTTCCCCAAAGTCTTTCGAGAAAAATGGTACCTCACTTGTGTGGGTAGGCCTAGTGCCCGTGACAGGAAATGGCCCAAAACGCAACATGGACACACCACATTTTCACAGTGAAAAATTACCCCTTTTTTGCAAAGTGCCTAGCTGTAGTTTTTGAACCCTAGCTCTGCCGGCACCTAGGGAAACCTAGCAAACCTATACATTTTTGAAATCTAGACACCCAGGGGAATCCAGGATGGGGTGACTTGACTGGCTCTCACCAGGTTCTGTTACCCAGAATCCCTTGCAAACCTAAACAATTGTAAAAAACACATTTTTCTCACTTTTCTGTGGTGGAAAGTTCTGGAATCTGCGTGGATCCACAAAATTCCCCCCACCCCGCATTCCCCAAAGTCTTCTGAGAAAAATGGTACCTCACTTGTGTTGGTAGGCCTAGTGCCCGCGACAGGAAACAGCGCAAAACACAACGTGGACACACCACATTTTCACAGTGAAAAATGACCCTTTTTTTGAAAAGTGCTTAGCTGTAGTTTTTGAACCCTAGCTCTGCCGACACCTAGGGAAACTTAGCAAACCTATACATTTTTGAAATCTAGACACCCAGGGGAATCCAGGATGGGGTGACTTGACTGGCTCTCACCAGGTTCTGTTACCCAGAATCCCTTGCAAACCTAAACAATTGTCAAAAAAAACACATTTTCCTCACTTTTCTGTGGTGGAAAGTTCTGGAATCTGCGTGGATCCACAAAATTCCACCCACCCCGCATTCCCCAAAGTCTTCCTAGAAAAATGGTACCTCACTTGTGTGGTTAGGCCTAGTGCCCGCGACAGGAAACAGCGCAAAACACAACGTGGACACACCACATTTTCACAGTGAAAAATTACCCTTTTTTTGCAAAGTGCTTAGCTGTAGTTTATGAACCCTAGCTCTGCTGGCACCTAGGGAAACCTAGAAAACCTATACATTTTTGAAAACTAGATACCCAGGGGAATCCAGGATGGGGTGACTTGACTGTCTCTCACCAGGTTCTGTTACACAGAATCCCTTGCAAACCTAAAAAAGTGTAAAAAAAACACATTTTCCTCGCTTTTCTGTGGTGCAAAGTTCTGGAATCTGCATGGATCCACAAAATTCCACCCACCCCGCGTTCCCCAAAGTCTTCTGAGAAAAATGGTACCTCACTTGTGTGGGTAGGCCTAGTGCCCGCGACAGGAAACGACGCAAAACGCAACCTGGACACACCCCAATTTCACTGTGAAAAATGACCCTTTTTGGCAAAGTGCCTAGCTGTAGTTTTTAACCCTAGCTCTGCCGACACCTAGGGAAACCTAGCAAACCCACACATTTCTGAAAAGTAGACACATGGGAGATTCCAGGGAGGTATGGCTTGCATGGATCCCACAATGTTTTCTTACCCAGAATCCCCCAGAAACCTGAAATTTTGCTGAAAAAATCACTTTTTTCACACATTATTGTGTGGGAAAGTTGTGGCATCACCGGGCTGACACAAATTTCCTACCACCCAGCATTGCCCCAGGTCTCCCGATAAAAATGGTGCCTCACTCGGGTGGGAGGCCCAAGTACCCGCGACAGGCAAGGGCCCAAAACGTATTGAGGCGACATCAAAAATGCCTATCACAAAACGACCTGGTTTTGCAAGGGGGGTCCCATGACTTTTTGGCCCGGGGCTCGGCGGCCACCTAGGGAAACCTAGCAAACCCACACATTTCTAAAAAGTAGACACCCGGGGGATTCCAGGGAGGTATGGCTTGCGTGGATCCACCAACGTTTTCTTACCCAGAATTCCCTGCAAACCTGAAATTTTGCTGAAATAAATCACTTTTTTCACACATTTTTGTGTTGGAAAGTTGTGGCATCACCAGAATGACACAAATTTCCTACCACCCAGCGTTCCCCCAGGTCTCCCGATAAAAATGGTGCCTCACTTGGGTGGGAGGCCCAAGTACGCGCGACAGGCAAGGGCCCAAAACGTATTGAGGCGACATCAAAATTGCCTATCACAAAATGACCTGGTTTTGCAAGGGGGGTCCCATGACTTTTTGGCCCGGGGCTCGGCGGCCACCTAAGGAAACCTAGCAAACCCACACATTTCTAAAAAGTAGATACCCGGGGGATTCCAGGGAGGTATGGCTTGCGTAGATCCACCAACGTATTCTTACCCAGAATCCCCTGCAAACCTGACATTTTGCTGAAAAATCACTCTTTTCACACATTTTTGTGTGGGAAAGTTGTGGCATCACCAGGCTGACACAAATTTCCTACCACCCAGCGTTCCCCCAGGTCTCCCGATAAAAATGGTGCCTCACTCGGGTGGGAGGCCCAAGTACGCGCGACAGGCAAGGGCCCAAAACGTATTGAGGCGACATCAAAATTGCCTATCAGAAGACGACCTGGTTTTGCAAGGGGGTCCCATGACTTTTGGCCCGGGGCTCGGCGGCCACCTAGGGAAACTTAGCAAACCCACACATTTCTGAAAAGTAGACACCCGGGGGATTCCAGGGAGGTATGGCTTGCGTGGATCCACCAACGTTTTCTTACCCAGAATCCCCTGCAAACCTGAAATTTTGCTGAAAAAATCACTTTTTTCACACATTTTTGTGTGGGAAAGTTGTGGCATCACCGGGCTGACACAAATTTCCTACCACCCAGCGTTCCCCTAGCTCTCCCGATAAAAATGGTGCCTCACTCGGGTGGGAGGCCCAAGTACGCGCGACAGGCAAGGGCCCAAAACATATTGAGGCGAAAGGTAAAATTTCATGTTTCTGGGGGATTCTGGGTAAGAAAACGTTGGTGGATCCATTTTGGGCAGCCCCCACCCAAAAAAAACGCGCCCAAAAAAATCCCTGGCGTTTAGTGGGCTTTCTGCCCCACCGGGGGGGCAGATTGGGGGCAACAGTCCCCAGGGCAGAAAGGCTGTAATGGTGACGGGGGTGGGGGCATTAGCGTGCCCATTTTGGGCAGCCCCCACTCTAAAAAAAAAATTACACAAAAAAAAAATCCCTGGCGTTTAGTGGGCTTTCTGCCCCCCCGGGGAGGCAGAAAGGCTGTAATGGTGGTGGGGGGGCGGGGGCATTAGCGTGCCCTTTTCGGGCAGCCCTCACCCTAAAAAAAAATGCGTCCAAAAAATCCCGGGTGTTTAGTGGGCTTTCTGCCCCCCAGGGGGGGCAGAAAGGCTGTAATGGTGGCGGGTGGGGTGGGGGCATTGGCATGCCCATTTTGGGCAGCCCCCACTCTAAAACAAATTGCACACAAAAAAATCCCTGGCATTTAGCGGGCTTTCTGCCCTCCCGGGGGGGCAGATTGGGGGCTACTGCCCCCATCTGCCTCCCAGGGGGGCAGAAAGGCTGTAATGGTGGCTGGGGGGTGGGGGCATTGGCGTCCCCGTTTCGGGCAGCCCCCACCCTAATAAAAATGCACCAAATAAAAAGTCCTGGTGTCTAGTGGGCTTTCTGACCCCCCGGGGGGCAGATTGGGGGCTACTGCCCCCATCTGCCCCCCAGGGGGGGCAGAAAGACTGAACATTGCCATTTTTTGGGGGGTGAGCAAAAGCCCTTGCCCAAGGGGCCGCTCCCCCCTCCCTGGTGCCTTAGTGGGTGGATCCCTGCTTGGGGATCGCCCTCCTGGGGTGATCCCCAAGCAGGGATCCACTGGGAGAGGTACCATTGGAAAGGGAGATTCTCCCTTTCCAATGACACCTCTCCCGTCTTTTCTACGAGCTCAGGGGCTGAGATAGCCCTCTGAGCACGTAGAAAGTGAAACTGAAATGAGCCTAAAGGCTCATTTTAGTTTCGTTTTCAGTGAAATGAAGTCAGCGCGACGTGCGCGCTGATCTTCATTTCACTGAAAGGGAGGGGGGGGGCCACGGGAGCTGGGGAAGCTCTTCCCCAGCTCCCGAGGCTGTGGGGGAGAAAAGGAGAACCCTCTGCTGTCTGCAGCAGAGGGATTTCGTGCCCCTGGCCTCATGACGGAATGGTTCCGTCATGAGCACAGGGGCACCGATGCTCATGACGGAACCATTCCGTCATGAGCATCGAAGGGGTTAAGAGGTGCCTTCCAACACACTGGAATTAAGTGAAATCCTATGCAAGAAAAGGCACAATCCTGAAGTTTTGGGTTCTTCACGACTGTGAACGGGCCTGTTCGCAATGAGACTCTGTCACCCGCAATGACCACCAACGCAAAGCTCCAGTAAACCCAACTCTTCTCTCTATAGCATCCATTGGCGACGACCGGCAAAGGGAGATCTGCACTTTGCACTACAGCAATGACAGCAGTCAGTAGTTGCCAATGCAAAGCTCTAGCAACAATAATCATCTGTGACACAAGGCCTGCTCTTCACACTGCAGTGAAGACCATCTGCAATGTTCTCCCTGCTCCTTATGGCGGTCTCCACCTCAGATGGGACTCTTCACTCCAGACTTGAATTTTACAGCAGGATTAACCTGGTCCCTCTACCAGGTGTGCTCTCCATCGTGAATTTGACTTTCCGCTGCTCTAGCACAACCAGATAAACATGAGTGGCACTTTGTGAATTTACGTGCTATACCTACCTACAAATTTGAAATTGCATACCTCCGGTTCCACTGATTATTTTTTTGTTGTTCTGGTCTCATTTCATGTATTGAAATGTATTCTATTTTACAAATTGGTTAGGGATTTTTCTTGTGCTGTGTTTTCACTTTATTACTGTTTGTGTGCTGCATAACTACTTCACTGATTGTCACTACGTTAAGCCTGACTGCTTCATGCTAAGCTACCAGAGGGTTAAGCACAGATTAATTTAGTGACTTTTGTGGTTCGCCCTGACAAGGATTGTGGTTGTTGCCTGAGTGGGGCTTCCACCCTCGTGAACCAATAACCTGATTTCTTCCAACTCTCATGTAGTTTGTACTGTGGTGTAGTTTTTGAATGTCAGGTCTACTGGCTTTGTCAGACTTCATCACAGCAATGAATGCAGGACTATATCATTCAACTTAATGTAAACAAACTCTTTTAGAGTTGTACCATGTAACACTGTTGTTCATTAATGTATGCAATGATTTGCTGCTACTTTTGTTATTGTCAATAAAATCTTACAATATTCAATTGACGTGGCACATAAGTCCCTCTACAACTTTTACAGTGCAGCTAAGCAACCTTTGAACCCAAAAACAACAGTTCCTGCACCAAGAACTATGAAACAAAAGCCCCTGCTCATGGAGTGCATGAAAAACATATTAACCTCTCGCAGGGCTATCAGTACAACCCTCGTTGAAGGCTTTTGATGACTTATTAAGTTTTAAAGGGTGCTCCTGTGGCAGCCCCTAGAATGCATTTTGCCATTAACAATTTTTCGAATATTACCGATTCTGTAAGGCCTACCTCTAAGTGTTTGTATACTAACTGTGACAAATGTAGATATTGCTGTATGATTTAATTTTGTGAGTTTTTATCTTTCATTATTGAGTAGCATAATGTTGTATTGATAGTGATAATTTATAAAGTGCTCGAATTCCTGTGGGCGTCTTGTCGCTGGCGTCTGTAAATACTGACGGAAAAAAGATCTATGTGGAAAATGGAAAGGAGGCATTAAAGAACAAGACTTTGTGAAAAGAGTCATGTTTTGAGTTCTTTCCTTAGCTGCAAAAAGGAAGATGATGCTTTGAGGTACAGGGGCAGCGTATTCCGCAAGTTAATGGTGGCATCTGAAAGACTTCTACCTCCCCAAGCTGCTTTTCTAATTTTAGACCTCACCTTTGATTTGGTAGAGCCAGAGTAGAGGGGTCTTCTGGGGATGTACCAACAATAAACCTTTCCCAAAGAGAGTGGACCTGAATCGTGGAGCGCTTTGTAACCCAAGCACAGCTTCGAATGACACTCTTTTCCTAACTGGGAGCCAATGAAGCTGCTCGATGGTTTGTGAGTCTGATGTGTATTTGGGGGTTTTCATCAGAAGACGAGCTGCTGCATTGGAGTGTATGAAGTTTATTCATGTGCCTTTTTGAATGTCAATATATAAAGGGCATTACAGTAATCAGTCTTAAAAAAGAACTAATGTGGTGAATACTGATTTCTGTAGATCAAAAGGGATGAACTGAAGAATCATTTTCAGTGTTATTAAATTAATCATGTGGTTTGAATCATGTGGTTTGATTTACCTGAATCATGTGGTTGATTTATCTGGTCTGAAAAGGTAAGTTTGCAGTAAAAAATGGCCCCTAGATTTCAGACCTTAGAGACTGGAGAAGAGAGAGGGCTCAAATCCCGAGGTCCACTAAGTACGATTCCAGAGGGTTGTATCTTTTTTTAAAAGTAGGACCTCTGTCTTATCAGAGTTTAACTTAAGAGAGTTGTTTCCCATCCAGCCTACAACTTTACAGATACACATTCTGTATTACATTCTGTTGTACTTCTAACCCCCACACTATACGTAGTGCTGTAGAAGCAATAATATGATACATTAAGTCCATAGCCCATGCATGTATAATCAGGATTGGCCTACACAGATATGTCAAATGTCCACATAGATCATAACCTCTGCATGTTGTTAGCCGTGAGGACTCATAAAAGTGGGATGTGGTTGGTTGAAACATTTAGATATATGTTTATTTGCCCCTGTGTTTTTATAACTCTTTCTGCTAGGAGTTCGTCAATATGGGAATAGTTTTTATGGAGCTGAGAGTAGAATGTGTTCCTTGGATCACTTCTTAAATATCACCAGCAGTCTGATAGACCATATATTTATCCTAGCCTAACGATTGCGGCCACATACTTTGAATATCAGCACCTCCTAGTATGAAACTTTTCTTATCTAATGAGTAGTTTACATCCCCACAGATACTCAAATGGTTTCCAATCCCTTCTAATTCTATTGCACGAAAATTAACTAATTCTACATCATTTATATTGGAAATGTATATTGAATAGTGTAAACCTCATTGGGCCCCACTGAATTTGAATAAGCCTCCGACTTTGTTTTGCATCAATAGCTTTACGTGCAGCTTGCCATATACCTAAAGGAGCCACTGCTGCAATCCCCCCCCAATGGTTTGATAACCTAACTAATCTAATACTTTTTGATCTCTATGGTAAACGTTTGGTTCCTGAATACAGATTATACCTGTGTTAACTTGTTTGCCACAGACCCCTCCTACTGAGAGGTAAAATATATCCAGCTTCCCTTGAAGTTTTGCTGGTGCCTGAAGAAATGCCTGTACATTCACACATTCACACCATCTTCTGCCCACAGTGGCAAAATCAAACTGTACAAAAAAGAAGGACCCTCAACTGGTCGTTCTCATTCATACACTGTTTGCCATTATGAAATATTGCTAAAAAACACCAGAATTGATGTCGGCAAATTCGGCTTAAGATCCAAAGTCTAATGATTGCTGTTTACACCTAACTGGAAACCCGTGCAATCGCTGAGTCTGTCCTTCTCAGCCCCAATGGTACATGTCTGGAAATGCCTTTTTAAATAAATTGATTATAAATGTTCTAGATTCCAGTCCTCTCGAGCTTTCTTCGCTCTTTAAAACTCGGAGGATTTGCTTACTTTCATGATTTTCTAAATCCACCAAGTTCCATTGAATATCAAACAAGTGTTTTTTTCTTCCCCCTACTTGCCCAGAGACTTGCATAAGACCAGACTTGTTGTACTGTGTGTGCCTCTACTTCTTTCAGCCATTCCACCATATTAAAAAAGCTTCCAGATTTTCCTAACTGTGCCTTGGATTTTTTTGTCAGTGCTTGAGATGTGTGATTGTCCTTTTGTGATTCTGTATGTTGTGCTATAATCAGATGATACATATAGCTTAGAGATAGTCATCCCTCTCCATAGGTAGTGCAATCTGTGTGCCATTAAAGGTCTGCTTGTGCACTTTGTGTTCTCTGAGAGGGCTTAAGTATGCAGCTGTATAGTCACACTTGAGTGAGTCTTCTTCCAACTCGTAGTGCCTGATTCACAAAGGTAAAGTTAGACGGAAGTCTAACTTTACGACTTTCGGTATTCACAAAGGGAATTTACTACTCGTAAATGCCCTTTGTGAATATCGAAAGTCGAACTTTACGACTTTCAGTATTTACAAAGAGCAATCAGGCCCTTAATACCTAGCTGAAGATGTATACTTATGACCTTTAACCTGACCTTTGATAATGTTTTCAAGATTATCCCCTGTGTCTGAATTTACATCACAGACTTCACTATTTCAACTGACTCCACCCTCTGGTAAGTGATCCATGGAAGAATCAGACAAAGAAAAAAACTTTTCAGAAATGTCTGGCTCTTGAGTTGTCTGACTCCCCATGTGGTCTACACCAGGACTCATAAAAATGGACAATATATCATCATGTCTGACCTCATCAGAAAGGTCACTTGTCCCGCTCTCTTTGAAGTATATACAAATATTAAAGGAATTAAAAAACATTGTTTTGGCATAGTAACACATACGACAGGTGCATACAAATTTACTCTGAAATTATTACAAACATACGAGAACAACATCAGCGTTTATAGCCTCATTGAAATTGCAACTCTCGCCTGCATCTTACATTTCTTCACTAGGACCCTATCTGCTATCAAAATCATCACATTTTACTAGAACTCTTTTAAACTCCTAAGTCTGCTTCAAAATGGCAGGCTCTGCTTGTCAGTCTACTGACCTCTAGCTGTTACAGATTCAACTGCATGACAAAAGCTCTCACACTAATATCAAACTTTCTCACCTCTTTAAATCAAAGTCATCTCTTTTCTATTTTTATTTCTCTTGATCTCACTGTTACTTTTGATATGGTTTATCTACCCAATATGCATTTTAACCCTTAACATTTGAGATGGGTCACTCGTGTTGCTCTCCGCCTACCTAACTAACTAGTCCTTTTCCATCTCCTGGCAAACCTCACCGTACATATCTCTGAACTAGTTTGCGTACCACAAGGATCTTCTATATGTATCCACTTATTTCCCCTCTACCCTACCCTCCAGGTGATCTGAGAACCTCGTTTGGCTTGTCTTATCATCCTTTTAAAATACTAATATTTCTTTTCCCATCCCTGCCCTTATGCCTTTCGGCTAATACAAAAAAATCTGACTTTTTAGTTACCATAAGATACTAGATAACACTTGACTCTCTAATATGGACCTGTTCCAAAATAGAAGCCCTGTACTTCTCCGTCTCAGCTGCTACTACTTCACTACTTTCTCTGATTCAACCCCTCATCATAAATTATCTCTGCCATTGTCAGAAGCATTGTTGTACTCTTAGCTCCAACATGAGCAATGAATTCTTTATCTCACACTGCTATACGAGGGCCTGATTCCACCTACTTAACTGTAAGATCTATCATCTCCATGTCTTTGAAAGGACTAAGTTGCTGATTGACACATTGGTAATAATCAACCCGCATTAATTTATTGAAATCTTTGTTGAACTCCTCCATTACACATTTGAGCCCACAAATACATTTAGCCCCACCTCTACCCCACCACTCACCTTGGATATTTATGAAACTCTACAGGAGTGAGTCTGTGTGGATGACTCAAAATGAAGGAAATATTCCTGCAGTTTTGTCAAATGCCACCAAAGTTATTAAAAATTCAAACATTTATTCCTTTGGGAAGTGCAATATAACCATCCCTGATCTTGTGTTCTTGAAATATGAGGACAATCATTTGCTTAATAGTGTTGAAAGGTACACAAGTCTTTCTTTAATGCATTACAGAAGTGGTTCCCACTTCCTCAGGCGAATCGTACTCTGGGGGTATGCGACTGCTTACCAAATTAAATGTTAACAGTTTAATAAAGTGTATATAAATAAAGAAGCAAAATGTACTTGAAAATTTTAAAACATTCTGCAAATGTGAAGGAATATGAAATTGGAAGATAAAAATTAAGCTATTAGACTTAGATTGATTCATGGGAGCAGTGCAAGTGCATCAGATAAAACGTAGTATGGACGATAAATGGCCTCATCTGAATTTAGAAAACCTCCAACCTTCCCATTCAAATTTAGATTTTGTTTCCAATTGTTTGTGAATTAAATAAAATATTTCATCATTTGTATATTTGTTTGATGAAAGCTTGTTTCTGTATTATTATGTCTTGTTTTGCTGTTCAAATATATAAAAAGTGCTTAGGCTGGGATCACCGGCTTCCAGTAATTACTCAGTGGCAGCCCAGGACTCCAATAATGATTCAGTGGGGGGAAGAGCTCCTGTAATTATCAGGTGGGGGTTCACAGGAGTCAAAAGGTTAAGAACCACTGTATTATAGCACTACAGCAAAGAAAGTAGCACGTCGCACTGCTGTTTCTAATAATGTAGTTGAACAGTCGATATATAATAAGATTTCACTTTTACAAAGAGAGCAGATGCTGTTATTGTCTAAATGAAAAATATGTTTATGTGATAGCATCTTATGGCACTGTTAGACTCTTCCTGACCTTTCCTAATGTTGCTCATTAAGGGCTGTAAACTCCTCCACGGGATATGGTCTGCATACAAGAACAGGGATAATCTAGAGCAGAGAGTTGATTGGTGCATTCATCTTTTTTAATAATGTACCGTTGTTCACATACCAATAACAAACGTCTAAAGGTTTCTCTATATCATTTCTATGGCTTAACTTTCTTTCAACTTGTAAGAAAACATTTATACTTCTGAAAAATGTAATCCCCTCATCATGTGGGGATGCTTTCTGTTATATGCTTTCCTCTGCTCTGAAAACGTTAAAAGAGCTTTTGTCATTTTACTTCACTATTTTGAAGTCTGCTGCTGCACAGATCTGTGTGTACATAGTTGCAACCATATGTAGTTTATTAACGTCCTGCCTATGTAATACTAAATTAGTAAATGAACAAACGAATGAGTGAATGCAACATGGTGGCTATAACAGTGATTTCGTACAGTCATAATCACGCCTCATACAGTGACACTGCAAAAACTATTTATAATGCTTCACGGCTACATGATTGGAATGGCTACAGGTCACATTTTCAACCACAAAAATATTGTGGTGAAAAAATATTAATGTAAAAATATTGCTAACCAAAGTATCGATCTTATATATCTATATTGTAAATTATAAAAATATATTTACTACAAAATATCAACAGTAAAACATATAGTTAAGTATTTCAGAACTCATCATGGCACAAACCTTAGACCTACTGATTCTCACTGAAACTTGGCTCAATGATACCTCCTCCCTGTTCTCGACATCTTAATCCCCCCTGACTACGCCATTATCAGAAGCGATCGACTTGTTAAAACTGGGGGGGCATTGCATGCATTCATCACTCCAGCCTCACCGTAAAACAATCTCTATGTTCTGTGTTATCCTCCAGTGAACAGTTGGTCACCGAAATCTGGAATAAAGGCAAGAAGGTTTGTGAGCTGCACTCGATCTATCATCCACCGGGTAACAATCTGATCTTCATAGAGCAAATCATGGTGGTCATTAGCTCGAGCTCGGATCAACTCTGCCACATCTTCCTCGGAGACTTTAACCTTCACTGGAATGAAATGATGCAAATTATCCTACAGTCTGTTCCTTTAAGACTTTCCTCTCTGATCTTAGCCTCTCAGAGCTCTGTAAAGGCCCTACACACATTAAGGGTGCCACTCTAGAACTTATCATTGCTAAAGACAATAGTATACAAATAGGTGACATCCTACCCTGTGACTGGTCGGATCATCATTAAATTCCCTTCATCATCTTGGAAAAGGGCCTGGGTAGACAGGGCCAACCCCTTAAAGCTAAACAACTGACATGCAATATGAGAGACCTCAACATCAATATGCTAACTTCAATCACCAAAAATAGACTACAGCCCCCCCCAACATGACCAACCTTGACGATCTCTCCGATCACTACATTAACACGGTGTCTAACATTCTTGATACTATTGCACCGGAGCAACTCAAAAGGATTCCCATCAAACAATCCAAACCTTGGTTTAATGGTGCCCTAAATGAAGAGTGGCACAATCTTTGACTCTCAGAGAGGCTCTGGAGAAACACGCCCTCCACCACTGGTCTCACTCAACTTAGGAAAGTGAGAAGTACTAAAAACAAACACATCCACTTGGCTAAAATAGACCACTTCAGGACTCAGCTGGATGGAGCCAAAAATAGACCCAAGAAGCTCTTTGAAATCATCAAGGAACAAGCTAACCATTCTTCCAACCCTATCACTACTCCGGTATCCTTGCTTCCTAGTGGTGATGATTTCACAGTTCACTTCTCTGAAAAAACAAGGAAAATCGAGCTGGAGCTACTACCTGTCATCCCAACTCCGAGGCCTCCGAAACTATCCGCATTATCAGCTGAGCTGGCAGAATCCTTGACAATACCCTCGCCCTTAGGATGCTTGCTCAAAAATAATGCCTCTTGGAATTCCTTTCTCCTCCCAGATGTCACAGAGCTTCTTCATAACATGGCGTCCCTTAAATCCTCCAACCATTTCAGCGATCCTTTACCTGCTAAGCTTTTTAAAGAGCTCAATTCAGCCATTCTCCCTCTTTGGTCCAGGATCATTCATGAATCCCTCTTACAGGGAAAGATACCTGACTGCCTCAAGGTTGGGCAAGTTACTCCCATTCCTAAGAAGCCCAACGTGGACCTGTCGGATCCTAACAACTTCAGACCTATCACCTGCATTATGACACTAGCTAAATTGCTCGAAATATGCGTCCACTAGCAGCTATGCAACCACATTGAGAAATATCAACTCCTTGACCCCCATCAGTCAGGTTTCAGAACAGGGCACAGTACTGAAACGGCACTAACTCACATTGTAGATGACGCCTTGAGATCCCTTGACCAAAATGTCCCTTGTCTCCTGATCCTTCTGGACCTGTCCTCAGCCTTTGATACCATCAAACATGATAACCTGGTTGATCTTCTTCATCACAGGATGGGTCTCTCGGGCCCAGTCCTAAATTGGTTTGCCTCTTTCCTGCATAACCGCACACAAAGGATCAAAATTAACCATTCCCTTGCATCCAGTACCCCTGTCATGATCGGAGTGCCTCAAGGATCTGCGATCTCGCCCACTCTCTTCAACCTTTTTATGGAACCACTTTCTGTCATTCTGACCTTGCTAACATTCAGTATCACATGTATGCGGATGACACGCAACTGTACCTGAAGATCTCCTCTCAAGAGGACATAAAAACGCTAAATACTGCACTTGCACAAACCCAACAATGGTTAGCTCAGAACCATCTGCTGTTAAATACTCTCAAAACGGAATATGTTTTTTTATTCCCCCCCCCAATCACTCAGTTCCTACCCTGGAACGGCTTAAACAACTCACTGCTCTGCACTGCACCCCGCATGTTGTAGACTCCACCAAATCTTTAGGCATCACCTTGGATAAACACTTAAACATGCAAGCACACATAAGTGCAGCTATTAGGGGAGCCAACTTTCAACTTAACACCCTTAAGAAAATCAAACCTTTCCTCCCCCCTGAAGACATCAGGCCGGCGGTTCAATCCTTGGTTATCTCTAGATTGGAATATGGTCTGGTGACCCTTGCTGGACTTCCCAAAGCTAGCTTGGCCCCACTCAGAGCCACCCTGAACGCATCGGCTAGACTAATCATGGGCTCTAGAAAGCATTACCACATCTCCCCCGACCTTTTGCAACGAAATTGGCTATCTATCGAAGCCAGAATCTGATTCAAGATAGCCTGACTGACCCATAAAGCCTTACACTGCAACACCCTGATCTACCTGGCAAATAAGCTTGAACTTTCGGGCTCTGGCCGGAACCTTAGAAGTACGTCCACCCTACTCTTGAAACCACCAAGATTCAAAAAGAAAAGATCTTACAATCGTACTCTCACCGGTCTTGCTCCAAGAATCTGGAACTCCCTGCCTCCCGAGATCAGATCCAATCCTTCCACAGCATCTTTCAAGAAACTTGTCAAACGGCTACTCTTGAATGAACTTTAACAGCATCAACTTGTTTTCATGCTCTTGCTTTGTTAATATTCTGATTCTTATTGTACTGCTCTGGTGGGTTTTACTGCATGCTGTTATGTTAAGTGCTCTAGGGCACCTCTGATACTCCCAACTCATGACTGGAGCTGTTTCCCCCTTTGTTGTAACTTCACCTACTGTCCCATTGTGTTTGTTTCCCTTTTTTTCGCCAATTCTGTACAGCGCTCTGATACCTGTATGGGTCTTGTTCGCGCTTTATAAAACTTCTCAAAATAAAAAAAATTAAAAAAATAAAGATATCTAGTACAAAAATATAGGGCCCACTTATCACGATGTGTGGAGATCTCCGCAGATAAAGATTTCACCTATGCCTGAGCAAATATCTCTGCGGAGGTGTTATTCAATAGCACCAGGCAGATATCTCTACTTGGTAGCAGAGTTACCAGTGGCAGCTCGCATAGGGCGTGCTGCGGGCCGGTGGGGTGGGGCGGGGCAGGGTGGGGGGGTAGTAAACTCGAACATACGACGGAACAGAGGAAAGTAATTATTACGTTCCTCCGTTCCGTCCTATGTCCGAGTTTACTACCCCACTACCATGCCCTCCCGCGCCCCGCAGCATGCCCTATGCGAGCCGCCACTGAGAGTTACCAGTCTCAAATGAGAGGGTGGAGACTCCTACAATGAAATTATGACCTTCAAGTTACTACTGGTACTTTTACTGTCAGGTTTCTACTAAATACTAGTCTGGGGATATTGCCTCCACTGGGACAGAAAACTCTGAATGCCTGGGAGCAGAGAAACAATATAAATGTCACAAATCTACAACACCTGACACACATTAACACTCGAAACACGTAAATACAGCTCACATCCCATGCTCTGCTCTCTTCACCTTAGAAAGCATGATCATGCAAATACCAAGAACCACATCCAGCCACCAGGATACAGACCACAACACTAGAGAGGATTTGTTTTTATTTTAGTGAGAAGGAGACAGACCGTGTTGTTACCTTATTGATCATTGCAGGGAACTAAATGGCCTTCCTCCATACATCTACAATGGAGCAGAGTGGGGACCATGTGGCAGGAGTTGACAGACTGTCGATGCATTTTTGATGGTGGTACGTGTAGTGGGGGACATCAAGAAAGATTTTCAGGGTAAGAGGATGGAGGGTGAAGGAGAAGTTCTAGAGGATACAGGTGGCAATTGCTCTTCAAGGAGGCCAGTGTGAACCTCTCACCATCCTACCCCTCTCAATGAGCATATTCACTCCTCATCATTTCATGACCTACTATATAGCTTGCCCATTCCGGGGAGCCCTCAAGTAACCCCAGCAAAGCCCCCCCATTTACCTTTAATATTCCCTATTCCACATTTTCATCACACTCTTCTGCCCTCCTGTCCTACAGATAAGTCCACCTCCCACACTTGTCACTCACCATAGCTTTTTCATATCTAAATTTTATTCCAAAATTATTAATGATTAGGCTACTCGTTATGCACTTTCTTAAACAGTACCCATTTTAAGTTCTTTGTTTCCATCTGATGGAGCAGAATTACCATCAAGAGGCACATTGACAACCTGGGCATGCATCCACATGATACCTCCACAATCTAGTGCTTTTTATGATTTTTTTATGTCCATTAACACAAATATGACTATATATGTATGATAGAAACTAGGCGTATAATGTGTACTGGGGTACAACATCAAAATTTACGGTTCAACTCACCACAAATCCTACCTACTACCCACAAGCTCTACCTCAAACTCTAGTTGGCCCACTATTGTGTAGCCAGAGACGAAGTTTCAAAATCGCCCTCCACCCACTCACATACCTGCCTCTGTGAGTGTGGATAACCACCACCATACCCATAAACATTTTTCCCAAACCCTCACTGACTCATTCCAACAAAACCAACACAAATTTTATATGCTTTGGGTATATCATTTTGGGCCGTTTGTAAATAAATTTCAGTTTTACCAGCCATTCATCAGTGTGATTGCACGTGTACCTACCTGTTTAAAAAGGTTAAATGTGGAAAATATTGCAGTAATGAACTTCATACTCTGTATTTCCACATTTTACAATTTAGCGGCACACTTACACACATCAATATGCATGACCACATAGTCAGCAAATAGTATCAACACATCCAAGTTAGAGGGTCTCAAAAAATGTTTTATATATTTTCAATGTGCTATTCAATTTTTCTGGGAAAACGCTTGAGTGGGCTAGTCCTAGGGAATAGGCCAGAGAACAAATGAGTGACTTACATTAGGAAGCAAAAGTCAAAATGGAAAGGGGTGAGCAAAAGAATAAGAAATACATAGGGAATGTCAGGGTATGAGCTTATTAGCATTATGATACAGGAACATCTAACAAAAGGTCAAAATGGTTTAACAAAGAGCTCCAATTACATCAAAAGTCCTAAATTCATGCCAGTTGATGAAATAAAAGACACTAGTCCAACAGAAAGTAAAGTCATTTCCCAACCCAGGGAGCATTGGAGTTGCAAATCTGGATCGGGGGCAACATTTCCTGACCATCCTCATGCTCCAGATTCACCACCATAACAAGCTTCTCCTTAGCTGCAGACAGGTGACTATACTTGAACACACTCTAACAGTAGGTGGTGAAGGTTGTGATGGAAGACGAAATGATATGCCTGCTATTAAGAATTTCAAGAGGCTACATGGTTCACAATGCTGGTTTTGAATAGCCCACATATTCCCAGTCATCTCCCATCAATCCAACAAAATCACCAGCAATCTCCAGACTCACGGCCTGCTTGAAAGCAGCCAGTTTAGCACATCTTGTGTTTGGGACAGGGCAAAATGTGAACTCTCAGGGGTGTCTGGAGCAAAGGCTTGTCTCTCTCACTGCTTTAGCAGACAGGCACTTGCTGGATGAGGAGGACTAGCTGAGGGTGCAGCTGGATTCCCTGTTGGTGTGCAGGCATCTGCAGTGAGGAGTGGGTGGCCACAGGCATAGGTGGCTCTGGGGCCTGGCCCTGGAACACCACTGATATACCTTTTTCTGGGAAGGAAGGAGAACAATCATATGGCTTCTCATGGCATGTGGGTCCAGCTCTACCATCTCATCAGAGGGCTCAACTGCCCCGGCCTGGAGTCCGTTGCTTTTAAAGTGACTCCCTGCACGGGTAAACTCTCTCTACTGGTAGCAGGAACGTCCTCCTCATAGCTGGAACTCAATTGACATGCTTGCCAAAGCAGCGAAAGACCTTTTAGTTTATGCCCCTCATCCTCTTCATCTACAGAGAAATGATTATTATTATTAAAATAAATCTATAATGCCCACAGCTACCCCAAGAGGCTTCCCAGCACAAAGTAAAAGGAAGGTGTATCTAGGTACATAAGATTAAAAAAGCCAGGTCTTCAGGCTTTTGAAGGAAAGCAAGTAGTGAAGTACGGTTTGTTAACGACTCTGGAAGGGAATTCCATAATTTCGGGCCCAAATATGCAAAGGAGAGCCCTTTCATGCAAGTTAAATGGAACCTAGACACTACAAACAAGACTTGGTTCAATGATCTCAATAATAGAGTGGGCTGATAAGGCACCACTAAGTCCTGAAAATAACATGGTTCTAATCCAGCTTTAGCCTTGAACATGTAGCATAGGTCTTTGAATTGAATGCAATTAGAAATCATAAGCCAATGCAGCTCACAGAGAATAGGGGAAACCGGGTCAAATTTTGGAAGCCGGTACAGAAGCCTGGTGGCAGCGGTCTGAACTATCTGCAACTGACGAATTCTTGTTTTATCTGTTCCCTGGTATAACTCATTGCCATAATCTAGTCTGGGTAAGATTAGGGCCTGAATCATAGTACTTTGGGCCGATGACTGAATCATCCAGATGATCCTCTTGAACCAGTTGAACACTGCAAAACAAATAGCCATCACCTTAGCGACCCGAGGCTTCATGAATGAATGATCATCCAAAAGGAAGCCCAGATTTTTAAATTCAGGGGAGGGAATGGGCAAGGCCCCTAGAGATTCCGGCCAATGTTGCAGATCCCAGAGATGAGAGTTCTTTCCCAGAATCATCAGCAATTGTAACAAAGTGTTACATTCTTAAGCACCCCACTTCCCTTTGACTTGCAATTTTGTTATTTACACCTGCCACATTTAGCAATGGTTGTTATAGAGAAAAACTAGAAACATCAGCCCAGGATGCATGGGCCATTTGAGTATGAATGGGTCATGGCAAGTTCAGAAAGCAGCTCCATAGCCTGCTGCTTCCTGAGGAAATACCAGAATATCTTTTCTAGACTTGGTTGTCTATAATAAAAAATAAACAGCAGAAGGACATTTTACTTTTCCGGTAAACTTTACCATTTGTCTATGTTAGACATGACAAGACTATTCCTTTGGATATGGGATATCTTCGATAACTTGAATAATGTCAGCCTAACATCCATTTATCAAGCAAACAGGAACTTCGATATGAGTCAATGGTCAAACAATGCTAGCTGATGAGACGAGCATCCATAACTAGTTTCAAGCTGTGATGTTAAACTATAAGTGTTCATTTTATGTATAGAGTTGTATAATGACCATTTTGTGTGTCAAAGCATATATATATATGGATGAGAAGTGTGGTGTACATTATGTAAGATCTGTTTCTAACATAGTATCAAAATAACAGGATGATAAGGATTTAGTGTAAATCACAAAATAATTTTGAAATAAGGCCATATGCAAAAGTCACTCATAAATTTCCTTACATTACAAAAGCTTTCTCATTGCTAAGTTTCTGTGTGGAGACATACTATCAACTTGTAGCAAGTTCTTTAGAACATTCTGTTAAATAATTACAGTCATACATTTCAAAGGAAAACATATACTACAGTTAACTTGGATATATTTAAAACCTATTAAACAAGAGACCTGACTAGACAAGACTTCCAAAACATCTATACACTCATATTCACAGATATATATATATATTTGTTTGATACAAATTAGAGATATAACCTGTTTGCTATTGTTGTGTCTCAAGCCTAATATAGAGGTGCAGCCAGGCTGTTCTCAAGACCTTAGTTTGTAGTGCAGTCGTCTGGGATGATACATCTGTGACTGGGAGCATATACCCAGTACATCCAGGGCCTACAGTCATACCCAGTGCCAGTGATGTTCCCAGGTTTTCCACATATGGATATCCAGCGCACTGCAGCATGCAGTAATAGCCTTCTAAATTTGGGTCCATTCTGCATTACATGGCTGGCTGCCTGGCCCCTCGTATAGCTGACCACCTCTCTAGAAAAAAACTGGGTGCCCTCACTTTGAGTTCCTTAGCCATATTTTGGAAATAAATGACAAATAAAGCACCAAAATGGAGGAGGATTGTATTGTGGTGACTGGTTTGCTACAGTTAGTGGAGATCTCTGTCCTGAAACCAAAGCCCCCCCCCACCAAGTGAGGAGAACATCTTATACATTGCAGAGATTGAAAATATGTTATAGGCTTGAAGTACAACATGAAAGAACAACTTTAAAATAATAAAACATGTTTAGATAATTAGATGTTCATTGTCCATTTCTATGTAATTGCAGCTTGGACTCCTAAAATGCAAGTCATGAGTGAATGACTCAGAAAGTGGTGTCTATACATATTACAATGAGACTTGCTTGTTTTGTTGTGACATCACGGTAGGGCAACATACCTCAGGATGGTATATGTGGATAGAGTCAAAGTCCACCATTCGTCACTCACCCAACACTGTACTACAACTGTGATGCAGAAAACAAAGTGGAAGCTCCGGTGAAAAGTGAGGTCACTATTTGGTCACTAACCTACAGACCCTGACCTCTGTTCTGTGTCCCACCCTGCAAACCTTTAAGTTTAAGGGGCTGTAGTTTAATGGTTCTGACAATGTTAAAGACCCATGTAATGTCCATCTTGTGCAGCGGTTCACTGACAGAATATCGATGTGAAAAATATAGAAGTAAAAAATATAGAATGAAAAAATATCGACTCCCTATACTTAAACAGGTAAGTACAAAAATATCGGGAAAAAATATCGATGTAAAAAATATAGATTTTTTTAAATATAAAATAAAAAAATATTATTAAACATGCTAAATAATAAAATTAATATAAACAAATAAAGTAGATTTAATATAAATTTTAACAAATATAACAAAAAAACTTAATTAAAAAAAGTTAAACACATACATAATAATTAATATATATATTTACTTTAAAACAATTAATAAACAATTAATTTTCAATTTATTTAAAAAAATTAAATTATATAAAAATTTACAAATATATATGTATATATATATATATATATATACACACCACTCCCGCTTCCTTTCCAAGAAACAGGCCTGACACAGCTGGGATCGTGGTTTAACAGGGCTTTAATTCCGCCATAAAACACAATAATTTGGCATATCTTCAATGAGTCTTGCATCTGGGACGCGTTTCGGCGATTGCCTTCTTCTTGCCAGTACTGTGCGTGACTAAAAATATTTTAAATTTCGCGGGGTTTTTTCTATTCATCACGGAGGCTTCTCATTGGAGCAGCGCTGTCGTCACAGATAGAGGACGTGGATAGTTCCAAAAGTAAGTACTTTCCCTCTATCTCTCCTCCGTAGTAACCCATTCTGTCCATCCTGCCTTTTAGCAAAACCCATGCAGTCCACATTTGTAGGCTAAGGTGAGTACCTTGCCCCAGCGTCTGATAGCGCTACGACTCCGTCGTCCATGGAGTGCTTGTTCCTCTTCCAGGCAGAAATATTGGCGGTCTGCCCTGCTATTCACCGACCCTCTCAGCAGTAAATCCACTGCTCTCTCCCCGATACCTCAACAGGTTCAGGTCGGGGGGGCGCCGCGTATATGCATCCCTGCATTCCACCAACAGCTGTCGACTGCCACAGAGCTCCAAAACGAAAGGCGTGCCAGGAAATACGGAGCTGACCTCCGTCAAACATACACACCACTCCCGCTTCCTTTCCAAGAAACAGGCCTGACACAGTTGGGATCGTGGTTTAACAGGGCTTTAATTCTGCCATAAAACACAATAATTTGGCATATCTTCAATGAGTCTTGCACCTGGGACGCGTTTCGGCGATTGCCTTCTTCTTTCCAGTACTGTGCGTGACTAAAAATATTTTAAATTTCGCGGGGTTTTTTCTATTCATCACGGAGGCTTCTCATTGGAGCAGCGCTGTCGTCACAGATAGAGGACGTGGATAGTTACAAAAGTAAGTACTTTCCCTCTATCTCTCCTCCGTAGTAACCCATTGTGTCCATCCTGCCTTTTAGAAAAACCCATGCAGTCCACATTTGTAGGCTAAGGTGAGTACCTTGCCCCAGCGTCTGATAGTGCTACGACTCCGTCGTCCATGGAGTGCTTGTTCCTCTTCCAGGCAGGAATATAGAAGTAAAAAATATAGAATGAAAAAATATCGACTCCCTATACTTAAACAGGTAAGTACAAAAATATCGGAAAAAAATATCGATGTAAAAAATATAGATGTTTTTAAATATAAAATAAAAAAATATTATTAAACATGCTAAATAATAAAATTAATATAAACAAATAAAGTAGATTTAATATAAATTTTAACAAATATAACAAAAAAACATAATTAAAAAAAGTTAAACACATACATAATAATTAATATATATATTTACTTTAAAACAATTAATAAACAATTAATTTTCAATTTATTTTAAAATTTACAAATATATATGTATATAAAAATACTACCCACCTGACAGAGCATGTCATGTGGTCAAGGCCCGAGGAAGGGCTGAAACGCATCATGGCTGTAAAGGTTGGAGAGCAATACATTTTATTCCTTGCTGCACTGAAAATTGTGGTCCGTGCTCCGTTTCTTGGGAAGCAATCCATGTCTGGCGGAGTTTTTCTTATTTATATATATATATATGTATATATATATATATATATATATATATATATATATATATAAATATCACGAAAAAAGAGTTGCCTCAGGTTGAAGGAGTCACACCCAACAAGGTTACACCATTTATTCAGGGAGTTGCATGAGCCTTCCATCTGTATAAAACACCAATATCTGTGCCAGACGCGTTTCGAACATACCCTGCTCTTGGTCACTTTAAACGGCTGTCCCGCCGTGAAAGTCGCACTGCCATCAAAATGTGTAATGGAGCCGCAGGGGCACAGAACTAATCGCTGCCTCAACGCGGAAACAGCAGATATAAAATAAACTGGGCATTGATTTCAGAGGCCCACTGGAGGGCCCAACATTGATCGTTATTTTGTGGCAAACGGAACGCACCCACTGGAGGGTAAGAATTTTATTGAAGCACTACAAGTCCCATCGTGCACAGCGGAAAATAATGAATTCACCTGTCAGGTCCCATTGGAGTGAAATAAATTGCCGGGAAATGCTGTTGTTCCGTTTTGTCATGGATGCCTGTGAACAAGAGCCAGGAGGCTCAAAACGCGTCAGGCGCTTACAATTATATGAATACTAATGGCCAGTTTTTGCTCCTGCAACAAATAAAACTCTGTTGAGTTATCTGCTGTCGAGTGCGCTTTCTTTCTTGGACAAACCTTGGCATTTTTTTTATTTTTTTATTTTGTGCATACAAATATAAGCAAAAAACCAAAAAGCAAAATAACAGTAATTAGCAATTTCAAAACATAGCACATGGCTTCAAAAACATATAAGATATACCAAGCAGTGACAAAAAAAAAAAAAAGAATACAGCAATAGAAAGTATGCACATTTTGAGTTTTTTGACAACCATCCCCCCACCCCTTCCACCCTGAGCACCCTCCCCCGGGGTTGGACAAAGTCTAGGTCAAAATCAAAATCACAATCAGTTGGCCTGATACCTCTCAAGCCAAGACCTCAGCGGAGCCCAAATTTTTAGTCCTTTGGATCGAGCCCTCAGTCCCCTTTTTGAATAAATTGCTTTCTCAAAATGATAATTTGCCAATAGTCGGGACAGCCATTGATAAAAACCAGGGGGTATTGAATCCAACCAGGCGGAAGCTAGGCAGAGCCGAAATATAGCCATACCAATAAACACGAGGTGTTCGCCAGGCCTCCCTTGCAATTGCGAATCAACCCCCAGACCGATCAAGGATGGTGATAAGAAGACATCAACCCCCAGTACTTCCTTAAGAAATTGGGAGATTTCCTGTTTTAAATTCCACAGGGCCCTACATGCATTAAACATGTGATTTAAGTCGGCCTGATATAAAGAGCACCGAGGACATTGTGTACCTTTCCCTGTAGCCCATTTGGAAATTTTTTGAGGAGTGTAGTAGGGGGAGAAACATGATTTATAATATTGAGCTTGGAGTCTAGCCGGGATTAAGATTTTCTGGGCTAATTCTATCGAATGAATGAAAAGATCTTCCTGCATTCCTATTTCAGATTTCCATTTAGCTGCTCTTGACTCCAGATCATCCGGCAGTTACAAATTAAAAAAGGAGTATGCTTCTCCGATAGAAGGCACTACCTTTTTTCTTAATTTATCTATCATAGCATTTTTGACAAAGCCTATAGGGCCTCCCCCTTTTTTGCTTAGAAAATCCCGTACTTGCAAGTATTTAAAAAAATCCCTCCTATCTAAATTATAAGTGGCTTTAAGACTTTCAAAGCTAGCTATATCTGTTAAGAAGTTTAAATCGCCCAGTTTGGTTAGGCCAGCCTCACACCATCTTTTAACAACGGGATCTCTAAAAATTCCCGGCAAGTTGGGGTTGTTGCAGATCGGGGTATAATAATTTAGTTGTCCTGTACCTAATAATTTCCGTACTTGCCTCATTGCTCTATGTCCACCAATTAACGATTTAAAGCGGACTTTTTGTAATGGCTATCATTCAAGAATTTCCAGAGCCACCCCCAGTCATCCTTGCCCATTATGAGTTCTATGGGTGTTGGAATTTCATTGATTAAACTATCTCTTGGTTTTTCGGAGATAAGAGTTAAATTAGAGAGTAGGGAGGTGACCCAATAGTATAATCGAATATTAGGTAGAGCCAAACCTCCCCTTTCTCTTGGCAAAGATAAAAATTTGTATGATCTTCTGGGTTTTCATATGCCCAAATAAAACGAGAAAATAGATCCTCGATGTGCTTCAAACAACTATTAGTAAATTCCACCGGAATTGCCCTTAGCATATACAAAAATTTAGGGAAAAATAACATTTTTATTATATTACATCTACCAATGATTGATAAATGAAGATTGTGTATTCTCCTTAATTCACTTTTTGTTTTAACAATCAGCGGATTGATATTACAGTCAACAATCTTATCAATATTGGCCAAGATATCAACCCCAAGATATGTTGCCTTCTCTACCTGTCTACTAGTATTAATCATATTAAACTTTTTACACACAATCTGCGTCTTAGTGCCATTTAGAGAATACCCCGAAACTTGCCCAAATCTCACCGCTTCAGCCTCAATCTCTAGTTTTGCTATATCGGGGTCAGGAGTAACGATAGCAATGTCATCGGCGTACGCCAAAGCTTTAGTTTCCCATCCCTGGGATTCAATGGGTCTAATAATCCTATTGTTCTCAAGAAGCCGTAAGAAAGGATCGATATAAAGCGCGAACAGCAGCGGGGAACTTGGACAACCCTGGCGCGTACCCCTAGTAATATCAAAAAAGTATGTAAACACGCCATTTATAGAAAGTTTTGCGCTAGGTTGGTAATAGAGCATCTTGAAAGCCTGTATCAACCCATTACTGACTCCGACCCTCGACAGGGTCTCCCAAAGGAAAGCCCAGGAGACCCTGTCAAAGGCCTTCTCTGCATCTAATAATATAAGTGCTATTGGCTTTCCTGTGACAGTAGCAGCATCAAATAGTGAGATGACTCTCCTAATATGGTCCGTCGGTATAAAGCCATGTTGTCGGGGTGAGACCACCTTATGAATAACAGTGGCTAAACGCATGGCGAGGATCTTAGAGTATATCTTATTGTTAGCGTTAATTAACGTAATGGGGCGGTAAGACCCTGGTTCCAGCGGTGATTTATTTTTGGGAGAAAAACTATAACTTTAGCCTGTGTCCAGGATTGGGGAGGCTTTCCCCCTCTAAAAACATGCAGAAATAATTGTAACATCAGCTCTTTCAGCTGTGGGGCAAATTTCTTGTAAAACTCCAGGGGTATATCGTCTAGTCCGGTGGCTTTACCGCTCGGGAGACTACTAATGCATAACAAAATATCCACCCACTGAGGGAGCTCCTCTAAATACTGCTGATCTTCCTGAGAAAATTGTACCACTGGCGCCTGGTTGATATAAGAGATAACATCTCCCAGATTAACGGGGGTATCCTCATAATATAAGGATTGATAAAATGAATAGAAAACCTTGCGAATACGGTCTGGGTCAGAGGTACTTCCTCCTGCAGGGTCATTAATCTCAGCTATCTGGGTTTGAGTAATTCTCTGTCTAGCCCGGGTCGCTAGATGATGCCCAACCTGTTCGCTGCACTCGTATGCCTTCTCACGCCAAGCCTCTAGTCTATCAGCCGCTCTCTTAGCTACTACCTCTAGCATTTTTGCCTTGGCTAACATTACTTTGTTATATGCTTCTAACGTGTCTTTGCCAGCTTGAATTGCAGCAATCAGGCCTTCCTCCGCGGCTGCTAGGTCGTTCTGCATATTATTTAAAATAAGTTGCTTTCCTTTGTTCAGGGCTAGCGAGAAGTTAAGTGTCTCCCCTCTGACTCCAGCTTTCCATGAATCCCAAACTATATCTATTCCAGCGCTCCCTATATTTTCCATAGAGAATTGAGGAATCCACTTCCTCATATGAGTGCAATACTCATCATTCAAAAGTAGGGAGCGTTCAAAACTCCACTTGGGTCGAGCAACATTACTCGATCCAAACCCCCTAACTTCTAATACTAAAGGGTTATGGTCTGCCAATATACGCGAAGCCTTCTCTATTGAACAAGCATGCATAATAGTGTGAGATGCAAAGCAATAATCTAGTCTGGTATGCTTTTTGTGTGGAAAAGAGAAGAAAGTAAAGCCAGGGTCCTTAGGGTGCCGCAGATTCCAAATATCGAAGAGTGCTTGTTCCCGGCAAAGAGTTCTTAAAGCATCAAAAACCTTAGGTTTACGACCATTATACACCCAATTATTGTCAAGGGCAATATTCTGGTTAGAGGGTAAATTTATATTAAAATCCCCGCAGATAACTATGGGTAGTGGCCAGGTAGCTAATTCGTTATTTATGAAATTAAAAACAGTCGGATCATCTAGGATACTCCCATAGACCGCACATATTGTTATTGGATCCCTATTATCCCTACAGCATTCAGTAATTACCCATCTTCCGTTCTGGAGGGTAAGAATTTTAATGAAGCTCTACAAGTCCCATCGTGCAGGGCAGAAAATAATGAACTCACCTGTGAGGTCCCATTGGAGGGAAATAAATTGCCTGGAAAGGCTGTTGTTCCGTTATGTCATGGATGCCTGTGAACAAGAGCCAGGAGGCTCGAAACGCGTCAGGCGCTTACAATTATCTGAATACTAATGGCCAATTTTTGCTCCTGCAAACAATAAAACTCTGCTGAGTTATCTGCTGTGGAGTGCGCTTTCTTTCTTGGACAAACTTTGGATGTATTTAAACTGCTGTCCCGCCGTGAAAGTCGCACCGCCATCAAAATGTGTAATGGAGCTGCAGGGGCACAGAACTAATCGCTGCCTCAATGCGGAAACAGCAGATAGAAAATATACTGGGCATTGATTTCAGAGGCCCACTGGATGGCCCAACATTGATCGTTATTTTGTGGCAAACGGAACACACCCACTGGAGGGTAAGAATTTTATTGAAGCACTACAAGTCCCATCGTGCACGGCGGAAAATAATGTACTCACCTGTGAGGTCCCATTGGAGGGAAATAAATTGACGGGAAATGCTGTTGTTCCGTTTTGTTATGGATGCCTGTGAACAAGAGCCAGGAGGCTCGAAACGCGCCAGGGGCTTACAATTATCTGAATACTAATGGCCAGTTTTTGCTCCTGCAACCAATAAAACTCTGTTGAGTTATCTGCTGTGGAGTGCACTTTCTTTCTTGGACAAACTTTGGATGTATTTAAACGGCTGTCCCGCCATGAAAGTCGCACCGCCATCAAAATGTGTAATGGAGCCGCAGGGGCACAGAACTAATCGCTGCCTCAACGCGGAAACAGCAGATAGAAAATATACTGGGCATTGATTTCATAGGCCCACTGGAGGCCCAACATTGATCGTTATTTTGTGGCAAACGGAACACACCCACTGGAGGGTAAGAATTTTATTGAAGCACTACAAGTCCCATCGTGCACGGCGGAAAATAATTAACTCACCTGTGAGGTCCAATTGGAGGGAAATAAATTGACGGGAAATGCTGTTGTTCCATTTTGTCATGGATGCCTGTGAACAAGAGCCAGGAGGCTCGAAACGCATCAGGCGCTTACAATTATCTGAATACCAATGGCCAATTTCTGCTCCTGCAACCAATAAAACTCTGTTGAGTTATCTGCTGTGGAGTGCGCTTTCTTTCTTGGACAAACTTTGGATGTAAATATATATATATATGTACCAATAACATAAAATCTAATAAAAAAAAAAATCTATTATAAATTAAAACATTAAAGTTTGGAAAGTGTTGGATAGCGGTGGGATCAAATTTAATACTCACACTCCAGTCAGTGTAACAGTAGGGAAAATGTTGGATAGCGGAGGGGTAAAAACTACTATTCCCACTCCAGTGAGTGCAACAGTAGGGAAAGTGTTGGATAGCGAAGGGGTAAAAATGACTATTTCCACCCCAATGAGTGCAACAGTAGGGAAAGTGTTGGATAGTGGCGGAATAAAATATACTATTCCCACTCCAGTGAGTGTAACAGTAGGGAAAGTGTTGGATAGCGGAGGGGTAAAAATTATTGTTCCCATACCAGTCAGTGCAACAATAGGGAAAGTGTTGGATAGCGGAGGGGTAAAAATTACTATTCCCACTGCAGTTAGTGCAACAGTAGGGAAAGTGTTGGATAGTGGCAGGATAATATTTACTATTCCCACTCCAATCAGTGCACAATTAATACTATAAAATCTCAATTAAATAAATATTAATAAATAAAAAATAATAATTAATTTATTATAATTAAATTACTTCCCACCCTATTCCCCTATAAATCCACAACCCGGTACGGACTATAAAATGCAAATTTTACATAAAATAAAATTGATAACCACTAAAAATTTAACACATATATCAAAAAACATAAACAATACTTATAAAAAAACATACATCACATACATTTAAAATATAAACTAAAATACATAACACTAATTAAAAAAATCGATATTTTAAACAACTATATTTTTGCAAACGATATTAATGACTTCTAAATTTTTGGAAACGATATTTCTTTCCTTAAATTCGAATTTCTTGACCACGATATTCTTGCTGTAGATATTTCTGTGTCACGATATTTCCAACTTGATATTTGTGTAAACCGACATTTCCAACTCGATGTTCTGTCTGAATACCTTAAGACATCTGAAGCATGACCTGAGTACCATGGTTTTCCCAGGTGCTCACCCGAGTCACATCCACCTCTCATCTTGGACATTATTGACCACCATTCCACCCTTTGCTCAGGGCATTGCTACTCAGAATGTCCTCCACGCTGCATGACAGTAGTAATGCTGCCAGGATTATGGCTGTCACATGTGTGCTACCAGGTTGTCAGCCCCATTACCAGCGCTGTCAATCCTGTCCTGATGAGGTTATCCCAAAACTTGTTGTATGTCTTACCTGAGCGGGATGCTACACCAGGATTTGAGGTTCTACTTCAGGATTTAAGACTATCAGGATTTTAGGAGCTACTGCATTTGTAAAAGTCACACACAGAGCATGGCAAGGTGCTTGGCTTTCCTCCCTCTTTATGGGAGGAAGCCTCTGCTTGAGTTTTGTTAAGGCTCTGCTCTTCAATTGTTATCCTGTGCTTGGGCCCAGCACTTTATCTGTGTTCCTGGCACTAAATGCAAGATTACCGTCTTGAAATTTCTTCTGTTGCAGCATCTTTGGAATTATTAGACCTCTCCAGCTCTTTCCTCAGAGACCTCTGGTTTGTAATAGCTAGGAAGAGTTACATATTACGTCTTTGGTCTGTGAGACTGCTGTTGGGCCCCTGTACTGTCCCATACATCTACATACTGGGACTCTGCCACTACTTCAAAGTTTTGCTGTAATCATTGGGGCACATGCATCAAGGTAGGCTTTTGCGATTCCTTAATTGCGATTTTTAAGGAATCGCAATTAAGGAATCCCAAAAGCCTATGCATGTAGGAATCGCTAAAAAAATGGTGATTCCTAAACATTCCTTAATTGCGACTCGCAAATTGCGAGTCGCAATTAAGGAATGGCTTCCGATTCATCCCTATGGGCCTACAGGCCCATAGGGATGAATGGAGATTGTATGCGCAATTTGCGAGTACCCAATAAGAACTCATAAATTGCGCATGCAATTTCAAGGGTGCAAGGGTGCCAAAAGGACACCCTGTTGCATCCCCTGAAATGGCAATGTGAACACATGTTGCGCACACACATGCCCCAAGGGCATGTGTGTGTGTAACCAGGAACTTTGAAAAATGCACTTCAGTGCATTTTTCTAAGTTTTTGCAAATTACCATCAAGTTCAATTTGATGGTAATTTGCGACCCCTATTTGCGAAATCACTATCTGCGATTTCATCATGCATTGCATTCAGGGAATCGCAATTTGCGATTCCCTAAATGCAATCGCAATTGAGTAATCCCTATTTTTACGATTTCTCAAATTGCTATTTTTGCATTTGGGATGATGCTTCCCAAATGCAAAAATAGAGGTGGCAAAGGGGCAGATTCTGCGAATCTGCCCGTTTGCGACCGGTTTTTCACTTGATTCATGGGGCCAATTGTCTCTTAGGGACTTAGTATGAGTCTGGCAGCCCACGAACTGCCAGACTTGTGGTGGCGCGGCGGTGTCTCTCTTCTGACTACCCTATTATGACCAGGGCGGTGGGGCCGCCCTGAGACCACCACAACTGCCAGGGATCAGAAAACTCTGGCGGTGGCGCAGCGGTCTTGAGGCCGCAATATGATTGGCAGTGCCACTGCAGCCCCGCCAAGCATATTACAAGTTTCCATGAGGAAAAAAAGGGGGCCCCCCCCCTTGTTCCTCTGTGCCATGTGGATGCACACAGGGGTGGCACAACATGTGCCCACCCTGTGTGCAAGTGTCCCAGTGCATAGACAGCAGTACTCCGTGCTGTGCAGGTATTAATTTTGATGTTCCCTTTGCTGTGCCTATTTTATAGACACCGCAAAGAACCGCCCACCATACACGAGAAAACGCCTAATCAGGCGGGCGGTTCAAACATGGGTTTGGCGGTGCGTGAGCGGGGCGGGGGGGCAGTCCCTCTCCTGCACCGTCAAACTCATAATAAGGCCATTAGGCTTTTGCAGTGTCATTTGTACATCCTGTGTAAACCATAGTTTCTGATTGGTGTCTCAAGTTCTTGAGCATTAACAACCCTTACAGGGCATTGGAGAAGTCCAATGTCTTGATTTATCTTTTGGCTCTAACAAGATAATGGTACTACGCCCTTGATATGTTGAATGTTTACTGAGGAACATGTTTTGTATGGTATACCCCTAGATTTTTGCCCAATCTGCTTTTCCTCGATGTAGAACTCTTTGGAGTAGTATAATTTTGGCTCCACCCTTTTACGTTTGGCTAGGCCACATATATATTTACATTTGGCCTTATGTACTCCTGAGATGCAATAATACCAATGACATATTGTGCACCAAAGGAATAGAAAGTGCATTTATTGCCTGTTTTGATATATATGTGTGCATATTTACACTTTTCCTTTTCACAAACATTTGGATTGCTGAAATTAATCTTAGTGGGAATGAATTATACGTGTGTTTAATGTTTTCTATAAATTGTGACCAGTTGTCATTTACATTTACTAATACATGTATCAGCTTATTATGCCACGTATAAAGAGTACAGTATAATATAGCTTGATTCCTTTATTATAAAGTTCAATTATTGGATTACATGTAGGTTTTAGAACTAATATGCATTTTAAGAAAACTGTTAAGTTAGCATGATTGTGGGCCCTAAGCTTACAGTTGAGACATTTAATATTAATGTGGAAATTATTCTTCAGCATGTTTTCCACAAACCTTCCAGAAGGAGGGTGCAACCCAACAACCCAAAGCCATTAGAGAAAATCTCTTTACATGCCATGTGCAGAGACCCGAGGAATGCGCACATGTCAACGGAAAAGATCAACCTAAAAATGTAACATCCACTTTCACTTGCAGTTACACATAGCCAATGCATGTCAGAAGGACTCCCCCGCACCGGATAAACAAAACACACTTGAATGGACAAAAATCGACCCATAGTAAATCTAAGTCTCCTTACTCCCACCCATATTCCCTGAGTATGGAGTCTGTCAAAAATGGCACTTATTAGATGGCGTTCCCAATCCCTCGAAAACAATCACATCATCGAATTTGCCTCACACACGAGGGCAAAAAAGGGATATCTAACGTTGTCTTTCTACAAGCCCACATTATTAGGCAAATCAATAATCTAGACCTACAGTTTCATCCTGCTTACCTCAATTTAAGCAAAGAGCTTCTAGTGGAGTATTCCAAACAAACAGCAGCGGTGTGGACCGTGGATGCCATCTTGGTTATCCCTTAAGTACCAATGCGAAATTGGGTATAATATAAGAGTAGTCTACAAGAAGAACATGTCTTGCTTGATATTATAGCCCTGAGGAAGTTGATGGCGAATATGCCATAAGACGAAACATGTGTTGGCTGTCCTGTTTATGACTACATGTACCTTGTCTTTATAACTGAAGATCACGATTGAATTATAGGAATAGATTATTGATTTTCTTAATCATGTGGGCTCGTAGACAATTGACATTAGGTATCCCTTTTGATTGTGAGGCAAATATGATGATTTTGAGGGATTGGGAACGCCATCAGATAAGTGAAGATTCCGTTCTCAGTGAATACGTGTGGGAGTCTGGAGACTTAGATTTACGATTACTAATATGGGATCAAATAATATGGAACGATTCAATCAGATTTAGTTAATTATGGGTCGATTTTTCGATTTGGAATTTTAAAAACAATCTACTATATGTCACTATTCTCACGTTACGCTTGTCTCTGTGTTTTACCGTAGACACTATTCGTGTATTGGAACTGGCACATACAACTATATCCTGTGGGGTGTACAATAAAAGCCTGCAGGTTAATATACCCTTATGCTTATGTCACCATGTGTACCTAAAGAGATTGTTTGGGTCTATATATCTGCACTCTGTAGTGGATCGGTTTGTCACAAGTAAATTAGGTACTATAGGTCTTTCATTACTGTGTGTCGGGGTGTCTGTGGGTACGTTTGCTTTTGATACTAGATTCAGATCTGAGTAGGAACACATGTGGGGAGATATATTATGGTGTTTGCCTTCTATGACATATATATATATATATGTTATTGCCATAGGTAAGGTGATTTGACTGTGTTTCTCTTTTGACTTGAAAATTATAGTTTTTCATAATACTTGACATGTGCTCTTTTATGATTTGATGCAGGTTATAATTGGTAACATATACTGTGAATGGCATACTGGATTGTCTTGAACTCCGTCATGTGATACTTTTTTCAGGTTAATAATATTATCATATATTCATACAATTCTTAACTAAAACCGTCTTTTACTGTACATACTCTAGTACTTCTCCTCTATCTTTCCTTCTCCCGTTTTTCTCCTTCTCTCGTTTTCTGCTAGACTTGGGTGATGTAACGGTAAATACATGCTATTGGACACTTATGAACTAATATATTGCATCCTTACCTCGGTCACAGGGGTTATGTTTCAAGGTTGTATGGTAGCCGACCTTGGTTCTAGAGCACCACTGGATTACGCAAGCGATTTACTACAGTTCCCTGACTACTGGGTGAGCGCTGTCTATTAGCCTGTCTACCTTCCTCTGACTCTGGACAATATATTGATGACTTGCTGGTTCGTCAAATACTTGGGAGGCATGAAAAAAGTGACACTATTGCATTGCTAAACCACTTGGCTGAGAATGGACATAAGGTGTCCCCTAATAAGTTGCAGTACTCTTTGGAGAAGTCCTATATCTTGGTCATTATATTGAGAAAGGCGCAAGAAGGTTGTCACAAGAGAGAATTTCGGCAATCATGCAAATGAATAAGCCAATGACACCGAAAGAAGTCAGGATGTTTTTGGGAATGGTGGGCTACTGTTGTCAAGGGATATCCAACTTTTCCCCAGTGGCCAAGCCTTTACAAAGGCTGACAGATAAGGATGTGTCGGATCCGGTACCTTGGGACAACGATTGTTTGGATGCCTTCCTAGAAAGCCCCTGCTGTGCCCTTGCATCAGGAATGTCTGATTACAACAAAGCGTTTTTGCTTTTCTGCAGTGAAAGAGAGGGCTACGCTCTTTCAGTATTAACACAGAATCATGGAGGTGCCCGAAGACCAGTTGCTTACATCTCAGTCACGTTAGGTCCAGTGGCTGCAGCGCTGCCTGGTTCGCTTAAATTGGTGGTAGCAACAGGTGTCAGCATCAAAAGGTGTGAGAGTATAGTAATGGGTCCTCCCTTAACTGTATATGTACTTCATTCTGTCAAAAGTTTGTTAACTAGAATGAGGACACAGCACCTTAGAAACAACCGCCTGACCTGGTATGAGCAGATCATACTGGCGGTTGAGAATGTGTCCCTAAACAGGTGTTCTATTTTGAATCCTGCCACTTTACTACCCCTTCCTGAGAATGATAATGATGATGGTGAAGTGGAGCATGACTGTCTTGATGTCACTGAACTATGCACTAAGCCGAGACCAGATGTACAAGATGAACCGCTACCTGAATATAATTATGCTTTGTTTGCAAATGGCTTATGTTTACAAGACCATAAAAGGAATTTGAGAGCTGCTTATGCAGCCTGTACCATTTCAGGAGTAGTGGAAGCTGCTTAGCCTCAAGGAGTAGCCTTTGCACAAGTGGCTAAATTGATCGCTCTTACCCAAGCAAGGCCAATTAAGGCTTGCCTGCACAAATCGCAGTTGTGAAAGGTTCTGCACTTTGCAAGGTAGAGGACTATGTGACAGTTGGCAACCGATATGCTGACGAAGTTTCAAGGTACTATGCTTACAATGCTTGTACATTTAATGGAGAGTATGTGAATGAAGGAACAGACAAGATCAATTACAACCTTTTGTTCACAGCAGCTGATACTTGGGAGGAAGTTAAGTGATTACAGGAAGAAGTGTCAGAAGCAGAACAGCAGAGTTGGGTAAACACAGGTTGTGTTAAAAGAGATGAGGATGAAATATGGGTTTCAGTATATGGCAGACCTGTGTTGCCAAATAGTTTGTTGCTGCCAATGGTTAGATATTATTGTGGTTCAACTGATGTAGGGAGGGATGCCATGGTCAGAATGTTTTGCCAAACATCGTTTAATCCAAGGTTCAGGCAGATGATGGAAGAGTTATGCCACAGATGTGTTGTACGCCATCTGAACAATGTAGGAAAAGAACCGCAGTGACATTGAGCCATATAGGGAGGTCAGGTGATCCCTCAACAGGATGCAAATGGACTTTATTAAGATGCCTGTGTGCAATGAGCTGAGATACGTGTTTGTTATTGTGTGCATCGTTTCACGATGGGTTAAGGCATATCCGACAAGAAGGAATGATAATCTCTAAGTAGAAAAGTTGTTGTTTGAGGGACTTGGTACCAAGGTTCAGCTTCCCAACATCTTTGGAATCGGATGAAGCACGAATTTCAATAACAAAGTGCTAAGGATGTTGTGTGCTGCCTTATAGGCTGAATAGAGACTGCATTGTCATTATCGACTTGAGGCTTCAGGTCTGGTGGAGCAAGTCAATGGGACGCTCAAATCAAGACTTGCCAAAGTGTGCGCTTCTACATCTTTGAAATTGCCAGATGCTTTGCTGTTCGTGTTGATGAGTCTGTGCAGCACACTTGATTATAGGACAGGACAGTCTCACCATGAGATCATCATGGGGAGGGCAATGAGATGGAGGGCTGTACCTGCAAATGCACTTGTGAACATTACTGATGATCTGATACTAGATTACTGCAAAGGATTGGCTGATGTGGCGAGTTCTGTGTCTCTTCAGGTTGAAGCTGCTGCAGCCCCGCCACACAAGGAGCAGTGCCATGACCTAAGTCCTGGAGACTGGGTGGTGGTGAAGAAGTGCATACAGAAGTCGTGCTTGGAGACTCTATGGCGAGGGCCATATCTAGTCATACTCGTGACTACAACTGCTGTGAAGTGCGGAGGTCTCCCCAATTGGATCCATGCTGCCCATACTCTCATGGTTCCATGTCCCCTTGATGAAATAATGGCGCCTTTTCCAGAAGACCCAGTGGTGGTTGAGAGATCACTGGAGCAGATTAGTCAAGTTGTAGGGGAACAACCAGAAACTGATATAGAACTTGATTGGCCTGAGGAGGGTTCTGGAGAGTTGGATGATGAAAGTGGTGAAAGAGAGGCTAACCCAGTGGTCAAAGCAGAAATTGATTCGGACCCTCATGAAGGGCCTATTGCTCGAGAACTACGAGGGGCAGCAGGAGAACGTCAGCCATAAAGGCAGGAGAGAGGGAGACTGGTCCTACAAGGAGTAAATAATCTGCCAAGTATCCCAGAGGATATAGAGGATTCAGATCTGAGTGAAGGAGGAGAAGAAACAACACTCAGGAGGTCAAATCATGCGAGATTACCCTGACAGATGTACTCATCCCCTGAATGGACATACTTTGCTGGAAATGACAGGGAGAACACATTCTGAGAATTTTGGGATCCCTGTGAAAGTTCAGTTGAAACTTCGAGAACTTGATCTCCAGTTTGATCTTACCTTTGAACTTCCTTTGCTGACAAAACTGAGGGGCATATTTACAATGAAGTGACGGAGTGCGGCGTTAGCCTTCCTGGCTTAACATTGCACTCTGCCACTTCAGAAACACAGGGCTGCACCATATTTACAACAATATGGTGCAGCCCTGCCTTTCCCCCTGCCCTGGCACTAAACTTAGCAGCCTAGCACCAACGCAGGCACCCTTGCACCACAGTGCAAGGGTGTCTGTGTTGAGGGGAAGATCGTTTATGTGCAGGAAGGTCTCCCTTCCTGCACATAAACAATCTTTAAATGACGTTTTGTAACTTTTATGTGTGCTGCTTAGTGCAGCACACATAGAAGTTGCAAAATGTCAATTCTTTTTTTGATTGTTTATGTGTAGGGAGGGACACATTCCTGCACATAGACAATCAATGGCAATTTGCTGTTTCTTTGTGTGCTGCACAACGCAGTACACATGGAAACAGCAAAAACGAGGAGAAATAAAGCTTTTCTCCTCGTTTCACCTGTTTAAGACCAGGTTTTCCCTGCTCTTAATTTTGGTGGTGCCTCCTATTTACGCCGCCCTTGTAAATAGGGGGCAGCGTTAAAATCAATGGGTGTTGCGGTGGAACGCCCACCGCAACATCCATTGCCCTCCCCTTTCACGCTCAGTACGGCATGAAAGGTCGCGCAGCGGATGCGCACAGTGGGCGTGGCACTGGCAAGCCCGTCTTTGCCCGTCCCTGACCCAACTGCGACCAGCGCCAGGGACCCTGGATCTCCGACCATCCAACGCTATGACTCAGCCACCCTCCTCGCACTCAACCCCGGAAGAAACAACAACTGCCAGCAGTCCATGCCAGACACAACACACGGCCAGTTCTCCTGCCGCCACTGCTGTCAGACATTCACCACCGCCCCCACCGCCAACACCGCCGATGCCCTAAGATGCATCCTCCTCAACATGCGTTCCATGCACAGACACGCCGTAGAGATCTGGAACCTCCTGGCCACCCTCTCACCCGACGTCGCCTTCTTTACAGAAACCTGGACCAATGCCTCCTCAGCCCCTGACATCGCCATCGCCATCCCGGACAGGTACAAAATCCCATCCGGGAGGATGAGCTGGGTGTCGTCGGCGTAGGATATTATGCTGAGGCCGTGCTGTCTGACGATGGCGGCAAGGAGGGCCATGTAGACATTGAAGAGGATTGGGCTGCGAGATGATCCCTGGGGCACTCCGCAGTTGATCTCCGTGGGTTCGGAGAGGAAGGGCGGCACTCTAATCCTTTGGTTTCTGCCGGTGAGGAACGAGCGGTTCCAATCGAGGGTGGTTCCTTGGATGCCAGCGCCGTGCAGTCTGGCAGCGAGTGTGCGGTGGGAGACGGTGTCGAACGCTGCTGACAGGTTGAGTAGGATCAGGGATGCGGTGTGGCCTTGGTCGAGGGTTTTGCGTATGTCATCTATGGCGGCGAGTAGGGCGGTCTCGGTGCTGTGGTTGCTGCAGAATCCGGACTGGGAGGAATCGAGTATGGCGTTGTCTTTGAGAAACCTTGTTAGTTCTGCGTTGACGGTCTTCTCAGCGACTTTTGCAGTGAAGGGGAGGAGCAAGATGGGCTGGTAGTTCTTGATGTCCGTGGGATCTGCCGAGGGCTTCTTCAGCAGGGGTCTGACTTCTGCGTGTTTCCAGCTGTCGGGGAAAGTGCCGGTCTTGAAGGTGGTGTTGATGGTGCATCGTAATTCTGGCGCGATGGCGGTGGCAGCTCTGTGGGAGATGTGAGGTAGGCAGGGGTCTGTGGGGGCCCCCGAGTAAATGCCTTTCATGGTGGAGGCGATCTCTTTAGTCATGACTGGTGCCCAGGCGGATATGGTGGGCTGGTCGGCATTGCCGGAGGGCGGGATGGTTGTGGAGTCAGGTGTTTGGTCTTTGAAGTTGCCGTAGAGGTTTTTGATCTTCAGGTGGAAGTAGGATCCGAGCTTGTCGCAGAGGTCCTGGGAAGGGGCGATGTCCGTGGCTTCACTGGGGGGCCTGGTGAATTCCTGGATGATGCTGAAGAGTCCCTTGGAGTTGCTGCCGTTGGCAAGGATTTTGTTGTGGATAATGGTTCTTTTCATAGTTCTGATGCGTTGGTGGTACTCCGTCATGGCGTTCTTGTAGGAGGTTTGGTTTTCAGGTGTCTTGTTGTTTCTCCAGTTCTTCTTGAGGCATTTGCAGGTGCGTCTGGCTTCTTGGAGGTCTATAGTGAACAAGGCGGCCTTCCTGGGGCACTGTCAGAGTTGCATTGCGGGGCGAGCTTTTCTGCACAGTTGGAGATCCATGTGTGAAATTCCCTGGCTGCGTGGTTGGCGTCAGTTGCCGCGGTGGGGGGTGGGGTGTCCCAGGTGAGGGTGGAGTTAAGCTGCTCCTCTGTGACTCTGCTCCAGTTCCTTCGTGGAGGGCGTGGAGCGGGTTTGGGCGGCTTGGGTTTGTCGACGAGGAAGTGTACACAGTGGTGGTCGGTCCATGGGGGTTGCGTGGTGTGGCTGAAATGGACGCTGTTCCCTCCTGCGAAGATGGGGTCGAGGGTGTGTACTGCCTTGTGGGTCCACGTGGTGATGAGTTGTTTCAGTCCGATGTTGGCGAGGTTGTCCCAGAGTGTGGTGGAGTTGCGGTCGCTGGGGTTGTCGAGGTGGAAGTTCAGATCTCCGATGAGTATGTAGTCCATGGAGGCGATGGCATGGGGTGCGATGAGGTCAGTGATGGCGTCAGTGAAGAGGCCCCGGGGGCCTGGGGGTCTATAGGCGAGGGTGCCGCGGAGTGTGGAGTTGAGGCTGGTCTGGATCTGGATCTGGAAGTGCAGGTGGAGAGGCGAAGGCAGTTTTTGTGCGCGATGGCGAGTCCTCTGCCCGGGTGGTTGGGGCGGTCCTTTCTCTGGATCTTGTACCCGTCCGGGATGGCGATGTCAGGGGCTGAGGAGGCGTTGGTCCAAGTCTCTGTAAAGAAGGCGACGTCTGGTGAGAGGTTGTCCAGGAGGCTCCAGATCTCTACGGCGTGTCTGTGCATGGAACGCACGTTGAGGAGGATGCATCTTAGGGCATCGGCGGTGTTGGCAGCGGGGGGTTGGTGAAGGTCTCGTGGCAGTGGTGGCAGGAGAACTGGGCGTGATTTGGGTCCGGCGTGGACTGCTGGCAGTTGTTGTTTCTTCCGGGGTTGAGTGCGAGGAGGGTGGCTGAGTCGTAGCGTTGGATGGTTGGAGATCCAGGGTCCGTGTCGCTGGTCGCGGTTGGGTCACGGACAGGCACAGACGGGCTTGCCTTTGGCGTGCCTTGGACGCACCAGCGCCACGCCCACTGTGCGCATCCGCTGCATGACCACGTAGTGGCCACCATGAAATAGGGGAGGGGGTGGGACGTGCAGCTGGGAGGCGGGAACCGGCAGGGGGGAGGGGCTGCAGGGGAAGCAGCGGCAGGCTGAAACAGGCTAAAGTGCAACAGAAATAAAAAAGCAAAATACAGTGGGCAGTAAGCCTAGAATAACACAAGAAACAACCACAACAAAGATAAGCAGAAAATCAGATGAGGCATAGCAGGAGGAGCGAAGGCAGCACTGAGCGGGCACAAGCCGGACCTGGGCAGCCTCGAGCACCTCCCGGAAGGAGGTGAGCGGGGTCGGCGGTGAGCGTGCAGACAGCAGAGCTGCGGGGAGAAGAGCAGTACTCAGACCAGGAGGTCAGAGCACTTGATCAAAATGAGATGTTAGTGCAGCAGTAGTATAAGACATTTTCTGTGCTGCAATCCTGTCTGTAGGAAGAATTCTGAATGAGTTGAAAATTAGAAAGCTGTCTACAACAGTGGATAAATTGGCTACTTGTACCGCAAACTCCTAGATTGTGATAAGGTCTATGGTTTTACAAAACCGACTTGCGTTAGACCTGTTGCTTGCATAAGAGGGTGGAGTCTGACGGATGTTAAAAGTTCAGCAGTGCAGTACTTATATCCCAGAAGAAAGTAAGGACCTGGAGAAATGCATTAAGAATATATATCGGGGCTGACAAAGGATTTGAAAGCATTGGAAGCGAAAGGTGCTTGGGAAGCCATTGGAAATCGATTTACTTTGATAGGCCGATGGTTTGGAATATTGAGAAGTGGAATTATGGGCGTCATTTTGAAACCTCTTTTGATAATCGCCCTTTGTGTGATATTCCTATACCTGATCTTTAAGGGATATCAGCATGCACAAGGTAGACAGGGAGTGCAGGGAGTTAAGAGGAAGGGAGCAGATGTGGACTTCCAAGAAGGTCAGAGCAAATATTACGATGATATGAAGCGTCTGGAAGAGTCTAGACAAAAGATGCTCAAGACCACTAGGATTTGATTGGTCTAATCTGACAATGAACTGATTGTAATCTGTGATGCCATCAGAGGAGGGATTGGAGTAGCATAATTTTGGCTCCATCCCGTTACCTTTGGCTAGGTCACATATATATTTACATTTGGCCTTATGTACTCATGTGATGCAATCATAGCAATGAGATATGGTGCACCAAAGGTATAGAAAGTGTATTTATTGTGTGTTTTGATATATGTGTGTGCATATTAACGTTTTTCCTTTTCAGAAACATTTGGATTGCTGATATTAATCTTCTATAGGTTTAGATTGTAAGGTGGTGCACTAAAATACATTTAATGCAGTGCATTCACCAGGGATTAGTGGGAATAAATTATACGTGTGTTTAATGTTTTTTTATAAATTGTGGCTAGTTGTCATTTCCATTAAATAACACATGTATCAGTTTATCGTACCACATATAAAGAGTACAGTATAATATAGCTTGATTCCTTTATTAAAGATTTCGATTTTTTGATTATATGTAGGATGTAGAATTAATATGCATTTAAAGAAAACTGTTAAATTACCATGATTGTGGGCCCTAAGTTAAAGCTGAGACATTTAATATTAAAATGAAAGTTATTTTTCAGCATTTTTCTCCTCTGCAGGTGCAAGTGCGGGCCAAAGGCATTCATTAGTTAGTAAAAGCACATTGTATTTCTAAGAAAATGAGGTGAGGAAGAACTGGCAGAGTCAAATTATTGTAATGAAGAACAAAGGGAGTGTTATAAGTTGGTACTGTCAGATGAAGGGAGGAACCCAAGGACGGCAATAACTTTTCTGCCATCCACTACAGTGGCAGTGCAAACGATGGCTTCAGGCCTACCATTTTAGCCTGACTGAAGCAGTTTAGAAACTGCAATTTGACCTGTCAAAATAAACCCTTTTCACCGGTCTTGACCTTCCTTTTAAATATTAATAAGTCATCTGTAATTAGGCCTTGTAGCCTATAAGGCAGGGTGCATGGTATTTATACGTAGAACATGAGTCAGACGAGGACTGAACCTGCTGACTGAAACCTGTGAGGAGCCCTGAAGGATTGGACCTCCTTCCTCTTGAACGAAGGACAAAGAAGTGGACTCCAAGGATCAAAAGGCTGATTTTCTATTCAAGCTACAGGGATACAATAATCTACAAGAGGCATTTCCAGCAAGTTCCCTGCTAACCAGCTCAAACTGGACCAGCCCAGGAACCTGCTGTTGGCATCTGCTGGATAAAGTCCTGACCCCCATGTGCTGCTCCTAAGGTCCTCTAACCCATCGCTTTCTCTGGCTCTGGTAGGAGATACCACCAATGAAAACCTAGGACATAGAAACTTTTTGGATACAAAGAACTCCAAAGGACCGGGACAAACCTGCCACACTGATCCGACCAAGGTGTGTTGCCGCTGGGCTGAAGATTGTGTGAATGAAAAATCTTGACAGGGCTCAGGCATAAAAAGTACCCTGCCAGTGTAGGACTTTCCTGGGCATGCAACTCAAATTTTCTCCATTTTGAACTTTCTGGCCAAAAACCAACAGCTACACTGCCTCTATCGGCTATCCAATCTTGTGGAGCCTTCTTTGTCTACAGTCTGCTGCTTTAGCCCACTGAAGACCTTGGACTTCCATTTTTCAGATTTAGGGCCTCATTACGATATCGCTCGAAAAGCAATCTGACCGAATCCTTGTAGGAATTGTTTCTGACCGACTCGGGTTCGGCGAGTCTGATCGACCAATTACAATGTTTCCGAACACCGTTCGGTCGGATTCCCATTGACTTCAATGGGAGCCTGTGTTCCGGCCGACAACACAGGCTCTCATTGAAAAATGGGGTGGTTGCGGAAAACCTTGCACCCTGTTGCAGGCACCCCATGATGCCTGCCACACTGTGAATGGTTGGAAAGAGGGGTTCCATGGGTACCCCCATGGCCCCAACTGGAGGCCTCTGGGGGAAGGGGGCCTGCTACGGGCCTCCAAAGTCAGTTTCCGACAGCTGTTACATGTCGGACAGACCGATTCGAAAAGGCTGTCTATAGACCTGTACGATTTGGCTCCAACCGACTCAGAGTCTCCAAATGGCGGCCGGAACCGAGTCAGAAAGACCGAACGGTTACCTTCTATCGTAATCGGTCAGAAATGTTTCCAAGTCCGTCTGAAACAGGGGTTCTGACACAGATTAGGAAAATCCAAATGCCGTTCGGAGCCTTTCCGACCTACATTGTAATGAGGCCCTAAGTTTTTTTTTTTTTTTTAGTTTTTTTATTGAGTTTTTAGCAAATTAACAACCAGATGGTTCATCATCATGTACATACATTTACAAAGCACAAATGATTGGATTGGTACTTTACATCAAAAAATTATCTTCATCGGTTGAACACAGGTAGCAGCTCAGTAAGAGTAACATATCACTTACAATACATATTAAACAATTAGTCATCAAGCGTGGTCAGTAAATAGGAAGCTAATGGGCCCCATATGTCACGTGGTCGGGATGCACTTGCAATTCCTCAGCATAGCAGGTAAGTTGGTCTCTACAATACACCATATCTCTCAACCAGCATTTTTGTGTTGGTGCGGGCCTCCCGCCCCAATGAATGGAGACTCTTCGTTTTGCTAAGAGTAGTGCTATAGCCACTAGTTTCCGATTAATAACTTGTATCTGTGTAACATTCCCCAATAAACACATTTGCACCGTGCATTCTTTTGGTTCCCCCACTATTTTTGTCAGGGTGTGCGTGACTTGTACCCAGAACTCATTGACCTTTGGACAGGTCCACGCTAAGTGTTGGAAATCTGCGTTTGGTGCATTACATCGAACACAGCAGGCAGATTCATGCAACCCATATTTGTGAAGCTGAGCAGGCGTGTAGTACATCTGATGTAGATATTTAAAGTGAATGATTCTAAGGTTCCCATTTGCAGTTAATTGCCCCGTCAGCCTGCAACACGACTTCCAGTCATCTATCGTTAATGGCTTTGTGAGAATAGCATTCCATTTTTCTAGTGGTCCTTCCACCCCAGTCACCTCTTCTATTTGTGAAACATGGTACAGACGTGCGACAAGTTTAGCTCTGGTTTGTGTCGTGTAAATTAATTGCAGGGCCCCTAATGTTGGTGGCTCCGCCGGAAAACAAGAGTATAACGCACATACTGCTGCTCTCAATCTGGTCTAGAGAAAGATCATCATCGCAGTGCCGTGTCCCTCCGCTATGATAGTCGAGATATCTATGAATTTCCCATCTGAAAATATATCTCCCATTGTGCGTATTCCCGCGTCATGTAGGATCTTGACTGAACCAGGCTCATTCGTCACTGATATTGCAGTATGGTGCAGAAGTGGTCCTTGTTATTTACATTAATTTACCCACAGCTTGTCTGTGCGGGACTGTTCTATGTTGTCTTGAGTCATCATACACATATATATATAATTGTTGTTTTTGATCGCACTACTTTCCAGACCTATTCAGGATTTTTTTGCCTTAGTTTTCTTTCACATCTCTTTTCTATATTTTGTTATTTTATTTAATTAATTTTTCGTTATCTGGTTTCTTCTTTCTCCTTATATTTATCTTTCATCTGTGGTTTTGACTGTTATCTGTCTCTATCTGCAATTTTATGGATCAATTGAAAACTTTTGGCTTTACTGATGAAGAATTTGCCATTCTGGTGGGTACCAGCAACTCATTCAGCAACATTCCAAATACACATGCTCAAGATAATGATGACATCATTAAATTATCTAACCTTATAAAGACAATTAATAGAGTTGAAGCACATGGCGAGTTCATGTTAGATTATCTTAAAGCAGGAGTTATACCGCAGGGACTTAGAGTCCGAAACATCCCAGGCTTATTTGTAGAATTTAGGAAATTCCTTGAAAAATGGAGCATGATAGCAAATAGATGCTCAAGAGACCTGATGATACTTATTATCGAAACAGCGAAAGAACTGGTATCCTCCCTTAAGAACGAACTAGCTGAATTAGAAGAGAAAATCAGAAAATCGAATGCTCTTGAGGAAGCTAAAAAGATATTAGAAGAGACAGATAGAGATTTAACTTCTTTCACTGATTATCTGATTAAACGTAAAACTGACAAACTTAAAAAAGATATACGTTATAATTCAGTAGAGAAAACATACCCATATCTGAGTGAGAATTATTATAAACAGAATCAATACTCTTATGAGAATGATTCAAGAACTCAGCAAGTTCGTACCTTTTCTGATACCTCAGATTCTGAAGGTGAAAGCAATGCATACTCTTATGAACCATCAGGCCCTCATAACTCTTTTAATTCCAACTATAGAGGAAGACAGTCTTTTTTAGCCCAACGAGGGCCACGCAGGGGGCGCCTACGAGTACGGTTCCAACCTCAGATAAGGGGAAACTATCAGAACCAACTATTTCAACAAGACAACCAGCACATGCTGGAAACCAGGAACAAACAATACTGGCGGCAAGGGAGATAATACCTATCTTCAATTTATCATCGAATGTTTTAGAAAGTTCGGATTTGAATTTGTTATCTAAAGGGCTATCTTACGTACCTCACACTCAAGTAAATATATTTGAATTATATACTGACATTATGTCTTTTTTTCGTAAGATTAGACTCAAGAAGTTCTTTTCTAATGAAGAACAATCTCCCTTAGAGCTACCCTATCAAACAGAATTATCTATTCAATCGACGTTTACTCCCCACTTGGACCAAGTTGGTCCGGAAGTGGGAGTTTTCGAACATACGGTTCTCAACCGTCTCGATCAAGCCCTACGCTTTATTCCTAAACCTACTTATAATTTGAATAAAGATGAATTTTTGTCTCTGCAGTCCTTTGCTCACAATAAAAATGTCATCATAAAAAATTGTGACAAAGGAGGAGGCATTGTAGTTATAGATACAACTATGTATGAACAGAAAATGCTAACTCTTTTAGGTGATGAACAATTCTACACCAAATTAACCAGGAATCCAACCAACAAAGTCATCTCTGCTATTAAATCTCTTACGACCTCAGCATTTGAAGAAGGATAGTATCAGTCAAAAAGAACGAGAATATTTGAACTATTCAAAAAGGAAAATACCTTGTATTTATGGAGTCCCCAAAATACACAAAAATACCTATGATCCCCCCTATCGCCCCATCGTATCTACAATTGGGTCAGTGACGGAACCCCTCTCTAGATACGTTGACAATTGGATTCGGCCTCATATCCCTAAAATTCCATCTTATATTAAAGATACTAGGGATATGATCATGAAAGTGGAGAATTTGCCATTTAATCCCTTGAGTCAATTTCTAGTTACATTGGATATAGAATCCTTATACAGCAACATCCCTCAGTCTGATGCGATAGAGGCAGTTTCCTGGTTTATAGATACCTATCAGGTTCCTTGTCCTAAAACTTTTGTCCTGGAATGTCTCAAAATTGTCCTAACAGAAAATACGTTTGAATTTGGTCAACACCTTGTTCAAACAGACAAAAGGAGTAAGTATGGGAGCATCAGTAGCCCCATCAGTGGCCAATATTTATATGGCCCTGTTTGAGACCAAATTTATTCAAAATGAAATTGCCCCTTTCTTTGAGTCAGTCCGTTCTTGGTCCAGATATATAGATGACATCTTCTTTATCTGGACTGACATTGAGGACAACCTTTACCAATTTCTAACATGGCTGAATCTCACAGATACTAATTTAAGATTCACAGCACATATTAGTCAACATCAAGTTGAATTTTTGGATATCTTAATTCGGCAGAATGTTGACCATCTTGAAGTTGACCTGTATGTGAAGCCCACTGCTAGAAACACTTTGCTCCATTTTAATAGCTACCATCCTAGAGCACAGAAACAAAGTATACCATTTGGTCAATTTTTGCGATTACGTCGCAATTGTACGAACTTATCTGACTTTGACACGCAAGCTGCGACCATGAAAGCCAAATTCACAGCGAGAGGATATCCACATCGCCTGCTCAGAGAATCACTGAAACGTGCCAGATTTTATGATAGAGATCATTTACTACAAGCTAACCAACGTCTCAAGCCGACACAACTTGTATGTATTACGAAACATTCAATGATGAATGACAAAATCAAACAGATAGTCAATTCTAATTGGCACATATTGAATAGTGACCCCGAACAACAGCTCAAACTGACAAAACCACTGTTTGCCCATAGACGTAATAAGAACATCAAAGATATCATTGTACACTCACGTTTCCACACTAGTGCACCTTTCATACAGAAGTCTATAGATGGCACGATGCCAGTGAGAGGAACTTATAAATGTTCCAACTGTAAATCATGCGATACAGTAATTGAGGGGGACACTTTCACCCATAATGGACACACAATATGTGCAAAAACACTAGTGAATTGCAAGACGAAGAATGCCATTTACCTTATTGTATGCCCATGCAATTTAGGCTACGTAGGAGAGACGTCTAGGGCAGTGTCCACACGTCTAACTGAACATCGCTCGGCTATTCGAACACATAAATTGAATGCACCTTTAGTCAAACACTATCTTGACTGTGGACATACAGTAAATGATGTTAAATGGCTCATTTTGGAAAAAATAGAGAGCTTAGATGAAAATAGAAGCAACGATATAAGGAAAAAAAGAGAAGTGTTTTGGATATTTACCTTAAATACATATAAACGAGGTCTCAACAGTGAGTTACCTTGGGAAAATGCCATATTATTTAATAATGGTTAGAACACTCTCTCTAAGTCCTTACATCATTTTGGTTTTTGGATGATACCTAATTTATTATAATTCTTTTTGTGTCCTAACCATCACTGCATCATTTCGAGATTCAGTGTTACCTTATCACCTTCATAATACATTCATTCATATGTCCAAGGATGCAGTTCAATCTAGGATATGCAGTACCGCCATTTTGACGTTTCTACATTCATTTGTTTAAATTTAGTCATTTTTAACAATTGCAAATGGCTGAGATTATATATTATCAGTCACTTATATTCATCGAGTTGCAATAATAAATAGATAACCAGATTTCATATTTTTATTTGGAAATCTGAATTAGAGCATACACTCGTAAATGACATTTTGGTCGAACTATAATATGATTGTTATTATCTGCTGACAGGTTTAGCTTGTTTCCCCTGAAATATTTCGGTATTATTCAATATTCTAGACATGTTCTACGTTCTATTTCTCTTTATCCATTTGGGTATTCATATCGTTATACGGCTCCCCAGCCATTAGTCTGCCGTTTATTTCTATATTTTAGAAGCCAGGCAATTCGTGTCGCTATACGGCCTTTTAGACACCAGTCTGCTGTCTAGGTCCACTCATCACGTAGTCAGGTGACCTACGTATGCAAGTCAGGCTGCCGATTTAAACTCGGAGAGCCCGTCCATTAGTGATTCCACTCGCCTATCTTGCAGAAGTGCGAACGTAACCACTCCGCTAGTATCAAGGTAAGAACTTATCACCGCACACGCATTTAATCCTTGTGGACAATAGACACACACATAGTCCTAGATTGATGTTTACTGGCGTTTCTTTTTAAAACAGCGTTTATCCAGGACGCCAGACCGCAGGCTGTTTACCATTACCGAACTTACATCGACTCTTGAAGAGTTTTTTTTTTTTTTTAAATTTCTCGTGTTTCATATATCGTGTGCCAGCGCATTGAGCACAATCAAGGTACGATAATGAAGGAATGGAGAACTCGTGGTCAGTTTATGTAACTAGGATTTGGTTACGTATATTTTCAAATTCTACATAATCTTGGTTGTGATTTTTCTTCTTTCTTTTTCTTAATTCTTTTCATAGAGCGTTAACCATTGACTTCAGTCTTCTGGCAGTCTTATATAATTCCTTCACTTCTTCACATCAACCTTTGCAAAGTTAAACAATCAAAAGCGTCATACTTGGCTCATTGTGTACCAGCTATTCAAGCATAATTAAGGTACCGGTACAACTTCTGATTATTTATATATGAAAGCGCATTATTGGCTTAAGGTTTAGGTTTTTCAACCTATTATCTTTAGTGTTTGCTGCTATTTATGCTCCCCAGTATTCTACAGAATTACAGCATACCAATCAAGATAATTTTCCTGTTCCATCTTTACATGTTTTATATACACTTGCAGTAATCTTGGAGTGCAAATTTTGATATATATAAATATTATAGATAATTGAGAGTAGATTTTAGGTAATATTTAAGACATCATTCTTTTACCTTATGTCTATCTTCAGAATTGAATTGCTGTTTATCGGTCCTAGCAGCCTACTTTGACGACTTGTAGGAATTATACCTCATCCTTCGCACTTATTCAGTAAGAGGGCGTCATTCATTCTGCTTATTTTTAACATCACAGCTCTGCATATATTATCTGGTATTGTCTATTTCACTTTCTATGGGACTTCTGTTAGAGTTTCTTTCTGAATTCTTTTATCTTTCTATGTTTTGACATAGATATGAGCACTTATATTGGATTCTATTCTAATTGTCTTTTCTGTGTTCATCTCTGATTACTGCTTGGTGATGGTAATTTTTTCATTTGATCTAATCTCTATCCTTTCTATTACGTAGGATACCTACTTGGTGAAATATTATTATTAGGTCTGGTGTAGGATTGTAGTTGATCAATTAAAATTTGTAAATTTTGTAACTCAGTGTTATATTACTATATCTTATATAGTTTTAATTCATTTCAGAGGACACTGTTTGTGGCTTTTCCTGATGAAGGCGCAGTGTGCGCCGAAACGCGTTGAAGAAGATCCATCTTGTAGCCACTGTTCAACCAATTTTGGTTTTATAATTCTGTTATCAATTTAATTAATTTTCTACTGTACCCAATTTTGGATCTTTTGTAACATATTTCATTGTATTTATGTTGTTTGTTTTCAAATTGTAATGATTGATTTACTGTACTGATGAGTTATATACACATGTATGTCCAGTATTGTCTATGTGTTTTTTTTTAAATGAGATTAATAATACAATAGAAACTTTTTATAAAAGTTATGTCTGTAGTTGACACTGAGTTAATTGCATCATGCCTGGTTTGGACATGAGTCTTTGACTGTATTTGACCATATGATTGCCTAGGGATTTATTTTCACATATATAGCTGGAGCATATAACAGGAGTTTCTGTGCTCGTTTTCCAAGCTCTTTCTACGCGCTAACTGTGCATTGTACCAAATCTATTTCCCCTTTATCAAATATTGTACTATTATTTACAATCGTTGCCTTAAGTGGTATAGGGTGGACCGCACCCGCCTCCACAGCTACATGTGGGGTGAAATCGAGAGCTTGTTGCCAATAATAGGCATAATGCGCCTGAGCACAGAGATAGTATAGTCTGAGATCTGGAGCCGTGAATCCACCCATATCATATGGGAGTGTTAACTGTTCCCACTTCACTCTCGGCTTCTTCCCTCCCCATGTTAACATGATGAGTAGTGTGCGAAGTGTGGTGAAGAAGTGTTGTGTTAAGCGAATGGGGATATTCAAGAATAAATATAAAAATGTTGGCAGTACAATCATCTTGATCAGTGCTATTCTGTCTGCAATCGACAATGGCAACTTTATCCACCTAGTTACTTGTTCCTCAAGCCGAGTGATTGCCCTCCCATAGTTGGTCTGTATAACCACCTGTGGATCTTTGTGGATCCATATTCCAAGATACTTTACTGGGTCTGTGCTCCATTCCAGTGGATACCCGAGCTCCATGCGCGGCGTACTGTCTGTAAGTGGGAGAATGATCGATTTGTCCCAGTTAATACCAAGCCCTGAGTGCCATTCAAATCGGATATATTCTCGGATAAGTTGTTCGAGATATGTGTCAGGTTCACAAAAGTATAAGACCATATCGTCCGCGTGCATTGATACTGCAAGGGGCCGTTGGTAGAAGCGTAGTGCTGCCTGCACATACCTTTGTCGCAAGATGCATGCCAATGGTTCCAGTACAACAGCGAACAGTAGTGGTGACAATGGGCATCCTTGCCTTGTGCCACGCTGTATCTGGAATGTATCAGATGTCTGTCCATTGATGCGCACTCGCGCCACTGGGTCTGTGTATAATAATTTGATCCAGTTCGTATAAATGAAGGGCACCCCCATGCCATGTAGGACCGCAAACATATATTTCCACGCGATGGAATCAAATGCCTTAGCGCCGTCTAGTAGGACCGCTACCGCAGGCAATGTAGGCTCTAGAATATGCAGTACTGTAAATAGCGTTCGCAGATTATGCGACGTAGAGCGAGTTGGTACAAACCCAGACTGGTCTGGAAGTACCATTGTGGGGAGGAGTAGTCGCAGTCTGGTGGCTAACACTTTTGCCAAAATTTTGGCATCAGTGTTAATGAGTGATAGCGGTCTATATGATCCGCATCGGTCAGGCTCCTTTCCAGGCTTCAACAACGCTATTATCAGCGCTTCGCGAAGCGTGGGTGGAAGTTGTTGTGTTTCATAGGCCTCCATATACATGTCATGGAGATATGGAGCCAACAGATCAATATATTCCTTATAAAATTCTGCAGGCAAGGCATCCGTGCCTGTTGCTTTCCTATTAGGTAATGCCGTGATGGCCTCCCGAATTTCATCAAGCGTTATTTGATGCATTAAAAAATCTTGTTGTCCACGTGATAGCCACACTAATGCTATATCCTCCAGATATTGCTCTATCTCCCCTGCATTCGCTGACTGCTTACTGGTGTATAGCGCTTGATAATCCTGCACAAAAGAGCCACAGTATACCCGGCGTGTCATACCGAATAGTGTTATAATCTGTGATCGGTCTGACAATATGCGATTTGGCCCAGAGCTCCGCAATTCTGTTCGCCAATGCTTTCCCAGGCCTACCTCCTTCCCCGTAATACCTAGCTGTCCATCTACGCGACATATGCCGCACTTCCTGCTCTGCTGCCTCATTATATTCAGTGATCTTTGTTCTAATATCTGCCAGCGTCGCCTTGTCTGCTGTAAGTTCATATTCTCGTTCAAGGCTCCCCAGTTCCTGCTCAAGACGCGTCATGGTACCTCTTAAGGACTTGAGTACACCTGCTTGCAGTCCTATGCAGACTCCGGGAATTGTTACTTTAAATGCTTCCCAATTCGTTCCCATGCTCTGTACTGAGCCTACATTATTATTAAAGTAGTCTGCTATTGGTGCTCCTAATTCCTCGCGAAATACCTAATCTAGCAACGAGGACGGTTGTAGGCGCCATTGAAATTGTGACGACGTGTGTGTGGGTATAATCATGTGCAGTAAAACCGGGGAGTGATCTGACAACATCTTTGGCAGATGCTGGACTGTAGTGGTCCATTTATTCATATCGTGCGTGGCCAGCCAGAAGTCAAGCCGTGACCACGACCGATGAACATAAGAGTGACATGTACCTTCCCTCTTACCAGGGTGTCTCAGCCGCGAGATATCCAGCAGACCTAAATCTCTCATACCATCTAGTACAGATAGGGCAGCTTTTTTGTGTGTGGTCTCTGCAGAGGACATCTGATCTCCATCAGGCAATAGCACAACATTAAAGTCGCCTCCGCAAATAAGCGCAGCCGGAGACAATGTATGTATCTTGCTCCATAGTGTCTCATAAAAACCAGGGTCATCTATGTTAGGACCATAGACATTCACAATAGTCATCAGTGTACCACATAATTTACCCTGCGCTATTATATAGCGTCCATGTTCGTCCGCGTCTACATGTAGGAGGTCAAAGGGTACATTCTTTTTAATTAATATCATTACTCCCCTTGCATAAGAAGAGTATGAAGATGTTAAACGCACACCAGCCCATCTAGTTGCAATTGCCTCTGCTGTATGTTTAGTGAGGTGAGTCTCTTGCAGTTGAGCTAACTGAATACTATGCCGATCTAAGTAGGCCAACACTTGCCGTGTTTTCTTCGGGATATTTAGACCACGGACATTCCATGTTATCCATGTGATGAGATTGCCACTATTACCTGTCACTTTTTTTCGCCGCCATGTCGTGTCCGTCTCGCTGCGATCGGGGATAAAGCCACACAGCGCACCGATGACAGCGCTTTTCACATATTTGCACTCACTGCCCGCAGGGAAGTCATTATTCAGTGTTCTTTTCGCTGGATGATGGCGATAATAGCAGGATATTTGGCGGATTTAGGCCCCGACCAGCAGAGCAGCACTAATTGCGGCCATTTTGCTTTGGGCTCTCTAGCGCCCCCCTGAGGCCCTAAGTTTCGAGGTAAAACCTCCGACCGAGTTGAATCTGGTCCCTGTATCCAAGCAGTGCTCCAATGAGGTTGCCCTCCACTAGTGCCTAGGCCCCGGTCTACTACAGCCAGTTAACTGCAGTAGGTGCATAAGTCTATTTGGTGCTTTATTTAAAACTTTAAAAATTCATACCTCCGGTTTCCCTTGTAGGAGTTTTGGTGACATGTTATTATTAAAACATAGACTATTTTTCTAATTTGGATTGGAATATTTATTGTGTTTTGTTTTGACTTTATTAGTATTATGGTACTGCATAAATACTTTACTCATTGCCCTCAGTTAAACCAGTGTGCTCTGTGCTACCAGGGGTTGAGCTTAGGTTAACTTATTGACTTTAGTGATTCACACTGACAAGGATTGTGCTTAATAATTAAGGTGGATTTCTTTACATTACCATAGTGCATCAGTTACTAAAGTAAATCTTGCTTATGCCTCATTTACTGTGGAATGTTAACATTCATGCAACATCCGTGGAAAACCGCCTATTGTAAGTTAATGTAAGAGAAGAGAGTAACAATAGTCTTGCGTTATGTTTGGAATTTAATAAATCTGTCATTTTTGATAGACTACAGAAAATATGAGTGAACTTCCATCTGATAAGACAAGCTTCTCTCATATCCCTATCCTCTGTCTTGCCTCTTTGAAGTCAGTGCCAAGCGCAGACTTGGATGTATTCAGCACTTTCTACAAGAAAGAAGACTAGTGCGTTCCATGTCCTTCCCACAGCAACATTCGAATCTACAGGTTAGTGATGACTTGACACTGATGCTGACGATGCCAAAAGTGCACTCATTGATGGCATGGGTATGTGCATGTGCCCTGCTGTACTGCTGTTCAGGCTGTTTGATTGGACATCAGAAGAGGGTAAAGAGATGACTAGAGAGGGCATACCTGGGATCACCTGCAGCAAAAACACCTGATATTTTTTTTTAATGTAGATTCATTGGCAAGCTGCAGACATTTTAGACATGAATGCCTGCAATGGTAATCTTAGGGCTGTGTGTAGCGATAGTGTGAAGTTCAGACTGAGTAAATCCCATTCCCTAGTTCTACATGCCATTAAAATCCCCAGTAACTAACTGGCATGCAAGAAATACGGTTAAAAGACATAGTTCTTGTGTGTGCTCCTAGGAAATGCAGTATACATTTCAGTGAAACTGCCCCTGGCAGCACTTGTACGTTGATGAAGTATCAGCGGAGCCTGTGGCAGAAAAGGTGTTCCATCAGATTAGGTGCCTTGCAGGGCCGGACCGGGAACCAAAACCGGCCCTGGCAAAATGCTCGGCCGGCCCCTCCCCCCCGGGGGTTGGGGGTGCGGCCGATTTTGTTACAGGGGCTGATATTGCAGCTATGCTGCAAAAATGGCCCTGTAACATAAACGGCCCCCCAGGGGCCCAAAACCGGCCCCCAACCTGGCGGCCCGCCGGGGAAACGCCCGGTGCCCGCTACGGCCAGTCCGGCCCTGGTGCCTTGTAGGTGCAAGCAATTACACCTAATACCCTAGGGAAGTGGGTAATATCAAACAATTCCCGTGCCACTTATTCCCTTTCCACCAGTGACTGTGGAATGGTGATAAACTGATGCACTCAGCTGTTGATGAATCTAAATACCTGTAGAAAGCAGTGTGCCAGTGGGATGCCCACAGTGCCCCAATCGACCCTCTTGAAAAGAGCATGGATCATCAAAGAGAGCCAGAATTTTGACATGTGCAGGAATGGCCTGGGAGTGAGTGGTAAGTGATCTGAGCTCCTACTCCTTGTCTGCAAATTTGTCACATATCAATTCGGGAGAGCAGAGGTGCCCAGCAATGTCTGCTTTCTTGACATGACAAAGATGTTGATATTCTGCCTGTAATCTTCTCTTTCCTGTTAAAATTAGTTTACTTTAAAAGGAGAGGCAAACCAGCAAAGATGTTTACCAACATGGTAAACCAATTTCTTTGGGTGTGTAAGTAGTTGTTTTATGAGGCAGCCTCCGTGTGACTGGTTGATGTTGCAAAGACTTTTAGGGGCATATTTACGTTCCCTGGCGCATCCCTGCATATCAGCAGGGATGCGCCAGGGAAAATGCGTCACGCAAGTTTACCCTTGCGCCACGTCCGATGCGCCGCATTTACAATGCGGCGCATCGTGGCGCAAGGATAAGCAGATGCGTGACGCATCTGCCGGCGGAAGGTTGGCGCAGTGCTGAAGTTGTGTCGCAAGCGCGACGCAACTCCAGCACTGTTCCAACCTTCCTATCCCTAACATGGTGCGTCAATCCTTACGCGTGCTTCAAGCAGGCGTAAGGATTTGACGCACCAGCGCCGGAAAAGTGACTGCGTGAAATCTTGTAGATTTCACTACGTCACTTTGCCAAGGCATTCCTGCGCCGGAACGCCCCCCCCTGCGCCGGTACGCCCACATGAAACCTGACGCAGGTTTCATGTGGCGCAGGGGTTTACTACATGACGCATCTCCCTAGATGCGTCACGTTGTAACTATAGCGCAACGCGGCGCATGGTTTGCGTCGCCGCTGCGTCACATGCGTGACGCAACGGCGGCGCAAAAGTGGCGCAAGGATAAGCAGATGCGTGACGCATCTGCCGGCGGAAGGTTGGCGCAGTGCTGAAGTTGTGTCGCAAGCGCGACGCAACTCCAGCACTGTTCCAACCTTCCTATCTCCTAACATGGTGCGTCAATCCTTACGCGTGCTTCAAGCAGGCGTAAGGATTTGACGCACCAGCGCCGGAAAAGTGACTGCGTGAAATCTTGTAGATTTCACAACGTCACTTTTCCGAGGCGTTCCTGCGCCGGAACGCCCCCCCTTGCGCCGGTACGCCCACATGAAACCTGACGCAGGTTTCATGTGGCGCAGGGGTTTACTACGTGACGCATCTCCCTAGACGGCGGCGCAAAAGTGGCGCAAGGGGCTTGTAAATATGCCCCTAAATGTTTAATGGGGGTGGGCAGAGTCCTGACTGTGTACTTCTTTCCCCCTTCCACTAGCACATGTGCCCATGTATTTAAAGCCTTGATGGAATACCGGTTTATATAACTTGTAACCAGAAATGTGCTTCATATCTATACATTATTTTGAAAATATGAAATATTAAAGAATCATAAAATGGGTTTTTAGGCATTAAAATATTTTTGCCTTCATTTTTCAGTTTTTTTTCCTGTGCGTTGTTAGTGCTATTGCATGGCTTAATTGTTTTCTATGCAAATGTGTTAAGATACAAACATTTGGACATTTGTGGTGCTAGACTTTCTCCAAGGCTTTGCTGTGGACTTTTTCTGTCTATTTTGTCATTATTACTACTGTAGTAGATTTAGTTGTAAAGTTTGTAAGTAGAAATTGTCATACTCTTTTTTGGATGTGTTTTAGTGTTTTCATGTCGCTCCCAAAACTGTGATGGAGATCTTCCTACACTGGAAAAAGAGCAGGCTTATTCAGATTATTATTACTGGAGTACTGTACTGTCTGTATACAAAAATGGTCTGGTGAATAGTCTACAGGACTTGAAAAAATAGCAATAGACTTTACTAAACTATAGTGAACAAAAATACACAATCTCTCTCAACAAATTCTCGGTAATAATCTCTTATCTTAATATAAAATGTAAATATTTTAAATATATAGATATCATATTTATGAACATTTGTTTACACAAACAAGAAAAGTTTAATTATATTGGTAATAAAAAATATAATTAGTTTCATATTTTAGAAGAAAAGTTTTACAAAAGTAATGTTTTCATAAATAATATCAATATTAATTTAATCTCTTCGTACCACAACAAGACAAGTCATAAATGCTAATTTCTCAAAAATGACGGAATGGATTACCACCAAACCAGTTACAGGCACTTCATTGAGTAAGGTCCCAATTGCATCACAAGTTTGTTGTTAATCTGTTCAGCTGTTTTTATTGTGTCGAGGAGAAAAGAATCCTATGGTTGTTAAATAGGAGGTGTCACTTTTGTACAGTAGATAAATTTCTATTTTGGAAAGTTTTGTGCAGATTCATCGAAGAACCACAAAGTTGTCAGCATAACAGTGCATGCACTTTCAATTAAAAGTCTGACCCGATCATAACTACATAGACGCTAGTGCCACCTGCGTGTGTTTTTATGTGTGTATGTATGTATCAAGCTCATATTCAATAATCATTTAGTCCTTGTAAATAATTTAAATAATGATGAAATAATAATTCAAACTACAACAAAACAATCACAAAAATAAAGTAAAATACAAAGTATAAAATTTATTTTATTAATTAAAACACTATAAATATTTACTATTCTAACTCCAGGCTAACAAACATTTGGTAAAGTGCATTAATATTAAAGCGATCCACTTCACTATTTTTCTGCATGGTCACCCCCATTTTTTGCAGACTAATTTTGCTTGTTTCTGAACACTGGAGCACTGCTATTCAGTCCCCAGTTTATGTGCTCTGACAAGGGTTGGTGATAAATTCCACTTAGCAGACAAAGTTTACGGAGTTTGACCAATACGCATAATTCGTGTAGCACAGAGTTCCGGCCAAATTCCACCAACCGCTGTGTGGCAGAGTTTTTCTCATGTGCGGCTCACCAATGGTAAGTTGGGGCGCACGAGCGAGAATTGGCTTCCCCTAACGCAATTTTCGGGCCCTAAGAGGATATCCAGCTAGAATTTCCCAACGTGGGCAATTGTTGGCTGTCACAACCATTTGTGGTGGGAAAGCTGCTGCTCTAGTAGAAAATCTGCAGGAGCGGCAGCAAAACCAACTTGAGGAACAGTGTCCCCTGGCATGTCGCGTAGTGGCTTTCGCACTGACTTTTCAGCACGGAACAAGCTCCAGGCGCTAAAAATAAGCATGAGCAGCACGACTTGCCAATTTCTGACAGTATGTGGAATTATGTAGAATCTTGCAGAGTTTTCATGTAACTCTGCAGCATTCCATGGAGTGAAACTCGGCAAATTCCGCCCACCTCTAGCTCTGACCCCTAAAATGTGGTAAAATTGGCTAATCTCCAGTTGTCATATTTAATTTTCCAGTAAGGCCACAGTATATGGTAGAGGAAATACATTGACATAGAGAGGTAACTGTCACTTGTGGACTGCAGCACATCCACTAGGTTGACAAAGAAAAACATAGCTTCAGATCTACCTATGGTGCCTGACATCTGCAGCTTTTAAATCTGTAGGCAAACCTGTCAAAATTACCTTTTATGACTGAAAATAACTTATAGGTCATCCCTGTGTAGGCCAGGAGGTCCACAATATAGGGTGTCTATTATTTAAAATTGGTGTACGCTAAGCCTGGGCGGTGAAATTCGCTACGCTTGCGAAGCTTGCGAGTTACGGTAACTCGCGATTCGCGTAGAACGCGAAGTTACCGAGCGCTACGCAATTTGCGGCGTAGCGTAGCTGTTTCTCTTCATCGCGCGCTCAATATACGTTCTCGCGCGCGGTAACGACCTACCGTGATTCTGCGTTCGCCGACGCGACTTCCTATCCGTTCGCGGGCGCCACGAGATTTGGAATCCGGCCGCAAGATCCCGCGAGAGTGTGCGACCGCGAACACGTCATTCGGACGCGCGATCTGACTTCCGGCGGCAGTGTTGGTAAGATCGCGATCCCGAACACGAAGAAACTACAATCTGGCGAAGAATATATCTCGAGCATCATAAAACCTTCTCGAAAATGATAAATTAGTTCATTTTGCACAAAAAACTCCTCAGGTTGTCATTTAGAGATGTAGTTTGGTGAGCAAGGAGTCCTTTTTCTTTTTTCCAAGAGGAAGGAAGTGCCCCTGATTCTCAAACTTCCTGTTCCTGTCCAGCAGGCTCCTCCCAGTGTTTTGTCCATGTGCTGTTCACTTTCATTTGGATTTGGAGCTGGAAGGATCACTTTTTGTGTCTGTCTGCTGCATCATATCATTGGATTGGATTTGAGGACTCTTGGATTTGAGATTTTACAAGTAAGTTGGAGAATTGGTGTACTTGTTTGTTTGATTGGGGCTTGTTTGTACCTACATTTTTTGGGGGATTTCCATATTTTTTAAAATGTATTGTTGTGGCCTGTAGTTTCGGCAGGGGCCTAGTTGTTTTTCTTTGATTGGAATTTCAGCCAGTAGGCCCAGACTAGAGCCAGAGGTACCCATGGGTGCATGTTTCTGTGATGTCTGTTGAATTTAAAGTTTAAACATCATGTAGGCCGGGCATCCATGGATGGCCTTGTTTACTTTTGAATTGGTAAAAGTGGTTTTTGGGGCGTATTTTATTTTTTGTGGTGTTTGTTAAATAAATAGGCCTTTTCAGCCAGTAGGTAACCCTGGGCGTTCAGCTCGCGGACTTTGGGCAAGTCCGCACTGCGCGACAACGCGGACTTACACTTTTTATCTTCTTCGCGCTCAATGTACGTTTCGCGCGCGATAACTATAATTTGTGACGATCGCGATGCCGAACACGCAGAATTTACAATCTGGCGAACAATATCTCTCGAGCATCATTAAACCTTCTCGAAAATGTTGATTTAGTTCATTTTGCACCAAAAACTCCTCAGGTTGTCATTTAGATGTAGTTTGGTGATCAAGGAGTCATTTTTTTTTTGTTTTACGATTTTTTCCAAGAGGTAGCAAGTTTCCCAGAGTCTCCAACTGCCTGGACCTGTCCTTTGTCTTCACTTTTTGTTATTTTGGGTGGCCTGGCCATGTGGGTGGCAGCCATTTTGTGAAGCCAGGCATTGTGCTTTTGCCATAGGCCTGCATTGTCTGTCTTGTCTTCCTTTTCTTGTTGTTCTGGGTGGCCTGTCCATGTGTTGGCGGCCATTTTGTGTGAACAGCCACTGTGCTTTTGCCATAGGCCTCAAAGCTTGCGGCCTAGTGTGCCAGTAGGCCCGGCGGTAGTCATCCTCATGGGTGCATAAAAACTGTTTGTGTTGTCTGTTGAATTGTAACATAATTGAGGCCATGGATGGCATTGTTTTTAATTGGTAAAAGTGGTTTTTGGGGCGTATTTTATTTTTTGTGGTGTTTGTTAAATAAATAGGCCTTTTCAGCCAGTAGGTAACCCTGGGCGTTCAGCTCGCGGACTTTGGGCAAGTCCGCACTGCGCGACAACGCAGACTTACACTTTTTAACTTCTTCGCGCGCTCAATGTACGTTTTGCGCGCGATAACGACAATTTGTGACGATCGCGATGCCGAACACGCAAAATTTACAATCTGGCGAACAATATCTCTCGAGCATCATTAAACCTTCTCGAAAATGTTGATTTAGTTCATTTTGCACAAAAAACTCCTCAGGTTGTCATTTAGATGTAGTTTGGTGATCAAGGAGTCATTTTTTTTGTTTTACAATTTTTTCCAAGAGGTAGCAAGTTTCCCAGAGTCTCCAACTGCCTGGTCCTGTCCTTTGTCTTCACTTTTTGTTATTTTGGGTGGCCTGGCCATGTGGGTGGCAGCCATTTTGTGAAGCCAGGCATTGTGCTTTTGCCATAGGCCTGCATTGTCTGTCTTGTCTTCCTTTTCTTGTTGTTCTGGGTGGCCTGTCCATGTGTTGGCGGCCATTTTGTGTGAACAGCCACTGTGCTTTTGCCATAGGCCTCAAAGCTTGCGGCCTAGTGTGCCAGTAGGCCCGGCGGTAGTCATCCTCATGGGTGCATAAAAACTGTTTGTGTTGTCTGTTGAATTGTAACATAATTGAGGCCATGGATGGCATTGTTTTTAATTGGTAAAAGTGGTTTTTGGGGCGTATTTTATTTTTTGTGGTGTTTGTTAAATAAATAGGCCTTTTCAGCCAGTAGGTAACCCTGGGCGTTCAGCTCGCGGACTTTGGGCAAGTCCGCACTGCGCGACAACGCGGACTTACACTTTTAACTTCTTCGCGCGCTCAATGTACGTTTTGCGCGCGCGATAACGACAATTTGTGACGATCGCGATGCCGAACACGCAAAATTTACAATCTGGCGAACAATATCTCTCGAGCATCATTAAACCTTCTCGAAAATGTTGATTTAGTTCATTTTGCACAAAAAACTCCTCAGGTTGTCATTTAGATGTAGTTTGGTGATCAAGGAGTCATTTTTTTTTGTTTTACAATTTTTTCCAAGAGGTAGCAAGTTTCCCAGAGTCTCCAACTGCCTGGTCCTGTCCTTTGTCTTCACTTTTTGTTATTTTGGGTGGCCTGGCCATGTGGGCAGCGGCCATTTTGTTAAACCAGCCACTGTGCTTTTGCCATAGGCCTCCAAACTTGCGGCCCAGTATGCCAGTAGGCCCAGAGGTAGTCACCATGGGTGCATAAAACTGTTTCTGTGTAGTCTGTGGAATTTTGGCATCATTTAGGCCATGGATGGCATTGAATAGATTAAATTGAATTGCGAAATGTGGCTTTTTTTGGAGGGTCTGACTATTTCACTTATTGGGTGTGGTAAATAAATGCCTTTTTTGCGTGTGTACTGTGTCATTATAATTGTGTTGTTGTAGTGGTTGTCTAACTTTCCAAAGTGTTTTTAGCCATGTGGATTTTAGTTTTTGCATTAAAGCTGTGTGTGTTTTATAAGGCATCCTTTGTCTGCCCATATATAGGCCTGCTTGAGTTCATTGTTTGCCGTGCCTTGTGCCTGTGAGTCACCATGTTTCTGGGGGCCATTTTGTTGTGGTAGTTATTAGTGTGCTGTTTTTGCCACATAGGCCTGCGTGTCTTTCCATTTTTCCTCTTGTTTTACTGCTTCCAAATCCATCCCCATTGCCAGCTGCAGCTCCCTGATGCTGCTATATAATACATCACACGTGATGCACAAATTTAGGCCAAACATGCTCCAGTACATTTTAGTTTTTGTTCTTTAATATTCTTATTCTTCCAGAGTGTACAGTAGCCATGAAAGCCCTGGCCTTGTTGTCAACGTCTCACAAATGGCTACACTGTGTGTTGTTGTTGGAAGAGTTTCTGAAATTTAATAATTGAGGCCACCACACACTAAGTTCTATATTCTATTTGTTTGATTTGTGCTATGTTTGACTGATGTTCTGGCTTTTTTGCTTTTAGGTGCACAAAGACTGAGGAGGAGGTGTGTCTCTCATCATTGCCTGTTGCACTTCCAG